>JANVCC010000018.1:19554846-19673469 GCA_025345505.1 Todiramphus chloris collaris
CCCACACCCCATTGATAGGTGGACCTCTGATTATCCAAAGTCAAGGTTTTGATCCTATTCACAGTTATTGCAAGACCATTTTTCTATCAAAACACAGAGGAAAAACAAAATCTGGTCCCCAAAGTACAGACTGGAAGAGTTAGGTTTTTTCCTATCTTATATAATTGTTTGTTTAGTTAATCTATTTATCTTAAGTTGTAGTTTGCAAAAGGGGAGAGATTTGGTAAAACAAGTATATCTTCTTAATTGTCTTTTTTACATGTAAAAGCTATTAAGAACTGCTCCAGGTTTCTATAAATTGCAAGACATCTGTGTGAAGGTGAATGGATGTCCTCCTTACCTTCAGTGGTTTTGATGCTTAGTAGTTCAGCCATTATCTAAATCCATAGTGTTCTCTTTAAATGGTCAATGGCTTAAGTAGTATTTCTGCCAGGGCTTTACAATGGCAGGCATGGGTATTTGAAACCACTCATTTTTCATGTCTTAATTCTACTGACTGAAATAGTTTTGAATTCTTCCCTATACAATGTAGAACTCAGGTATTTTTCTAAAAGATCTCTATGAGGGAATGCAAAATGTTCCTCTTGAAAGCTATGAATCATTTCTTTTCTCAAGTGTTCTACATTTCTGGGAAAAAAAAGATATTTCCATAAAATAATACTCAACATTGAAAAACATTTTTGAAGTATTACCATAGAAATATGCATGCCTTACAATCCAGTTATCCACATATCTTCCAAAATTTCTGTGCTTGGAAATGGGCATAATTGATCTCAGAAAAGGGGGAAGCATTTTCTCACTAAATCTTGAGATAATGCAAATAGTTTGATTAAGCATGTTTACTCGTTTAACATTCTATAAGACACTATAAGGGCAGGTACCAAACTGTGTAAAGTTTTTGCATACTTAACAATAAAATTTGTAACTGAATCAACAAAACAAATGATATATTGATTATGGGCTAGGCTTTTATTCCAAGTCTGAATGTATCTCTTCAGGGGATTAATTTGCTGTATGATCTATCAACCTCCTTTGAATTCCACAAAAGGAATCATATTGATTCTTATACCACTTTTGACACCAAACCTTGTTCAAATTTATTGCCTTCTGCAACTGACCCTTCTATAGCCAAGATGAAACAGTGATTCAGTTGTATTTCTTTCTCTGGGTTGCCTGCTCCTCCTTATGCCACTTGTGCTATAGGCTTAATGGTACGTAATGCGTGCCAATGATCTGTGAATGGGCAGTCACATTTTATTTCAGATGCCCTAGAAATCTATTTGCTGTTTTCCTGCCTGCTTCTTCTAAAAGTGTTTTTGTACTGTGGCTCTAGAATAGTGACAAAGTCCTTCCAAGTAAAGACTTGGTAGTGTCTTTCCATCTGTCTGTGAAACATAATATACAGTGCCTCATAATTTCTTTCATTCATATGGGAATGGCAGTAACACAACTCATGAGTGACTGGGCATGCTCTTCTACACTTCCTGTGAATGGAAGACCAGCTGTATATTGCCAGTTCACAAGTTACATTCTTCTTACTTCAATGTATTAACATTTTCTATCCCTATGTTCTCCTTAGCTTATTCCTAACCACCTACTCCTCCTGTTTGGATCTAAGTGGACTTTGAATTTTCTACAGCAAAGATGCCGTCTGAATGCTCCTTTTTCTATTCTAAATTATGAAGTTGTAAATACTCTTCACTCCCAATACATCCATTGTGCATACATTCTTTTCTTACCACACAGTGTTCTACCTGCATAGGTATTTTTATGTGCACTGCTTGGATAATTATCAGCCCCCTGGGAAAAAATATGGGAAAATGTTCCCCCATGGAACAATTTTTTGATGTAATTTATTGTGCAAATATCTTTGTGTGAAACAGTCAGCACTCATCTTGAACAAATGAATATACAAAAATCCATTAAATAGCCTTTCTTAATACTGTTAGTCTTTTACAGTTCTTTGCTAAAGGGCACAGAGAAATGTACAAATGGATAGTGGCAGCAAGAGAGAGGGATGTCATAATTTCAAGGAACATAGATTTATATAAAATTAAAGAATTTCAAGATTTGTATAAAATTCTGGGATTTATAGTTTTTTAACGAATTTTAAGCTTACATTTTACAATAAGACTTTTGCTATTACAGCCACAGGACTTACAGCAGAAGTTTCAAAATTTCAAAAATATTTCTGTTCTTTTTGAAAACAGCAGTGCTTTTCCTTGTGAATGCATTCTCTATCTCATAGAACTGCTTGTTGACGTTAAAATTGCAGAGACTAGGATCAAGCTACTAGACTGAACAATAGTTAAGAACAGAATGCTGCTTGGTAATGACAATGATGCAAACTTGAAAATGGAACCTCTCGGTTTTTCTCAAGGGTAAAGATTGTGATTTTCTCTTCTTTCTTCTAAATTCCTTTAAACTTATGTTTGAAGTCTTAAAGTTGACAATACTGTATTTCCTCACAAAAATTTCAAAAAATATCTGAAAATTAAGTCACACATAAACCCAAAAGTCCAAAGTAGAAAGTATTTTACAGAAATTGCTTGAAACATTAAACTTTAGAACACAGGGAAAAACATCTTCTGGATCCTGAAGACTCCTTTTGAAGTCTTACTCCTTCCTGTTCAGTAGGACTGAAATGAAATAACCGTTTAAATTTCAATTTTGTCTTTTGAATACATTTCAACAAAATTAACCCACCTCCACAAAGCAGTGGAGAAGAATTCTGTCAGCATTATATAGGTTTGATGTTAAAATTATGAAACTTAAAATCTCATAGTTACATATCTTAATACTTATAACCCTTTTAGAATGACATAAAATGGCATCATAGAATTATAGAATTGATTAGATTGGAAAAGAACCTTAAGATCATCGAATCTAATTGTTAACCTAGCACAGACAAGTTCACCACTAAACTACATAATAATAGAAGCGTTCTGGTTGGAAGATGCTTCAAGATCAATTCCAACCATTATTCCATCAGTGCCAGTTCACCATTAAACCATGTTCCTAAACAACACATCTACAAGTCTTTTAAATATCTCAAGTGATGGTGACTCCACTACCTCCTTGGGCAGCCTGTTCCAATACTTTGCAGCCCTTCCTGTGATTTTTTTTTTCCCCCTAATATCCAATCTAAATTTCCCTTGGCACAACTTGAGGCCATTTCCTCCTGTCCTATCATTTGTTACTTGGGACTGACACCCACCTTGCTATGACCTCCTTTGAGGTGGTAGTAGAGAGTAATAAGGTTTCCCTGAGCCTCCTTTTCTCCAGGCTAAAAAAACCCCAGTTCCCTCAGCTGCTCCTCATGAGACTTATTCTCTAGATCCTTCACCAGCTTCATTACTCTCCTTTGGACACACTCCAGTACCTCAATATCATTGTAGTGAGGTGCCTAAAAACAACCCAGCATTCAAGGTGTGGCCTCACCGGTGCTGAGAGGTACAATCACTTCCCTGTTTTTCATACAAGCCAGGATGCTGTTGGCCTTCTTGGCCACCTGGGCACATTTCTGGCTCATATTCAGATGGTTGCCAGCCAGCACCCCCAGGTCATTTTCTGCCAGTCAACCTTCTAGCCACTCTTCCCCAAGCCTTTAGCATTGCATGGAGTTGTGACCCAACTGCAGGACCCAGCATTTTTTTTTGAAACTCATACCATTGGCCTCTGCCCATCAATAAAGCCTGTGAAGATCCCTCTGCAGAGCCTTCCTACCCTCAAGCAGATCAACACTTGTGCCCAGATTGGTGTCATCTGCAAACTTGATGAGGGTTCCCTCGATTCTCTCATTCAGATCATTGATAAAGATATTAAAGAGAACAGGCCCCAGTACCTGAGCCCTGGAGAACACCACTTGTGACTGGACACCAACTGGATTTAACTCTATTCACCACCACTCTGGGCTTGGCCATGCAGCCCGGTTTTTTCATCCGGTGAAGTGTATGCTCATCCGAACCATGAGCAGCCAGTTTCTCCAAGACAATGATGTGGGAAGCAGTGTCAAAGGCTTTAGTAAAGTCCAAGTAGAAAAAAACTACTGCCTTTTCCTTATCTACTAACAGGGTCACCTTGTTATAGAAGGAGATCATATTAGTCAAGCAGTACCTGCCTTTCACATTCCTATACTGATGGCATGGTCACCAGGTGTCCTGTACATGCTGTGTAATGGCACACAAGTTAATCCATTCCGTAACCACTTCTGGTACTGAGGTCAGACTGACAGGCCTGTAGTTCTTCATATCCTCCTTCTGGACCTCCTTGTAGATGTGCATCACATTTGCTAGCCTCCAGTCATCTGGGACCTCCATGGTTATCCAAAACTGCTGATAAATGATTGAAAGTGTCTTGGTGAGCATTTCTGACATATCTGTTAGTACCCTTGGGTGGATCCCATGTGGCCCCATAGACTTGTGTGTGTCTAGATGGTGTAGCAGGTCATTGACCATTTCCCTTTGGATTACGGGGACTTCATTCTGCTCCCCATCCCTGTCTCCCAGCTTAGGGGACTGTGCACTCAAAGAACACCTGGTCTTACTAATAGAGACTGAGGCATGGAAGGCATTCAGTACCTCAGCCTTTTTTTCATCCTTTGTCACTGCGTTTCCCCCCAAATCCAATAGAGGATGGAGACTCTCCTTAGCCCTCTTTTTGTTGTTGATATATTTATTTATTTATTATTATTTTTACAGCACTAACCAATTAAGTTCTAGTTGAGTTTTATCCCTTCTAATTTTTTCCCTCCATAACCTCGTGGCATCCTTGTAGTCCTCCTGAGTTGCCTGCCTCTTCTTCCAAAGTTCATAAGCTCCTCTCTTCTACCTGAATTCCAGCCAAATCTCTCTGTTCCGCCAGGCTGGTCTTCTTCCCTGCTGCCTTCTACATGGGAATGGCCTGCTTCTGGGCCTTTAACATTTCATTCTTGATGAATATGTAACCTTCTTGGACTCCTTTGCCCTTCAGGACTACCTCCGAAAGGGCTCTGTCAACTAGGCTCCTAAACAGGCCTTAATCATGATCATACTTAATCAGCAATGTTTGAGGATTTCTTCCTTAAAAAATAACTATCTGGGCCAAGTTCTGTGATTTTAAAAAATGTATTAAAATAATTCCCATATTAACTGGATTAGCAACACATAAAACTACTACACATACTTAGAGTCATTGTAAACTTTTGACATATTTGCAAACTATTGAACTATTGTATATTTGCTTATGCATGCACATACTCAATTTCAGTTGCTACCATAAAGCATGTTGTGTGTGTTTTAATATAAAACATATATAAAATCCATACACATATCAGGGGTATTTCTAAGATATAAATTAAGTCCACAATGACATTTTTTGTAGCATAATATGACATTGTGGAATTTGCAAACGAAATTAGCACTGCATACTTGATAATAAAACATAATTGCATTAACTCCACAGACTCGTTCAGGGGTAAAATGTAAATAAGCATTTTGATACCTAATTAGGCCCTGACAATATTTTTAATGATTGAAATCTATTTATATGCATTTTTAAATTGCGTGGAACTGCCTTATTATATCTACCTATTTTGGTCTATTTTTACTTGCTTACACATTTTCAGGTTTGCTAATCATGTTTTTGGGAATGTTTGTTTTCCCGTAGTTGAATTTGGTTCATGTCAGTGTTTATGCTATACCAGTACAGCATGCAGTACTTTCAAGTGTTCTGATGTTAAGGGCGAGTAGCTCTAACAGTTGTGACTTAATTATCATATCAGTAGAGACAGTAAAGTGTTCAGCCACTAAAAGTTCATCGTCTCTAATGACAGATGGAATATTTATTGGATGTGCTATTGCACTTGTGGTGTTTTTCATGTGTCTGTGAGGCTTCTTTCTTTAGCCTTTCCTGGTAAGGATAAAGTTGTTTTCTAACCTATAACTGCATGACATATCAGATGTGTAATTTATATTCATAAATAAGATTTTTTTTTTTTCCTGTGGAAATGAGGGGACAGTTTTCCTATTAAATGATGGCTTCAATATTAAAACTTACTAAATTAAAACGAGCACTCCACATAACAGCATGATTCAGTCTTTTTCTTTGGGAACTATCCTGTTTATACCAAAGTATGTTATTATTTGCCTGCTCGTGGCTGACAGTTTTAGACAACTTGTACGTTTTGTTCAAGTGATCACAACATGGTTTAACTAGATGGAATGCGGATTAACTACTGGTTTAAAACTCACAAATTTCAAATCTGCTAAATACAAAATCAGCTGTGTCTTAGTATGGCTGTGGTGAAGAAAAGACCATTTTTAGTCAGTTAGGTTTTCATAATTTGCTTTCTAGATCCGCGACAGTTATGTAATCAGTGATACCTCTGAGGAGACTCTGATTTATAAACATCAAAACATAACACTGCACAGTTTACAGCTATTCACTGAGACAGCGTACAACCTTCTGATGAATAATTCTGAATGTCATATTGCTGCACAGGGTTTATGCTATTGGTAACTGTATGCCATGAAATACAGTAGCAGCACCTAGTTGATAACAAGTTGGTATTTTAACAGATCAACTTTATTGCCTTATCTCAATTTGATATTTTTAAGAGGGAGATGTGGGATATAACTGTATTTTATGGTAAAAAAAAAAAAAAAAACACTTGTATTATTTACGTTCTTTCTTCTGAAAAGGCAAGAATTATCTCTAGAATAAAGCAGCATCCTTTTTAAGGAGAGACACATGATAGCTCTTTTTTAGCTAACTTTTAAAAATAATGAAATATGAACATACTCTTCCTGAAAATTCTGTAAAATGTTGTCTTTACAAAGCTTTTGTAACGTTTTTGGCTAACATCAGCAATTACCTTTAGACATTCTGTAATGTTCATATGAGTTCCTGAGAATGTCCAAAAAGATTGATATTGTGACATTAGTAACAATCATTTCTGGGCAGCCCTTAAATACTGTTATAAGAAGTTTGATATAGAACTTAAGAATGGCATTTAATATGTATGTATCACAATAAAAAGATTTAAAGAGATTTACAAAAAAAAATTGGAGATTTCTTAGAGTATTCGGATTTTAAGCAATGAAGCATATGAAACATTTTAAGTTGTTTATTATTTAGATGAGTACTCAAAAGCCTTCATAAATTAATTCCAACTGGCATCTATGAATATTCTTTTCTGACATTGTGGTGGAATGAATTAAATGAATTGGCATGGTAAATTCTCCTTAATTTCATAATTTCATTGTCATTTATTCCTCCTCATCCCAGTCTTGCTTTATCTTGAATATTTGTATCAAAACCAAGACATGACATTCAGTCTGAGATGTTCTCACTGACTCTAAAACTTTCTTGGAGAATCACTGTAAGAAAAAGTATATTTTCTTAAATGCATTTTCTTAATGACATCATTACTAAAAGCAAGATTTGAAAGTGCAGAAGGATTTTCTTCTCAGGTGACACTGTGTCACATTTTATGTCTTTTCAAGGTAGGTAAATTGTATTTTCACTTAGACCTAAGATATTTTCTTCTTATAATGAACAAGATGGCTGTTACCTCATTTACACCACTTTGCATTATCAGTCTGTTGAGTGCTCAGAACTTCACTGCAAGTTACACATTTTGTCCCTCATCAGGGAGAGATGAAAAATTTGTCTTCGTGTCCCTTTAGTTACTCACTTCTTACTGTCTGACAAAAAACTTGAATATTCACTTGACTATAAGCCAGATATATAAGACATATTTCCGTATTTATTAAACAAAGCAATTAGAACTGCTATGGATTGGTCAATTTAATATATTTCAGAACTCACACCTTGTTTGTATTTCACAGCATGGTTTTTTATATACAGAGAGAGCTCCCTTCTACTGAGTATTGGTTTTTGAAAAGCATATTTGCTAATGCAGGCTACGCTGAAAAGTGATTTGGTGCTTGTCACCTTATACAGACTCTAGTAGCTAAGAAAAGAAAAATCATTTCAGAGCAGCCAGAGGGACTTAATTATTCCTTCGCTTCTAATAAAATAAATATGACTGATATTTTAATTCAATTTGTTGAAAAAAAAAAAGGTTTCTCATGTACAAGTTTAGTTTGGATAGAAAAAAACCCAAATTGGCTACATAGGTTTAAAAGACAATGACATTTAAAAATTACCCATTATAAATCAAGACATATATGTCTATGAGAATTCCAAACCATAAACATTTCTCAGAAAAACAGAATAGTTGAGGTTGTAAGAGACCTCTGGAGGACATCTTGTCCAACCCTGCACTCAAGCCAGTTTCCCAGGACCTTGTCCAGGAACCTTTTGAACACCTCCAAGGATGGAGACTCTACAATCTCTCTGGACAGCCTGAGCCGGTACTCAGACAGCCTCACAGTGAAAAAGAATTTCCTTCTATGTAGACAAAACCTCCCATTTTCCTGTTTAAGAAGAATTTATACCTTATTCCTCACAGACATATTGATTTTCCCTAAAAGAAAACAAAAATAACTCCTCCCAACAAAGCAGACTACTAACCAGACAGTTATTTTGTGTTGTACCCTTATAATCAACTTTTCTATTTGATGTATATAGCATTGCTTTGTTTTACTTTTTAGACATGGGTATAAAGGAAATGAGATGTGTTCTGTTAGCAGAAAGAACTTTGGGTTTATTTGCCTCTCCTAGCCTGGGTCCTGCCTGAACTGTAACTGGAGTGGATCAGATAACTGTGGCATGTAAATCAGCATAGTGCCACTGACATCACTTATTTACACTAGCTGAATTTCTCATTTAAAATACATTCTCCAAATTACTTTATTTTTACTCATTTGGGAGAGGAAGGCAAAAATACAAGTTACTAGAAGGCAGTGAACTGATCTAAAACTGTGAAAGAATGGGAATAAGAATGGGACCAGTGTGGGAATAAAGACATGAAGCTGCAGTATTCTCAGGGGATGAAACTATTTTCATTAGTAAGACAATCAATACAGACCATGCATTCTGTCCATTTGTTTTAAGCTCATTTAGTATTACAAGACTGAAAACCAAGAGACTTTTATAATCCAGGGAGTATAAAATAAATTAACAGAAATGCACTGTCACGTCTGATTTTTTAATTAAGACAATTCCTTTAAAAAGTCCCCACTGTGTTTTCAATTATTTTTTAACAAGAGAGATTGTTTTATTCAGAATTACTTTATTAATCACATTATGAATTACACTAATAACATTAAAATATTTTAAAAGCTGTAGGAAGTGTCCCATATGGTTAGAAGATTAATAATTTTTTATAGTGATACAAAATTTGAAGACAGTTTTATAGAAAACTGAAAGTACAGTATCAAAAGCTGTAACAAACAAATTGAAGGATATACCACATTATTAGAGAATGAAGGATTTGTTCTGCAGTCAATTAAACAGATGTTTGATTCTGATCAAATAAATAATCCTACAAAGGTATTAAGACTACTTATATGCTGAAAAAGAAGCTTAGGTGTAATTGTTTGCAAACTGAGAAATGTGTTTTTCACCTTTCAACTTAAGCACATTAATAATGCTAAGGTAAATATTTTCTGTTTCCAGGTAACTTTAAGTATGGCTATAAGTCTAGCTGTAAGTTAATAATGGGGTGTGACACATTCAGATAAAAGATTGAAGTACTTAAAGATACATGCCAGTGGCTGACAAACATAATTAAATATAGAGCACAGTATGTAAGAGGAAAAGATAAGAAAGAAATCTTGCAGCAAAACCCAAAGGGATGTAAATATTTCTTATTAAGATAAAACTATATATGAAATGTGAGACCTTTAGGCATAATATCACAGCACTGATCCAGGAGCATCATGAACTTGTGCCACTACACTAAGACAATAACGTGAAAGAGAGAGCTTATTTTCATTGTCTCAGTTGCAGTAAGCATTCAAAATAATTCCGTTTGGAAAGCTGTATTCAAATAAAAATTCCCTGCGATTTCAAAGAGAGATTGTCTAAGAAAAAAAGTTTGAAGTAGAAAGAAATAAATAGGACAATAAGAAAACAGTACGAATTAGGACAAAATAATCAGGACAGAAGAATGTTGTTTCTACATACTTCATGTCTTATGACCCACCTGAAATCAGTGACAGAACTGGATACTACTGGTCATCCTTTTGATCTACCCCTTTGAGCTGGTATAGCTGGAATAAATCGGTAGGCAAAAGCAGTATCATGAGATACACACTAACAAATAAAGGTTGTCATGAGAGGCAGCAGAGTGATGTTGTGGACAGTATGGCTCTCAGTGTTCTCGTCACCGATGCAAACTCCAAATGTACCCTGCTATGGGACTACAGAATTGATATGCTAAGGCCTGGATAACAGACCCAGGCCGATAGTTGACGTCTGGATTAATCCCATAATGTTATATATTATAATCAATAATAGAACTTGATTTTGTTTAACCACCAAAAAAACCCCAAACCATTTATGTTAGAGCTTTGTTAAAATGCTTATGCTGCAATAATTAGTGCTTAACAAGAGATATGTAGTTAGAGATAAAACAGATGGTGAAAACAGACATCCAGCCTGTTGAAAGATGCAACCTTGTGGTTAGAGCTAAAATAGATAATGAAATATAAAGATCAGACCTTGTTGAGAAATAAGTGGTTAAAGACAAAATAGATAGGAAAACTCCCTTGAGTCTTGCTCCAGGCCCTGTCCAGGCTTTGAGCAACACCCAGCAGAGAGGGTGACACTAGATGTCTCAGCATAAAGAAAAATGCAAGTCATTCTGACTTGATGAATTTGGCAATTGAGTATTATGAAAGCTGGACCCTCTTGCAGCAACTTAGAGACCTCACCTATGAGTGGACGCCCTGCGTAGGACCTCCCAATTGCTGGGATGGGTTCTCCAGATCCTCGCTGCAGCCGGGGCTCCCCAGCAACTGCGGGTCTGGATGATGGTAATGTATTAATAGGGCAATTGGTGATGTATCTATCTTTCTTAATCACTATAGCTTTCTTTGTGTAGTAATGATTAGGTGCATTACCTTGCTTGTTGTCCCTGCTGCTTATAATAGAGCATAATAAGCTTATCATTTTATAATTAAGTGCCTTTTTTTCACTTTTGTATTATTTTGAGATAAACAGTAAAATAAGCCTGTTCTTTTTATTGGTGCCTGTGTCACTTCTGTTGACCCCATCAACTGGCAAAACAAGAGTGCAAGTTGAGGACATCCCCACAATCCCTTCCAGACTCTCTTAGTCCACATCAGGGAGTCATTCACTCCTCCTGTGCATTTTTTGCTTCACTTTGTGTACTTTTTTATTCCTCCATCGAGCAGAAAGGGAAAAAATCCCAGCCACAACAGAACTCTAGAGAATTTCCTTACTGTCAGCACAGAATTTCACAGGAATAGCAAGGTTTCCTTAGGTACCGAGTTAAAGAGAGAGGAAGTATCCAGGCAGGCCTTTGGGGACCACAGTTGCAGGTGTTCTCTGGATGGTGAAGGCAGCTTCCCTATCACTACTCAGACTATTTTGGCTTTAACATCCTTCAAACCTCTTTGTTTGTTCCTCAGCAAGCCAGTTTCTGTCCTCTAGTAAGCGCAAATGATGTGACCTGTTTTAGCCTCTGCTCAGAGTGTTCAGTAGGAAGAGAAATTCTTCCCCCTTATTCCCATCTCTCCCCATTTGTACTGCTGTTCTCTTGACATGGACAGTCTGACACAGAATCATCAAATCTGTGATACTACTTTCCCTAGTGTTCACACACTTTCAAAAGCCTGTATGATGCCTTTCCTGGATACCCTACTATGTCCATCATCATTCACAATTATAAGGTATATAGGTTCAATACCTTTACCATGTTTAATAGAATATCTTGAGATTTCTGCTCTGGTACAGACATAAAGCCTTAAGCTTTTCCTGTTCCATAGTTTTCAATTCACTCCACGGGAAAAATTACTCTTCCTTATTCTCTGGAATTTGACCCTCCATTTATTTGTGTGAATAATGAAGCAAAGAATTCTTTCAGGCTGCCAGCTACAGTGTCTGTCACTAACTTCCTGGTTATTCATTAATTGTTCAAGTAATTCCTGACAGAGCTCTTGGCTTTTTATATATTTAAGTAGCTTGCCATGTTTTATATTTAATTCTCTTGCAATATTTTTTATTATTGCAATTGTCAGTTTTGCAATTCTGCATTTCTCTTGTGTATCTGACCACAAACCACGTGAAATTATCACAGATATACATAGACATGCAAAACCGTAAAATGCTGAAAAAAGAAAAAAATGTAATGCAGTAAACTATCAGACAGCTTAGAATCCCTGTTTTTCACCTAGGTCCTTAGGCATTCCATGTTGACAGTAATGAATGAAGAACAGGTTCAGATAAAGTCCTTTCCAACCCTTACATCTTTCAGCATATTTTATGTTAATTTATGGAGAAACTTCCATAGATTCTACAAAACCTTGCCAAATCCCTTTTTCTGAGCTTGATTTCAGTTCAGAAACTTTCAGCGGGGTTTTTATTTGGTTTGCAACAGAATCTACAGAGCTCCTAAGTCTCTAGGAACTGTGCTTATCTTTTCATAGTAAGGACTGATTTCACTTCATCTCCCTGCCCTTCTGCAGTGTTTCACTTGCTCAACAAGTTGCCTCCTAAGGAGGTGTCATACTGTAGCCCTCCAGGAATTTCTCACATTTCATCTCAA
The DNA here is from genome assembly GCA_025345505.1 of Todiramphus chloris collaris. Classification (NCBI taxonomy): domain Eukaryota; kingdom Metazoa; phylum Chordata; class Aves; order Coraciiformes; family Alcedinidae; genus Todiramphus; species Todiramphus chloris. The sequence continues at coordinate 19,567,526 of JANVCC010000018.1, forward strand.
GGAACAGTCAGTCTCCTTGTATGAGTTTCACCTGTTCTGACAAAGCAGACAAAACCCCAGAAAAAACACAGCCTTCATTTGGTTGCTCAGCCATAGCCCTTTGCAGGAAGATAACACACAGTAATCCAAAAAAAAAGACAAAAAAATCTTGTCCGTGACAACGGTACCCATGTAGATTTAGTGTAATTCAAAGACATCCAATCTCTATGTATACTTATAATTTTTATCTCTTGGGATAGAACTATTAAATAAAATACTGAGGCCATGATAGTTTTTAGATTCCTCATTCTTTTTCTCAGTTACTATCATGTAATTGATACTACTTTTTGACAGTGCTACTATTGCCTTTTTATAACATGATGCATATATTAAATAAGAATGCTATAGAAATCTATATCCAATAATATAGCTCTTATCTGATTTTCTTTGTGAATGCTACCCAGATACAAAGTACAATTTATATAAAAGATTTTTCTTTTTATAGTACTTTAGAAGAACTCAATGAAGTTACAGTTACAAGTCACTGTGCCTACTGATTTTCCCTCAAAGCATGTGAAAGGCAATGAAGGCATGTCAGACTATTTTAGCATTCCTCAGATTTCCTAGGCTTGGCTTATGAGCTGTTCTGCTTATAGTGTTTTCATTACTCTTGATGTAAGCATAAAAGGTAGTTAATAGTTAAAATTATCTAATAAGTTAAAATCAGTCTGTTTTGTATAGGATGCAATAATTCACCCTAGTTTTGTCCTTAACAGTCTTACTGAGGCCATCACAAACATCTATTGTCTTACATCTACTACCTTATCTATATAGTCCTATGAATTTTTCTCTTAGGAAATTGTGGAAGTTGAACATATTTAAATCTTTCTGTAAAAACATCAGATTCCCTAGCATGCTACAGTTTGTTCTTTGTCTGTACTGGCAAAGGAAAACAATCTCAAAATTAAGCTGGTTTGTTGAACTTAAATTGTAGTAGTGTTAAGTCTATTTTGCAAGAAAGTATAGCTAGATTTGGCATATTTCCAAAATATATGTCTAATACAGGAGTGTAAATGCCAGTCTTCTAAAAAATTATGTGCAGTAGTGGAAAGGAGGTTTGAAAGGATAGGTTGTGGTAGAGTGAAGGCTTTGAACAGTGGGATCAAGTACACCCTCAGCAAGTTTTCAGACAACACCAAGCTGAGTGATGCAGTTGACATGCTTGGGGGACAGGACAGGATGCCATAAGAGTGACCTGGACAAGATCAAAAAGTGGGCCTGTGTGAGCCTCATGAGGTTTAAGAAGGCCAAGTGCAAGGTCCTGTTCCGGGGACAGGGCTATTGATACAGGCAAGGGGATGAAGGGATTGAGAGCAGGTCTGAAGAAAAGGGCTTGGGGTTACTGATGGATCAAATGCAGGACATGAGCTGGTAAAGTGAGCTCACAGCTCAGAAAGCCAACCAAATCCTGCGCTGCATCATCAGAACTGTGGCCAGAAAGTCAAGGAAGGTGATTCTGCCGCTCTGCTCTGGTGAGACCTCACCTGGAGTACTGTGTCTAGTTCTGGAGTCCTCAATACAGGAAAGACGTGGACCCGTTGGAGATGGTCCAGAGGAGAGCAACAAAAATCATAAGATGTATGAAACACGTCTTCTCTGAAGAAAGGCTGAGAGAGTTGGAACTATTCAGCCTGGAAAAGAGAAGGCTCTAGGGAGATCTTTTTGTGGTCTTTCAATACTTAAAAGGGGCTTATAGGAAAGATGAGGACAGACTTTTTAATAGGACCCATAGCATTAGGACAAGGGCCAGTGGTTTTAAACTAAAGGAGGGTAGATTTACACTAGAAATAAGGAATAATTTTTTTTTACAATCAGGGTGGTGAAACACTGAAATAGGTTGCTCAGTTCCTGGAAACGTTCCAGGTCAGATTGGACGGGTCTCTGAGCAACCTGATCTAGTTGAAGATGTCCCTGCTCACTTCAGGGCGGTTGGACTAGATCTTTAAAGGTCCTTTCCAACCCAAGCCATTCTATGATTCCAATGGCTGTTATTTAATTTCTCTTAAAAACCCACTGATGCCAGAAACCATATACCATATATATCACATATATAATGATTTATTTATTGAAAACTAGTTTTGGAAGCCAGGTTGGGCTATGGTAGTTGAAAAATCTTCACATTTTTAACACAGACTACAGAGTATTTCTGTCATGCTCTTTTATTATTCATATTAATTCAACCAAAATAATCATCTGGGCAAAGGAGAAATACATGAAAAATTCTTTTGTGATTTATCATTATGTAAATCACATGCATTATCCATCTCTTGGGGCCATTCAAAGACAGGTGGAAACTGTCTGTTCAGTTCTGTTCAGTGTTACAGTGATTTTGTGGTATCCTTGCAGACAAAGGAGAGAAATTGAATAGAATTATGTTTGGCAGGTTTTTAAAAGGTATTAAAACATATATGTTAGGAGGTAAGTTACTTGCCTCAGTTTTCTTTAGGTCCAAGAAAGGGAAAGAGGTGAATTCCCCTCAGGAATACAGGAAATATTAGACAATTAGGTTCCCAGTTCAGGCAGGGTGATTTCATTAGACTACATTAGAAGAATGTTGGTTTTACACATAACCTCCTTCTGCTGTTTTCTTTTAGCATTTAGTGTACCTTAGCCAATTTTGATCCATCAATGCTTTGCAAAGCAATGTGGATATCAGATAAATCAGATTAATCATCTGCTTTTCTTAGCACTGATATTGTACAGTTTGACAATCCTTCTTTCACAGAATTACTATTTTAAGGTAACTCCTTTTTTTTGAGTGTATGTCCCACAGTAGATTATGCTCCAGTTTTTATACTAGTAGTCTTTTCATTAACTGCATGGCAGTCTGAGTATGATATCACCTTTGGATTTTGGACTAGTCCTAATTTCTATTATCAGTGCTATGCACTGTGTAGTGTTCTCACATTTTTCAATTCTTTAATGAGTTTCCTCTTAAAAAAAAAAGTATTTTTGATACATACTGGTTAGCATCATATAAAAATCTTTTCCTAGTATCCACTTTCAATAGTTTCTTTAGCATGAAGGCACACTAATAGGATGAAGTAATGAGATAAATATATTCATTTATTTTTTCTTTATTTTTAGGAGCTTTCAACAAAAAATCACGTCTATAAGATCTGCTTTTAATTTTAACTTGTATGTAAAAACAAGTTTGATCATGACACCTCATGAAATTAATTTTTAACTTCCATCATAGCAATGGTACAGTGGTTAATGCAATGAGCAGTCTCTTGTTAATGGTAATTGGAAGTGTCATAGATAGGGATTTTTAAATTAAGAAATGAGTGGCATGCGTTGCAAGAAGTATACAGATGAAAGCAGAATCTGGCTATGTTGCAACTCTGTAAATATTTTTTTTTTTCCTCCAGCAGAAGTATTAAACTGGGGAGAAACATGAAAACCAGTGAAATAATGAGGAGAAATTAAACTTTTTTTTATGTTATGATGATTACATTTTATAAGAGTATGCAATCGTTGCTGACAGTAAAAGGATATTATGAAGTCCAATAAAATAGAAATCAATGTAAAGAAGGATATATGTTGAAAGACTGTTTTATTTTTAAGTTGTCTAAATAATATATGTACAGAAAGGCAGAAATTATCTTGCTAACCCCTAGTATCTAATTGATGTGCAGTCTGGAGAGCAGGTTTGCTAGCTGTATCATGAACAGCACAGAAATTACTATAATACCAATTTGTGAAAAAAAAAAAGAAACTGCTGGTAAATTTCAGCATTTAAGAGAATCACTCTACTCTTTGTTTACAGTCAGCATAGAGAAATGGGCACTGAGAAGTAATTTTGTCTCCTGCTAAGGTAGATACCTTAATAGAGGTCACAAGAATTAAATGCATTTCAGATAGTTAAAGTTATGTGAGATTAATTATACTCATTGTTTGGAAAAATAATACTCTACATTTCAGGTTCTTTGATTTATTAAATGCACCACAAAAGCTAATTGAACACACCTTTAAAATAGTCTTCTCTCACCTGATAGCTAAAAGAAACAAGACTATTTAAAAGAGTATCTTCTCTTTTTATGTATATTTATTTTTTTTTTTATTGATCACCAGCTTCATTTGTAGACTTTGGACAACAGTTTTAAAATATAGTGTAATAATATATGATATCTTTTCAATGTGAGAGAAATATATGCATATATTAATTCTGAGTTACCTATTAACAGTATTTAAGGTAAGCTGTCTTCAGCCATATGAACTGTGAGTAATGCTTGCCAGATTTTATTGCTCCCATCTCCAAGTGCTGATAGTGTTAGCTACTTTGTATTTGTTAAGAAATAAAGTTTTAGAAGCTGATTTGGTGCCTAATGAAGATCTTTGATATCTCCCAGAATCAAACCTCAAATATCAGCCATGCTAGAAGACCTCAATAACCACCAGTTACAAACATTAGTCACTGCTTTATTTTTACTTGGGAATTACATAACAGGCTTCTTGACATTCTTTAACAGTTATTGCCCAAGCATGGAATAGAAGGTTCTATCCCTATCCTCTGCCACATGTAGACTCCACTTGTTCTCTGGAAACTCCAAATATGCTACTGCCCAATGCAAAAAAATAAATTTTCAGATTTTAGCATCATGCATTGAGTCAAACGTGTGATGATGACCATATTATACTAATGAAAGAACTGATGAGAACTCACTAATAAGCCTATTTTGTAGTTCACCCTTGAGAAATGTTATCAGGCCATCATAGATTTTCCTCTTTTTTTACTTTGATCATTTCATTAGTACATTTGTGCTAAGATAAAGAATCCTTCATTAAACTATTGTGGAGAAAACATTGGTGTCCTGTTTCTGTATAAATTTGTTATTAGTAAATGAAACAAAAAAGTTGGAAAAACAGTATTGCAGCTTTGACAATAGTAAATATTTTACAATGAAAAAGAAACATCTGAAATGTGTGTGAGTTTAACTTGTTAAACTGAATCTGTTTAATTGCAATCTATTTAAATAAGATTTTTAATCAGTTCTGGTAAAACTAACAGAAGTTTGCAATGGACCATTTTAGGATTAAAAAAAAAAAAAAAGAACAAAAAGGGGAACATTAGACATAGAGGGAAACTGATGATGTAGCCTCAAAAGAGGCAAATGGCAGCTCAGAAAGTCAAAGTATATTTACCAGGAGATAGAAAAAATAAACTCTGTGAAAGCTGAGAGAAGACTGAAGGCCTGATATTTTTTATTGATTAGTAGCGAGAAATGCCCATTTGTTTCAATGTATTTTTCTGCTTAGAACAAGACAGCATGATCTCACCACTACTAGAATTGCTAAAGCACAGCCTACACTGTGAAGCTACTTCACAGATCAGTTTTCTCCTTGAAATTACATATAGTTGACATGTGAGATCATGTATGATTTCTATACTACGGCACATGGAACAGATGAAAAATACAACAAAGGTCATTCTTACAAATTCATGAACAATATTTGTCAGCTCATGAAGCTCCACATGTGCAACAATGTCCTGGAAATTTTTAAAGTGGAATATGACATCCTTCCTGTAACCTTTTCAGTAGCAAGACTGGAAGTCAAATTCCCCAGTGATTTCTCTGGTAATGTGTAGGCACAATTATAAGAATATTCTGGAACTAGGAAGTGACATTATAGTATAAAGTACCAAAAGAGGAGGATTAGTAGGAGAGAAAGGATATAATAAGTAGATGAGCTGATGTAAGTGGTGAGAGCAGAATCACAGAACAGGCTGGTGTAATAATAAGGAATAGATTTTTGAATATTCTAATTAGTATTAATCTTAAGCATTTATTCAAATGCCTTGACTACCCTTGTAAAGCTTCATTCAGAAGTCAAAACATATTTGCAATATAACCTTTACACTTACACTGCATATGAAGAGATTCCCTGAAGTAGAATATTTTCTCATTTCTACTACAACTTCCGTTTAGTTTTCTGCCACTGCTGTGGTAAATGACATCTGCAGCAAAGTTATAACTGTTACTTAAAACTAATTTTCCATGGTATTTATAAAATCCCACTTAAGGTATTTTTCGTCTAATATGGACATCTTGCTACAAACAGTGTAAATAAAATTGAAAGATTCAAATAATAATTTCAGTAAATATGTTTAAAATGTCTTCATGTGGAAGATTTTATTCTGTCTATGGTGAAGAGAAAGTTGGACACGAGTTTAATTCCATTAATAGAAAAAATCAAGTATTTCTACTATGTAATCCATTGAAGAAATGAGTAGACAACACAACTGGTGGAGCTGAGAATTCAATCTTGGAAGGGAAGAAAACCGTATCAAGAGTCCATGATTTCCGTACAGAGTACAGATTTCAGTATACTGCTGCTTCAGGAATGGCAGTTGCAACTACTAGAGTCAAGTAATTGGTTAAAGCAAAGTGTAACTAGAAGTAGAATATTAAGATGGAAGACTCAGGTCTGTTGGGGTGGGGGAAGCAAGAAAAAAAGAGGTGAAGGGAGAGTGAAAACTCAGGGTCTTATCTGTTGCCAAGTAGAAAAAAGCATTTATATTAATGAGGACTTCTGTTTAAAAATTGATGACATTATCTTGCCCACAGTAAGAACTGCTAAAGTAACATCAATAGCAAGGAACTCAAAGAGATTGTCATCACTTAGGAGTTTACTCTAGATCTGTTCTCTCAACCTTTTACAATTATTTGTTTCAGATTCCCCTCACCATGAAACCATAAAAAACTAGGGTTATCATAAAGCTCTGCAGATGTCTTTCACATTCAAAATTTGTGCTCTTGATAACCTGCAACACTTACAGGCTTTATGGATGTGTGATCTATGAGTTTTTTTCTTTCCATCCATCACTTTTTCAGAATCTCACAATCATAGAACATGGCTACTGTTTTAAAATACAATGTAAGTCATCCAAAAATAGCCAATAGTCACTTCAGTCAAATTTCCTGAGTACCCTTGATAATACACATAGAGACATTAAATAATTTCACCCTAATATGCAGAGTACATGGATTGAGACTCTGGTCAATATAATACTAGTTCTAGTACTTGTCTGACTATATTAGAAAATTTGGATTGAGTCTGAACAGTCTAAATATTTGTTTATTTATATATTTATGTAAATAACACTCTTACATATCTGAACTAGGTTTATAGGAAGCAAAAAGCCTAATATATTTTTTCTGTCTATCTTTTAGTTTATTGTCCTTGGCAGTGAGGGAATATTTCTTTTTATTATATATGTCCTACTGACACAATAGGCAATATATGAAGTTATGCCCACCCAGAGGAAATTAAGAGGCGTTGCTGGAAAGTCAGATGATGAACCTTCTATTTCTCGGAATTTGGAGGGTGTGAATGATCAGATTGTGAAAAGAAATGAACACTGTACTTCAGAAAACAAAGCATGCTAGAGAATGTGGAATAGCTATTTGGATAAACTGGAAGAAAGTTAAAAAATCCAAATACTATTTGAAATGGAGGTATTTGCAATGCAAATGCAAATTACAAATGCTCCAAATACCATTGTAGAGCAGAGAACTGTCCTAAGGCATCTATAGCAAAAGCTATTACTTTCTTTATAATGTATTATAAGAAAATTAAGTTTAGGATAAAATTCCAGTAATGGATTTTCACTCTTGACACTGATTTCATCAAAACTTTACTTTTAAAATAAAACCTGTCTTTTTTGAGCTACTCTAGTCATTATATTATTATTATTGTTATTATTATTATTTAAGTTAGAAGAACCAAAAGAAGAAAAGACAAAAATCACAGGTGGTCTCTTATCTATTCTGTCAATATGTTAGTGAATATGCTTTAATATTGTTGTCCCAAATCTGGGTCCTTTACCTGGTGTGCAAAGTCCAATTGTCGAGGTGTTAACCCAGTTCTGCACAGAAGAACAGTGCTAGGCATTAATTCACAAAGCTAGCACATCCCTTCAGAGGAGTTGTAGGATTTTATTAGCTTTACAAGATAGAAGAAACTACAGTAAGGTAAATGATTGGTTAGTCATTTGTCACTGCCTGTTTAGAGTAAATAAACTGAAAAACAATATTCAACTTATTGAGCTTTTATACAGATGCTATATTTAATAATTACAGACCAAATTCTGTTCAAGAGTGTGGTAGGTTAACCTTGACTGGATGTCAGGTGGCCACCCAGCCATGCTCTCATTCTCCCCTCCTCAGCAGGACAGAGGGAGATAATAAGATAAGAAAGCTCATGGGTCAAGATAAGGACAGAGATTGCTCAAAAATTGCCATTGGGAGAAACAGATTCAGCTTTGGGAAGAATAATTTAATTTATTGTCAGTTAAAAGTAGAGTAGGGTAATGAGGAGCAAAGGAAAAACTAAAACCACCTTCCCATCACCCTCCTCTTCTCAGGCTCATAGTCTTTCCTTCCTTTCCAACTCTTCACAGAATCACAGAATGCTAAGGGTTGGAAGGGACCTTGAAAGATCATCTAGTCCAACCCCCCCTGCCAGAGCAGGACCACCTAGAGCAGGTCACATAGGAATGCATCCAGGTGGGTTTTAAATGTCTTCAGAGAAGGAGACTCCGCAACCCCTCTGGGCATCCTGTTCCAGAGCTCTGTGGCCCTCACAGTGAAAACGTTTTTCCTTATGTTTCTGTGGAACCTTCTTCCTGTGAAATTCTTCTTCCACCTTCTCCTGCTGAGGGGCATGGGGGGATGGGAAATGAGTGTTGTGATCAGTTTGTAACACTTCATCTCTGCCATGGACTCTCCAGGAGCTGCACCTTCCTTCGGGGTACATGCACCTGCTCCCACATAAAGTCCTGTATGGGCTGCAGTATGGACATCTGCTCTGACATGGTTATCTGGGCTGCAGGTGACAGCCTGGCTCACAATGGTCTTCTCCACAAGCTGAAAGCGAATCTCTGCTCCAGAATCTGGAGCAACTCCTCTTCTTCATGGACTTTGATGTTTGCAGAGTTGGTTTGCTCACTTTTTTCTCACTTCTTAAAAGTGGGAAAGATTATGGAACAGTTCATCTTGAGGGTGATCACACAGCAAGTGCAGCACAATGGGGGGATCAGGCCCAGCCAACATGGGTTCATGAAGGGCAAGCCCTGTTTAACCAACCTGATCTCCTTCTATGATCAGGTGACCCGCCTAGTGCATGAAAGCAAGGTGGTGGATGTTGTCTACCTGGACTTCAGGAAGGCATTTGACACCGTTTCCCACAGCATTCTGCTGGAGAAGCTGGCAGGTCATGGCATAGACAGGAGGACTCTTCGCTGGGTTAGAAACTGGCTGGATGGCCGAGCCCAGGGGGTGGTGGTGAACGGAGTAAAATCCAGTTGGCAACCAGTCACAAGTGGTGTCCCTCAGGGCTCAGTTTTGGGACCTGTCTTGTTTAATATATTCATCAATGACCTGGATGAGGGAATCAAATGTACCGTCAGTAAATTTGCAGATGACAAAACTAAGCGCAAGTGTTGATCTGCTTGAGGGTAGGAAGGCTCTGCAGCGGGATCTGGACAGGCTGGAGAGATGGGCTGAGCTCAGTTGTATGGAGTTTAACAAAGCCAAGTGCCGGGTCACGCACTTCGGTCACAACAACCCCCAGCAACACTACAGGCTTGGGGAGGAGTGGCTGGAGAGTTGCCTGGCAGAAAAGGACCTGGGGGTGTTGGTCAATAGCCGGCTGAACATGAGCCAGCAGTGTGCCCAGGTGGCCAAGAAGGCCAATGGCATCCTGGCCTGGATCAGAAACGGTGTGACCAGTAGGAGTAGGGAGGTGATCGTACCCCTATACTCAGCACTTGTGAGACCGCACCTTGAGTTCTGTGTCCAGTTTTGGTCACCACAGTACAGGAGGGACAGCGAGGTGCTGGAGCGAGTGCAGAGGAGGGCAACAAAGCTGGTGAAAGGGCTGGAAAGCATGCCCTGTGAAGAGCGGCTGAGGGAACTGGGTTTGTTTAGTCTAGAGAAGAGGAGGCTGAGAGGAGACCTTATTGCCCTCTAGAGCTACCTAAAAGGAGGTTGTAGAGAGGCTGGTGTTGGTCTCTTCTCTCAAATTAGTAATGATAGGATGAGGGGAAATGGACTCAAGTTGCATCAGGAGAGGTTTAGATTAGATATTAGGAGGAAATTCTTCACTGAGAGGGTAGTTAGGCACTGGAACAGGCTGCCCAGGGAGGTGGTGGAGTCACCATCCCTGGAGGTGTTTAAAGAATGAATAGATGTGGCGCTTGAGGATATGGTGTAGTGGTTAGAGAAATGCTAGGACAAAGGTTGGACTTGATGACCCTGGAGGTCCTTTCTAACCATAATGATTCTATGATTCTATGATTCTCTCTACCAGGTGCTGTATAGCTTTCTTGAATATGTTTTCACAGAGGTGCCACCAGCTTTGCTGATAGGCTCCCCTGTGGGTCCATTTTGGAGCCAGCTAGAAGTGGCTGTGTCTGGCATGGGGCAGCCCCCTGTCTCTTCTCACAGGGGCCACCTCCACACGCCCCACTGCCAACACCTTGCCATGTAAACCCTATACAAGGAGCAATGTTGCGTGCTAATGACAGTGGCAAGTGTAAATGGCCAATAGCCCTAAAAATAGCTATTATATCTTTTTAAATGATGACCCAAGTTTTTCCTGTATCATGACTGAACTATGTTTGACAAAGTTTATCAGCAATTCAAGATTTATTAATAAAATGAGATAAATCAAAGACTGATATTAGTGGCACTTACTATATCAAGAGATTTATTAAAACAGTGACAATTACAGATTTGAGAATGACAAGATTCACAGTAACTTACTACAAGGTATCTCCAACTGAAGCATGTGTATATGCATAAACTCAAAGCATACAGAGAAATTCTTGGCCAGTGAAATATGTAGGTGCCTATACTCATAAAAGCATATGCATAAGATCAGATAGGTATAGACGTTGATAAAAGAGAATGGCCTATAGCCCCCTTCGAGTTTAAATACAATGCACTGGCATTTCTCAATGGACTAGAGTTGAGTCTTGAGGTGATCTCACCCAGGTCTTGTATTAACCTTGTCAGCAGAGGGTGATAGAATCATAAAATAGTTTCATCTGGAAGAGATCTTTGAGATCATCAAGTCCAACCTTATTCCTAGCCCTATCAAAACTCACTAAACCATGTCCCTAAGCACAACATCTAACCGCCTCTTAAACACTTCCAGGGATGGTGACTTCAGCACCTCCCTGGGCAGGCCATTCCAATGCCTGACCACCCTTTCTGGAAAGAAATGCTTCCTAATATCCAGCCTGAACCTCCCCTGCTTCAACTTCAGGCCATTTCCTGTTGTTCTGTCACTTTTCACGAGAGAGAACAGACCAACTCTCACCTAGCTACAACTTCCCTTCAGGCAGTTGTAGAGGACAATAAGGGTCCTGAGAGTTGTCTCAACTCAGGGGAGATGCTGGATGCAGCATCCACAAGAGCTCAAAGGATCTTGTTTCGGATTGCTATTTATAGAGTCTGAGATAATTGTCTTTTGTCAGATATGTTTCTATTTCAGCCTAACTCAAATGTTGCAAAAATCTGGTTTGCACATATCCAGAACTTGAGGGCCCTGGTATTGTTTCATCAGTTGTACATGCCCAGAACCTACTTGATCTTGGTGTCCTGGTATCCTATCCCTCTTCTGGGCCACAACTCAAGTGCAAGTGTATCAGGTCATCAGAGGTTGACTGATTGCCCAAGAAGATAAGGAGGGAGGGTTGGGGGAGAGTAGGAGCCAGGTGTGACTCAATGCTCTGGTTCACTGCAGGGTAATTGTCCTAATTGACCCCAGAGACAGGAGCAATAAGCATTAAGGGGCTTCCTTAGTGCTCTAGTATACCACCCTTTGCATCTGTACTTTTCCAATGGATTGCTGTGTGGCCCAGGGAGGGGAGTCCCACCTTGTACCAGGATGCCTGATGAGCTGGGGTGGAATTTTAGCACCTCACTCTGGAATTTAATAAAGAAACTAAACAAAGTGACACATGTAATCACCAATTGATACTTCCTAATATATATGGTAAAATGCTGCTGTTTAATGTCCTCTTAATTTAATAAACCTAAAATAAATTCAAAATATGTCTGTTTACTCTTGCACTTCCTAGGCTACACATTTTTACTTCCTGCCACCCACAGCACTGAAATTACCATTTTAGTTGTAAAATTACAGATTTTTTTCCTTGTGCTTTATTTCCTCATTAGACAGCCAGGTGTCTCATCATTTATTTAGAACTGATTGTGCTAGAAACTTTCCTTGGAGATTTTGCAACTGTACAGACAAAAAATATTTGATTTAAGATGCAAGTCTGAGCTTATTAGAGTTACGTTCTGCTAGAAATTTACAAGACTGATTACAAGCTCCTTGAGTGGCCTTCATCAATTTAACGAATATTAAAAGTCCAGCAGAGGGAATGTGAAAAGATTTCTTAAAACAGCAGGTTCACTTCCTTGTGCTGGATAAAAAAATCAGACTGATTGACATGAATTTTAATAAGTTTCTTTTCTTATTAAACTTTCTTAGAAGAATACTACATACATATATTAAATTTCCCTTTTCCTGAAATCCCGTGTTATTTCATCAACTTAGGTGTAGATTGAAGCATTGCGTGTGTATAAAAAAACTGCTTTGAAAGTTGCTTTTGTCATACAGCAAAAACACGTAGTCAGTAAATGCAAACATACATTTTCTTTCAATGAAGTAATGTTATAGAAAGTGTGTAAGAATTTACGAGTTTAATTGTTCAATGTTATTGTGAAGCCAGTTTCCAAACAGGAAAAAAAATTGAATGTATTGAAGGGAAATTGAATGGATTGAAGGGAAATTGAATAGATTGAAGGGAAAAAAAATGAATGGATTACACACATGTTCTGAATTCTCTTAGAAGACGGAGATAAATTATCGGAAGATTTAATTTTTATATAAATATGTTTTATCACAGAATTTTAAAGTTTTAATAAAGTTCTTGATGATAAAGTTTACTGTTAGAGCTGGAAGCTTCTTTCAAAACTAATCAACAGTCAACATTTCAAAGTACAAATGAACACTATTCTGTTTGACAAACTCATGAATAATACAGAGACTAAAAATTAATTACTAATGTATTCTAAAAAATAACTTTGAATAAGGAAAATATAGAGAAGGGTTTAATATATGGGCAGACAATGTAAGTATAACAAAACTGGGGAAGTCAACTGAATTATTTGTTTAAATGAAATATTTACCTGCCCCTACAAATTATACGGTCTAATAAATAAAATCACAACCATTTCTAACATTGTAATATTACAGAAAGTGATTAAGTTCTGTGTTAATTCATATGAGTGAAGTGTATTTTAGTTTCTTAAAACATTTATTGTAGTGAAATGTTGCAGGAAAAGTGAAATTCCAATGTCAAAAGAGACAGAATTTTCAGTTAGCATAGAAAAGAGAAAGCAGATGTGCTCTACGTTCATACTAGCATATGAGCTGCTCTCTATTTTGTGTATATTTACAACCCGTCAGAAAAAAACCCCTACATTTTCACATGGGATATTACTGTTTAGAGAGAAATGAAGACAAAGTTGGAGTGGCTGTTGTGATTTTTTTTGATGGTAGGGCATAGTGTTTTGTATAAATTTATGTAAGAGATGAAGGAGGTATAGCAACAAACATGGCACAGAGATAATGTAGTGACACCTATAGGACTCCAGTAATAAGAGTTGCCAGTGCCTGCCTTCTGCTGGGCCACCATTCCATTCATGTATGGTTTTTGGTTGGAAAAAACCTGCATTTTGGGTAGCTACTCTGTTTGGTTAATGGGTGCCTCTTCTATACAGGAAAACAGGTTATATTGACACTGAAAGAATGAGATTCATGTTATGAACTAACTTCTCAGAAACAAAACCCGAAAGAGTTGCAAATTCATGCTGATACTTGCTTTTACTTGGATTTTCACAGAATGAAGACAACAAATGCAGATGAGGATTGGAAGCAACTAAAACTCGGTATGTTCTCATTTTCATGGGCTAGCAATAAAATCACACAGAAAACAATGCAGAAGGATAAAAAGAAAAGTAATACTAGTTGAATGCCTCAAAGTATTTCTACTGGCATTTCTCCAAATTATTCTATATTCTTCTCTTTTGTTGCCAGACTGACAGGATTAATGAAACAGCTGAAACAATAACTGCAGTGTAAGTGGGCAAACAGATCCTGGATTTGCATCAGAAAGGCTAAGTCATCCATTTTTCTGTTATTTTGCCCATGGTATACTCAGTGAACTACGGTAGTGCGTGCAATGGTCAAGACACAAGTATCAATCTAAACAAGGAGTTATACACACAACTCAAAGAAATCAAAGACAACAGGCTGGGGACCCCCACTGCCAAACCTAAGTAATCTTATCATTACGTATAAATTCTACAGGTGTATAAAATGCATCCTTTGAAACAGAATTAGAAAGGAGGCTGGAGGTTTGTATGTCCATTTGCTATGCAGAAATGGTTTGACGATTATAAGAAGATAGAAGGATATTTCATTATCAGAGAGCCGGTTCATGAATAACCTTTCACATGTTCCTGAACAGAATGACCTGTAGTATTGTTATTCTGAGAATTTTCAAACTAAGACATTTATTTAAAACCACAGTCTACTACTCAACCTTCCCTTAGGGTGAAACTCACCCCCTGCAGAGGACTTGCATAAGGCTATGCATCACTGAAGTCATGCTAATGCTCTGTTTTCTTACTTGGAGTGAGAGCTAAATGGTGCATAGACCATTGTATTTTTCTGATGTAGAAGGAGAATTACATTGATCATCCAAATATTTCTTTGAAAAATACTGGGTATTTTGTAAATATCTGTAAGATTCTTCAAATTAGAGGACCAGAAGTAAGATACGTTTTATTCAAAATCATTCCATTTCTACAGGTTCTTTTATTTTTCTGTCTCTTATATCACCTCTCTGTTGGCTAAATAATGAAGGATCCCTTCATAGTAATCCTCTCCCTGAATGGATGCTATGTGAAAAAAAAAAAGGGGAAAAAAGTTTCTGTATTGTCTTAACCTAGCAGTTAAGTGGTGAAGTTGATGTATAGAGTGAATTTACTAAAGGAATTAAACTGCATGAAGTTGGTGGGTACGGAGGGCTATCAGATAGGAAAAGTATCAAAGGAATGGAGTATAAAGATCTGCTGAAAACTTGACTCTGAGATACAGAACTGCTTGGTGCTTTTTTTAGGATATATGTCAGGCTATTAATACATTTTATAGATATCATGACTATAATAAATTATACTTAATATTGCAGTTACATTAGTAGTAATTATATGTAATAATATGTGGAAGTCATGCCTTCCAGGAGTTTAATGCTGGTGTTGTTTTCCACATTATTATTAAAAATTATTTCAGCTTGCTATTATAATCATTATGTACTTATATTACAGTAAGAATTGTGGATTAAAAAATATATCACATATATAAATTATCTGGGTTAAACTATGTTTTATTTGGGACTAGAAAATGATTTAACCATGAATCAAGGAAATTATAGATGAGCAAAAAGCCATTCAAAGTCAATCCCAAATAATGATTTTTTTCATCATTATAATAAAGTGTTTAAGGAAAACTTTCATTAAGTTGCACAGGTTGGAGAGTTACTCATTCATATAGACACAGCCCTGCAGAAGCAAATAGTGTCAGGAAATTCACCTTTTTCTCCATTTACCATTCAAGGACACTCATAAATACCCTCCAATTTGCAGTCTATTTTGTTCAGCTGATTATTTTTTTTTAATCCCCCTCCCCCCCATTCCTGTTGTTTCTTCAATGCTTTACTTTTTCCTTTAGGAGGGAGTGATGGTGATTATAGAATCACAGAACCATAAAATCATAGAATAGTTTGGGTTGGAAGGAACTGTAAAAATCATCTAGTTCCAACACCCTTGCCATGGGCAGGGACACCTCCTGCTAAACCAGGTTGCTCAAAGCCTCATCCAGCCTGCTCTTAAACACTTCCACGGATGAGGCATCCACAAATTCTCTGGCAACCCGTCCCAGTGTATCATCACCCTCATAGAAAAGAAATTCTTCCTAATGTGTAATCTAAATCTACCCTGCTGTAGTTTAAAATCATTGTCCCTTGTCCTACCACTTCAAGCCCTTGTAAAAAGTCCCTCTCCAGATTTCCTGTAGGTGCCCTTCAAGTACTGGAAGGTCATGATGCTACCAGGAACCCTACTTAATCATTCTGTGCTCTGCCTGCATGCTGCTCATAGCCTCACCGAACAAGGATATTGGTGCTACTGTCCTGGTTGCATATATGTGAATCTCTGCTTCAGCTATTATCTTGCTGAGCAAGCTCATTCCAAAATGACTCTGCCCTAGGAGCAAAGGCCATGCTAACAGATCCAGGAGAGAATCCTTACATGTGCAGCCTGAAGGTAACATATGGAGGTTCAAGCCTTGGCAGTCAAACCATCAAACTGCCTACATGTTTTAGAGTACAATCTGACAACACTGTGATAGCTACTATACCCAACTTTACAAAACCCTGTGGTGACTCAACATTCAGCCTTTGCGACAGCTCAGTAAGACTTGGGAATTTATACACTTGAAGCTAGCTAAGAGTTTAGTACCAGCGTAATAAAAATCATCCATCCTGCTGACATGCCCATCTATAAATCTTTCAGGCAAGCTTGTGGTATCTTCCCTCTTAGTTGGTTTAACAGCTTTTTCACTGATCTTCTGCACTTTAGCTCTATATTGCAAAGCCCCTCCATCCCTTCTTCAATCATGCCTCCACCAGTTCCCTTGTCTTCCAGAGACTAAGTATTTGTCTTTGCTTTGCTGGTCTTTCATAATTTACTCCTAGGCAAAGTAATATTCTAGTCATTACCATAAATGTTCATTTCCTATCCTTGGTCAATATTTGATGCTAGTCTCTCCCAAAATCTTGTTACACTTTCCAGCAAGCAATAAGCTTCTTTGACATCTATAAATCCTAGATATCTACAAAGTTACTTCATTATCTTGCTTAAATTCTGTGATCTTCTTTTGGGTAACCATGCTGCTGACATTATGGTCTCATGATAAATATAGGTGATATTTATGGACAGTGTGAAGACATTCAAGTTCTGTCTTGATTTAAAGCTGACTGTATCTGCCTTAAGCATGTTTAGCCAGTAAGTACCAGATGTTGCTAAACTTAATAAGATTTGCTAAGAGGCAGGGTATGTTGCTTACATAGATCATTATATGATTGTGGTTGTTTGTGTTCCTAAGTGGATTTAAGAAATGGACAGTGGTTTTTTTTTGTCCAATCTTGTCATCTCCTATAAACTTTTCCTTTTTTCTCTTTTATCTCCTCTTCCAGTTTCTCTATATTCTGTCTCATCCTTTGATTGCAACTGTCCTTGTCCTTAGATTGCAAGCAGCTGGAGCAGAAACTATATGGGGATTTTTGGTTGTGTATTTTTGCCTGATTTTTGTATATGAACTAACACAACAGGATTTGGACCCATTGCTCTTGTTCATAGAGGTTCTAGCTGTACAAGATGTGAATAAATCACACCACACTGATTAATAAGCTAAAAAGATTTGCTATTCAAACAGCATTTTAATGGCTATTTAAGTGAGCATTTGTGCTTCTGCACTGCTTCTCTGATTCCAGTAGCCATTGAGTCTCCTCAACTACAAGTAAAACCCTTACAGAAAAATGCAACTGAATTACATGACCATGGTTGAAGCAAGATGGCCTGAGCTTTTCAGTGCCAATTCTCAACTGCCCATTTGGGGCACCTTTCCAGACAATACACAAAAATGTAACGTACTCTTCCTGTCATGCGGGCAGGGTGACAGCCTACAGACAAATGTCTCTCAATGTGCCCAGGCATATTAACATAGGCATAGCAGCTGTTAAACTTCACACAGGGCTGAGAATGGGCTCTACACCCAGTATGAGGTAAGAGTAGAAGGTATTTGACAGAATGAGTTTATGGCTGATATCTACTAAACAGGATGCCAGCTTGATTATTTACAGCTGGAACATTTTCCGGTACTTCAGATCCAAACCTGCAAAATGTGTGGACAGCTCCTGAGGAGCTTTTTGTACTGACAGTGTGCAGCTGCTCAATATGCATACAGCACAAAATACCAAACAGATTTTAGCACCAGCTCTAGAATAAAACAAAAGCAAATGCACAACGACTAAGTTCTTTCAGTTAGGCCTCCTCTGGCAATTGGAGTCATTGCTTGTACGTACTTTTGGCTACCACAACTGTAACTGTCAGATAGTAGTACAACATTGACAAAAGTTGTATACATTCCTAGCAAATGCTTTTGTGTTGCCTTAATATTTTGGCTAAGTTGATCTTGCTTGGTAATAAAAGTGCTAGCAAAAATTATCTAGACCCACAGCTTTGTAAGAAGAATTGAATTCAGAAACCCAATCAGATGCTATTACAGACACACTTAGAAACAATTAATATACAATTTAATGTATTTTTAATATTGTTAAACTGATTGCTGACTCCTTTATTGGTTACTTGTAATTTTAAAATTATCTTAAGTAGGTCAGTGAGAATTATATGACAAAGATTCAGAAAAAAAAAGGTACATGATGAGATGGGATGTGATTGTTATGTAGCAACTTATCCCAGGAGTACCACAGACAGAGAGTAATTTCCTCTGTGGTTATCTGTGCAGGTGTAAACTCCTTCCAACATTTGTATTTGCTTTAGAGCAGCAGAATATTCCCTGATAACAGAGAGGAATTTCTGGCCATTTTCCTTTTTGGTGCGATGCATTTTCTGAGAAGACAGATAAATTAAAAACTAGTGTCATCATACATATTTGTTAATCCAGCACTGTTGACCTAAGACTAATTTTCCAAATAACATGAGCTGAAACAAAACCTCTGTATCTATTCTGTAAAACTTGAGAAAGGAGTGTAAGCTAGTTTCAACAACCATTGTTCACAGAAGTGTTATGCAGAAAGAAAAATAGAACCATGAATACAATCAGTTATCACCCTTTACTGAATGCATTATTTAGCATTTATGTTAAGGAAGAGAAAAAGGCTACTGGAGAAAAGTTGGAGAGAATACATTCTAAAAGAACAGATCCCCGTATTTTCATCCAGGTCCTTATTCTATATGTTGGTGTCCATTTAATCATAAACAGAGCTATAATTTTCTATTGCAATTCACTCGGAGCTGTGTGCCTAAAAATGTCCTTAGAATCTATATTCTACTACTCAATTATGTTTTGAGGGGCCAAGATGATTCTAGAGTATTTACAGAGAGTGCAAGAGCTATAACATTGGAGGCAAACCAGTAAGTTAAGTTCTACTAGTACTTACCTGTAGATTTATTAGGACACTCAATATATATATATATATTCTTACTATTTAAAATGAACAAATACATTTTTAATAATCACTTGAATGAATCAGGATATTGTGAAAAAATTCCAGCAGGCAATTCCAGATAAATATAAAAGGATTGCTTGTCTAAAACTTCTAATTTAAATAATTCTTTCAATGTTAATTTATACAAATATAATCCATTAGATCCAAATCAACTGTCAAATTATCAGGACTGCAGATTACAGTAATTCTAATGTAATAGAGTATTTGAATAATTATCCTCAAATCCAGCACAGGTTTCTGAGCTTGGAAATAACCAAGGAAAGAAGAGAAATAGCACTGGGATGATTTTCTGGATTAAGTGAGTCTTTGAAATAAATCATATTGTTGGAAGGTAGAGGGATAAATGAAAGCTTGCTTTATATTGAATTTAAGCAACAGCAAAGACACCATCTAGGTGACAAGGTGATAGAGTGTGACCTTCAGACTATTAGCAATAGAAGCCAATTTCAGTCTCTTTCAGGCAGATTATAGAATTACAGAATCATGTAGGTTGAAAAGGACCTCTGGAGGTCACTCAGTCCAACCTCCCGCTTGACGTAGAATCAATGCGTCAGGTTGTTCAGGACATTGCTCACCTGAGTTTTGAGTAGCTCCAACGTCAGAAAGTCTACAACATTTCTTGTCAGCCTGCTCCATTATTTGACCATTTAATATTTACATGGTGAAGTCTTTCCTTATATCTAACAGGAATTTTCCTTGCTACAAGTTGTGGTTTTTAACTTTTCTCCTGCTACCATGTGCCTTTGAGAAAAGTCCGGCTCTATTTTATGCACACTTCCATTATGTAGCTGAAGACAACAACAAACTAGCTAGCTTCCTAAGGCTGAACAAAACAAATTATCTTGCCTCTTATGGTTTTGTATGTGATCCAGCCACTCAGAACATAAGCACCTTGGTCCTTGGCTATAGGTTAGAGCACATGGCATGGAAGAACATGTTTTGAAATGTCTGTATGTCTGGGTAAATCTGAACAGAAATATGGGTATATCTCCTGTTCATTGACAAGTACTGCACAGGATCATCTACTATACATTTTAAGAGAATTCACACTAAATGGAAAAAGAACAGATAAATTACTCCAGATCAGCTTGTACATGCAACAGAAAGTTGCCCATGATTTCTGGGAGCCATGAACCACATTCAAAACTATTACTACTGTAAATGGGCTGTTTGGCATTCAGAAATCCTGGACAGACATAGCACATCAGGCAGGACCAATAAGAGAGCTGTATCTACTTAGTTCCACTCCACTACATCTTCATCTGCCACCTATCATTGCTGTGGGTGATTAGAGCTGAGAGGATTAATGCAAAACAATAACACATGAATTACAGTTGTTTTTATTTCTGTGTAGAAGCTTCATCTGAATTGCATTCTTCAGGGTGACTATAGTTTCTGACATTTGAAATTTGGGGGTGTTGCTTTAATATCATAAGAACTTCCCAATTTTATGCATAACACATTTAGTCAGAAGACAGTATAACCTCTAATGCAATAAAAGAAAAATAAATTTTATAGGCAATACATGGGCACATAAACTGTGCAAGATAAATAGTTTTTGAACTGTAACTGAAGCACCTGTTGCACAACTACACAGTGTGTTTTTATTTACATTATAAATTTGCAAATCATAATTAAGCCCATAGATAACCTTCCACATCAGGCATTCAGACAGAACAGAGTTCACATATTCTGAGTGGAGAGGAGGACAATTCCATACAAACAGTATTGACACAAATAACATTATGGAATAATAGAAGTATATTCTATCCTGTGGAACAAGAAAATAAATGAATATGCAGTTTTGATAGTGAGTGGAAATGTAGCAAAAATTGTGATAATGAGGAACTTATATAAATCTTTTGAGTGACAGCAATATTTATGATCTTTTAAGTTTCTCTGAAATATATATACACACAAAAAAATACTGCTACAGTATTGTCTGAATCCTGTCCTAGTGTTTTTTATCATTTTGTTCTTGTGATAAACCTACCTTTGTATCCTACATGAGGAACTTAAGGCTGGTTCTTCGTCTGTGCTCTTATACATACTGAAGAAGTGTGATCACATCACCTAGTCCCAACAGGAACCTTGTTCTTACACAGAACAGAAGTGATATCTTTACAAGAGGTACTTTTCAGATGCATTTCTTCCAGCTTTCCTGGGTCTGACAAAATGGACAGCAGTAGTGGCAGGACCAGACAGCATATTTGTGCTCATATAGTTACCTCTGAGGTACCTGGAGCAATGCCCTTTAGGCTTTGCTATGCTCTATTTTGGGTGACTTTTCCATTCCTGATTCTCTCCTCTCCAGAAGCCTATCAGATTTTGTTAGAGTTGAGGGTTAAGGGGAAATCTTTTCTTACCTCTATATCCTAGCCTGTAATTTTGTTAGTGGCAGTGCTGTTTTCCTCTTTGTTTTTACAACAGCTGCCCATTCTCCTTGGAGACTTAGAATCATAGAATGGCTAGGGCTGGAAGGAACCTCCGAAGGTCATCTAGTCCAGCCCTCCTGCAGTGAGCAGGGGTACCCTCAACTAGACCAGACTGCTCAGAGCCTCGTCCAACCTCACCTTGAATATCTCCAGGGATGGGGCCTTAACTACCTCCCTGGGTAGCCTATTCCACTGTTCTACCACCCTCAGTGGAAAGAACTTCTTTCTGTAGCCTCTCTCTCTTTTCACTCAGATGTTCAACCAGAGAAAAAGGCAAAGCCTATGTTCAAGTACTTACGAAAGGGGGAATGACAAGAGGAAGACCTGTATCTTCTCTCCAAACAAGTTTCTGTAAATGCAACTTATTTATTTGAAGGCAAAGGCAGATGAGATAAATTGACTCTTTTTTCCTCCCATTCACATAATTTTTCATTATCTATCAGTTACTCAATATTTAAAGGTCCTTTTCTCAGTTCTTCCCAGTCAGCCCTCAACTTTACTACCCTGAAAATCTTAGAATCCTCAGGAAGTAGAATCAGCCCCTTCTCCATATTATCTGTGAATCCATTCAATGGTACATGCTCTCCTTTTCTGTATAATCTATAAAGGGAGAGTGTAAAATGGATAGATGAGAATTGGAAAACTACTTTTGAATCAAATGCTGTCTTCTTAATGTTATTTTTACTTTTTCAAATTCCAAGAAATTAGAAATTATTTGTGAAATTGTTTACTTCAGGCCTAAACAATACTCAGCTTTCACTAACATTCTGTTTTCGGTTTAATATTTGTGACTACGTTGAAACAGTCACCTAAGGACAGAATAGAAAGGCTACCATATTTAGCCTTCAGCTGTGTGTTTAATGTCTGTTCTAGATAGATACTTTCAAAACAAAAGAGCTATTTTATAACATTATTTATTTCAGGGAGATCTCTTCTACTTTCATCCTGTGAGGTATCTTTTTTCAAATCCCTAGCTAAGGTTGTGCAAGCAAGGAGTCCGCCCTTGGGATGCTTTGGCAGAAGAGCACCAGTAATGCTGCCAGACAACAGAAGGACTAATATGGGGCAATGATTAGAAAGCAACACAGATGCACCAAGGATAGGACATTAAAACAGTATGCCAAAAATGCTGCACACCACGCTGAGGACCAGAGTGCTACTTTTCTGATTCTGATCATTCTGCATGAAGATGGCATGCTGCTTATAATGGGCCAGGTAATGTAAGTCAAGTGAACAGTACATTTATGCTAAGAATTTTGAAAATACACACTAGTAAAAACCAAAATGTAAATATTTTCCTATAACCAATTCTGTATTTTCAGTTACCTTCCTTGTGAGTTTCTGGAAAACTTGGTTTCATACACATTGGAGAAGTATTTCACTTGTATCTAGCTTATTCATACTGAAATAATAGTCTTTAAAAACAAAATGAAAGTATTTTCCCATCACAGACATTTGAGTTCATAGATATCTAAACATCTTTATCTTACTATAGATCTAATTCTTATATAAAAAAGCACATTTTCTTTTTCCTTGACAGAATACCCATAAGTGGCAAATCAACACTGATAAACGGTGAATGAAAATGTTATGTTGATGAACTTAGAATTTAACTGTTCTTTTGATGAATGACTGCTTTCAAATACTGATTTACTAGAAACTGAGCATAGCTCATATCTTACACTCCTCAGACCAAATATCCCGAAGACATGTAATAGTAAGAGCAATAGAAATGAGCAGATAGACCTGCAAAAACTGCAAATATTTTATCTAAAGCCTTTTGAATTTTTTATGTGGGTTTTTATTTATGTATTTGTATAGTAAATAGTTTTGAATGCGTGTTTCACAGGACAGTTAAATTAAATCTGTAACTACAGACATGAAATTGAATGAAGAAGGAAAATTTGTAAGCCAACAGCAGATCCTGAAGCAAAACATGTGCTACCTGCTTAACTAGACATGTCAAGTTCCATTCCTGGAATAAACCTTCAGTTATTTGAATACATGTTGGGTGAAAGAAAAGTGTCAGAAGAAACAAGTAGAAAGAAAAATGGGAAGTGTGATCTTGCACCTGCACCTTAATTACTAATCAGAACTGATGTACCAGGACATAAGCAGGAAGAGTGTTCTGTGGTGATTGAGCACAGAGGGACAGAGTATGGTATTTATCTTATCCAGATGTATTGTCTCCATGTTAGGCAACAAAGCTGATGAACTATACTACCTTTCCAATCAAAGGAGAGACGGCGACATATTCGGATAAAAACTAACTCACCCCATTCAAAGATAAATTTTTACTTGGAGTGAAATAAATCATCCTCTAGATTTATCTGTCTCCTGTACTTACAACAGAGGCTAAAACTATTGTCTTCAACTAATCATTTAAATTTTATAAAGCTAAAATTAGTGAAGATAGATCCTATTTGGAAAGCAATTAATATATTTGTCTGAAGCCCTCACAGTAAAAACAGACAAAAAGATAAAAGTGAATAAAATAATGACTAAATCTAAACAAAGAAATTGGTAATTTATTGCAGCCAATTTTGATTTTACAAAGCTAATACCTCTTATCAAATATCATGGCCAGTACAAAATTCCATCTTCCCTGTTTAAATTTATGAACCTGAGTAGTGCCTCCTTCTGTCAGTTGTGCAAACATTACAAATACAAACCACATCTGTGGTATATACATGAGCAAAAGGTCTGAAACATTAGCAGGTGTTTCTGGTCTTATGTTAGTGCAGCAATCAGCATGCAGCAAGAGAGCTTACAGAAACTTCTTATGCTGAGCACTGCATATTCAGAGCAATTC
This sequence comes from Todiramphus chloris collaris, assembly GCA_025345505.1. Classification (NCBI taxonomy): domain Eukaryota; kingdom Metazoa; phylum Chordata; class Aves; order Coraciiformes; family Alcedinidae; genus Todiramphus; species Todiramphus chloris. The sequence continues at coordinate 19,592,205 of JANVCC010000018.1, forward strand.
ACAGTTCTTTGTTTCATGTCTTCCATCTGGGTGCAACTGATTGCAACAAGATCTCTCTCTGAAAGCCAACAAATGTTTGCTTATGAGGCAGCAGAAATATGTCTGAGCCTTTTGTTGCCTTTTATTGAAAAATCTAATTAAAAGATCATGTCACTTATTCACATAGGTCAACCACTATAGAATTCTGAAGTAAAACCCAACTATCTTATAAATCTAAAAGCACCTGCTTATCTTCATAAGAGAATACTTCTCTAAGTAATCTACTGTTAGGTAAAGATATATTTAACTTTGAATTGGATGTGTAAATTGTCTGAAAGTTAATTGTAGTGTAGAATGGCATGGAATTAGGGCATAAGTAAAAGAAACAGAGCATAGTGAATGTTTCAGTTGCTAACTGTCTACATTTAGGCTGTACCCAGTGCTAAACTATAGCAGAATCACAGAGTGTTAGGGGTTGAAAGGGACCTTGGAGATCTTCAAGTTCAACCCCCCTGCCAGGGCAGGATCATATAATCTACCCTGCAACCTAATCTAACCTACAACCTAATCTACCCTAACACAGGTCACTTGGGAACGAATCCAGGAGAGTTTTGAAAATCTCCAGAGAAGGAGACTCCACAATCTCTCTGGGCAGCCTGTTCCAATGCTCTATCATCCAACAACCCCTCCCCAGACAAGAAGAAGGATCAGGAAAAGGAGAGGAAGACTTACAAGTTGAAATGAACTGATTTAATGAAATAGCCAAACTAATATCAATGCCAGTATACAGTAAACAAACATGTTCAGCTTAGCAAATGTAAAATAGTCACAATGAACATCAAGTCCTCAGAAAAAGGCATAGGATCAGAAGACTCCAACCAAGAGAATGCTTTAGCCCTCATTAAGCTTCACCTTTTCTATTGAGTGTGAAATTTATGGTCTGGGATACACCTGCAACCAACTCAGGTCAGCTGCCCTGGCTGATTCCAAACTGCTAATGGCCTGCAGACCATGGTAACCCTGGGGTTCTGTTCCAGCAAAACCAGGTAACCAACTCATCCAGCTCACACTTAATCTGGTCTTTGAAGTGATTTCCCAACTAACTTTACTAATGTATTTTTAATCTGCTTTAATAATTGAATATTTTTGAAGATTTTTATTTTTCTGATACTTATGACAGATCTTAAGGCATGGTTGGAGATTCCATCAGTTGATGTTAGTCTATTCTCACTCCAAAGTGAAGGTAAAGATCACAGGAAGACAATCCATTTTATAGTTGCTAAAATCATGGTTCTCAATTTACAATTCTGCGTTGAAGACTTTGCACTGTCATTTACATATTATCTTACCGTCTGGGAAAAGGCATTTTACTCTTTTTGATTTTTCTCTTTATGGCTAGTGATTTGCCAGTAGTTCAAATAAGCATGCAAAATGTTCTAGCCTGTCTCTCAATGTGTCATTAGAACTTCTTCAGAAGTCCACAAGAGACAATCCAAACAGTCTCCAATGTAAGTTAAGGTTTAGCAGGGCAAAGGAAAAGTTGTATTTTAATGTATCTCAAGAAAAGAGAGGAATGACCACCAAAATGTAGCACCCTTCCTTAGCTGAAGTTTCTCTGCAGTGTATACGTGGAATATGAACCTGAGCTATTGAGTGCTTGCGATATTGTTACCAGTTGTCAGAAAATGGGAGTGAGGGAAGGCCTTTTGGAACTGACCTTTAGCAAACTAAGTTTGGTTACTCTTCCTCCTCACCTGTGTTCTTGAAAGCCCATTCACATCTTTTGTGATTAAATGTTAAATTTGTTTTCATTTTAATCTGACATCTAAAAAGGTGATTACAAAATACCTATGGGTAAATATATCCAACAGGCTTTTCATTTCATAGAAGTGATAATCTTGTTCTAAGTAGGCTTTTGGAGCATTTTTCAGTGGCTAAGATCCACATAGATTACTTTCAGTGTATCCAATGAGAAACTCTATGCCCTTCCTAGTAACCAAATGAGGTGCTTAGAGAGCTGCTGACAGAGAGGCTGAGGAGGAAGGTGTGTCTTCTGCTGTCAAGTATAAGTAGAATGGCTTTCTAGCATAGCTGTTCTATCATAGAAGAATAGGGAAGCTCTTAGGGAGCTTGTGACACATACTTTTCAAGGACAAAGAAAACTCAAATAGAAACTTGTACAGAAAATAAAACCGTCTTTCCAAACAGTCTTGTGCTTAAAGGAATTTTGTTTCTCCCAAGACCAAACTCACACTGTTTATCTGACTGTCAGCTTGCTTTCTGGTTCATCCCACATATTCTCAGGTAGTCAACTGTAATCAAAACAAAGCCAAAGCCATCACAATTGCGAATAGTCTCAGAGGAAACCTTTCAGCCTACATGTCTGAGATTTCATTCAGACTTTGCCACAGTGGCCTGTGCCTTGGGAAGAGGATCCTATTGTTCCAGCTATGATTAAATAAAAATTAATATAATTGCTTCTTAATTTAGTATAAAAGCGGAGGAAAAACACTTCCGTATGTGAGATTTGGATATATCCGTTAATACACTCCCTGGAAGAATTGTATCTTCCAACACAACAGATACATCCTGGGTGTACCTGCACAAGGTGCTTACTCAGTCAAATAAGATTCAGGCATTTCCATTGCTTGCATGACATTATCAAAATGGGATTTAAAAATAACTACATACATTTGCTAATGAGAAAATTGCAGTTTATCCAGAAGACTAGCCCATATGACTGTTTTAATTATATATTTGATAAACTCCCTTTCTCTTGCCAGCTTAGCTCCTCAGATTCACAGGGCTGTGGAGAATGTAGTAGTTATTCAGAACCTGGTGAACTCCTCCATGATGGGCTGCTGAAGAAACTGGAAGCCCTTGAGAGAAGTCAACTTCTGCTCTTCTCTTGGTAGAGAGGAACTGAGCTTTTCAGCTGCTATCGCCAGAGTCTCAGTGTTGAGAATGACCTTTGTAGCACCAAGATGTACCTTTTTCATTGGTTTCATTAGAGCAAATTTGCCTTTTGGGAGGTTGATATGTTGGAAAAAATTACATTTATAATTATTTGTATGATACTTTTCATTGGTAAAATTCAAGAACTTGAAAAAAAGCCAAACTGGATGCCTTCTTAAAATTTCTGAAATATATTAGAAAAACAAGCAGTGTGGAATTGTGAACAATAAATTATTCAGAGTTTGCACAAAAGTCTCCATTGACACTAATTCTGTGACCAAAACATCTGCCTGGTAAAAGGCACAGGAAGAATTACTCCCACAAAAGAGCTTCATTAACCATTTTAGTATCCTAAAAGACATGTAGAATGACAGATGCTAGTGGTGAATTACACATGGTAAAGATTCCCTCTATTCAAAAAAGAAGAGCAGAGAAGGGATTGTTTCAGATGGCACACTCCTTTCATGAGCTAGCCATAATGCTAATTTCCTGTGGCTGGAACTGCTGAGGGAAGAGGAAGGGAGCTCATGCATCTTTCACCTTTTTGCTCTGCAACAGCCTAAAGGCCAGAAGAACTAGAGCCTATAGTTGAATTACATTGCTTCTGTAACACATGCTGCTTTTGTAAGGGAGAAGATTAGGTACATGGGGTTTTTTGCTGGTGCTGTGTCTGTGGAGGAGAATTAGACTGATAAAACTTAAAAGCAACAGCTGCAGTTGCTACATGTAGGCATAGACTAAATAGTAGTACACTGATTCTATAAACTGCCTTGTCCTTGGGCAGTACAGCTCCAGAAAAAAATTGCACAGCAGTTAGGCAGTGATGGTGAGAGAGAAGGACAAGTTTAATGCATTGGTTACATATTTTGTATTCCTACAACATCAGATACTTTCTGTGTTGACGTACTGGCTCTTTGGCCAGCACAGTGTTTTTGCCTTTTTGCTGATAGGAGTTTACTGATGCTTTATCCAGTCACCTTATCCATGGCCAGACTGTGCAACACAGAGTACTTCCATATTGTCTGCCTTTGACAAAAAGAAAAGAGACAATTGCATATGGAAAAAATATTTATTATTTTCCTAATATGATGTATAGACATTTTCACTTTCAGCTGAAGCATGTTAAACTGACTTACTTAAGAATGTACAGACTGAAACAGCAAGTCAGTGCCTTAAATATTGTACAAATAACTGAACAATTAAGAAAGCTGCAGGTTATTTCTTCATATAGGGAAGCCATGGTAGAATATGTGGTAAATGTTTCTTAGTATTGCCATCTAAAAAGGCTTAATTGTAAAATATGTTGAATTGAGTCTAAGTCTCTGAGTCCGGTTTTAAATATTTTAAGAGAATGTTGTGTAAAAGTTCAAATCTAGATGATTTATCACAACACCTGACAGAGGCAGACTGCTAGTCCTCTGAAAGCAAATAGAGTATGCTTATGCATGTAATAGGTCGACATTTTCAGGAAAATGCAAATTCAAAATCTTACTGAATTTTACGGTTTCCATTTAGTAGTCTTATCCCTCTATTTCATATTCTAGAACACCCATTTGTTGGTGGAAAATTACCCTGCCCATATTCCACTGATTTCACTATCAAGGATGCATGAAGTCTAGCTTATAATAGAGTACAGATTCATTGTTTTCGTTTTATATCACTGTAAGATGAGCTGTTAAACTTCACAGTGTTACTGTAATTAGGATTTTAGCTTGAAGAAAAAAAAAAAGTGTGGTATTCTTTTGGTATTCAGTTAACTGTATCTGAAATTCTATTCACATTCAAAACATGCTATGGAAAATATACTATGTATAATAACAAGTGAAATTGCTATTATCATTTTCCCAGTGCTGATTGGTTTCTTCTTCATAGCACATTACATAGAATAGCAAGAAGAAACAAAATAGAATATGAAGAAATGTAACACCTTTATTGTTTATTTACTATATAGTTATTTCCAGTAATATTATGAGAAAGCCAATAGTGGTAACACTGAATTCCTTTTCTTCAGAAAGCCATAAAAAAGAATCATTGATGTAGATAATATTACCCAAAGGCTGACTATTGTCTTTCTGAACTTTCCACATTGTGAATAGGAACCCTAAACTGCAAGTATTTGTATGCCTCCACTTCATTGTATAAAATAATTGTAATTTACATAGAAATTAAAAGTAGAAGATATTTTTTCTCTTCTAGCAAAGAAATGCTGTGTATAACTGCATGAAAGTCAGATGAGCTATAATTAATACCAGACACATTTAAATCAAGAGAAACTTTGAAAACTTAAATAATGTAACCTGTGGTTTCAAAAGAGCACTCAAGGACTTACACATCTCTTTTGCAAGATTAACCTATGAAGCAAATTTTCCAGGAATTTTCACTAATTTCCAGAAAGAAAGTTTAATTATTTCAAAATATGCAAAGTCTTTGAGTGTCTGAGAAGTTTTTAAAAATTATTTTCAGTGAAAGAGAAGGATCAGGGCAGTAGATAATTTCTTCTGTATTATTAAGCTCTTTTAACCATTGTCTCTCAAAACAATGCATCTTTTCCAAGATACCTTGGAGGTGCTTAATAGAAAAGGATAAAGCCAAGAATTATTCAAAATTATTTAAAGCAATTTTTGCTTCACAAAAATAAAAAACCCCAACTTTTTTTTAACAGTTACAATTCTTTTGAAATGGTCCAATAATACCTAGGTTACAGTAGATGCCTAAAATAAAAGAGTCAGTAATCAAAATATTTAAAGCTGGTGCCTAGATTATGTTTCTGAGAAAGTAAAGTAACAGTTATTTCTGAAGGAACCACTAGATGCAGCTGTTCAGATTGAAGATCTTTAGGTTGTTTGTGATTTCTTTATAGATATATTTACCTCATTTATCATAACTGGTTCTTAAGGCATTGGGTACTATAATATATAAATAGTGACAACTTGGATTCAGATAGTATTTTTTGGTTTGTTTTACTATATTATTATTATTTATCAACATCTTTGAAAAGGATAAAATATGTGTCTTCATAATACAGAAACTGAGAACTGCCTCAAGTTTTTAGAATGAGCTGACATGTAAACATATTTTCTTCAGGAGTTATATGACAGAGAATATTTCTGGGTGAAAATTATCAGTGCTGAAAGATGTTGGCAATATAAATATGATGTTTGCAAATAACCTGTCAGCCAATACACATGGGAAGTGGCAGGAAAGTATAAACTAGAGGAGGATAGAGAGGGAATACATGAAGTTGTCAGGTAATCATAAATGTCAGTAGAAGTTTGTACATAAACATTTTTTTCAAATTAATGAAAACATGTCATTTGCAGTTTCATGAAAGATGCATTTTAGAAATGGTAGCATTTCAACACTGTAATATTACATCTGTATAACCTTATATGGTATACTTAGTACCTAAGAAGGACATTGAATGTGAGGACATAAACAACAAAGTCAACAGCTACAATATAGACTTGGGATCACATTGAAGTTGGTTGTAAAAGTATGGCTTTAATACTTGCTTAATAGGTTGATTATACTTCCCTGACTGGAAGACATATGCTCAAACAGTACCATTTCTCTGACTTTTTTATGAGAAGGATAATGTTAAGGATTCAACTAGATGGTGTTCTGTGTTCTCAAATATTTTATGGTTGTGTGCAAAATTTAAGAAACACTGGTAATGAGTAGATATGGGAAAGCATACTTCTTTATCCTTCAAGCTTGCTAGGAAATTTAGGAAGATATTAATCATATTTATCTCTTTTCTCTTCACCAGATTTATGATGGTGATAATGAACTAAACAGCAACTTTTTGCTTGTTTTAAAATCTTCCTGGCTTGTCTGAAGTGTGGGGGAGTTTTTACCCATGTCTGTAGAATAGGCAGACATGAATGTTAAATAAGATATTAAAAAAGGAGAGAAATGTGAAGAAAATTTGCAGAGCTCTGGAGGCAAAATTCAGAGACTATCCACCTTGAATGTTTCCTGAGGCAGGCAGGAGGGAGTTTGGAGGAAGAGACTGTTTAGGTTCCAGGATGGTCTATCACATCAGGATTTGTAGGCATTCCTACTCAGATCATGAGACCTTTCAGCTTCAATATATTTGAGGAGTCAGAGTTCAGGCTCTGCAATTCAGATTTTGAATTAACTGAAGATTTTTCTGTGAAAAAGACATACTGAGGCATGTGAATTTTGAGGGTAGGGAGCATTGTCTCTTCAAGCAAAGATACAAAGTTTAGTAGGAACCTTAGTCGGTCTGCCCAGGATGCAGTAATTCAGACAGTCAATTGCTTTTCCTGAATGAAGTAAAAGGTAAAAGTGTAAAACCATAACATCGTATAAAAGGACAAACCTAGCTACTTATTTCAAAAGCACCATGCCTCCTGTGTCTCTCACAATGTCTCCCACTCTCTCAAAGCTCATTTTAAATATTGTAAGATAAAGATGACAAGGATGTAATTTTATCTTGTTGCATCTTGGACTGAAACACAGTTGAGACAACTTTTCACTTCAGCCCTAATGTGTATTCTCTAGACAATCATTTCAGAGAACATTGTAGTGGTAACAAACATAGAACAGGAGGAATGGTGAGAAAAAAAAAAAGTATGTTGTTTTTAGAAGCTTAAAAATGTGTTATTATGTCTTTGAATAAGGAAATACTTGAGAAACATTTGTGAAGGGACACTTTGAATGAACACCTGAGGGGAGAGTGGGGGAAGGGAAAAGGAGGAATGTGAGATAGTTGCTCTGCATTATGTTCCTTTCTTAGTAGTACTGTTCTCATGGCCTGCTAAATAGTTGCCATACCTAAATACTGACATCAAGTAATGTTTGCTTTTTATCCCTCTGAAAACGAAGTAACCTGGGGACAGAAAAAGATGCAACTTGTATATAGAAAATGGCAAATACTGGATACCTTACAAAATTCAGTGTAGTTTTATCCCCATTTGTTTTTATTTGTTTGGCTGCAAAATACGCAACATAATGCAAATCTACTAATGAGCTATCAACATGGCAACAAACAACATACACTAATAAGTTAGAGTGGATGCATTTTTTCTAATTCACACATCTAAAAGACAGTGAAGATTTTATAGTCAGCAGAGATAAATGAGCATCTTCATAGGGTGATTCAACTCATCCTAAGATGTGTCTGGATCATGCAGCATGAATTGTGCTTCAGAGCACAAAGGGATCCAAGGGTCCTTAGCAGAGATTCAGATGTTTCACTTTTGAATACCTAAGGATAGCTGAGGTTATTTCTATCTATCATACATTTAGAATCATAGAATGGCTAGGGCTGAAAGGGACCTCTGAAGGTCATCTAGTCCAGCCCCCCTGGAGTAAGCAGGGATACCCTCAACTAGACCAGGCTGCTCAGAGCAGCATTTAGTAGGAAAAGGCTATGGTACAGCAAAATAGTGTACAGTCAGACAAGTAAATATCTTCACTTTTTGGAAGAAAAAGAGAGTAATAACTGAAGTACCAGGAATTCTCATGGTAGCGTGTTAGGACAATAGAATTTTCATTTTGACCCTGCAGACATAATAACTGTCTTCAGTGCACAAGGTAGTAACTTTCTTATTTGTTATCTTATTAAAATGATACTGTATGTTCTTTCAGATTAAAATTGTTATGGATTCAGGTTTGATAATGTTATAGGGTACTTAATACTGGGACTCAAATGTACCACAAATTCTCCTAAGAATCCTTCTCTTACTTCCACAAACCAAAAATCATCTGTATTAACTATTTGTTAAGCATTGAGTAATGTATGTATTTAAACTTATGATTTTTTATAACCTTTAGTGGCTATGTTTTTAGAGTTTGACTGTACATGTAATGTTTTCACTCAGTTGCAAGACAGCTTTTTACCACACTAAACTTTTACACAGAAGTATATACTTCTGTTTTTTGAGATGCAAAGTCCATGGCACTCCAGATGTAAAGCCATTGTTACTTTCTGCAACACTGGTGAACAATATGTTCTTATTTCTATGATTGGTGACACAATTCTTTTCAACTGAACCTACCACTAAGTATACCACAATTCTGTCTCACATGTGGTCTAAGAAATAAATGGAGATGATCAATTTAGGGCATGAAGAAATGGGTAAAAATTGTTCAGTGATGACCTAGGGTGATTGAAGCAGTGTCGTAAAGTTGAAAGTTCCGTGTATCCTATTATAAACCCCTTGATACATTCAGGTGTCTGCCGTTATTTTGGCAGACAAATGTATTTCACAAATTACGTTTCTGTCACAAAAACTTCACAGGAATGAAAAAACCAGCATTGTTAGGGGAATCCGTAACATTGTTATCAAAGATAAGAGTTTTGAAAGGCTGAACACATCTAATGGACCCAAAAATGTCACATATATAAACAAAAACATGGTTAGTGACAATACTAATTGGACCATGTTTTAAGTGACTTATGAATATTTTCCACAACAAAGCCACATGGTGTGATTGACAATAAAAGAAGGACTACAAGAAAATATCTCAAACCTACAGAATAACAACAGGATTTAAAAGAAGTCAGAAAGGCAGACGAATTTCACAATGGATAAAGCATCAAATCTAAGAAAGCCAGAGACAAGAAATAGAGAAAAAAGTCTTTAAAAATTATATTTGGGGGAGGAAACATCAAAACACTGTCTCTTTGCACCTTGTCAGGAAGTACTTGATTGAGTTATACACAGTGGGTACATAGGGATTTGTTTCTAGAGAATAATGCTTTGAGCAGTATGCTTTAAAAAAACCCTTTCAACCTTAAACATCACGATGTTACCTTTGTAATTGACATCCACACTCACTGACATCATGTGGAGGAAAGAAAATCAACCCTCCAACTCCTTTTTAATTTCTGGTGTTCTTGTAGCCTTTGATTATTCTCTAAATTCTCTGAATTGGGATTCACTGTAGTTTTATATTAATCTGTCAAATCATAATGTTTTGTTTGCTAAGTATTTTTAATCAATATATCAGACCAAAATAGTCCCTTATACTAATTTAGGTTTCAAGTCTTTCACAATGATTTTCAGCTTTAGATACTTTACAGGGAGTGTCAGTATACAGGCTTAATTTGGTCACCTCTAAACAGTGTTGATATACAAAATATTAACCCCTTATTATAACAGTGAATTTACCAGTTAAGATACTGAGACAGACAGTCCAAAGATGAAGTCTATTCCAAAGATAACTTTGAATTAATAAAAAAGATTTGTTTTATTCTTATGGATTTTGAACAAGACCTTTTCCACAATGCCCCACCCTAGTAATTCATTACTGGATGCTGAATGGATTGAGAGCAGCCATGCAGAGAAGGACTTCAGGATACTGGTGGGTGACAAATTCAGAATAATCCAGCAATGTGCACTTGCAGCCCAGAAAGGCAATCATATCTTGGGCTGCAGAAAAAAAACAGTGGCCAGAGGTTGAGGGAGGTGATTCTACTCCACTTCCCTCCTCCTCTGCTCCCCTTCTACTCAGGTATCATGAGACCCCACCAGGAGTACTGCATTCAGTGTAAGAAAGACATGGGCCTGTTAGAGTAGGTCCAGAAGAGGGCCAGGAAATTAATCAGAAGGATGGAACTCCTGTATAGAAAGGCTGAGGAAGCTGGTGGAGAAGGGGAAGCTCCAGGGAGACCTTATTGTGGCCTTTCAAAAGGAGTCTTTTAAGAAAGAAGGAGAGGGACTTTTTAGCAAAGCCTGTAGCAGTAAGACAGGAGGCACAGGTTTTAAACTGAAAGAGGGTAGATTTAGATTGGTTATGAGGAAGTAATTCTTTACAATGAGGGTGGTGAGCATCTGCAACAGGCTGTTCAGAGAAGCTGTGTATACCCCGTCCCTGGAAGTGCACAGTAACCTGGTCTAGTGAAAGATGTTCCTGCCCATTGCAGGATGTTGGACTAGATAATCTTTGAAGTTTCCTTCCAACCCAAACCATTTTATGGTACTGTGTGATAAAACTCAGACAATACTTACATCCTCTTTCAACTATGCAATCTCAGTTCTTTTTCAACCTGACTGCAACTCATTGTCTAGTAGGGAATCTCCATGTTCTGTTTTTAAAGTTGAGGACAACAGAAAAGGGACAGACTTTTTTTCAAAAGTTCTGATGGCCATCTTGTAAGGCTGTAAAATGATCAGGAAATGGGATTTGCATCAGACATCTTAGTATAATCTTTGTCTAGATCTATAAAAATTAAAGGAATAGCTGCCTATTCTTTTCATTTTGTCATCTGTTATTAAAAGAGACACAGGATGTGCTAGTAGTTTTCTGTAAAACCACATGAGAATTGACAAAGGGAGTGTTGCAATATGCAAGCTGTATCACCCAGATGTTAACATAAACATAAAAAAACTCTTCCCAAGAGTGCATTTTCCATAAACTATATTGCATTAGACACAATATAAAGAAGATACAAGTAAAACAGAAGAGACTTTTTGCTTGCTAGTTGGTTATTCAGGAAGAAAAAAACCACAAAACCAAAACAATGACATTTTATAACTTGACTGGACATTGTCGTGCTTCTTTCAGGTATTTTGCAGTGAATACAATGATAACAACATTTAATTCACATATTTGCTATATAACAAACATGACTTTACTGTCTTCTTCCTTGTTCTATCTGCTTTGTGTAAAGAGTATGTAGTTTACAGCTGGGACCAACCACCACTTTAGGTTTTTACAGTACTTAATTGTAAAGGAATTGTGTAATGATTGCTTTTGCCTTGTGAGCTGATTGTCATAGCAGACTTTTGTTCAGCTGCCAGGCTGAAGTCCTTAAATGAGATAGGCAAAGATTAAACTCTGCATTGCTTAACCATGACAAGCCTGAAGTGTTTCTGTGCATGCCTAGGGGGAAAATGTTAACATGTCCATTTATTTTGAAAAAGTGGAGACACTTAGATCTTAAAGGAGTCTCCAGAGATAATGACAACTGAATGGAAGCAGTAGGACTGCAACTTTGAGTACTTTACTTGAATTCAATTGACTCCCTTTATGTGGATTAACCTCCAATTTATGTTTTTTAACCTCTTTGTGTTCCTCACCAGTAAGGCTTGAAATATAGTAATCCTCTGGTGTGTTCGTTTAACAAAATGATGATTGAACCTTTGTGTCAACCTGGAAGTGCTACTCAAAACAAGCATTAATCATCTTCGGAGAGCTGCTGTGGAGAACATTTTCACATGGATTTACTCCTCTAATTAAGCCTCCTATCTGAGACACCCCAGTTAGAGGAACATTGTTAGGTAGTCCCCCTCTAGTCAGTCAAGAGACAGGCAACACAACTGTGTAATTCACATTGATCAAATCAATGGCTTGAAACAGAGCCTTCTCTCAGAGAACACTATCAATCAAAAAGAAATGTAATTTTCATTAAAATCAACTCCATAATGGACTAGTTTCCCTATCAGTAAATCAAATACCTTTGTAAATGCTTTATTACCTCAAGAATAAAAGGTATAGCAAGAAAGATCATTACAATATATGCCAGTAAACAATCTCTTGCTGTGAATTAAGTATATTTAAGTACAGAGATGATAACTGATTCTGAGATTCAGCTGGATGAAAACAGCTTTTACTGCAAATCCTAATCCTGCTATGTAAATTTTAAAAAATTCTTACAGGTCATCCCTATGTGAAATACTTTGGGCCAGGTATGTTCAAAACAGAAGGACTAATGAAGTGCATGTCACTAAACTGGACACTGGTGAGGCCACACCTTGAATACCATGTACAGTTCTGGGCCTTTCAGTACAAAGACATTGAAGTACTGGAGTGTATCCAAAGAAGGGCAACTAAGCTCATGAAAGATGTAGAGAAAAAGTCTTACGAGGGACATACGAGAGAACTGGGTTTGTTTAGCCTGGGGACAAGAAAGCTCAGGGGAGACCTTATCAGTCTCTACACCTGCCTGAAAGGAAGTTGTAGTTAGGTGGGCATCAGCCTCTTCTCCCAAATGATTAATAGGCAGGATGAAAGGAAATAGCCTCAAGTTGTATCAGGGGATTTGGACATTAGATTGGACATTAAGAAAAATTTCTTCACTGAAAGGGCTGGAAAACATTGGAACAGGCTGCCCAGGGAGGTGATGAAGTCACCATACCTGGAGATATTTAAAAGACATGTAGATGTGGTGCTTGAGGACATGGCTTAGTGTTGACCTAGCAGTGGTGGCTTAATGGTTGGACTCAGTGATCTTAAAGTTCTTTTCCAACCCACATGACTTTATGATTCCATGAAAATAAAAAATCTTTTTATAATTCTGATAGAAAGAAGGGTTTCTAGGACACAGTTTCTGAGATTCAGCTTGTATTCCTGCTATTGCTTGAATGAACAAATGTAAATCAAGATCATGTAGAGACCTGTGGTCATCAGATTGACTAGAATGTCTGTCAACAGTTGAAAAAGCTTTCTGTTTTGGAAGTATGGTAAAGTAGTGACAAATGCTTGAAGCACCTACATCTACTGGAATTTGTCAGATCATTTTCACATTTTGAAGGGGCTATATCTGCTTATGAACTTAAGGCACAGTGCTGGAAGTTATTTTTTTCTCTATTTCATTTGTTCAGAAGTGATATTACTACTTGTGATGGATCTTCCTAGAAAGCTTGAATAATTCCTTTTATTTCCATCATGCTGTTCCCCCTGTTGTCACTCTCCTATTTGGGACAAAACTAGCAATCTGGCCTAAGGTTCTTTGGCTAAAAAAATGGAAAAAAATGGGGTCTGTTTGGTTGGTTGGGTTTTTTTTTAGGATTTGAGAAGGTGGTCATATACAAAGAACAGAATCTAAGAAATTTCCACAGAAAACAGAATGATAAACTAGATTTTGTGCTACAGAGAGATATTTTAAACTATTGGTACAGGTTTCCAAGCAGAGTTAACATCTTTTATCTTGTTTTTCCTTCTATTTAGTTTCTAACTTGTTTCTATGAAAATAAGCATTAAAATGATATACAACATCTATTTCCTTCTGTTTAGTGCTTTTCCTTTTAACTGTACAGAAAAGACTCTTAGTACAGAAAGCATAAAATTCCTTGTGTTATGGAATGAGAAACTGCACTTGAAAACATTGATGCTGTTGTTCATTATGGACCACCATTAGAAAAATGACCATCTTTGCAGAGGTGCTAGAATAATTAAGGTTAATATTTATTTTGTAGTGCATTCTGTGAGATTGTTTTATTAGAAATAATTTGCAGTATAACAATTAATACTTGGCTATAATATTTTATCTTTCAGTACTTTTTTTTTTTTTCTTTTAACATATGTAAAATGAAAACATGGACTCCAAAACCAGCATTCAGGTGGTTCTTAGACGTCTGTTAAAGAACGTATCCTGCCACACAGGTATTTACTACTTATCAAAAGCTATAATGAGCGTAGATACATTATGATCTGATAAAATACAGATGTATAAAAAGTAATCAATGAGCATATCTAATCTAGCATAAAAGACTGATAATGAAAAATTACTAAATTGAACCATAAATTAATACAAGAACATATTTTTGACAAGAAATTCACTTTTGAATGAACTTTCGTCATGAAGCGAGGTAAAATATAATAGCATAATCTTTAAAGATTTCATTTATTTCAACATTTCAAAAGACCTGAAGATTCATACTGATTGGAAATTAGCCTTTCTTTTTTTTTTTTTTTACCTTTATTTATGTTCAAATACATTAATCCTGGTAGATTACTGAAAACAGAAGAGAAAAAAAAATATGTGTTCCATCTATAAAGGATTCAGGGAAGCATCTTATGACTCACAAAGATCCAAATAAATACTTTGAAAATAATACCGGTATTACTTTAAATCTTAAACAGGCAGCTGTCATTTGCAAATACTCTATTTTACCAAAACTGCTTACATGTATATTGAGAGCAGAGATCAAAATTCCACTACATTATTGACTAAATACTATTGAATTATGTGCAGAACAGATATTATTAAATTCACTGCTATCATATGTGTTTAAGTTAGTTACAAAGTAAACGTGCTTTACACTTGCATATTTCCAGTTTTATGGAATAGTACAAATATTACACTTGGAGATATCATAATTAGAACATCAGAGTAAGTGTCTTACTATCTCATAAACAGTCTAGTCCTAGAAGTGGTCTTTTAGTACCTGACATACATGGAAATGATTTAAAGTAAAAATCACCTTAAGAAATAATGTTCTGTAGATTTCATTCAAGAACAACAGTGAGTATTAAGGTAAACCAGAGGATATTAATAGGGAATGATTGTTTTTATTATTGCTAAGGCTCCCTAAATTGCAAATAAAACATCTTGTGACAGTAAGATATTAAAAAAAGTCCACCATTAACATGTTATGTGAACAAGTCGAATTGTGGTATATCCTAATAATTTATATGCAATCCTGGAGATTTCTTACTATGCCTTTCTTCAGTAAGAAAAAGGTAAAGAAATAGAGACATTTTGAATGAAAGACAGTGGAAACATTGTTGATTAAAAGGTGGAGGGTCTTTCTCTCCTATGACTTTATCAGTCCTCACAGTTCAGATTTCACACTGCTGTGGAAAAACTTAGTCCAATGAATTTATAACTTCTCACATAAGTGGAAAACTTTCTATAGGTATAACTCTGAGGCTAACCAGTGATTAAATAGTTCCCTAGATTGGGTGTTGAATTCATAAGATTTTTAACTTTATGTGTTGACACTGAAAATGAATTAAAGGAGCCAGATGTTGTAATAAATTTCCCCTGCTGCCAAACTCAGTGTAAAAAGACAAAAGTAGGTGATATGAAGTTTTCTGGACAGGAAAATTATTATGAGCCCTTTGAGGACAGCTTTATTGTTCCCTTGTGTCTGAAGGCTGAGACATCAGGAAGAATAATGGTGATGCTACCACTGAAGTAACTGATTAAATGGAAAAAATGCATGTGTTAACAGTTTTACAGATATTGAATCCATGTGAGGTTTGTTTTGGTTTTTTTTCCTTGTTTGATTGGTTGTTTTTTTTTTTAATTATTACTTTTATGCTGATGATTATGCTACAGAAACCTCTCAACAGTTATCTACTTTCCTAGAGCCGACAAATTGATCTTGTTTCTTCTTCCTATCACAAAGTTACTTGGGAGGCTGGTTTAATCATGTTGTTTTTATAAAATTGGTTACATAATTCAAATTATACTGAAGAATGTAATGACAATTTCATTATCTATAAGTAATGACTAAGGGTGAAAATAACCTGAATTATCACAGAAAACTTCATGCTGACTGAGATATCTGCACTGAAGATCATATTGACTACAGAAGCAAGACCTAATTTAAGTAAAATCCTCTATGCCTTATAATAAACCAACAGAGTAATGTAGGGCATGTACTCACAAACAAATATCCCCATATGTGCACACACACAAACTATCTAGCTGCCTGTGCAAAATATTAAGTGCATATATTTAATTATGATATAAAAGAGGCTGTGTCACAAACTTGAAAACAATTATGAGCACAACTCAAGTAAAAAGAAGTGCAATCTTCTTTTTACTTGAATAATATGAATGTTGATCCTGGAACATTGCATCATTTTGGGGGTTTCATGAATGCAGAAATCTTTTGACTAACTGAAATTATTTTGGAGATATCTGCCAAAAATACAGAAAAACAATCTCTACAGTGAAATATTCTAGAAGCTCTGTTCATTACATTTATTAGAGTTGTATATACAATACATGTTGATAAGAAATGGAAGAAGGAAAGTTCTGAGAGACAAACACTGGAAAAATAAATTAGAAAAATTACTATGAGCAATAAGGATTTTTATAGAAATAAGGATACTTCACCATTGAAAAAACTGCCATGGGTATTAGTGAGATCACCTTCAGCAAGAATTTAAAACCTCTGTTTGGAAATTTTTCTGAAGGATAAGTTGTACTTGAAATGGTAAATAATCGAAGAAATTAACTATAACATATTTTATAGAAGAAATCAGTCTAGATAGATCACAGCTGTCCCCACCATCTTTATTATCTGTGAAATGATAAAAATTATTAAAGTACAAAAATGTGTTAATAATTTTTTTAAAAATGGTTTGAGGTTCAAGGCACACACTTCTAAGTGTCTTCAAAAGTGACTTTCAAAAGAACAAATTGCAGTAAGATTTCTAGTATTCTAGAACTCTCTTTAGAACACATATAATGGTAACTTTTACAAGGTAACAACTATTTTCATTACATGTCCTGTATGACAGGATTCTGGATTTAATAGGTAAGTACACTGATTCGGAATGGCAAATCTAATGTTCCTAGATACTTCCACTTATTTATTTTATTAAAGTGGTAACTAAATTGCCATGTAGAAAGAAATCAGCAAACATCCTCAGTGCAAGATTGATGGTGCAGCACTGTGCAGGTAACATCAAAGGAGATTTATGATAAAAGCAATAGATGAGTTTGATTTACTTTTTTTTTTTTTTTTTCATACGAACAAATTTAGTATCCCTTCTCAGTTGTGGAAGAGCAGGAAATCTACATCTGATAATATAAAAAAGAGGTTAACTCAGCATTTCCTCCTTTAAAAAAAAAAAAAAATTACAGTATAGCCTGGAGTAGCATTATAATAAGGCATGGTATTCTGAAGAAAATAATGTTTCATCCCCTACCTATAAGTCTCAAGGGAGTAAAAAATATTTCTCAAGGCTGCTTGGCTTTGCTAGTACATTTGATGTTCCTATTCATCTTACCAGATTTTTTTCCTCTGTCACTGAACACCAGACACAACATCACAATTTTTTTTTTTTTCTCCACGGGAGCACAAGCCATAAAATACACCATTAATTGGAGTAAAATAGACTGAAGATTATGAACAACAGATTTTTATGGACCTTTGCCATTAAGCCTCAAACCAAATGGTGTAAAGGCTGATTAGTCCTTATATTGGATCTCTATAACCATTCCTAGATTTTGTACTTTTAAAAGGCTCGCAAAAATCCTCACCAAACCCCAAAAAACATGAAAAGGAGAGAGATCCCAAAAGGGAGTCACAAAGGCTTCAATTCGTTCAGATTATCAGGATGAAAAAGTGGTTTGATTAAATGAAAGTTATTTCACAGAGCAAAAATATAAAATACTACAAGGGTAATAACTTATTGATAAAAGACGTACTAGGAATATGGAAGACAGAGAAATTCAAGTGTAAAAGATTCTCATGTTAGTGGTAATGAACCAGTGGAACAAAGTACCAGGGATACTACAGGATTCTTTACAGGCTGCTGTTGCAAAACAAAGTTTCAGGATTTTTGGCAGATACTTGGAGTTAACAGTTTTTGAAACTAGAAGATGCCCATAAGGTCACCTATCTTGACCTTGCACATAATATGGAGTGTTTTGCATTAATCTCTCTTTGGAATGGATCATAATTTTACTTAAAAAAAAAAAAATTAAAAACAGTTATTCCAATTTCTAATAATGTAATGTAAATATGGTAAATTACTATAATGGGTGCTCTCCTTCACAGCTGATTCCTAAAATAGTGCTGTTTTATCGCAAGAGTTTGGATTTATATATGTGCATGCATGATAGAGTGGTGGGGTTAGTATTCAGATAAATTGCTAGCAAACATTTAGATTTCTTATATAGCACTGTGTGCTTGATTTTTATAGATAACTCATATCATCCAAACAGTACAAAGTAAGTTAATTCAGAAAAAATCCTACTCCTCGGTCCCCATCAATAAACCAAATACATACTTTTTTCTAAGGGCAGATAATACTGTTTAAGTACCAAGCCATAAAAATCCTACACCAAAAGAGAAAATTCTTGAAAATGCTTGTGTAATCTGGAAAAAAAAGGACCTTACATGACTATAAATCTCCCCTTTGATTGGCGTAAGAGAATATATATCATTTTGTAGAATCATAGATAGAATTATTTTGGTTGGAAAAGACCTTTAAGATCATCAAGGCCAACCATTAACCCAGCACTGCCAGGTCACTACTAAACCATGCCACTAAGTGCCACACTTACACATCTTTGAAATACTGAGCCACTGGTGACCAATGGCTCAACCACTTCCCTGAGCAGCCTGTTCCAGTGCTTATCAGCTCTTTCTAGGTAGAAATTTTTCTTAATATCCAACCTAAACATCCTCTGGTGCAACTAGAGTCCATTTCCTCTCATTCTATTGCTTGTTACTTGGGAGAACAAACTGACCCCCACCATGCTACAACCTCCTTTCATGTAGATGTAGAGAGCAATAACGTAGCAAGCCTTCTTTTCTCCAGACTTAACAAACCCAGCTCCCTCAGCTGCTCCTCATAAGACTTCTTCTCTAGACCCTTCACCAGCTTTTTTGCCCTTCTTGGACACACTCCAACACCTCAATGGCCTTCTTGTAGTGAAGGGCCCAAAACTGAACTAAATATTCAAGGTGTGGCCTCACCAGTGACAAGTAAATCGCTTTTCTACTCCTGATGGCCACACTATTTCTGATACAAGCCAGGATGGTGTTGGACTTCTTGGCCACCTGGGCACACTGCTGGCTCAAGTTCAGCTGGCTGATGACCAACACCCCCAGGTCCTTTTCTGTCACGCAGCTTTCCAGCCAATTTTCCCTAGCCTGCAGCATTGCATGTAGTTGTTGTGATTCAAGTGAAGGACCCATCTCTTGGTCCCTTGGCCTCAGCCCATCAATCAAGCCTGTCCAGATCATTCTGTGGAGCCTCCCTACCTTCAAGCAGATCAACACTCCCACCAAACATGCTATTGTCTGCAAACTTACTGAAGGTGCCCTTAATCTCCCCATCCAGAACACTGATAATGACATTAAAGATAACAGGTCCAAATACTGAGCCCTGGGGAACACTACTTGTGACTGGCCTCCAACTGAATTTAACTCCATTCCCCACCACTCTCTGGGCCCAGATATCTAAACAGTTTTTATACAGCCAAGTGTGCACCCATCTAATCCCTGAGCAGTCAAAGATGCTTATGCATCATTCTCTCAGTCAAATTATCAGAAAATGTTCTCCAGATAGCATATTAACAATGGTGGTAAAATGTCATGTGAGAAGTCTTCTGTATGGAGAAAAGTTTAGGCAACACAGACCTTCACTAAAGGATCACTATTCTAAATGAGATTGGAAGAGGTGTATGATAGAAAAGCATCATACTGAGGAACCACCTTGAAAGCAACTATAGTGCCAAGTTTGTCTTTGGTTTTTCTCCCTCTCCTGCTATGTATCAGAGGAATGATCGTTTGAATATTGCAAATATATTTATTCTCAAAATCTTCTAAATGACTCAGAGTAAGCAATATTCTGAATGACTGCAGGTTAGCATTGTTATTTGAAGGGAATGTTTAAGAGAGTGAATGAAGGAAAAGGTAGCTGTGAAGCTTGTCTCAAAAATCAAATTTCTCCTATTCTGTTTTAAATACAGTTATGTTTTGCAGTTACTTTAAAATGAGGTTTTATTCCATTTTGTATACATGTTTTCTTTGTCTACTACTCATTCTCAGATTTTTACAACATCTGCTAAAAAAGAGATTTGCCAATTTTAACTTACAATTTTCAATTCAAAACCTTTTCAGTGGTTTTACCCATGCCTGATTCCAAGTTTGGGGAAGTGCCATATTTAGCACACCAAAAACATGCACTATTTTCTTTCTTCCTTTTAGAGCAAACATAAAAAGGCCATCCTTTTGTTATTCCTAAGTTATCACTAATTGTGCTCTGATCAAACTTTCTCTTTCTGTAAGAGAGGGCTTGATGCAAACTCTTTACCTTTTTCTTCACTCAAAAACTGACTGCTATGAAACTTACTGTAAGACAGCTTGACGACCTGCAGTGTGTGAATTGAAGCCTATGCCATTCAGATTGAAGTCCCAAAATATAAGCAGTTCTTTTCCTCCTATACATCATAGAAAAAGGTTTGAGAAACCATCATCCTGCTCTCTTGTGTGATTTGGTGTTTTGTAGCAGACACCATCTAACATTGAATATTTTATACTTCATATATTAGAATATACAAATATTCAAGGCGATTCCTTCTGAGCTGAAACAGATACTCTCATATCTGAATGGGTCTCCCAATCAGTTCTTTTTAAAGAGTTCATAGCTATTGGTTTTTAACAAGTCACACAGATCAAGTCTTCAAGTTCCAATAGTACCAAATAGGTCATATCTGTGTTCCTAAGTGAGACATACCAGCGCATCTTATCTTTTATCCAGGATCATGGCTTCTAGTGTATAAGCATTTAAATATTGGGATTTTTATAATAATTTTGTGCCTTTTGGTGCCTCTCAACTAATTTTATTCTCAATGTCGTGAATATGTTCCTATGTTCCTTTATTTAACACAAAACAAGTAATGGTTTGTTCAAGTTTACTGGCTTCATTGAAGGGGAAACAGATGAAATGTAATAGTTTCTGATGCACATGTAGCATCTAATGATCTCTTTCTATCATGACCTCTGTAAGTAATAGTTACGCATTTTCTATCCAGAAAGTTAATCCACTTTACCTTTCACTCAGCCCCTCACTGTTACTACTTCCTGTGGTTCGAGTTAATTTTGCTTGATGTGTAAGTTAGTTATAGTGAAAACTGTTTGCTTACATTTCCTCTGAGATTTTAATGTTGTTTTAACATTCTAATTTTACTCTATGGCCTGTGTTGCAGTCTTCACTGAGAACTCCTACTAGCACAAATGTGGGTATGCAGAGATTTTGAGAGTCCCATTTTTGATGAGAAACATTCTTGTTAAGACAGTGAGAGCAGAAATTCTGTGAGATGAAGAGAGTGGCAGCCAACCACCTGGCCATGTGGATGAAGGATGCAGGAATCAGAGGACAGGGATGATGGGTCTGCTGCCTCTATTTCTATAAAACCTAAGACAGGAAAAGTTGCTTTATGGCTTTCAGGTATAGTCTTCCATCACAACTGTTTTATAAAAGCTCTTAGTCAGAAAGTTATATATATATAAATTACAACACAAATTCCTAGCTCATAGCAATTTAATATAATACAGAAATTTAAGTAATATATATGATGAAATAAACTATTGACAATACATATTCCCAATCCATTAATCCTCACAGACATTTTTTGAAAAACCTCCATGATTTGTTCCAGAACCTTAGTAAATAGGGGACATTAGTGAGTTTCTCCTTAGTGTTTATTTACAGTGAACATTAAATGCTATTAATACATACTATCAATTCAAAAGTTCAATTTTTTTTTTAGAAAAAAAACTCCTTTGAACTTCACCATTTTTCTATTTTGACAGCACTGACCTTTATCAAACAAAGCAACTTCATTAAAATTAAATATTTGTGATGTTATACTCATGGAGAAGAGAGACTGATTTGCCAAGGAAAAAGCACTTTTGATGTCAGGTCTTTGTTGGTGGTGATCATTTTGTGCTGTTGATAAATTAAATGTAAGGTCTGAGCAAGAAGAGACACCCTAACACTGGAGCAGGGAATCATAGAATCACAGAATGGTATAGGTTGGAAGAGGCCTTAAGGGTCATCTAATTCCAGCCCCCCTGCCATGGGCAGGGACTAAATGTCCAAGTGGAGAGCAGTGATGAGTACCTCAGGGATTCGTAATGGGACTGGTGCTGTTTAACATCTTCATTGATCACATGGACAGTGGGATTGAATGCACCTCAGCAAATTTGCTGATGACACCAAGCTGTGTGGTGCAGTTGACATGCTGTAGGGAAGGGATGCCATCTAGAGGGACCTTGACAGGCTTGAGAGGTGGGCCTGTATGAACCTCATGAAGTTCCTTCTGGTATCTGTACTAAGGCACATGAAAAATAATGAAGTGAACAGTGACAGTCAACATGGCTTCACTAAGGGCAAATCGTGCCTGACTAATATGGTGTTCTTCTACAACAGAGTTACAACTCTGGTTGGTATGAGAAGAACAACTGATGTAAGGTACCTGGACTTGTGCAAAGCATTTGACATTGTTCCACATAACATCCTTGTCTCTAAGACGGAGAGACATAGACTTGATGATGGACCACCTGGTGGATAAGGAACTCGATAGAAGGTTGCACTCAAAGAGTTGTGATCAATGGCTTGATGTCCAGGTGGAGAGCAGTGACAATTGAAGTTCCTCAGGGATCTGTTCTGCATCCAGTGCTGTTCAGCGTCTTTGTCAGCAACATGGACAATGGCACTGAGTGCACCCTCAGCAAGTTTGCTGATGACACCAAGTTGTGTGGTGTGGTGGACTCACTTGAGTGAAGGGATGTAATCCAGAGGGACGTTGACAGGCTTGAGAAATGGGCCAGTGCATATTGCATGAAGTTCAACAATTTAAAGTGCAAGGTCCTGCATCTGGGCTGGGCCAATCCCAGACACAATTACAGACTGGGTACAGAGTGGGTTGAGAGTAGCCCTGAGGAGAAGGACTTGCGGATGTTGATTGACAAGAAGCTCAGCATGAGCTGGCAGTGTGCTCATGCAGCTCAGAAGGTGAACCGTATCCTAGGATACATCAAGAGGAGTGTGGCCAGCAGATCAAGAGAGGTGATTCTCCCCCTTTACTCTGCTCTTGTGACACCCACCTCGAATATTGTGTCCAGTTCTGGTGTCCCCACCATAAGAGGAACATAGATCTATTGGAAAAAGTCCAGAGGAGGGTCACAAAGATGATCCATGGGCTGGATCACCTCTGCTACGAGGATAGGCTGTGAGAGCTGATTGTTCAGCCTGAAGAAGAGAAGACTCGGGGGGGAACATTATAAATGCCTTCCAGTACCTGAAGGAAGCCAACAGGAGGGCTGGAGAGGGACTCTTCACAAGTGTGTCTGGCAGTAGGATGAGGGGAAACAGCTTTAAACTGAGGGAAAATAGGTTTAGATTGGATGTTAGGAAAAAGTTCTTCAGTACGAGGGTGGTGAGACTCTGGAATACATTGCCCAGAGGGCTGTGGATGCCCCCTCCCTGGGTCTGTTCAAGGCCAGATTGGGTGAGGCCTTGAGAAATCTAGTCTAGTTGAGAGGCATGCCTGCCCATGGCAGGGAGGTTGGATTAGATGATCTCTAAGGTCCCTTCCAGCGTAAGCCATTCAATCCTTCAACAAGGCCAAGTGCAAGGTCCTGCACATAGGTCAAGGAAATCACAAGCACAGATACAGGCTGGGTCATGAGTGGGTAGACAGTAGCCCTGTGGAGAAGGTCTTGGGCGTGCTGGTGGATGAAAAACTGGATATGAGCCAACAGTGATCACTCACAGACCAGAAAGCAAATCGTGTTCTGGGCTGCATCAAAAGAAGCATGACCAGCAGGTCAAGGAAGTGATTCTTCCCCTTTACTCTGCTCTTTCAAGACACCACCAAGAGTATTGTGTTTAGCTCTGTGGCCCCCAGCATGAGCAAGAACAAGAAATGGATCTGCTCAAGAAGGTCCAGAGGAGGGCCATGAAGATGGTCAGGGGGCTAGAGCACCTTCCCTATGAAGACATCCTGAGAGAGTTTGGGTTGTTTAGCCTAGGGAAGAGAAGATTCCAGGGAGACCTAATTGTAGCTTTTCAGTAATTTAAAGGAGTCCTACAGGAAAGATCATGAGGTACTCTTTATTAGGGAGTGCAGTGATAAGATGAGGAGTAATGGTTGTTCCCAGCACTGGTGAACTACCACTGGGTCAAGTAAGAGAGTCAACATCCTGTGGCAAGGTCTACATCCTGTCCTTCAAAGCAGCAGTCATGAACCTATGTTGGTTTGTGTTTTGTGGATCTTTTCCAGGGAGTAAAATCATGTGTGTCATTTACCAACTTATTTCCATTGCTGTACTTGCCCACTGTCAAGGTTGGCCTGGGGATCATCTTTCCTTTGTGTTTGTAGCCCTCTGCATGCTGCACACTAGATCTCCCAGCTCAATCAATCATGGAGCCCAGAGGTACAGAGACTGTGGCTTTCCATGGTTTCTTATGAAATTGTCTTCTGTCACTCAGTCCCTGCCCTACTTTTTCTACTTCATATACAGACCATGAAATCTCTGGCAAGGGTCTGAGTAGGGGAGGGGTAGAAGTTAACAAGCAATGTTCAGGATCATCTCAAGCAACTGCCTGTTGGAATGGTCAGAGTCACAAGCCAGAGAAGAACAGATAAACAGAAAAAGCGTTGCCTACTGAGGTCATGCCTGCCATGTTTTGATGGGTCTGAGTATACCTGAGAGTAGGATGTCTGGAGTTGTCTTGAAATTATCCACACACATGTACAGACACAATGGTGATGACTGCAGGGCACTGATGCAGAGATCTGCAATGATTAACTGTGTGTGTGTGTGTGTGAATGTGTCTGAACAGGTGGGAGGATAATTTCAGGGGCCAAAAGGTCACCTCCAAGCCCTTTCCCAAAGACAAAGTGAATTCTGCAGGAACAGAAATATGTGTTTGGAAACAAGTAATTTAGTGAGCTTCACCCACGAAACTTGTGACTACCTCCAGTGACACTGTTATTTGTTAGTACTTTCTCCCTTGCCCTGCAGAACTCCAGACTTTGAATATGTGAAGGGGGACTGAAGTTATTTGCAAGCACTTAGCACCAGGGAAGCTAAGAAGGATGAAAGGGCAGAAAAGGTGAAAGATACAGAATAGATTGCTATCTGCAAGCATTTCAACACACTGTCTATTAAATGACTCATGAGAGTGCAACATAACCAGAAAACATTGTTGCTCAGGTCCAAAACTATAGACACTTTTAACATCCATGCAGTATTATATGCTGACCAAATATTTCCAGAGGGACAGAGTTCAAGCATTTATCTAAGGTCTAAGTGGACTAGAGATTTTTTGTTGTTGTTATTGTTGGGGTTTTTTTGTTGTTTTGGGTTTTTTGTGTGTGTGTGTGGATGGAAAACATTTAGGACACTCTTTGGACTTCAAGAGCATAGACTGTAGATATAGTCAGAAGTCCATTAAAACTGATTGCACACAAAGTGCTTTTTGGAATATACCCTGAGGCAGAACTACTCAGACAAAGGGAAGGAAGCTAAACACAGGTCATATTCTTTGGATCTTAAAGTTAAGCAAAATATCCTTAGTGTCATTATGTGTTCACAGAAATAAAGAAAACAAAAATGCAGATTACTACTCCTTCTCATTCTCCAAGTCTGTGATACAATGGGTTGTTTTACTATAAACAGAACAAATGACCACTGAAATCATTAAAAAGGAAAAAAAAAAAAAAAAGGGTAGCTCAACAAAATACATAAATAGGAATCCTTATGTTAGCCCTTTTTCCTGCTTATCAAGCACCTTTGCTGTCCTATCCACTAATCCTACATTGACTACTTTAAACGATGAAGGTATTAAAGACATGATCATGTGGATCTTTCCCTCACGTAAGCACATATCTGATTGGATTATCAGGGTTTGTATTTATTTGCTGCATCTGTAACAGATTAAATGTACCAGTCCGTCCTCTGGATTTAAGCCTGTGACAGAATGGTCTGCATCTGTTCTTACCTTCCAAAGTGAAATGCCCATGTCCAAACTCCCTGTTTCGAAGGTTCCTCGATCAAACTCCTACATGGCATCGGGGAACTGTTTGCTGCCATGTAAAACTGAGCCAGGCATATCTAACACTTTAATGGTATAGATGATTGCATGCTAGTACTCCTTCTCCAGTGTTAAATATAGGGGTAGAGGTGTGCCTTTCAAGTCAGCTAATCAGTCAGTCAGTCTCTGCTGCCTCTTCTTGTCTGCTTGAAGGAGATATGGAGCTTTGGCTGAGTCTGGGCCATCATTGACACAGAAGAGGACATCATGAAGGCTGAATTTCTGCCGTGTGGATGATCACTTTAGACTGTACAGACTAGTACTAATGTATTAGTGGACCTGAGTACTGATGTCTAGCTCTTTCTGTTGTACTTCCAAAGTTGCCTCAGAAACAAGAATACATTTATATTTTGTGCTTGTTATAATTTTTTGTTTTGTTTTGTTTTTTGTTTTGTTTTGTCTTCATATGACTCATGAGTTCTCGGGTCAGAACTCACCTTCTTGAATCTATGGAGAGACATTTAGCAGGTCAGGGTCCAGCTGCCTTTCAGATTAGTCAAGAAATTCTGGCTGCTGGTTGGAGAAGCAAATGCCTCCTTAGACCTCTTATCCTTTTTTGTCTGAACATTCACCAGGGATTTTTTTTCTTTCTATAAATAAGCATAGCAATCTTCAAAACCACCTCTGTTTCTAAACTGAAGAGTAGCTGGCAATGAATGGCTTTCCCCACAAATTTCAGTTGTGCTAAGGGGCTGATACAGAGGATTACCAGGAAGAAAACTAAAGAAGCAAATGAACAAATTTGTTTGAACAGTGTAAAAAATGGTTTATGAATATGATTATCCTTGTCTTTGAGATTAAAGTGTCAGCTTTTACTTTTCTTAATGTACAGATAACTCTAATTAGAATTTTGTTTACTGTGGTTTTCTATCCACATTCCTCCACTTCTGGGAGATGATAAAGATGGTTTAAAAATAATTGAAATTTCTGAGCTGGCCAGGACACCTTAATCAAGAAACTCACTCCTCCTCCCTTAACATCAGAAAGATTAATTTTTAATAGTAAAATATGTCATCACTGTTAAATGTTCAGCCTTCCAGTACTGATTTACATACAGATGAAGCAGAAAACAATATGCTAGAAAATGAGCTGACAGAATAAAGATGTCCAAGTGAAAGAACCTCTTTAATTTAAAAAATGAATATCATATCAACTGTATATGCAGACTGACAAAAGCTTAGAGCACAAAAATCATAAATATGAGGTGTCTATCTTGAAGACACCTATAACTGAAGTAGTGATCTGCGAAGAACTTTCAGTACTTATGGGGTGTGAGTCATCTTTTTGTTTTTGAATTTTTAAAAAATCTAGATTATGTTTTCCTATGCTCACTATAAAGGAATTTAGGTCACTAAATCAAATGGAGATGTCTGTCTGATGACTGTCTGACTGACTGACTGTCTGACTGTCACTGAATACTGGAACAAAATCCATTTTCTCTTTCCAACATTATTCAAATTGCCAGTGTTCATGTCTTTAAAAAAGTTCGTGTAAAAGCATCAGATACTATTATATTAACATTATCTGTTAATGCTTTATAGGATCTTTAAGCAATGGTCCTAGTTCATTTAGTAGCATGGAGACTCAGTTTGCACTTTTCCTGGGGGAAAAGGAAAAAAAAAAAAAAAAAAAAGGAAACTGAAAATGTAATATTCCTTTTTTTTTTTTTTTTCCAAATTTTTGCAATATGAGAACAAGTAAATCATTTCCTGCAAATGTAGTAAAGTAGCATTGCTTATTGCAAAAATGTTTCTATTCCCTGATGTAAGGACTGTTCTTTCATAAAAAAGGGTTCCTTAATACTCTGCATTTACTCTAACCTTTTGGTTTTAAGCATTACTCTGTTTTTGAAGGGAAAGCACATAAGCCTTCATTCCCTGTTCGTTGGTTTGGTTCACACACCAACTGATGCACACAAAGTAGTCTGAATTCACATGCATGATAAGGACCTCCCAGGAAGCCACATTATATCTACTCTGAAATAAAACCTGTGGAGCTCATTGGGCCTTAGCTGCAAAGGCTTCAATATACTGCTACACTCCTGTTTCAGTGA
This sequence comes from Todiramphus chloris collaris, assembly GCA_025345505.1. Lineage (NCBI taxonomy): Eukaryota > Metazoa > Chordata > Aves > Coraciiformes > Alcedinidae > Todiramphus > Todiramphus chloris. The sequence goes on from JANVCC010000018.1 coordinate 19,620,748, forward strand.
ATTCCTTCCTACTGTGCACATCCCTGTTTCTTTCATACATATTGGGCAGGGGTGGGTGTCAAGGTTGCTTTTGTTTTGTTTTGTTTATTTAAGTAAGGAGTTACCACCATAATGACAGATTTTGCAGAATTATTCTGGGGAGTTACCATAGTAATAAACTGTGTTACAAAACTAGGAGATTTTTTGTCAGTTTGTATCTTGGGTAGACTAAATAGTATCCTCTTGCAAACATTACTGGAAGTCTGACTGATACACTGGAACAATTTATAGTCATAAAAACAGTATGCTGTTTATAGTTTTACAGCCTTGGAATAGTACACTTGTTTAAACTTTGATCTTAGATGTTTTGATTTTCTCAATAATTAAGATGAAACAGTATTTTGAGTAACAGATGCATGTGTAGAACTGAATTAGCTGCTTTATTACACTGGTAATGCAACTAGCAGCACATTTTCCTATTCCATAAATACCAAGAAGACAATCATTTCATACAGCCCAGGGTGTTTAAGGGTGTATCTACCTTCATTGTTGCTTTTCTTTCTAAATAATCTGAAAGATGAGAGATTTCACATTTCGGAAGAAATTATTAATACAAACTAATGCAATTAGTAATGTTCTACACTCTATATTTATTTGACATCTACATCATACCAAATGTTCTATTTTTAATTTTTAAAAAAATATGATTATATCATTCATCCTTCATTAATATTAACTTGGTTCTCTCATCTTAGTTCTGTTACTGTTAATATTTGGAATGAGACACCACTTCTCTCAGGGAAATTAAAACTGGAATAAAATGACCAACTCAGATGCGGACTAGTCTTTTTATACTAGATAACATCAAATAGCAGCATTCAGCAGATACCATAAAGTTTTTTCATATAATGTTATTTACCTTGGCTGAGAGTGGCTTCAGATGACTTTCATGGCCAGAGTGGCTGCTAAAACAAAACCTTTTTCAGGTAATTAATTTCAAGCCCAAGTTTATAGATACAGCATGCAGATCTGAGATGGCTTTCAGCATCAATTGATTTCTACAATTACAGTAAGCAAAGGAACTCTCTGCTTTGGAGTGTTTTTTTTTTTTTTATTTGAGTTTGTGTTGGGTGTTTTTTTGGTTTCTCATTTGTTTGCCTGGTTGTTTTTCTTGTGTGTGTTTTTTTTCGTTTGGGTTTTTGTTTGGGTTTTTTTTTGTTTTTTTGCTGTTTGTTTGTTTTGTGTGATTTTTTTGTTTTTTATGTTTCTTTTGGATCATTTTGAGAGGTATACACATGCAATTGGTACTTCTCAGTTTTCCTTAACCATAAAGTTGATAGTGCTACCACTGAAGTCTAAGTTCCTTTAAGACATTTTAGTGAAGGATGTGAAGAAAAATTCCACAATAAAATTATTCCAAAGAGCATATTGTGGTGGGTTGACCCTGGCACGGCACCAGGTGCCCACCAAGCCCTTCTATCACTCCCCCCGATCCCCTTCAGCATGGCATGCAGGGAGAGAATAAGATACAAAGCAAAGGGTCATGGGTTATGATAGATAAGATGTTATTCTCTACTCCCCATCTGCAGGCGATGTCGGGCCGAGTCCAGGAAGCAGGGCTCCAGGAACACGAAGCAGCCGCTTGGAGGGCAAAGCAGAATACCCCCCCCCCCCCCCCCATCCTCCTTCTGCCCTCTCCCTTTATAGTTGAGATGATGTCATATGGTATGGAATATCCCACTGGTCATCTGAGGTCAGCTGTATCCTCTCCCCCATCCTGCCCCCCATCCTCTGGTGCCGTGTGAGCACTGGCAGTCATAACACGGGTGTGTTAGCAACACCCTCCAGCTCCCAGTGCTGCAGCATGAGGGCTGGGTGGGGAAAAGCAGCTCAGCCAGACCCCCTACACATATGTAATTCTATTGGTAAAAGATGATTTTATCACATATCATCTATTTAAAATTAAACATGTTTTGTCAATATCTAGATAGTAACTCTACATTACAAAGCAAGTTTGACCGTCTAGAGTTTCTCTCTACCTCCCTTTCAAAATTTACATAGGCAACATATCCAGACCCCTTTCTTACAGCATCCCTTATGATTTGTGCAAGTGTTCATTTTGCACAAAACACAGATAATAGTAACTTTATTATTGATGAGAAGGCTTTGCAAAGCAGACTGCCCATTATATGAAGAACTGAATAAAAGGAGGAAATCTGTCAGTAGAGGGACTCCTTCTCAAATGCTATATTGAAATCATTGCCATTGTATCAGGGAAATATATAAAAGCAAGAGTATTCAAAAATCCTCATCAAAATGACCTTCTCCTTTTCTGACATCAGTGTGTACTTTACCACTGACTTCAACAGAAGCAACTATATTCACAAAGAGATTCACCTACTCAACCTTCAACATCTACTATTTAAACATCTGTAATGAATCCTGTTACTGTAGAGTCCACTGGTTGGAAAAGACCTTCAAGGTCATCAAGTTCAACCATAAATCTAACACTGACAATTCCACCACTAAACCATGGCCCTAAGCATCACATCTACTCATCTTTTAAATACCTTTGGGAATGGTGACTCAACCACTTCCCTGAGTAGCCTGTTCCAATGCTGGATAACACTTTCAGAGAAGAAACTTTTCCTAATATCCAACTTAAACCTCTCCTGGTGCAACTTGAGGTCATTTTGTGTCATCCTATCACTTGTTACTTTGGAAAAGAGACTAAGCCCCACCTCGATACAACCTCCTTTCACATAGATGTAGAGAGCAATAAGGTCTCCCCACAGCCTTTTTTTCTGCAGACTAAACAACCCCAGTTCCCACAGTTGCTCCTCATAAGATTTTTTTCTCTATACCTTTCATCAGCTTTGTTAACCTTCTTTGGACACATACCATAACCTCAATGTCCTTCTTTCTTGCACACTATTTCTAATACAATCCAGGATGCTGTTGGCCAACTTGGCCACCTGGGAACACTGCTGGTTCATATTCAGCAGGGTGTTGACCAGCACCCCCAGGTCCTTTTCCACCAGTCAGCTTTCCAGACACACTTCCCAAGCCTGTAGCATTGCCTGGGGTTGTTTTGACCCAAATACAGGACACAACACTTGGCCTTGTGAACCTGATACAGTTGTCCTCAGACCTTTGATCCAACCTGTCCAGATTCCTCTCTACAGCCTTCCCACACACAATCAGATCAACACTCCCACCCAACATGGTGTCATCTGCAAACTTGCTGAAGGTGCCCTCAATCCCCTCATTTGGATTATTGATAAAGACATTAAAGAAAGCATGCCCCAATACTGAGCCCTGGGGAACACCGCTTGTGACTGGCTTTCATCTGGATTTAATTCCATTCACCACCACTTTCTGGGCCCAGTCACCCACAGATTTTTTTTTATCCAGTTAAGTGTATGCCTGTCCAAGCCATGAGTACCCAATTTCTCCATCAGAATGCTGTAGGAAATGGTGTGAAAGTATTTACTGAAGTCAAGGTAGACAACATCCACAGACCCTCCCTCATCAAATAAGTAGGTCATCTTGTCGTAGAAGGAGATCAGTTTAGTCTATCAGGACCTGCCTTTCATAAACCCATGCTGACTGTGCTTGATCACCTGGTTGTCCTGTATGTGCTGTTTGATGTCATTCATGATGATCTGCTCCATAACCTTTCCTGTCACCACAGGCAGACTGACAGTCTGGTAGTTCTCCAGATCCTCCTTGTGGACCTTCTTGTAAATTCATATCACATTTGCTAAACTCCAGTCAACTAGGATCAACTTGATTTAGCTAGGACTTCTGGATTAGTTTTTCCAGGAGAATTCTGTGGGAAACAGTGTCAGCATTCAGTCCCATTACAAGAAATGGTGGAAGAGAAACTTACTAGGGATTAATTTGATTTATAATAGACTTCTCTTTTGGGATAGGTGGAACTGCCCCTGGTAACATCTGTTCCTTTCTACTTACTGTGAGATAGATGAAGGTAATTAGATTAGATGCAAAGATCTGTTACAAATGTATATGTTTGTTCAGATTAATTTTCTTTCTGCTTCCATTCACTCTACTTAGCGAAGATAATGTAACATTCTGGAGAAAGGGCTCTATCTTACCTATGAATTGTGCAAGGGGAGACTGCCAAGAGAAAAACAGTATGTGTATGAGCAAAGATTGAATATGCTAGCTGAGATTACACTACAGCATATTTCTATTTTCTGCCTGCATGTCACAAGCTTTTCATCTGATGCCCTTTTAGAAAGTGTTTGTTATTATTTTGAAGATAGCGTGGATTCTCAAAGTTTAAATATAAAGGAAATTATTAACCATTATCTCGCAGTAGCTTTGATAGAATACAACAATCAATGAAAACAAGTTGGAAAAGATGATGTGAGAAGGGCAGTAGACAGTTCCTTTGTTTATTAGCTAAATCTGATAATTATGTGATTTCTCTGTGTAGCCATCTATTCAAAAACTAAGCTAAAGGCATAGAACCTTATGCAGTCATAAACACCCAGTCAATTATCATTAGTTCCAGCCCTCATCCAGAATTCGTTTCCTGGGAGTATTAAGGAGTAGTAACTCGGTGCTGATAAACACATACAGAGTATATCATTAAGGAATACTAATAAGGGAAAGAGAAAAAATACAGCATTTAGATAGGAAAGCAAAGCAGAAACATATTTAAACACATGAATACAAATAATTTACATTTACCCATTTCTGGTTACAATATTTCATCACCAAAATTCTCATGTACTGGGTATGAAATATTCTTTGTTCATATCTTTTCCCTTACCAATGCAATAAACTCAGTTTGGGGCTTGTGAACAGGACTATCTCAGAATCCCAAAAGACATTTAAGCAACAAAGCACTCAGTCCCTTGGCTCTGTATGTGTTCTCTGCAGCTTCACCAAACATTTATATTGAATAATATGAAAAAGCCTCTTTGCATCACCTTACATGACAAAGTCCACCTAGTAGCAGGGCAACCTAGTGATTGACATGGAAGCTCCTCTCCCTTTCTCTTTCAGTGCTGTTCTGCACTTGCAGTCCTCATGCTTCAGTAACTTCAGAAATCTCCTTGAAGGAAATTAGTACACCAGCTTTCCCCATATCTCTGCTTTCTTCTACCTGATAACAGACAGAACCAAACTCCGTTGTCCATTCTGAGGCTTGAACTTCTGAATATACCTGACAAACAGAAAAGGTCCATGGCTATTCTTCCTTCCATTTCCTAACAAAAGGAATATAGTGTTCCCTACCTTCTAGTACTTAAAGTTTTATGCATATATAATTGCATATTCTAACTATATAGTTCATAACCCTGGACCTCCAGCCTCATAAGCTGGGTGACAGGGAGGGAAAGCAGAATGAGGTCATCATGATTAAAGAGGAGGTGGTCAGGGACCTTCTACGCCACTTGGATGCACACAAATCTATGGGACCAGATGGGTTACACCCAAGGGTGCTGAAGGAGCTGGCGGATGTGCTTGCCAAGCCACTTTCCATTATTTATCTCAAGTCTTGGCTAACTGGGGAGGTCCCAATGGACTGGAGGTTAGCAAATGCGACACCCATCTACAAGAAAGGCAGAAAGGAGGATCCAAGTAACTATAGACCTGTCAGTCTGACCTCAGTACCAGGGAAGGTCATGGAACAGATCATCATGAGTGCTCTTACAAGTCATATAGAGGACAACAAGCAGATCAGGCACAGTCAACATGGGTTTAGGAAAGGCAGATCTTGCCTGACGAACCTGATCTCCTTCTATGACAAGATGACCCGACTACTGGATGAGGGAAAGGCTGTGGATGTGGTCTACCTGGACTTCCAGAAGGCTTTTGACACTGTTCCCCATAGATTTCTAATGGAAGAACTGTCTGCTCATGACCTCGATGAGAATACGATCTGCTGGATCAAGCACTGGCTGGACAGACGGGCCCAGAGAGTAGTGGCCAATGGTATTAAATCCAGCTGGTGGCAGGGCACAAGTGGTCTTCCTCAGGGCTCAGTGCTGGGGCCGTTTCTATTTAACATCTTTATTGATGATCTTGATGAAGACATAGAGTCTATCATCAGTAAATTTGCAGATGACACCAAGTTAGGCAGGTGTATCAACCTGCATAAAGACAGGGATGCTCTCCAGAGAGATTTAGATAGACTGGATTGCTGGGACAATGTTAATGGTATGAATTTCAACAAGGCCAAATACCAGGTCCTGCACTTAGGCCGCAACAACCCCAAGCAAAGCTACAGGCTGGGGACAGTGTGGTTGGAGAGCTGTCTGGCAGAGAGGGACCTGGGGGTTCTAATTGACAGGCAAATGAATATGAGCCAGCAGTGTGCCCAGGTGGTGAAGAAGGCCAACAGCATCCTGGCCTGTATTGGAAATAGTGTGACCAGCAGAAGTAGGGAAGTGATTGTCCCCCTGTACTCAACACTGGCCTCACCTTGAGTACTGTGTCCAGTTTTGGGCATCTCAGTACAAGAGAGATATCGAGGTGCTGGAGCGGGTGCAGAGGAGGGCAACGAAGCTGGTCAAGGGACTGGAGAATAGATCCTATGAGGATTGTTTGAAGGAGCTGGGCCTGTTTAGTTTGAGGAAGAGGAGGCTGAGGGGAGACCTCATCACTCTCTACAACTACCTGAAAGGACATTGTAGAGAGGTTGGTGCTGGTCTCTTCTCTCAGATAATTAGTGACAGAACCAGAGGGAATGGTCTCAAGCTGAAACAAGGTAGGTTTAGACTAGACACGAGTTAAAAATTCTTCGTGGAAAGAGTGGTAAGATATTGGAATGGGCTGCCCAGGGAGGTGGTTGTGTCGCCATCCCTGAATGTGTTTAAGCATTGCTTAGGTGTGGTATTGGGGGATCTGGTCTAGGGGTGAACTTGTAGAGTAGGGGTAATGGTTGGACATGATGATCCCAAGGGTTTTTTCCAACCTAAATGATTCTGTGATTCTGTGATTTTGATTTCTATACTTTAGAGTGGTCTGATGATAATACATATAGCCTCCTACTTTTCAAATCTAATGTTTTCACGATGAAGCACTATCCCTCTTTAAGTAAACACATGAATCACTTAAATCATGTAAAGCTGTTATATGATCCATTCTGCACTTACCAAGCATCAACATTTCGAGCTAGTTTCAGATAAGGTTTCTTCAGTGTTTGTGTGGGAACACGTTTAGTATTTCTGGACAGAAGATCCTGAAACTTTCTTTTCGTAAAATGGCACATTCATTTCATTTGTTTTACTTTCATATAGATGTTTTTGTTTACTTTTTCCCCATTCTTTTAAGAGGAATGTGGCCACAGAATTAAAGGCAGGAGATTTAATTTCATGACAAGAATGCCAAAACGTTTGCTGCTGAAACAGTTAGCAGTCTGGCACTAGTACATTTGTAGAAATTCAGTTAAGTTTTGACTTCACTTGGTTCCCCCCCCCATTACAGAAAGCAATTGACAGAGTATGAAAACAAGGACAATGTGGGAAACAATAGCTATAGAGAAATAAAATATCTTACTCTAAATATGTTGTTTTCCTCCTTATTCTGACATGGTAGAAGATTAAAGAACCCTTTGCAAAGACTCATGTCTAAATTGACAATTTTTTTTTTTTCAATAATGTCTATTATTCAGTTTATTTTAAGTAGGCAACTTTAAAAATAGAGATTCTGTCTTACAGTTCAAACCTGCACAGACTGTTATCTAAGGACTGCTTGATTTCTACTGACTTCAAAGGGAAATGAAATCTCTCAGCTTCATACTTATTCCTTGCTTCTTATGTGAAAAATTTTAAAGTTGTCTAAGATCCTACCTCCCATGAGAACAATTAAACCTAATAGCTTTAGGTATGTGGACTTTAGGCTAAAGTCTAGTTCCAGCTTACAGTAATTAAGAACACTGATCCTTTCCTTGGGAAAAAAATTCACATAACTTTTCCAATGATTTAATGTATGTATTTCAGCCTGACTTTTCACTAACCATTATAAAAAATACTTCTTGTTTTTAAGAAAATGCAGCTGGGCTCTTTCATCATAGGTTGTATTGCTGCCTCTGTTGGAGATGCACTTTACCAATGAAATTAATGCATAACAGCATTGAAATGTAACTCAACTTTCTTTCTTATCAAACATAACAGAAAGCAATGGATCTGGGAGTAATGAAATTGTGATCCTTGGCATTCTTGAGGTTTCAAGTACAGATGGTCTTAGAAACGATGCGCAAACAATTCCATCTGAATTATAGTATAGCACACAATTGTAAGAGATGCTGTAAGCCCATTCAAATCAATAGAGGTCCATCTGGGATGAATTTGACCTATTCTGTGTACAAATTTTCTAAAACTTGTATTGTTTGACAGTCTTCTAAAATGATTACATTTCCTGCCTAAGGGATATAAGTAGGTTGAATGCCTTGTTTCCTTTGAAGAGAATTAACACAACAGGTCATTGCTCTTTTCCATGAATAGTATTTCTTTTTTAAATGATCTTATAAAGTTTAGTCCCTTAGGTATTTTAAATACAGATTCTTTGAGTATAGTGTAACAGAAGAACAACAGCTATTTTTTAATACTGTGGAATACTTTCTGTTCATGGAGGAACAGACAAAGGAAACTAAACATTATTTTTAGCATAAAACTTTTTTTCTAAAAAAGAAATTTCTTGAAGAAAAAACCCCAAAATCTACTAAAAATTTTATGGTTATGTCTACTGCAGTGTCTTTCTTTGTGCCATTAACCTAGCCTGACTGTAAGAGGAAAGATTCACACTATCAGCAATCATATTTCAAGCAGACCTCAGCTGAATAATATGATAGTCAGGTCCCCAATCCCTAGCTTTATATGTAAACTGTTATAAAAACAGAAGATTGTCACTGAATAATTACTCTATTCCCAGCAGGATTTAATTAGTTAGTAGGTGCAGAGGGCAATTTGATATCCTACCAATTTTCCTTCTCTTCCAACAGAACTTCAGGAACTAGATAAATGAAAAATTTTCATGGATATGGCACCAAACCAAATAATGCTCACTACATACTTAACGGAAACAAAATATAGCCTTTTTTTTGTCATTATGAAATGCAACATATATACTGTTTCTAGACATGAAAATTGAAGCTCTGGTTTACCTTGGTTTACCTTGTTTACCTTGTTGGTATTTAGAACATGGGACACAATTTATCAACGCTAGCGCAGGAAGGAAAAGAAATAAAAATCTAAGTTCTTGGCTAAATTAATGTCCTATATCTACCATCTACTTTCCATGACACAACTTGGAAAACCAGAGAGAAGGTAGGCAGATGAGTAATATGGCTACTTCTTAAACTCCCTTGTTTCTTTGGTCAGGAAATCAACTAGAAAAACAATATTGCATCCTTCCTGGACAGTTCCAATTACACACTGAGTGGTGGAAAAAGTAGAATTTTCAATTGAACAGCACATACAACTAAAGAAAAGTATGTGCATAACATTGGGAGGACTGGATTTAAAATTTTTATAGCTACCAACACGAAAAACTACTAACAGCTTGATGAAACCATTTAGTTTCCAATATATCTGTTATTTCTAGGTGAAAAGCTGTTATTCACTCAATGAAACAGTGCAGAGAACAAGTGACTGTAACCAGTGTGTTTATTGTTTTAAGCTGGAAAGAGAAGTTTACAAAACTATTATTTGAAAACAAATCCTTGAAATCAACACTTGCCTTTAGGGTTATTTCTAGCAAACACTAAAATAAAACAGGTTGCAGAATGCCTCTCTTGTGCTTGTGAGCCTTCTACATAAGAAAATGGCATCCTAGCTGTCCTAAATGTAAGGCAGTAACAGACCTAGGGCTAAAATTTATGAGGCAATATTTCGATAGATTAGAAATGTCCATGATACTTTTGTCTGGATGACATTTAAAGTGATATTTCATTAATTATGACAAGGCTGACATTCCCATGACTATTTGTTTGTTTTCTTCTTTTTCCAGGCTCTGGATACGAATGGAAGAAAGTGGAAGACAGATGATCTAGGACAACCTATTTTCCTGGCTATTGGAAATGAAAAATACATGTAGCTGTATCTAATCTGTAGGGATTCTTTTTTTTTCTTTTTTTTTTTTTTTTTAGAGTACAAAACTGCCACGTATAATCAGTGTCTGAATCAGTGGCTATTCTTTCTTGTAAAGGTAGAATGACTTTGAAATGCAGCCTACTCACATTCCCTTATTTTTCTGCCCTGGGCAGGCATTTATGGTTCAATGGGAACTAGAGCAAGAGGGAGTCTGAGTTCAAATCAGCTAGGCTTTCTGCTGTCTAGAGCAGCATATTTATCTTCTTTCACAGTGCTGAATTTAAGCCACCTCTGGCCCTTTATGTTTCCTGAAGGAGTTTTCCCTAAGCACCTAGTTGTGAGAAGTGTTAAGAGCACACCAGTCAGATGAAGACCAGTGCCACTAACAGTGGTAAAGCACATTACTATGCTATTTCCATACAGAACTTTGAAATCTGATTGATTTTATTTTAGTGAAACAGCTGAGGAGCCATGGGCATTACTTTATTGGGAATATGATCAGACATAAACTTACATGTATGAAAAATGTTTCAGAAAACCTCACCGCTGAAAGCATAATACAGAAGTAAAAACAACAGAACAAAATTCAGGAGCTAAATCCAGGTCAACTGTTAATTCCTCTAAACTGTAGCTAACACCTGAATTTTTAAGAAGTTATAAAACCATTGAGAAAGTGGATTTTGTTGGAGAAAGAGAAGAGATGATGAATTTGGAAAGAATCTCTTAGCACTACAGTTTTTGATTTGTGATTTTGGCTAATTACTGAATGGAGTTCTTTCAAGCAAATAGACTTGATAGGGATGCCCAGGCTCATCACAGTCTGAAAGAACCTGCAATCAGATTCTTCCTGGAAACTCCACAAGCAGTTAAGCCCTGGAGTACATAAGGAAAAATTTGCCCTACCTTTTCCACTCTCATTTTCCACCTGACATGACCAATACCAGAAAGGTGTCTATTAAAGGTTGAAGATTTGCAGGGGAAGTACTGTGGAAGTAATCAGAACTTATTTACACAACTACCTTTCAACAAGGATAACTGAATTTCAGGGGATATATTTACCTGTACAGTTTGTTTAATAAAAAAAAGGAAACAGATACAACCAGGATTAAATGGGCAAGCTGCACAGTCGCAAAATATCTCATATGACATTGAGGCATGTTCTTCTATTGGCTAATCTCAATGATGGGAAGAGCACCAAAATCCCCTAATCCCCCCTTTTTCCTAGTGAATATTTCCCCGTATGTTATGCCTTATCATTAATCTTCACTTTTGATTCTAGACTGTCACTGACACTAAATGGGTATTTTGAAGCATATATATCTGTGTATATAAGTAGAGGTTGATGGGGAAGGGAGAATTCAGTCTGAATGCAGATGTAAGATCTTTGATCACTTTTCCACTCAAGTCACAGGACACAAATAGGAACAGCCAACTTTCTCTTAACCCGGAGTTATATAAATTGCACAAAACAACTGCGTCAGAGAGTGCATTTGTTGAAATTATTAATGCTGTGATTACAAACTGCATAGGTCAGGTTGCACTCTAATGTACATTAATCAGATTCTAGTGGTAATTCAGGAACTCAATGCATCTCTGATATTTTATTTCCTAGCATCAACCACGTCCCTATATTTGTGCTCCATAAACAAATCCAATGTATTGGGTTTGTATAGCAAGTGTTTAGTAGCAGGGGAGCTACGGGGCTGGCTTCTGTGAGAAGATGCTAGATTCCCCTATATCTGATAGAGCCTATGCCAGCCTGCTCCAAGATAGACCTGCCACTGCCCAAGGCTAAGCCAATAAGCCATGGTGATAGCATCTCTGTGATAACATATTAAAGAGAGGGAGAAAAAACTCTGCACAATGGCAAGTTCAGCTGGACAGAAGAGTGAGAATATGTGAGAGAAACAATTCTGCAGACACCAAGATCATAGAAGAAGGGGGAAGGAGGTGTTCCACGCACCAGAGCAGATATTCCTGTGCAGCCCGTGGAGGTTCCTGTGAAGACCATGGTGAGATATGCTGTCCCCCTGCAGCTCATGGAGGTTAACAGTGGAACAGATAACCACCTGAAGCCATTCAAGTACCCTATGCCAGAGCAGGGGGATGTGCCCAAAGGAGGCTGTTACCCTGTGAGAAGCCCATGCTGGAACACACTCCTATCATGACCTGAGGACCCATGGAGAGAGAGAAGCCTATGCTGGAGCAGTTCCCGAACTACTACACCCCATGGAAGTGACCCATACTGGAACAGTTTGTGAAGAACTACAGCTCATGGGAAGGACTCACACTGCAGAGGTTCTTGGAGAACTGTCTCCTGTGGGAGGGACCCCACACTGGAGCACAGGAGTATTGTGAGGAGTTCTCTCCCTGAGAAAGAAGTGTCAGAGACACTCATTCTCCGATCACTTAATTTCCTTGATAAAAATTATGGTTAATGTAAACATCTTTCCAAGACTTTCTACCATGTGCAGTTGTCCTACAGAGACATCTATAATGTAGAAATTGACTTAATGTTCCCAACTTATCCATTCTTATTTTCTTACTGTCAGAGTTTAAAATCTCGAGACAAAACTGAAGGAAAATGGTACTGTTATCTCTATGTGTTTTAACACTGTGAACTAGAAAAGAGTAAGTTGCATTCCCAGAGTGTTGTGAGAAGGCTTCAGTATGGAACACGAGCATCTCACATATGAAGCATTCCTCAAGCACAATGATTGATGACTGTAGTCATATTGAACTACTTAAAGCCAGGTTGTGGGTTGGTTACAAATTTGTTAAGCATAGTTTTCACTATGTCTGAAGCACCCAGCAATCCAGCAACCTGTACAGGTTCACAGAGATGGCAGAACAAGAGTACCAGGATTTGAAACTATTCCTCCATCCGCTCCATAAAGTCTTCAGTCTGATACATTATTATGAAAGGACTTATACATCTTTATGTATATAAAACACTGAGGAAGTTAAAATACCTTCCCCCTCCACATCTAAACTATACTGAATGCCAATACTGAATGTCAGGTCAGTTCAGCTGGTATCATGCTCATGTATCTTTTCACAGTATTTCTGTTCATGAAAACGATGTTAAAATTAGAACAGATTGATATTTGCAAGGTCTGCTATACGATGCTATATATAAAATTCAGCATTTTAACCTTAACCTTCATGTCATAACAGGGCATTGTTCATAGGATGGACATTCAGCACACTGTATCTTCAGTAATGCTAAGGTGATTTTTAGCTATATCACACTGACTGGATGTACATATAACTAAAAATTTTAGTTCAGTTCAGTTCAGTTTGTTGAATTTATCCTAGAAGACTTCATTTGAGTCTGTGGCATTATGACAAATCTAACAGTTCCTTCTGCTAAGGATATATCATAACCAACCAACTAAGAATCAAGCTCTCTACTTTGATTATTTAAGGATATAAATATTTACTGGTGTTAAATAGACTGTCTCTCCACAGAAAATCACGAAGTGATTTATGTTAGGGGCATAGTTCTGGCAAACTCCCAAAAAGCAGCTTAAACTGAAATTCTCTCAAGTAGAAGCGGGACTTGATTTCACCTCTCCAATGTCTTAGGTGCTATTTTACAAACTGACCTCTGAGAGATGATGAAAAATGAACTGTAGCATTCAGGTGGATATGATGCCTATTTTATGCACTTAGTAGAGATTAGTTGGACTGCAAGAAAGGAACTTAATTTTAAGACAAAAATGATGTTCCATAGAAAAAGGTTGATTGTTTATTTATTTAGTATTTTCAGGATTTCTGAACTTTTGACATATTAAGGCAAGTCTCTGATAAGTGTATCTGGAGAAAAATTCTGGAAGTTTCCGCTGATTTGATGCGGGTGTAAAAAGCACAAAATCTGGAGTGAATTCAGTCCTGCAATGAGCTGGTAAACCTTTCCGTATCTATTCAGTAATAAATATTGCAAATTCTAGGCATGCTTAGCAAGGAATGGACAAAACAGCTTAGCTCCAACTGCAGTGTAGGATTCCCAAGGATGTGGAGTAACTGTAGTCTCTGAGAAAAATAATTCTTGTGTTTGTTCCAAATCAAATGTTAAACCTTTCAAATTTGGTATTTCCAGTCTTTCTGCAATCAGTTGTAATCATCAGTTTGGGCAGAACTGAAGCGGAACTGTAATTAGGATTCTGAAAAAAGCCTAATCCAGAGACAAATTATATTAATTGAACTTCTCCCATTGGATTTTTAAGGTTTACATCAGGCCCTCAAAGAAAAGTTTAGTAAACTTGGCAACAAGCAGAAGAGACCAGACAGAAAACTGAAAAAAACTCTGATTTTACTTTTTAGATAATATATAACCGAGTTGCAATCTAGGACTAAACAATGTCATGGGAAAATATTTGAAAAATACTAAGAGAATATTCTCTCTTTTATGAAAGTAAAAGTTGGATAATTATATGGTCCAACATCTGTGAAGTTTTGCCTTTAAGTTTATGAAAGTCATATAGTCAGAGGCAGTCATTTATGTGTAAAGCGAAGTGTTCTTAATGGTGTAGCTTGACGTCTGTGAGCTTAAAATTCAGAGCTAGAGTTTAACTTGATCTAAAACACTTTGACACTGCTCAGAAGTGTAAAAGGGGCTAGAATGGGCAAAACCCATCTTCTTAAATTCCCTTGACTATCCATTTGAATTCAAAAGTAAATTTCAGTAGAACCGTAACATTGCTGTTTCATGTTTGCTTTCAGTATTTTCTTTCAAGTAATTGAGCCATTCTGGCATGAATAATTACAAAAGCAAGAATTAAGTTCAAAGGCTTGAAAACTCAAACAATACAATATAAGGCATAATAACAGTTCCATAAGAACCAATAAATAAAATAGCAAATTTCACATAAATTACTTATATTGCACTACTCACACAGAAAATAAATTTGTCAAAAAAAATCACCAGTCATTTCAAGTGCTAAATACAGTTCAGAACTTTGCCATTGGTCAAACTAAAGCTTGATTAAATTTTGGAAATATGACTAAATATTTAACAATATTTGTCCCTCTGAATAAGCTCCATTTCTTCTTTGCTTTGAATTAGGAAAATATATTTGACTTCCTGACAGAAATGGCTTCTTCTCTTATACTTTTTCATGGTGAGGCGATTGTTCTTTAAAGAATATGCTTTTCATAAGGATTGAGTTTTGGAAAAAATTGATGTGTTGGCCTACTGTAATTCATGTAACTGCATATCACCAATAAAGTTAGAAATTCAGATTTTTCTTGCTTCAGAATCTCCTAAGCCATTTTTAACTGCTTTTGATACTTACAATATATGAAGCTAAAAGGTTAGTGATGTTTAAACATTTTCATTATTACTCAGTACTGTGTTAAAAGTAAAATAGGTTTTGAACATAATGGATAAAATATCTTGTAAACTTTTCCATTATGTCAAAGTTGCAGTAATGGTTTCTGTATATAAATTCTTTATAAAAAAAGCAGGTAAGTTATGTAGTTGTACTTTGATACTTCATCTGTTGAAAAAGATGAGATAAGGACAGCATAGTTTTTCAAATATATAATATGTTTCTAAGACATTGATTCTCATTAATTGCCATGTTATATAGTGTTTAAAAGTTTTAATACAGAATATACTTTTCCTGTTACAACTATTTTTTCTGTGTGTACTTAATAATCAATAAAAACTTCATGACCAGAAAGAAAGACTTGGGTCAAGGACTGCATTTGTGATACAAATATTTATACAGTATATAGTTTGCATGCATACTAAGACAAATCATGTGTGAGTAAGCATATAAACATGCACACATACACATGCATATATGATGGATGCTGACTCATCAGACAATTTTCCAACACAAATTGCCTCCATCATTTAGATTACAGCATATTAATAAGAAAAAGTTATTTTATATGGAAATAGATGCTAGAGAAAGATTGCAGAAAAATAAAATAAATGCATAAACACATTTAAAAAAAAAGGAAAAATTAATAACAGGTACAAGACCCAGAAGTTCAGATAAAAAAAAAACCCAAACATTTTTACTCAATCTTTTTCAAGCTTTCTATTACAGAATTATTCTGTCAATTTTTTTCATTTGTATTTTAAATCAAAATTCAGATTTGATGCTCTACCTTAAAATAGATTTTGTTATTGTTATAAAACCACTGAGGTAAAGTAAATTCAATTCCAAATTCATTTATTACTTCAAACAAAAAAAGCTTCTTGTTGAGATATACATTTTCACAGCCAAAAACTAGAGGAAAATCAAAGTCAGTAATAGAAACAAAATAGACTGGCAATTTTACTCAAAAACTCAGCTTGCCAGAAATGTAAGTGGCAGGCATCACAATGTCTCAGTGGGGGAACAATTATAAAATACCAAGCTTTGGTACCCCTTTTGTCTCCCATGCATTCATTAGCTAACTAATTTTGGTATAAAACTCCACGACTAAAGCAAAATACTGTAAGTTACTGTTTTGATGTGACTGCACTTATATTACTGCACATATGTTACATTACCAGATCTTTCCTTATCTTTTGAGATGTATGTAAGTCCAATGGCTCTACACCAATATATCATTGTGGCTGCTAAGTTGTCAAGACAATTTAGTTAATCTTAATGGCTGGACACAAAAAGCTTGTTACTATATTTCTGCTAGCCAACAAACATTATAATAATCTATTAACTAGCAAAATCTCTATGTCTTTCAAAAATATAATACACGTTTAATAGTTATAAGAAAAACACTTGATCTATTTAAGCTACTTAGGCTTCTAAAAAAGCACATCCACCTTGGTTGCCCACTATTGAGCCTTCTCTAAAGCTTCATTTTCGTTGTTGAGAAATGTTTGCTAACACTTTCAAATCCTTCAGTAGCAGCTGAGAAGATTGCCTTATAAACATATCTTCCATGTCTCTTGATATTGTTCAACAGGCAGCATTTCATAAGAGTGATGAAAAGAGGTGACTGTTCCAGGTTTAAAAGACCCATGAGCTTTGTTTTTGTTTTCTCCAGAAGAGGAAGATGGTCTTGTAGGTTATGGTACCTTTGGATTGGAGAAGTTTTTGCTCTAATGCTGCCCTTCTCTCATTTGCTAGATATGTTAAGTCATAGGTATATATATGTACCAGTTCATTTACTCATTTACTTTGTGTTTAGTCTCATTTCAATTGAGTAGAGATTTTAAAAGCATTTAAAATTACATGGGACAAGTAGAACTGAAGGAATCTTACAAAATGCATTAAGAGTCTCAGAAATTTAGCAGAGAATCAAAGAGTTATAATAGTGGATCCTCTGCCTTAGGTTTGATTACAAATTTAATCCTGTACTTTTATTATTTAGTCCTCAGTTTCTCTATTGTATAATCTATGTATATTAGGAAAGTGAAAACCCCCCTGGAAGCTAGTCTGCAGCAACTAGGGTTTGGACTAAATGGAGAGTCTGGTTATTAGAGGAGTCAGATAATTAAGTTTTTCTCATTTAATGCATTCAGCATTTTTCTCCCTTCAGCAACAGACACATGACAAACCCAAACATTTTTTCATGACTGGGCAGTGGGAGGTTCAAAAAAGTTCACCTTAACATCTTCTAAATACACAGCTAATCTAAAGAAAATATAGCTGTTGAATTGGGAATGCTAAAAAACAATATACCTTAGATAATGCCTAGACCATTTTTTTTCAGACACAAGTCCTGTCTCTTAGCATCCTAAACTATTCAGTTGCCATCCAAAAAGTGAAGGAATGGACATGCAGGTTTATGATAAAGTCAAAATATCAGGAACACTAGTACAGTCTTTCCTTACATTGTTCCAGTTGTCTTGTGTTTTTATCTTTGCTCATCAGTGTATATCAAAGCACGTTACAAGATTGATACCGTTCATTTCATTTAATGTATAAAATGGGAGCCTTTGTCAACATTTCCCAAGAATTGAGCAACGGATATTTAAAGCCCTTCCCAACAGATTTACTCTTGGGTACATTATTTCATTTGGAAGCAAAGTGAGTAAAAACCCTTGTAAGCATGTGGAAGGCCATTTTCCTCTTACAAATAAACATAATTCATAACTTAGACGCAATTGTTTAAAAGATCGCCTAGGATCTTAATAAATTTTTTTTTTTATATAGCCCAGAATTTTGTCAAAGAGTCATATTCACAAAAGCTGATTTAAGCTTAACAAGGTCTATCTTTCAGATGGGTTCTGCAGTCAGTAGACCAGGAGTTACCCTGCAGAGCAATTTGAAGCAGCAGCTTTCTTTTGCTGCTCCAAACTGACCTCTGGAGGTGCTCATCTCTCTTTTTCCATTTCAATCTTCCTCCACTAACAAACTAAGTGTGGGTCTTCAGTGTTTTTATACCAACATATGACCAACCAGAACCAGGAATCCTACTCCTAAAGATATTATCTTCTGTTCTTATGTCACTAAGGACAAATCTTTCTACTTGTTGCTGATAAGGTCAATTTTTGTCCCACCCCCTGTCTCAGACTCTTAGTTTATCTGGATGCTGTCTATCTATTAATGTTAATCTTATCTCAATTCTCATCCCAGGTCATTGTCCCCATCCAAATGGACATCCCAGTTTCAGTGGTACCTATGCTAAAAACAGTGTCTTTATGAACTCAACTCATGATAATTCTTCTTATTGTTCAGTTTATCTTAATCTTTATCCTCCTACTTAATTTTGTATCTCTCTATATTCTTACTAAACTACAGCTCCTTCACTGAATGTTTCACTTATTACACCTGAGCATAATGCATCAGAAAAATACTGTTATAAAATACTATAAATTACTTATAGATGTTGTCTCCAGTTCTACAAAGATTTATGCAAGTGTTCTATTTCATATGACTTCAGCACTGCTGTTTACAGTAGTGGGAAGAGTCAATGTGCAAAAAGATAAACCCGTAGGAAGCTCTTTAGGAAACTGAAACCAAAGGTAAGAAAAAAGTCCTTTGACCCTCCTGGATTTAACAGTGCCTGCAGTGCTTAGTGCTCTAGTCACGTCAGTTCACCCTTCCTTCAGTTTTATAGTCAAGATAGCTTGGGGCTCAGGAGTTTTCATAAAAGACACTCCTTTAAAAGTGAGCACTTTTCCTTTAGCCTGTTTTAAAGACTTAGTATCAAATGTCTCACTTTTAAATCTGATTTAAATTAGGGGAGGTACACTGGGTGGCAGAGTTTGCCATGGAAGGCAAACTGGAAGGCCCTCTGTTCTATTCACCCACTGAAAATGGATTAGACTGTATTCTTAAAAAAATATACATATTACATTGGATGGAGAGCTTTTATACAGACGCAATATATTTTTGCCATTTTAAGACAGCATGAAAGCTAACCTGGAAATCCACCTGCATTTCTCTACAACATAAATCCAAACTACTGTGCATGAATAGTTACAGAGAAGAAAAAAGCCTCATGGCAGTGATGAACTAAAAAAGCCTGTTACCATGAAAGCATACTTTTGATTTCATAGGAGGCATTAGATGAGGATATAATTCATCCTGCAGGAAACAAGAGGTCAGTACAATTTCTAAGAAAGCAGACAAAAAGTACTATCTTTATTCCATTTGCTTTCTAAGTAATTGATGTGTGGCAGCAGAAGTTTGTCAATGCTGGATGGTGTTCTATGTTTAAGCCTGGTTTAAAAGAACAATAGGTATTTACACCAAGTAATCTAATGTAAAAAATTGCTTACACTTAACACCAAACAGACAATATTTTTTAGGATGTCTTCCATTCTGTCTTTATAACTAACACTACTTTTATTTGAGTCTTCACAGATGAAAACAGCAACTCCCAGAACCACTTTCCAACAGCTGGTGCACTAAGAATTACCAATAGATAAAAGTATGTCACATAAGTTAAGAATGAAACAGGAATGGACTGTAAACTGAATGTAAACTTAATTCATAAGGTCTGGTTTAAAAATTGTATATAACTTAAACATCCTTGTACGGGTGAAATCAGCTGTATGTACCCATATCCTACTATTTCAATATATGTCTTTGTTAGGTTTATGGAACAAGGTCTTGTCAGTGTCAGGACTTCAGAGGTGATCTCTGTGAGAAGAGACATAGCACTGTCTATGCCAAACACAGCCACTTTCACATGGCTTCAAAATGGACCCATCACTAACCAAATCTGAGCCCATCAGCCAAGTAGGTGTCCTGTCTGTGAAAATATTTTTAATAAACATCAAAAAATGCTACACAGCAGCTATGAGAAACTGTGACAGAAACAACTCTGCAAACACCAAGATCAGTGAAGAAGAAGGGGAAGGAGGCGCTCCAGGTGCCAGAGCAGAGATTCCTTTACAGCCTGTGGAGAAGACCATGGTGATGGAAGTTGTATCCCTGCAGCCCATGAAGGACCCCACGTAGGAGCAGCTGAATGTGCCCTGAAGGATGCTGCTGTGGAGAACCCACACCAAATCAGGCTTCTGGAAAGAGCTGCAGCCTATGGGGGACTGGAGCAATCTGTTCCTGAAGGACTGTACCCACAGAAAGGACACATGCTGGAGCAGTTCATGAAGGACTGTGTTCTGTATGAAAGACTGCACACTAGAGCAGGGGAACAGTGTGAGGACGAAGGAGAGGCAAAAATGGAGTGTTACATACTGACTGCAACCCCCATCCCTATCCCTTTTTCACTGCTTGGGGAAGAAGCTACATTGAAGAGTTGGGAGTCAAATTGAGCCAGGGAAGAAAGGAGGGGTGGCAGGAAGGTATTTTTAGGTTTTTTTCAGTATTTCTCACCATTGTATTCCATTTGCTTAATTATTTATTTATTTTAATTGGAAATACATTAAGTTCATCTTCCCCAAGTTGAGTCTGTTATGTCCATGATGGTGATTTGTAGGCAATTTCTCTGTCTTTATCTCATATGAGCTTTTTCGTCTTAGTTTCTCTCCTTGTCCTTTTGAGGACAGGATTGAGAGCAGCTGGGTGCAGGTCTTGCTGCCAAACAAGGCTAACCTGTCACAATGTCACATACCTCTCTGGCTAGGAACTGGATTACGGCCCCATTTTAGGCAAAGAAACGCCATTTAGAGTTTTGAAATTCCAAGAATGACTGAATAAGGAAAACAAGAAGAAGAAAAAAAAAAAAGTAAATAGAATCTTTAAGGACTCAGAAAGACTTACAAAACCCAGAAAGGAGTAGAAGTCATTTCAGACATGTTTTTCTTATTACAAATGCAGTAAATGGATGATCTAGTTTGGACAATACAACCTATTCTGACCATCTTTGCCATGTATGTCATACATCTTCTGTGGTGTTTCCCAGATACTGCTGACTTGAATCTTTACCTCAAGAGGTGCTCTGAATCCTGGTCTTCCCTTTTAACACCATGAAGCTGAGTTCCATTTGCAGCTCTTGCTTGAGTTCTATTAAAGGGTTTGACCCATAACTACCTGAATCGCAGATACTGTATTTATAAAGCAAAACTTTTGTGACAACTAGAACAGATGTGTTTTCCCTGCAATTACTATGCAGAAATTAGGGATTATATTTGGCCACTGAGTTAAGCTTCCTCTTTGGTCATCAATACCTTCAAAATATTTATAACAGGACATAAGAGGAAAACTTGTGCATGGAAAGATGAGAAAGGCTATTCGTTCAGAGGCCAGTGGGTGTTCATATCAGCACTGAGGAATCTGAACATCACAAGTCTGAAGGCTAAGGGGTGATTAAACTGAAGACACATTTTTCTGAGATTTCCAAACTGGTAGGCAGTCAATTGTTTTGTTTAACTGATGACCTTGTCAGCTTTGTTGCTGGCAGCATTTTGAAAAATGGAAGCACTGGGAATGAAACTGAATCATATATTTTCACTAAACAGCTAACTACATAAGACTCCCTCTTTCTTGATAGGAAAGGTGCACCAGCAATCGTTCCTGGGGCCAGCAGCTTCCAACTCATTTCATCCCAGCCAGGCTTCCTGGGTATCTGTCAAAGGATTTCCTCAAAATCTGTTCTTATTTTGGTATGAATATTTGTAATTGAAGGTGCTTCAGATTAAGCATGTTTAGATCAAAGAACCAACATTTTACAACATACTTCATTTGTCATAATTTTTTTTAACTATTCCATGTTCAGCATGTTGCACATCGTGCTCAGATGCACAAATATGAAGCTTTTCTATGTAGGGACTTGATTTTTGTCTGAAAAAAAGTACTGTGCAAGATATCCTAGAAATGATAATTAACAAAAAATGTTTACTTTTTAAAAGTAGCAAAGTCATCAGGGACCTTCACTAACAAATGCTTTTAGTAACTAAACAACTTGAACTACAGAAGTATTTAGTTAAAACTACACTAACTGATTTACCATTAAATTCTTACCAAAGGCAGTCTAAAATCCCTTAAAAATCTGCCACCAAAATGTATGGTTTTATTTATACTAGCTATTTTATACAATTCTTAATGTCATGGATGAAAAACAAACAAAAAAGTTGTTTGCTTTGTTTTTTTTTCCTTAGAATTAACATTAGAAAAAAACAGTTGGAAGGACAATGAGATTAACCAAGCAGGTACCCCTGCCATGAAGACAGCTCAGGTTTAGTTAAAGTTTAAGTACATTAGATACTTCTAGATGAGTTCAGAAGCCCACTAAAGTCAGGGAGTTCTGTAACTCAAGGGAAAAATCTCTCAAGGGTTAATGATAAGCAAATGTTTCAATACTTCAGTGAACTGTATCTTTTTGACAGTACTTCATCAGATTGATATTCCATTGATTTGGTCATACTCTAGCTAACTTCAGTGGATGAGGACAAAACTTTGTGAGAGAAATCCACTTCACCATTAACTGGAGTTAGAACCCAGATCCTATTGCAATTTCATGAGTGACAACAATAATAGCTGACCAGCATTGAACCTTGACATTTATGCCTTTTTCCAGTCTTGTTCCATATCTGGTATATTTTAGGCAGGATTTCCCAATGGAATAAACTTTTCTGCCATACAAATAGCAATGTTACAATGCCATGAAAAGAGTATTAGCTGAAGAATGTTCCCACTGTCATTTGCTACCTTGTATAGTTTTTGGTGGAGTATTTGACAGTGTAAAAGTGGTTTATGAGACACTCCAACCATAGGCATGGCTTTTTGGTCCTTTCTGGTCCTTGACAGGGTTATGGACTTTACGATCTTAAAAGCCTCTTCCAATGAATTCTATGATTCCATGATTTAAAATCACCTCTGCATCAGACAACATTACAGTCAAAGGAGATAATCATTAGAAATCCAAGAATTAACCAAGATAAAGCATTGCAGCATTTAGAGGCACGTACACTTTAGGTTTCTCTTAGCTAACAAACTGTAACCAGGTTGATATGATTTACTGACTGAAATCCATTTATATGGCAAGATACACAGGTTGGTTATTATATCTAGATGGTGGGACGCATCTGTCTCTATACCCCTCTTCTCTCTTTTCAGGTTGCATTCAGGCTCAGATATTTGTCCTTGCTGCTCCACAACTCTCTGGTAGTTCTCCACCACTTAATCAGAATGTCAGTTTGTTACATCGTGTCCATAGGATTATTGACTTGTCCTCCCCAATCTGAGAACTGCTAATGTCTCTGTCTAGACAATAAATAGAAAGTACTAACCTTGGTCCCAGTATTTAAGGAATTCATTGACTCCTTCTCAGGTAAATACTTTTTCCTGATCAGGCTCAGCCTTTGGTAAACAAATTATTGTTTGTGTAAACATACACTTCATATAACAATACCTTGATAATCACATTTTATAAAGTCATGTGTAAGGAAATATTGTATGCAGTTCAATAGATTCTTCTTTGAGAATCAACACCATGGTGGAAAAACTCTTTTGGAAGTGGTGGAAGTCTTGGAGTAAGTGCCTGTAGCTCTGGCTCTGAGTTATACTATGATCTTTAGGTTTTGTGTGATCCATCAACATAAATAATTAAACTATAATTTTAATTAATATAGTAAGACTAAACAATATAATTTCAGTCTCTCAGTGTTTATATGAGCTAATTTCTGAGAGATCACTACCAGTACTCAGGAGTACTAAACTAATCACTTAGGATAATTTTCAATAGTTTTATACCAGCTTACCTGAAATAGGGTTAATTTACAAGTGGTCTTTCTTTGGTATGCACTATGCCTTAATGTCTTTCATCTGTGCCTTCAGAATTTTGCTTGATACCTGCTCCATATGCTTTGAAATCTAGATTTCAGAAATACTAACATTTCTATTTTAACATGAGCTTTTTAATGAAAAACTTCATATTTCTTCATGTACCCTTAAGAAGACAGAAATATGAAACAAAAATGGTCTAACTAATCATTTTCTCACAGGAATAATTCTAAAAAAATATAAGTTGATGCATACCAAATTCGCTATTTCGGACAGTGTTTTGTATAAGGGAAAAAATAAAATCAAGGCTTTATGGTTGGAGTTTATTCATAATCATGAACTTTTAAAAAACTAGAGGAAAAATCTTACCCATGACTTCTTTGATACTTTTAGAAAGTCACCAGGGAGCTGGCAGCTGCAGAAGGCAATGATAGCCCTTCCCCATGAGGTGTCCTGGCTTGGTACGCAGCAGCCTGCAGTGGATTCAGACACTTCACCTTGTGCCTGGGTTCCTTCAGGCACAACAAAGCGAAGTTTCACAGCATAAGAAGCAGTAGTTCCATGTGCTGAGCAATGAACCAAGAAAAAAGAAAATGATCCCGAATTATCCCAATCCTGATATGGGTTTCATTTGTGAACAGGTCACAGTGGGAAAACTGAACAGCTGACATAACTATCAAGCCACAGAGACTAGGAGGGCTGCACAAGTTGAGTGTCTCTGTACATGAGATCATTATTCACAAATATTGGCTTAATTTCTGTGGGGATTTTTTTCTGTATGACCATCCTGTGAGGGTAAATCCAAAGTTTCTAACAATCAAAAAATTAATATTTATAAAGTTCTTTGTAGGTGCAAAAACTCACTATGATTTCTACAAAGCCTTCAGTGTCAGAGTACCCAGAAACATCAAGGGCTTCAGCTTTCTTCAATATCATCTCTTGCAAAGTTTTTTCAAATGCTGGTAACAAGCAAGTACCGCCACAGAAGCTGCTAGGTACTGCTGCAGTGGTACGAGCAGACAGCAGGGGAAAGGGTGGTCCATCCGGAAAAACACTGCAGAGCCATTATTGTTGCTTTAACTGCATACCCTAGACAGTGAATTGCAGCTCTCGACCTCACTCCTGGCCTAAGCATGGAAGCAGATAAAAAATACTTACACATATAATCTTTCAGTCCTTTGTTGTACATAACAGGAAAACAAGAAAGCATTGTCCTTCTTTAATATGTTTCCCTTAATTGCTATACTGCATAATATGAAAATATGGTTCTCTGAAGTCTTTTTTAAACCCATGCAATTATAATTTTAAAAGTGGAATGAATTCATTTACAACACATTCTGTTAATGTTCTGTTTGTCAGTGTGATACTTACAACAGAATGACTACCCAAATGAGAATAGTTGTTGCCAAACACCATACACAATAAGCTCAAGTTGGCCTCAGTAAAAGCATTTTTGAAGAGAAAATTTTTATAAAACTATAAATACTGATATATATAAACTAAAAATTTGCTATTTAGCAAATGTATGAGAATGTATAATTTTGGATTAAAAAACCCCCACATTTGGAAAAGAAAAGTTTATTAAAGAGTGTAAAGAAATTAAATACACTTTGGCATTTTGTTTAAAAATACTGACCTATTTCAAGAGAACCATGACTTTGGAAAATGTTCAACATTACAAGTTATATATGACATTCTTTAAAAAAGCTTGGAAACTGATCATAAACCATTTCTTAAATAGTTTCCAAATTTTCTTTTCAGAGACTAAGATGAGATATAATTTCTAAGTATATGCTGAAGAACACAAGCATTAGTTTTATTATAACATTATTCATCACTGATTTTACTTTAAAATAGAAACACATTCCTGGGTATACTGGGAAGAAACACACACCACACACCCCTGCAAGAGCAGACAAATGGTTACTGTTTTGAAAACTGTTGTCTAAAATTCTTTGTCAGGAATATATTCTGACCTAGATTGCTATATCACTTATTGAAGAATATTATTACTTTTGAAATATTAATACTTTTGAAAGTGCAGTTAGTTGAGGAGAAACTGCATGTAAAGTAATTAATTAAATCAAAAAGTCATTGTGGTTATTGTATGCTTTTAGTGGGTCATTTATGAAGTAAAAAGTGTCAACTAATAAATATAGTTCTGGTATTGCAAGATCAGGTCACTGGCTTTGTAGTAACTTAATATTCAGGCTCAGGACTTACCCAATTTTTTTTTTTTCAGTGATAAACAGGTTCTTTTAACAGTAAATGCAAAAACTGTATGGGACAGGTAGAGCTCAGGAGAGGTATTTTCTATAACAATAGTTCTTAATGTTTTATTTTGCTATAGCTTAATGCTGAGGCTGCAGTGTCATGGTTTAACTTTATGTGCTATAGGTTCCAAAACTGAGTAAGTATTATGTAAGTGAACTATGGGCCAGTGAAAAGCAAACAGTGACTGAAAGACCATGAAAACCACAGAGAAATAACCTTAGGAAGACTCTGGGCTGTCAATATTATGCTCCTCCTGATGAAGAACCTAGTCAGATTATGACTTTGTTGGAAACTCCTATGTGCTCATTTCTCCTTAAGAAAGATCAACACTGACCTTAGAGTACAAAGAGATATCTGAACAGAGATCAGAAAAACACAGAAATAAATCTTAAAGACTTAACTGCACTGTTAATGAGAATTTTTTGTTAGAGATTGGACAATTTGTGCTATGACTATTAGTATCATATTAACTTATTTGTTTAATTTTGATTAAACTACTAATAAATTTGTGACCCAGTTATGAGATCTGTTTCTTTGCCCTCATCATCTATATGAGATGCAGTGATCAAAGTCTTTACAGGCTTTACAGCATAGCAGTTTTGGTAAAGACACATCATCGCCAAGTCCTGGTTCAATGCCCACTGAAATTTCTATAATTTAATTCAATGGAAGCATTTTTTCTCTGCTGTTGGTAGTGTCCTGAGAGATGATAATCAGTGCATTTGTCTAGTAAAACCTTCAATTATCAGGACACATAAGGAAGCATTGCAAATAGAGGTGACAGTTATGATGTACTGGATGTCCTGGCAATGCTGGCAGTGTGGTAGCTTCCCAGCATCCAAAGCTTGTATAATCACATTCTTGCAAATGACCAAGAACACCCACAATGAAATTGATTTTCATTATGAAATTAAATTGTTGAAATAATTGCTGGAACATTACAAAATTACTAATTTTTTTTTTTTCATCAAACTCAAAAAGGTGATTACAGTAAAATATGTCAAAAGCCTCGCATATGCCATCTCCCACATTGAGTGCTTCAGCTCTTGGAATGATGAGGTCAAATGCAAAGGCCAAAGATAAACAGAAGAGGAACACATAATAGAGATGAGAACAAAGAATCACAGAGTCACAGAATCGTTAAGGTTGGAAAAGACCTCCAAGATCATCAAGACCAACCATATACCTAACTTTGTCATAACCACTAAACCATGTCCTGAAGTGCAACATCTACACATTTTTTGAACACCTCCAGGGATGGTGATTCCATCACCTCCCTGGGCAGCCTGTTTCAATGCCTCACCACTCTTTCAGTATAGGAATTTTTCCTAATGTCTAATCTAAATCCTTGTTGACTTTGTCCTATAGAACCCACTCAAGTAAGTCAGAATACAAGCCTCAAAAGAAAAAAGAAATAAAATAAAAGAACAAATTCACAGAAAAAAAAGATCTAAGGCTTTTACTAACATTAAAGCCCCTTACTCTCTTCCGTGTGCTGGTTTCTTTAAGTGATTCTTAAGGAACCATCTAAGGCTCAAGCCTAGAGTGCTCAGTGTAAGGAAAAAAACCCAAACCATAAAACTGAACCAAACCAACCAAAAAACCAGCAGAAAAATGTAACTTTAAATTAAATGAACAAATGACCTGCTCTTTATACCTGTCAAGAACTGTGGATTTCTTATCATAATAATAAAAGGTATTCTAATTTTAATTCAGTTGTCTACCCTTCAAAGCTCCAGCAAAAGCATTTTAATCACATCTCATTGCTTTCAAGAACCCCTTCTTTTCTGCACACTTGAATTTTACTAGTCAAAGTCTTGTGTTGAAAAAACATCTGTGAAGAGACAGAAGGTGTGATTACAGTAAAAGGAAAATCTAGACAGAGTGTGCAGTAGCAGGTATGCAAATTCAGGTAACAGGGAGTGTATATCATATATTTTACACAATAATTTTCTTAAAAACTAATTAGATCTTATCTCAGGGGACATGCAATTTTCTGTAAGAAAGTTTATGCAGGATAATGCTAAAAGAATTAGTGGTTTAGAAAATTTCTCAAAGTTATGCTATCATTAATACTTTTTTTTCAGCTATATGCAGAGGACTATATAAGAAGCAAGATAAATATTAGGTTAGTATTAGTAGCGGTTACTGTTTTAAAAATAAGTATTCTTTCAAAGTATATTATGTCTCAATAGAATGACAAAGAGTGAAATGTCATGAAACTGAAAAAGAAAACATGTCTTGTTCCAACACATTAAGAAAAAGAAATGGAATTCAATTAGATGTCTTCTGTAGAAGTCTCCAGTGATAAATCAGACACTGTTAATTAATCCACAGTTACCAATACCAACTGATTAGAAAAAAAAAAAAAAAGGCTATATATACAGAAGAACAGAACATAATTCTAGCTATATATGAGGAATAAGCTCCCTGGAAATTCTCTGTGCATGGATGCTGAGTGGAATCCTGCCAAAACCAGAATTGCTGCCAGGAAAAATGTACACAGGGGTACCATTGCTGGGATCAGTTTCCCATCTTACTTGCACATTAATTCTTGAGACTGAAAATCACTCAATCTGTGTTCTCAAGGGAAATGATTTTCTCATAGTAGTCCAAATCATTACCTGCCATGTTTTAACATTTGGTCCACTCTGCATTTACAGCTGGTGCTCTGAGATTTTGAAAATATTTTGTCCTTACTACAGAACCAAAGTTACCTCTTTCAGACTGTGTGGTCTGAGAGCTGATAACCAGGTCAATGTTACAAACCCTATACTTTCTGCAATATGCTCTTCAGTGTCAGTCTGGGTAAGAGTGGGAAATCTGCCCCCATATGCTGTGGCTGTCTCCTGGACCATATACTTGATGTTATATTTTGGGGTTGGATTTTTTTTATTTGTTTATTTCATACAATATTGAGAATCCATTCTTTGTCCTCAGGGCCATTCCTGAATGAAATAGCCTGTTAAATTCTCTTACTCTTCAGATTAGGGCGACCAAGTCCCAGATGTTGATTGGTAAGGACCAACAAGGACATAAAAAAAGGAACACAAATGGGCAAATGAAATAATAGAGGGGATAAAGTTATTGTCTTATGAAGAGAGACCAGAGAAGTCTGCAGGGTGTATAATTTAGATCTTTAAAATCCTGAGGAGTGATTATGAATATATATAACTTTTTCACAATGCTTACATAATATAACTAGGGGGCACACACTGAAGCGCGTGGCATACTAAGTTAAATCATATTTAAAAGTTATTCTTTCATTCATTGTGTATTGAATTTCTGGAATTTGTTGTCACAGGAGATTGTGAAGAAAGATATTCAAAAAAAGGATTAGAAATTTAATGACTAACAGGTCTTGAAAAAGATACTAAAAGATACAACTTCCAATATTCTTAATGTAATGACTGTGGCTTCTAGAGGAATTATGAAATCAACTGTCTAAAGACAGTGTCCAGGTTTGTCTGATTGTTCCATCTCATCTTGACTTTTTTTGTGAAATGGAATATTGGGTGATATGGATCATTCTGAGCCACCAGGGCACTTCTGATATCCTTACGTGAGTACTCAGCCTCTGCTAGTTCCCATACCATTCGAAGGGAAAAACCAAGGGATTGCTACATGTCCAGACTGTACGAGGCACGATTTAGCAATTTATCAGTTTAGATGCAAAAAATCCAGAAACAAAGTTCCTTGGCTATGTATAATTTAATAGTACAGACATACTTAAATGAACCAGTATTTATCAGCTTGAAGAAAAAACTTACATTCCATATTTACTTCACATCACAGCCTTTAGCTAAAAATTTTACTTTTCTTGATTCTTAATGCAGTTGTTGAAGATAACATATTACTTTAGAAATAATTCACCATGTAAATAGGGATTTCTCTTCAATTATCTAATCCATTTGCTGCTTTAGAACCATATGCTTTGCTAATGTACTGTAAATTCTCTCTTCCAAAATTATGTACATTGTTTAGTTATAAAAAATTAAATATAACCATTTCAGGATTTACTTCCAGTATAATAGATTAGCAGATGATACCAGGAGACTAATTGAAGAAAAGTGACATTGATTATCCATATTGATGCTTGATATAATCTTATTTTGCCTTGATTTTTTGTATCTTGAAATACTTAAATTGAATTTGATTTTGATAAGGACATTCATGGTTTATTAAAGAAAGGAGCTAGTAACAATATAATTAACAACCTTATAGTGTTCTTTCCTGATGAATATTTCAACACCACTACAGTAGTTCCCTGAGCTCTTTGATGCTGTCATGTAACTAAGTTGTGTCTAGTAATCATCCACTCCATTTATAATAGAAATAAAGGAATCCAGCAAGTTTATATAATCCTCATAATAAATTCCCATATTTTTTCATTGCTCTAGGAAAATACACTTCATCATCACCATGAGTAGATTCAGACTTTACCAGAAATCTCTTCAGGCACATTGTCAGTCTTCCTTTTGTGCATGTTCAGTCTTCCTCTACAAATGTCTCCTGACATGTATAGAGGTTTTGTATAAATGAACACCACATCTCTTTTGCTGGCATTTTTCAATATTGACTTTAAAGATGATAGCTTACCTAAAAAAATTAAAATAAGTATTTAGGTCTTCTTAAAATTCTGGGGATATCACAAGGTGCTTTGGCACAAATTAAAAATCTTTTAAGCTATCTTAATCAGGACCTATCATCCCTGAAAACCCATACACATACAAGGAAGTGTAACATTTTCCTTCAGTCTCTCATTATAGTGAAACACTAGATTCACTCATGTTTATCGTTTTTTGTATATAACAACATACATATAACTGCCGTGTTCTCTGTAGAGAAAAATCCCACCAAGAGTAGTTCACTTTTTGGTGTGAGATGATATCAAAGAAACAAAAGCGCAGAGTCAAATGGTCTGTGAGACTAAAGGATGGAAGAAATGAAGCTAGACAGGAGGTAGCATGGTAAGCAGCTGTGGAGAGAGTATTTGTCCTGGCTGGATTAAAGAACTTATTCAAGGAAGTCATCACGTGTATAAAACATCTGTAGTAGAAACAGAGAATGATGACAGCACTGTTATGATAGCAATCAGTGAACAGACATGTGCATAGAAAATGAAAATAGAGATGTAGGCAGGGGCAGCATCAATGTAAGCCACAGGGGTGAGCATAAAATGTTTGACATGGCATGTCATAAGCCAGGAAGCTGGATGCAAAACAGCTGAGGAGTAGGAGAGAAAGTGATTGTTATCATGGCACATTGACATGAGGGAAAGAAAGAAGTTGGTTAGAGACAAGGAGGGCCAAGGTAAAAAAAACCCAAGTGGTGGTACAGAAGACAAGTGGGGCAGTGTTACCAGCTGCAGGTTGAGAAGGGAGACAGGAGCTCCTGCATTTCTGTCAGTGACAGGGTGTTTCCAGGTGGAGGTAAGGTCTCCATGCAGTGCAGGAAAGGAAAAGGGGACAGAGGCAAATAACCACAGAGATTCAGTGAGGTTCAAACTGGGGGGCCTTGGTTAAGTATGGTCTGTGAAAGAGGCAACATGTGGCTAAATAGGTTGAAAGACAAGAATAGAAAAATAGACAAAAAAAAAGAAAATCACAAAGTCATGAATCAAAGTTCAGGGGAAATCTAAAATTTTGTCTTAAAATGTTGCTATGGAACTGTTACTGTTTCTGGAAAACATAGGCCCTCTGTGCTTGGGTGTAACAAGATACTGCATCCCCAAAATAAACAATCAAAACATTTTTGGTTGAAATAGAACCATAACAATCACCAGTAAAGTAAAAGAAAGTAATAAAAATGTAATGCTAGTGGTGTCTACCTTATGTGAGTTATAGTATGTGACATGAGGAAGAGAGAGGACAAGTTACAGTATTGGAGACATATATGATGCTTTCATGTCACCAAACAAAAAATGTGTGCCAGTAATGACTATATAATTGTATCATTTAAGCACTTTAAAGTTATTTTTAGGAAGATGTAATGCTTTAATTTGTGAAGGGTCATGCTGTGACAAAGAAATCAAGCTAGCAGCAGGAATGTCACTTTTATGCCATAGGTAGCTGCCAGTCACATATTAGGTATCTAATGGGTACACGTCTGTCTATTCTGTCACACTTTTCTTTGAGCAGGCTACAGCTGAAATAATTTTTTTTATCCTTCCTCATTATTTTGTACTCCTGACAAGTCAGCAGAAGTGAAAAATGTTTAAATAAGGATCCTTGAATCTGCGTGGATTTCCATTTTCACAGCAAACAATCTGTATCTTCTAGCCATTTCTTTCACTGTTATTGTCTGTCTGCAGCTGAAATGGAGAATCCTAGTTCCTAAACCAGGAATAGAATCCTAGTTTAAACAAAGTTTAATTATTGCAGCATTGGCTGAAGATTTCAAGCCTACTTTACTTTGCCCTATCATTGACTGCAAGGAGAGAGGCAGCTTTTCCAGAAGTATAGTGTAAATATATTTCTATGTACATATTTTCTGTATATAATTATATATGTTTTGATGACTTTCATTTTCAGATAGCTTCTTCTACAAGGCTTTCTCTTCAAATTATTTTTTTTCACTCCTGTATGATAGGCAACTTAGCAGTTTTTGTGACAAGAAAGTTATTTAATAAGAAAATAGCTCCTGAGGGCTTGATTCTGATTTCACATCTGCCTGCATAAATGAGGAACATCTGCACTGAAGGTAAAGTAAAACTAATGTCAATTGTCAACAATGCACCCTGCAACTTAAATTTCAAAACCAGTGAGGATAATGAAGTTAAAGAGCTGGCAGGAGCCACTTTTTTCAATTGCATTATCTGACAATCAGGAAATGAAGAGTAAGTAACAGTGAAGAACCATTGACTTCAGAACTATTCACCAGAACTATTAGACTTTATTATATAATGTAAAACTAATATTTTCCTTCAGTTTAGAATTACTGTCTGCTTTGTCACATAAACTGATGTATTCTAGGAGCCTTTCTGAACATTTCTGGTCCAAATTTCTCAGGTTTAGACTGACTTCTTTTTCTCACCACTGGATTGAAAGCCTCATTTTTCTCATTATGAGAGAACATTACTTATGTTGCCCTAATTATGGACATTTATGACATTCTCCATGGTAAAATATTCTTCATTGACCCCAGCCCAGTTTCAAATGTTTTTATTGGAAAAGATACTAAATATACTTGTGTTTGAAAAAAATTTAGTTACAGGGTTATTTATTTCAAAGTAATATTGGCACAAGTATCTATATGCCCAGCTGCTTTCACCTGGTGTTTTGCATGATAGCAGACATGATTATTTGCTAGACATGACTAGTCTGGTACACTGTTATTTCACTAGATTTTTATTAACTGAACGTCAGCACCTGAAATGACTGTTAACACGAGACCAGAACAAGGTAGTTTGTGATTGTATGGTCCCATAACTGTTCCTTTATGAGAAGCCCTATTCTACTATCTATTGCCTCGGTGGGGATGTGGAGGGGTCCTGGATCTCTTTATGCTACACCCCTCATTTTCCTATCAGAGAAGTAAGAGGAAACTTGAAGATGTTACTCTTCTCTTTTGACCAGACAAGGCCCCAGGTGGGACATGCTGCATAAATAGCCAGGAGATAAAAATCAAATGAGAGGATGCAACAGACCAAAGAAGACCAAAGCTACACAAGATACTGGAGTATTATGTTAGTGTCACTGTCCTCTGTATTATGGTGTTCAGCAGCTAATTTGCCCTGAGACAATAGCAGATGCATCTGATTGCATGCACTGGTGAGATCACCAGAATTGCTCCAGCAGTTAACACGACCCTTACAAAGAGATGATTTAATATTAAGCCCAAGGTATCTTCACCACAGAAGAACCTTATTTATCAATAAGGTATCAGGTCCCATTTTCTTTGGAGGAGTTTTTAGAATATAAGCATTTTTGTAAAATCTCCCCAAAATTACAAATAAATAAATAATTTTAATATAAATTAATAAACAATTTATATGCTCTTTCCCAAGTTTCATGTGCAGTGGCTCAAAGATGATTGTGTTTAGTTAACTAATTTCATGGTCTACACTGCAAAAAAAGTGTGAGAAAAACCAGTCAGTTACAGACATAAATTAATAAGGAACATTAAAAATATATTCATAAATAATGCTATGCACACACAAAGCACTATCTAATGTTGTATCTCTTGCTATAACAAACTTTCAAATAAAGATCATGAGTAAGAGAAATTCTGATACTGAAATTCTTATCTAATGATATAGAAAGACACAGGCTAAAATTAAACATGCTTTGAACAATATCATATTGTTCTTCTATAAATGAAAAAGTGAATTGTAACTGAAGAAATATTATTCTTTAGTATCTATTTTTACTGTTTTTAGGGATCTGTGATTTTTTTCTGTAGTAGCACCTGGAAAATATGAGATGGATTTACACATTATATAAAGCCACCTGTATGTATTTTCTATTAGCATTAGTTTTTTGCTTCGTATTTACTTTTTTTTTTTAAAATGGTAGTGTATTAATACATTGGTAGTTAACATTTTTTTCTTAGGTGTAGCTTGATCATTCTTCAGTCAGAAGAATGAAGGTGATGAAAAGTTGATGAGCTGTTTTATGTCAGCACAAAAATTCCAGGTGTTACACTCTGCATCTTTGTTTTTGAGAAAGACTGAATTGAATAAAAAGTCATGTATCTCCAGCCACTAAACTTATTTATAAGATTACCAGACATAGCCAAACTTCTCTTCATTAGCTGAGATGATATGAAGAAAGAGGTCAAAAAAGTCACCTTCTCATAAAGGTTAAATTTCCCTGCTCTGTAAATTATGTATTATGTTGAATCCTTCATAGTACAAATAATCTTGTAGGAAATTTCTAACTCTACAGAATTAAGTCCTGCGAATATATTTAAGCTCCTGCAAAAGTAATTCCTTCTGTATAAGCTGTCTAAAATATTATGAGTTCAAAACACTAACAGATTATTCATTTCCATATATATTTTACAGAAGGCAACAGAACAGTATTGCACAGATACATCATATGAATTTGATTCTGAATGTATAATTTGATTTTAGCATTTGAAAGCTGATATTGTGATCATCACTTCATCAGCTTGGGGCAATAGAAATATTATAGACAGATGTATCTCATTCATATCCTACATTACTTCTCAGAAACTTCTTTTGGGTGCTGCAGTATAAGAAAGACATCAAGGTGCTGCAGCAGGTTCACAGAAGGGCAATAAAGCTGGTGAGGGGTCTAGAGAACATGTCTTATGAGGGCCTTATCTCACTCTACAACTACCTGAAAAGAGGTTGTAATGAGGTGGGTGTTGGTCTCTTCTCCCAAGTAACTCGTGATAGGACAAGTGGAGATGGGCTTAAACTGCATGAGGGGAGGATTTGATAGGATATTAGGAAAAATTCCTGTACTGAAAGAGCGGTGAGGCATTGGAACAGGCTGCCCAGGGAGGTGGTGGAGTCACCATCCCTGGAGGTGTTCAAAAATGTGTAGACGTGGCACTTCAGGACATGGTTTAGTGGTTATGACAAAGTTAGGTATATGGTTGGACTTGATGATCTTGGAAGTCTTTTCCAACCTTAATGATTTTGTGATTCTATGATTCTGTGAAACAGAACCATGCAGAAGCCACCACATGAATGCCACATAAGTATGTAGGAGGCAGTTTGTAAGCAGGAGAGGATAAACACTTTTAGTGCAGTAAAAGAGTTGACTGTGATGATTTCTGCTGATGTCAATTTTCAACATGAGGGATATAAAGAGATGGGCACTGTATTATACTGCTCTCAGTGTTCAGCAAGTGTGGACAACAAACTCAGATTACACAAAAACTTGCAATGTATTATCAGACAGGAAATTAATAAGTCATTAAAGGATGGGAGAAATCTTATGGAAAACAAACCTTGACAAATAAATCTGACTATGTGGTTGACAGTTATTAGTTTGTCTGAAAAAGAAAATGAAAACACTGACTTAAAATATCAGAATTGGCACTAAATGTTGTATTTAAAAATAGATTGTATGGTCTCAAATATAACTGTGGATAATATGGTCACATCAGTCTCAAAAGGGAGATTTTCAAGAAGACTGTTTTAGCCTTGATTCTTTCCAATATTATCATCAGTGATGTGAAAACTAATATAAAAATTGCTGTTGATGTGCAATTGGTAAAGACTTGTATAATGATAAAAGAAGATGAATACCATGCTAATGTGTTTGTGTAAGTACTTTGGAAATCTGAATCTTTTGGTAAACAGAATACATTCAAACAGATTAATTTTAGCATCACTATCTATGACTGTTTTAGTCATAGGAAGGAAAAACTAAGTGTACATATGCCTATGTACATAGCCATATGTACATAGCAAGACACTCATACACATTTAAGTGCAGTTTATACCAGATTTCTGTGTCCACTCGTGATTAATTTGGAAGTGTCAAATAGCATTATAGCTACTCTGACTTTATATGGGGACAATTTGGTAGACTAGTTCCTGGTCCTTTTAATAATGTCCGTATCTTTATTCAGTTTTATTATGATTCATCACTACCTTAGCTACGTTACCAGCCTTAGTATTTGAGATCTTCATTGCTCATGGGCAGCATGTGGAAGGATCCTTTTTTGTGATATTGTCTAAACTGAGAGCATACATCATTTTAGGAAGCAAATAAAATAAAAATGTGTCATAACATCAAAATATGATAATCACAAAAAAATTCTATACTAAATTACTCTAGCAAAGCCTGCTATAAGGAAACCTACAGAAAAACAAAGACTGCATTCTGGATCTTCCTCTTAAAATAATCAACTGCTGAGGGACTGGATCTGCCACTACAAAATAAAGGCCTTCTAGATCTTCATGACTCTCCAGAATTCTTAGTAGACAAACTGATATTTGGACTTTGCTTTCTACTAAAAAACTATTTCCAAAAGTTGAAACAAAGGCTGCTCTTGCTCTAGAAATATATGCAATTACTGTCTTATAAATCTTAATTTGGACTGGATCATGTGAAGAATAGGAGTCTTCTAAAAATAGAAGCAAAAGCCATTTTTCACAAAACTGCATACATGTAACTGGTGCAGAGGAAAAAATGTGGTCAACATAAGCAGTCCAGTATGGAAGTTTATCACTTGAAAAAGTGAACATTAAAAAGCTCTTCTCCGGTGACTGATAAGCACCTGTTCCTCTTCTCAAAATACACAATCCTTGTGTTTCATTTTGTGAAAAATCATCAGTTACTGAACAGAGTGGATAAATACCTTCTCATCCTCAGAACCTGAGTTCTTAGGTTTGCAAGGCTAGGTATGCTCTAATGCATTTCAAGCTAATAGTTGAGAAAACCATTTTCAGATTATAAAATAGGTACCTTAATCTCGGCAAAGTTCTAATTTTACACTGGTAGATGTATATAGGAAAGAACATGAGAAACCCAGGAATTAGAAGTCATACAGATGCACAGGTGAAGTTAAAGCCACAAAAGCCCCTAAGCAATATTCTCATTTTTCATAAAGGCATGAACTCAAGTTTCCAGTGTAGACCTGAACCTGTCTGACCATAAAATTTTACAAGACAAAGGAAGCCATTAGTTTAGGTAGGGGCTATTTATTGGGATGAATCATGTAAAGTTATGCTAGTGCTAACAAAAATTGAGGACCTGTAGTTCAAGTGACTCAAGTAAGACTTTTTGAAAACCATATATATAGACTTTGTCAAAAGGTCCAATGACAGGCAGAATGCACATAGTAAATGCATAATTATGTATAGGTATATGTTAACCAAATAAGGATATTTAGCAAATCAGCAAACATACAAAGGAGTGTTTATGTGTGGTGCAGGAATAAAGCCTCAGATAGTGACTTTGGAAGTCTAACAGCTGGAAAGGAGACATTAGCTATTATTTTCTAAACTTACATAGTGCTTTGCATCTTGCCAGACTGCCTGGAACTTATCTTCCCTGTCTCGCTTAATACAAAATTGTGGTATTCAGTCAAGATTTTGACTGATGGAATAGAAATACTGGAAGAAAAGCCAAGTTCCTGAAAGTGTATAGTAAGGCCAAGTCTGCTGGTGCCTTGTGCACACAATTCAGAGATGTCTACACTCAATTCCAGATAAACCAGCATTGTTCAAAAGCTTGATGGTCACATCTTTAGAGCATCATGTGCACTGGACTGCTTCCAGTCTGCTGCACAACTCTCAGGAAAATCTACACCTTCTTAACATATATTCAAGTCTGAAGTGGGATAAGGAAGAAAGGCAAAGGGATTTTACCATCCATTAGAGTACTTTTTATGGTTTAGAAAACAAAGATTGAAGTCTAGATTGAAGTCTAGTTAATTTTTTTTTTTTTTTTTTTTTTTCTGAACCACATTAAGTAGCTTCTGATGCATTGGTTTCAAAGGATTCTTTCCACAGAAGATTTTCTTTCCACAAATCACACACTAAATCTTTGGGATTCCACTGTATAGAAGTTGCCTTTAGGCAGTATGTGGTTGCAGGGTAAGGTGTTATATTGGCCAGTCTTTGAGAATATGTGCCTTGGTGTCTGTGAATCATTAACTGACATTGAAAGATATATTTGGGTCTGACTGATCACTGAGGAATAAAATAACAGAAAATAATGACCAAAAAAATTGGCCAGAGATGTCAACAATTAGAAGAAAGGATTCTTCAGGTACAAAAACAACAAGCAGAAACAGAAGGAAAATTTTGGCCTGCTGTTAAATAGGAGAGGTGAATTAGTCACTGTCAATACTGAAAATACTGAGGTCCTCAACACTTTCTTCAACTCTGTCTTTACCAGCACTGTTGGGCCCCAGGCCTTGAGAACAAAAATCCAGGTTGATGCAAAACCAGACTGTCAGTGAAGGAAGAGATGGTATGTGAAATAGAAGTTTGATCCCTACAAATATCCCTAATACTGCGTTCACTTTTGATCCCTGCTATACAGAAAAGATGTAGACAGGCTAGAGAGGGTCCAGAGAAGGATCACAAAGATGAACAAAGGACTGGGAAGCTGCCATATGAGGAAAGGCTGAGAGAACTGGGTTTGTTCTGCCTTGAGAAAAGGCGGCTTAGGGAAGACCACATCACCAAGTTCCAGTATTTAATGGAGAAGATTGAGACTTCCTTTTTAGAAGAGTCACACAGAAAAGACAAGGGTTAATGGGCACAAGTTACTCCTGGGAAGGAAGATTGGACGTGAGAAAAAATTTCCACAACAAGAACAATCAGCCATTAGAATAATATCTCCGGGTAAGTGGTGGATCCTTCAACATTGGATACTTTAAAGATTTAGGTGGACAGGGTGTTGGGTCATCTTTTCTGAACTGTTCTTTTGCCAAGAAAGGTTGGACCGGATGATCCTTGAGGTCCCTTCCAACCTGGTATTCTGTGTCTCTGTGAAACAAAAGGATATGTAAAAATTCTACTATCTATCATGGCATATGCATCATACTTGTCAGTACAGTGGTTTGGTTTCAATATCCTAATTAAATCCATGACCCAGTACACTATAAATTTAAAATTGAACTGCTAGTGTCAAGACTTAAAATGGAACATTGTGAGATCTGCTTTCTAAGCTTATGAAGTCCTGCCCTTTAGTAAGGGATGACCCCATGCACTAGCATATGCTGGGCACTGACCAGCTAGAAGACAACTTGGCAGAGCAGGCACTGGGGTTTCCTGGTAAACACCAAATTGAACACAAGCCAGCAATGCACATTTGTGGCAGAGAAGGCCAACAGCATCCTGAAGCATTTATGCTAGCAGGTCAAGGG
The DNA here is from genome assembly GCA_025345505.1 of Todiramphus chloris collaris. Lineage (NCBI taxonomy): Eukaryota > Metazoa > Chordata > Aves > Coraciiformes > Alcedinidae > Todiramphus > Todiramphus chloris. Next base: position 19,660,970 of record JANVCC010000018.1, read on the forward strand.
AGGTGATATTGCCCCTCTCTTCAGCACTGGTGAGGCCACACCTGGAGTGCTGTGTCCAGTTCTGGGTTCCCCACTATGAGAGAAGGCATGGACATACTGGGGGGTGTTCAGCGAAGGTCCATGAAGATAATTAAGGAAATAGAGCATTTCTCCTATGAGAAAAGGCTGAGATATATGGGACTGTTCTGCCTGATGAAGAGGTTAATGAATTCAAGCCAAGCCTGATTTTAGTCTCCTGCATTTTATTTTTTTTTCAAACTCAGGCAGGAGACGTGTCAGTGAGAATCCTGATTATAAAGGATTTGCAGCAACATTAGGTTACAGGTTGAAATCTTCGGTGTCTGCTCTATGATTCACAGCAATAGTAAAACCATATCAGAAAACACAGAGGGCTTTAAGTTTATATATTCAATATGTAAAGACAATGCTAGTACTTCAACACTGGCAAAGAATCTGGCTGATTGATAACTGCAACATAGAGCAAGAAGGATGAAAGGCAGGGATAACAGTACATGAAAAACTGACAGATACTTTTTCTACACAAAAATCAAAAGCAAAAATGTAAACCTTAAGCCATTATATTTTGCATGAGAAAAAAAGGATTTTAACTTTAATTCTATTTTTCTCCATCTAAGTTTGCAGGTGTTTCTGTAATATATCCACTTTGAGTATTTTCTTAGGTTAGAATTTTCAGAAAGGCCTGAAGGCACTTGAGATAAAGGTTAATTGGATTTAGGTGTCTAGGTAATATAAAAATCCCATTAGATTCCTCTCTGTAATGTTTAACAGCCCTTGAAAAATAGTTTCCTCCAAAGTGAATTGATAGGAAGTTAAGGAAATGTAGAGCTGAGATGAAGCTCATAGGCCTCCTGACTGACAAACTCATGTTTTGCTCATTGGTGGCCACATTCCTGATGATAATGTTGTTCTAGTTTTAGCTAGGGTAGAGTTAATTTTCTTTATAGTAGCTTTGTATGGGACTATGTTTTGGATTTGTGCTGAAAACAGTGTTGATAATACAGGGATGTTTTAGTTATTGCTGGCTGTGATTGCACACAGTCAAGGCTTTTTCTGATTCTCATCCCACCCCAGCAGTAAATAGGCTGGGATTGCACGAGGAGTTGGGAGCAGACAGAGGTGGGACAGCTTACACTTACTGATCAAAGGGATATCCCATACTGTATGACATCATGCTCAGCATGCAAAGATAGAGGAAGAAGGAATGGGAGGATATACGGACTTAGTGTTTGTCTTCCCAAGGCACTGTTAGGTGTGATGGAGCCCTGTTTTTCTGGAGATGGCTGAACACCTGCCCCCCAGTGGAAAGTTGTCAGTGAGTTCCTTGTTTTGTTTTTCATGTGCATGTGGCTTTTGCTCTACCTACTAAAGTGGCTTTATCTCAACTCATGATTTTTCTCAATTTTACTCTTCAGTTTGTCTTGACTATCCCACTGGAGGGGAATGAGTGCCTGTATGGGGCTTAGTTGCCATAGGGGTTTGAACCACAACATGAAATGAAATGAATAAAAGGTCCAGAAAATTAGGTGGTAAGACAATGCATAGTGCTTATCAATTTGGCACTTCATAGGTAGGTGTGTCTAGTAACTTTACATCTCAGTACAATGGATTATACTAGGAAAAGAAGTTCAATGGAAGGCATTAAGAGACAACACAGGCAGGTTCTCTATTCAGTTTCACTTGCATTCAGCCTCCCAACTTCTTGTGTCTAGATTCAGAATCAGTATTAATTATGTTCATTAAGCTATAGGACTACAATCTATTAATATCAGGAGCTCACACGCCCTACCCTGGCTCAGTACCTTACCATCTCATTCTCTATTTCTTGCCCAGCTTTTTAACTTTACTTGCTCTTCAAATGTTCTTCAGATCTTTCCAGCCTGAATTTTTTTTTTTTCCTTTCTCTGCCATATAACAAAAATTTAAAGAGAAAATAAATCTTAAAAACATGAATGGCTCCACCTTAATAAAAGATTTTATTTTCAGGAACAAATCATCTGACATATAAAGTGCAGTATAAAAAGTAGTTAGCTGTTCACTTTTGCAAGATGGATTGTACCATGGTTTTCAGCTACATTGCTGAGGAGACCAGCTTCAGGGCAGGTAAGTCTGCTCTGGAGAAGGGAGCTACAGCAAAAAAAAGGTCGACAAAAAGCTCTTTTTAGGGGCTTTCTGAAGGCAAGAAAGACTCCTAGCCTGTGTTGGGGGTCGGTCAGTTGGTGGGCGGGCTGCTGAGAAGTGCCTAGGAGGAGCCAACACACCCACTGCTAATCAGGCTACAAGAGGCTTCCCAGAGGGCTGTGACTAGTTGTAGCAGAGTGAGATAACGGTGCTTGTGGGTGCCCAAGTGGTACTGCAGCTGCTTACAGCTTGTTAGGTAGCATACTGGGCCTCTACTGGTTCACGAGGTAAGCTCACATGTCAGAGGGATCCAAAGCGAACCCGGCAGCAACGTTCAGACCCACAGCGAGACAGCGGCACCAGCAAGCTCCGCTGCCAAGTACCACATTTTTATTTTCCTCTGTTTTTGAGGTGGACTGGGGGTTCCCTGGCCCAGGGAAGGCTCAGGCAGTGGAGAGAGACCCTCTCGCAAGTGTGAATGAGGATTTGCTCCTGTATGGGCCCTGGCAAAATGGTTTCTACTAGGCTAAGGAAGGTCACTGTCCTGTCACCAATCAAAGTGGACGTAGAAACACAGGCAGAGCTCCCTCGGAAAGATGTGGCAGTTCAGATGACAGGCTGTAGGGAATGCCACAGCCTGCTCCTGGTCTCAGAGGGAACCCTTCATCAGGGCTGCGTGCGGTGTGAGCAGGTGGATGATTTGCTTCACCGTGTGGCCCTGATGGAAGATAAGGTTGCGAGACTTAGATCTGAGGTAGAAAGGCTTAGGAGCATCAGAGAATGAGAAACTGAGATAGACCAATGGAGCCAAGCTTTGTGCTCCACTCATACAACCGATAGCACCCATGATCAAGGGGACAATCTATCCTGTCCCTCTGAAAAAGAGGACATAAACCTTAGCGAAGGTGGTGAGTGGAGACAGGTTCATGATTATGGCAGAAGGTGTGCACCCCCCTTGCCTGCTTTGCCTCCTCTGGTGCCTTTGAGGAATAGATATGAGGCCTTCTGGAAAGACACCCATTCTTCTTATTGTGACCAGCCTGAGGATAGGGGTATGGGAGAAGGGAAGGCTTGGAGGCAGGTCCCACCTTGGGGAGGGGGACGGGTACTCCCTCCACCTCCTCCTCCCCCCGGATTGCCCATGCTCAAGGGGTATGGATCTCTTGAATTTGACACTCCTACTGATGAGGATCCAATTGGTAATTCTCACACAGCTTGTCCCCCAGCCTCACAACTTAAGACCTCCTCATGGAGGAAGAAGAGGAGAGTTGTTGTAGTGGGAGACTCTCTTCTGAGGGGAACAGAGGGCCCAATCTGTAGACCGGACCCATCCCACAGGGAAGTCTGCTGCCTCCGTGGAGCTCAGGTTAGAGATGTTAAAAGGAGGCTGCATGAATTGTTGCACCCCTCTGATTATTATCCCTTGGTAGTTTTTTCAGATAGGTAATGATGAGATTTCTAAGAGAAGTTCAAAAGCAATCAAGAAGGACTTCAGGGCACTGGGGCGACTGGTTCAAGGTTCAGGAACACAGGTGGTGTTCTCCTCTATCCCTCAGGTAGTAGAGAAGGGTACAAAAAGAGGATGGAATACCTATGTAATTAACAATTGGCTGAAAGACTGGTGCTACCATCAGAATTTTGGTTTTTTTGATCATGGAGAAGTTTATTTGGTACCTGACCTACTGGCACCAGATGGAATACAGCTGTCACAAAGGGAAAAAAGGATCCTCACACAAGAGTTAGCAGGTCTTATTGAAAGGGCTTTAAACTAGGATTGAAGGGGGAGGGGGATAAAGCCAGCCTCAGTGAAGATGGGCCTGTAGACAGCCTCCAGTCTGTTGTCCTACTTGGGGCGAGTGATTTTGATACTTGTGATACATTGGACAACAGAAACATGTACATCACTAGTGGGGTGGTGGCTGCAGAAGTGATCAGGAAACCCGAATTGAAGAGGGAAGGGGATAAACCCCGCTCCTCCAGCAATGAGCCTGGGGGTGCGGGACGAAGGATGGGGGTGAAGTCAGTTGCAGAGATTGGGTGCCTCTGTACCAATGCACACAGACTTGCTAGTGATGAGCCTGATGAGCCTGGGGACAACCTTCACTCTGTTGTCCCACTTGAGGCGGATAGTACTGGTATGTGTGACCACCGTCATACAGAGGTCTCTGATAGACTAGTGGCCACAGAGGTGGCCATAAATGGTTGTATAAAAAGATTAAAAACTATTAACTCTACCCCCTCTCTGAAATGCTTATACGCCAATGCACGGAGCATGGAGAATAAGCAGGAGGAGTTAGAAGTATATGTGAGAATATACAACTATGTTATAATTGCTATTACTGAGATGTGGTGGGACAGCTCCCATGACTGGAATGTTATTTTGGAAGGTTATGTTCTATTCAGAAGAGATAGGCCAGCAAGGCGAGGTGGTGGTGTTGCTCTCTATGTGCGAGAACAACTAAAATGTATTAGGTTCTATCCAGGAGGGGAGGTAGAAGAGGTTGAAAGCTTATGGGTAAAAGTCAAGGGACATGGAAAAGGGAATAAAATTGTTCTGGGTGTCTACTACAGGCCACCAAACCAAGAAGAAGGTATTGATGAAGCCTTCTGCAGTCAACTGGAAGTGGCCTCTAGAACACCCTCCCTGATAGTCATGGGTGACTTCAATCACCCTGATATCTGTTGGAAAGCCCATACAGCCAGGCGTACCCAGTCCAAAAAGCTCTTGCAGTGCATAGATGACAACTTTCTGATGCAGGTCGTGGATGAACCAACAAGGAGGGGTGCACTGTTGGATCTTGTATTAACTAATAAAGAAGGACTGGTTGGAGACATTAGGGTTGGGAATAGCCTGGGTGATAGTGGTCACGATATGATAGAGTTTAATATTAAACAAGGAGGAACTAGAGCAGTAAGTAGGACTGCAACCCTGGACTTCCGCAGGGCTGACTTTGAACTCTTCAAAGATCTCCTTACTGGAATCCCATGGGCTAGTACTCTGAAGGGTAAAGGAGCCCAAGAAAGTTGGTTAATTTTTAAAAAACAGTTTCTTCAGGCCCAGGATAGATGTATTCCCTTGAGGAAAAAATCTGGAAGGCATACTAGGAGACCCACATGGCTGAGCAGGGAGCTTTTGAAGAAGATTTCAAGGAAGAAAGAACTATACAGTTCATGGAAAAAAAGGACTGGTCGGTTGGGAAAATTATAGAGAAGTAGTCAGGGCATGTAGGAAGGCAATAAGGAAGGCCAAAGCCCTCTTAGAGCTGAAGTTGGTGAGTAAGGTAAAAGAGAATAAGAAAAGTTTCTTTAAATACATAAGTGCCAAGAGGAAGAACAAGGAAAGTGTGGGGCCACTGCTGAATGAGAAAGCAGTCTTAATAACTGAGGATGCGGAGAAGGCAGAGTTGCTCAACACCTTCTTTGCTTCAGTCTTTTCTTCTAAGACCAGCCCCTGTGAACTCCAGTCCCTGGTTGAAGGGGAGAAAGCCTGGGGGAAGGATGACTGGGTTAAGGACCAGTTACGTAAATTGAATATACACAAGTCCATGGGCCCTGATGAGATGCACCCAAGAGTGCTGAGTGAATTGGCTGATGTTATTGCCCTGCCACTCTCCATCATTTTTGCAAAATCATGGCAAACAGGAGAGGTGCCGGAGGATTGGAGGAAAGCCAATGTCACTCCAGTCTTCAAAAAGGGCAGGAAAGAGATTCCAGAAAACTATAGACCAGTCAGTCTTACCTCCATCCCTGGAAAGATAATGGAGAGGCTCATTCTGGAGGTTATCTCTAGGCACATGGAAGATAAGAAGGTTATCAGGAGTAGTCAACATGGATTTACCAAGGGGAAGTCATGCTTGACTCATCTAATAGCCTTCTATGATATTGTAACTGGATGGCTAGATGCAGGGAGACCAGTGGACATAGTCTATCTTGACCTCAGCAAGGCTTTTGACACAGTCTCCCATAACATCCTTGTGGAGAAGCTTGGGAAGTATGGGATAGAAGAGCAGGTAGTAAGATGGATTAGTAACTGGTTGGACAATAGAGTCCAGAGAGTGGTGGTCAATGGTGCCAAATCCAGCTGGAGAGCTGTAACCAGTGGAGTCCCCCAGGGATCAGTGCTGGGTCTGGTCCTGTTCAACACCTTTATCAATGACATTGATGACAGGACAGAGGGTCTGCTCAGCAAGTTTGCTGATGACACAAAACTGGGAGGATCGGCAGATACACCTGAAAGCTGTGCAGCCATCCAGTGAGACTTGGACAGGTTGGGGAACTGGGCAGGGCAGAAACAAATGAGGTTTAACAAGGATAAATGTAGAGTCCTGCATCTAGGTAAGAATAATAAATTATACGAGTACAGACTGGGAGGTGATCTGCTGGAGAGCAGTCTTGTGGAGAAAGACTTGGGAGTCCTGGTGGACAACAAGTTCTCCATGGAGCAGCAATGTGCCCTTGTGGCCAGGAAGGCCAATGGTATCCTGGGGTGTATCAAGAGGAGTGTGTCCAGCAGATAAATGGAGGTTCTCCTCCCCCTCTACGCTGCACTGGTGAGACCTCACCTGGAGTATTGTGTCCAGTTCTGGGCTCCCCAGTTCAAGAGAGACAGGGATCTGCTTGAGAGAGTCCAACGGAGGGCTACAAGGATGATTAAGGGACTGGAGCACGTGCCTTATGAGGAGAGGCTGAGACACCTGGGGCTCTTTAGTCTGGAAAAGAGAAGACTGAGAGGGGATTTGATAAATGTTTATAAATATATGAGGGCTAAGTGTCAAGAGGAAAGGGACAGCCTCTTCTCACTCGTGCCTTGTGATAGGACTAGGGGGAATGGATATAAGCTGGAGCACAGGAGGTTCCACCTTAACATGAGGAGGAACTTCTTTACAGTAAGGGTCACAGAGCATTGGAACAGGCTGCCCGGAGAGGCTGTGGAGTCTTCTTCTCTGGAGATTTTCAGAACTTGCCTGGATGCGTTCCTGAGTGACCTGTGTTAGGGTAGATTAGGTTGTAGGGTAGATTAGGTTGTAGGTTAGATTATATGATCCTGCCCTGGCAGGGGGGTTGAACTCGAAGATCTCCAAGGTCCCTTTCAACCCCTAACACTCTGTGATTCTGTGTGATTCTGTGATTTACTGAGTCATTCCTATTGACTTCTGTAGAGTGGCACCCATTTATGTCAACTGAAAATTTGCCCTGTAAGCTGCCTTCTTTTACACACTGGTTATCTATCTTAATATTAGTTTTTCTTGGGCATTGATGTGGAAATGTGGATGATAGTTAATTTAAATCATAATGTATCTGTGAAAACTAAGCACTGGAGCTGCTCAGTTACTGTCTGTAAAAGAGCTAATCTTGCAACAAACTACTGAAAAGCAAGGCATGTGAAAACTTCCACTCCTAATTTGATTTATACAATAACCACTTTTCATTAAAAAGATTGCAGTGGAATAATGTTGGAGCAGAGTCAAAAGGTTATCACATTTATGGATTATCAAACAACTTATATCCCAAAGAGTCACAAAACTCCTGTAGATAACTGACAACTTTATTTTGCACTTCATACATTGATATTGAATGGAAAAAAATCAATGAAAACACAAAATTAATTTGCTTTCCAAATAATTCTTTGAAGTTTGTTTTACAGAGATCTCCATATGATACTGAGTAATCTTGAAGCTGGTACATTTGCTATTGCACATAGGTAATTATGAATAGAATGGTATGTTACCTGGATGATGAAATTTACATGCCTTTTGGTATTTATGTACTTTGGCAAATCTGTTTTGCTAACTAGACTAAATGTTTTAATTGTTTTTCATTAGTACAGCATCAGATCACTCCCATGTTTAACATTATACCATTAAGTATACCTACTTTACAATGTGTGTATATGTGTTCTTCAATATTTATGTGCATATATACATGACATACACATGCACTTGTATACAAGCACATACATTGTCATGTATGTGTTTATACACATAGAGCTACAGAAGCTTCTCTCAAACCTAAAGAATCTGTAATACAGAACAAGTAAGAATGGCCAAGGTATAGCATAAGAGGTAATACATCATGAGAGGTAATAAACAAGAGATATTATGTTTAATGATCCTCCCCCCCTCCCCCTCCCTTCCCCTTCCCCCCCCCTCCCCTCCCCCCCCCATTCCCCTCCCCCTCCCCTTCCCCTTCCCCTTCCCCTTCCCTTCCCTTCCCGTCTTTCTATGAAGTTAGTAAGAACAAGTGGTTAGCACAAATAATATCTACACAATAGTAGACAGTCCATGTATAATATTAATAAGCAAATTACAGTGTATTTAAGTTATTTACATTATTTCAAAATATTTCCTAGTACATATGACAGTTGTAGAACCACCAGCAAGGAGAAGAGTGAGAAATCATTCAGCTTAGTCTCAGTTCCTGGAAATTATCCTTAGTCACTATTTGTTAGCACCTGGAAATCAACACGGAAAACAGTAACAGCTTGCCTGGATGTGAATATCAAGTATTCTCAAAAAATTAAATTCCACCTTGACTATAAGGTTTTTGAGACTCAGCATCTGGGATTTCACAAGAAAAGTTCTAGAAGCTTAAGTTCAGTTCTTTATTTTAATTACCTGGATGATAGAATATAGAATATGTTCAATAAACTTGCAGGTAAAGTGAGGAACAGAGATGGAGAATTCTTTAAGGGAAGGACTTTGAGTCAGCACATTATAATGTACAAATATTTAAAAAGCTGTTAGAAATAGCTTTTCTTCATATTCAGACTAGGTAAAAAAATTACTAATATTCAATTGCAGAAAGCAAGATTGAAGTTAATCAATCTCCAAAGAAAAGAATAACAGCTCTGGAGAAGGTTGTCTAAGATCATTGGGAATTAGAGGTTGGAGGAAAGGTTTGTATGACTAAAGAATGTTTACTTTTTCAACTATATTAGGCACATCAATAAACATTATTACATTTCTCGGAATAATAGACTACACATATCTTTATATCATTTCAAGGGGGTTTTAATTTTCCCTTATTTGTAAAATGTTGCCTTCTTATCAGTGGAACTTCTGTGTTGTTGATTTCCTAAAGGAAGCAGAAATGTAGGAAATTTCACTCTTTGAGCTTAAATCTGAGTTTATTTCAACCTTAGATAACTAAAGAAAACAAGTTGGTTGAAGCACCCCTGTAGCCCTGGAGTAACACAGTGGTGAATCCAGTTCTAAATATACCCCAAATGAGTTAAGTATAATTTATCAAATACTTTACTGAATTGTTGCTTAGAAAATTATAGGGTTTTATTTTTCCTTTGTAACCTGGTTCTTTTCCTCACTTAACCTTATATAAGTAAGCTTATATATAACCTTATATTCCAATTTATTTTCTATCTGGTGAACAGATAGGTTATTGTGTTGTAATAAATTATATGTATCCTTTTAATGTTTCATAATAAATTTATCTTATTTTCAAATTAACATTGCTGTACAAGATATGTAACAGTCTTTATTAACAATGTCTTAATACTATTTTTCATATTTTATACATTAAAGATAAAGATAGTAGGTATTAGGCAGATACATTGACAAATCAGAAAGACCTGCAATATGCTTCTTTCTTAATAAAGCATATGCTTTAAAGGCAAAACCACTGCATTGTGTCTAATATTAATGCTATGGTATCTATAAAAATGACAGTTTATATTTATTCCCTTCAGACTATAAAGTTTTCCCAAGTGAAGAAAATAAATAAAATTTCTTTGTAAAAATACTGACACTGAAGTAAAAAACAAGACCAAAACTCTCAGAACGGACAAAGTAAGTGTTAAGCCTTCAAACTGAATCTTTCTCTTTTTCATGCTCAACTTCTTTGGAAGACCCAAACCATATATTACAAATGGGTTGGTAAATGGTAAAACTCAGGATTCCCAGTATCTAAAGGTATGTGAGATTATCTGTGCTATTCTCTTTAATAAATAACTATTTAAATGATACTTTACAGGGGTTTGATCGCCTTTCTTACTGGGTTGGTCATAGAACAGCAACTCCTGCTGCAAACAAATCTTCACCATTTTCCATGATATGAAGGGAGGTTATATAGCAGATAGAACCAGACTCTTCCTAGAGATGCAGGATGAAAGGGCGTGGTGCACTGGTCACAAGTTGCAGCAAAGGGTTACAACTTGCAGCAAGGGAAAATGAAGATGTACATGAGGAAGCAGCTCTTAACCATGAGAGTGGTGTAGCCCTGGAGCAGGTTGTTCAGATAAGCTTTAGGATATCCATCAGTGGATGCTTTCAAAACTCAAGTAGATGAGCCTCATGGCAAATTCATCTAGTTCTGAAATTAGACTTGCCTTGAAATGACCTACAGAATCCCTCCCAGATTAACTTTTACTATGACTATATGCACTCTTTTCCATCTGGGGCACTACAATCCCGTTTTAACAACTGAAGAAACCATGTTGATTTGTAAAAAATGTCTATATTTCTACTTCAGGAAAACAACAAAGTTTTCTGTGTTATTATTTGTATTGCTATTAGTACTGCTGTATTTCCTCTTGCTATACCAAACTGTGTGAATAAGTATCTAGAAATAACTGGTGCCTCCATTCTAAGAGTATAAATCTGTACAGAGAGATACCAAAATATCTACACAGTTATAAAAACAAACAAGCAAACAAACAGCTTTTTGAGGTTCTGACAAAATTATGTTCATTTTTACAAGGTCTGCTTATGGTGTGGAATGGTAGAGAATTTTATGTTGAAGATTGTAGAAGGGAATATAGGTGGTGTTTTTTAATACAGTAGCCAAAGGAATTCTGAAAAGAAAAAGTATACAGGTATTCTGTATTTCATAACTGTTTCTAACATATCAAAAGCTCCAGAATGCAAAAGGCTCCTTCAGTCAATTAGACCAGTCTCCTGTTAAGCAATGCATTAGATAATATCTTATAATGCTTCCAGTATCTGTCCCAGAGCTGTTTCAGTATTGGTTTTGTTTCAGTTTAATTACCTGCTCTCAGAGATTCTGGTGAAAGATGTCTTGGACTTTAAAATCCTTTACAGTCATAGTTGAGTTAAAATATTATACTGATCTTAATCTCTGCTTGATGTTAATCTATGGAAATCAATGGAGAAATGAATTTTCTCAGTCTCAGCACTCATTACAAACTTAGAGACAAACCATCAACAGTTTAAGAGGCTATTCTGCAAGGCAGTGGCTAGAACTCAAGGAATATTATATCGATATTATAATTATGATACTAGAATATCATAATTACCAGAGAAACAGTAGGTTAAAATTTGATTAAAATTTGTTGGGACGTCATTACAGGGAGGAACTTGCCAATGTAATCAAGGTCTGTATTAATGAGTATATAGACTGCAGCATTATGTAGTAGTCAGATTAGCCTCTGCACAACAGCCTTTATTCTCTGATATGACACATTGTTGAGAGGTTAAAAAAAAAAACCAAGACACAAACCAAAAAAACCCAACAAACTAGGTCATTTTATCCTCAAGTATGAGGAACATCCAGTTAAAGTATAGATTGAAAAGATGGTTTCTAACTATGAGAATTTCCAGTATGAGCAGAAAATACATGCCTAGTGTGATGGAAATAAGATTCAGTAACTAAGAAGCCTATATTATAGAGTTCTATGTATATGTGTCTACAGATACATCATGTATATTGGGATTCATCAGAACTCAGTAACCTAAACAAAAGCATCTGGTGTACTATCTGGTTCATTTTATTAGCAGTTATTTTCCCCTGGGCTCCAGTTGCTGTTGCAGAATGGCATGGAACTCCTGCAAATTCTATGTTTTTATCTACAGCCCCATACACATGTCCTGAATATCCCGAAATGGCAAAAACCACTCATATTTAAACAACTGATTCCTAAACTAAACAACTATTTTAGAGTAAGACTAATTTCTTTCTAGGTTCAGTTGATGCTGTTAATGAACATCATAATGACTTGTCCAAATATAGGTACCTAATTTCATGTGAGACACCATAGAGCTTTCAAGACATCTTCATGGGGCTATCAGACACAACACAGGGTTTATGGGTTTCCTTCATGACACTGTAGTAACAGCTGGAAGCCAGACACCATGTTTAAAATGACACTGGATCCGTTTTCAGACCCCTGTAGCCCTCCTTAGATGCCCATTGGCAACAATGGGAGATAAATGTCTACTACTAACAGACATACAGACACCTACACAAAACTATCTAATCTTCAGCTGATTCTTCCCCTGGGTGTTTGATTCAGTTGCCTAATCATAACTTCCTTGCACTATCTGAGAATCCCTAGTATGCAAGAGAGAAGAGAAGAGAAGAGAAGAGAAGAGAAGAGAAGAGAAGAGAAG
>JANVCC010000018.1:19673479-19723283 GCA_025345505.1 Todiramphus chloris collaris
TTATACTGTGTTTGATGCACCCCAGGATGCAGTTTGCCCTCTTGGCTCCCAGGGCATGCTGCTGACTCCTGTTGAGCCTGGTGCTGACCAGTAACCCCAGATCCCTTTCTACAGCGCTGCTCTCCAGGCCACTCCTCTCCCAGTCTGTACTTGTGCCCAGTGTTACTCCTAGGTATAGAATGTAGCACTTGGACTTGTTAAATTTCATGTCATTGATGATTGCCCAATATTCCAACTTACCTAGATCCCTCTGCAAGGTCTGCTGTCCTGTTTGTTATCCTTCCAGAGTTCTTGTGCACTGCCCAGTTTACTCACTAGAGGGGAAAAAACCCCACCTTATAAAATATAAATATAATTATAATTAAAAAAACCCATAAAACCTTAACACTTTATAAATACTGCTTATCAATGGCTAAAATGTTGGTGTGTTATCAACACTGTCTTAGTCACAAATCAAAACCACAGCACCATAGGGGCTACTATGGAAAAAATTAACCCCTTCCCAGGCATACCCATTACAGTTATTCACCAGGTAAAGTGGTTTGTGAGTTTGAATAGCTCCTTTAAGAGCCAATAGATTAGGTTTAACAATGTCAGCTTTTATTGGCCTGCCATATAGCTTCATTTTGAAACTTGGAGGCTATTATGGAGGGATTCAATTCGATTTCAAGACAGTTACATTTCTGTGTATAAAAGTGAGTAGACATCAAACTTTCATTAGTCAGTGTAAAACCTGAGGCATTCAGCTTACTCATCAGTGGTGTCTTAGGTGGGATATTGTTTCATGAAATTAGCCAAGAGAAATTGAAAACAACTCAGTTGGGTTCAAAGATGTGACATGGGTGTCAATGAGACCTGAAGACTTCAGGAAGCTGTAGTGGGAAATCAGTCTGGACACTCTACAGCACTTAAAATGACATTAGGGCTGAGTTTTGATAAATTAATTGCTATTCAGTGCTGTTTGATATACTCAGGGTTACCTGAGACACCCCCAGTGTCTTGGAGATTTCACGCAAGACTTCCAAAGGACCCTTACTCTTCTGGAGAGGCAACTGGAAGCCATGCAGGAGGCCTTAAGTCATCTAGTACAGCATCATTGTCTTAGGCAGTTGTATCTAAACTATGATTTTTGTTGGATCCTGCACCTTGAATCCATGTGAGACCTCACCTTTTCTTGGGTGACAAATGAGGAATGAAATGTGATGAATACAGTTTTTTATAACCTCATAGTTCCCATCTTCTTGATATTTTTTTTTTCAGAAAAGAGATTAAATAACCAATTTTTTTTTTTTTAATTTTTTTTTTTTTTTTTTTTTTTCTTTCTTTTCTGTTTTGTTAAAACTCATCTTACGCCACTACTGGAAATGAGGACTTGTTTTCTGGAGTGGAGTCAATTGGGTTTTTTTTGCCAAAACTTGTAATTTAGGCTTTGATTGAACTTCATAGCTCTTTGAGGATTAAAAGCCTGGGAAAGCTTAGATCAGTAAACAGCAGCAAGAAGCTAAAACTACTGTTTGGTTAAAAATTCATACAACTGTTCATTGTTTGCTGTTTGAAATCCCCACATAGTTCTGTAATCAAACTGAAGTTTCTTTATATAGATACCTGCAGGAATTATACCATCCAAGATCTGATCCTCAGTGAAAAAAGTATAAGCTTATTTCTGAGTGTTGCCCAAGCCCTAGTAATTGATATCCACGGTGCTTCCAAGTCAAGACTATAATTTCAGCTGTTGTGCAAGACACTACAAAATCTTCACCTTTACTGGGTGCTGATCTACATTCATACTACCAGATTTATTTGAAAAGTGGGAGATAGTTTTGTATGTAATCCTGGTGCTTAGGCAATTTTTTTAAGAACACAGTTCTACCTGCAGTAAATGGAATATTAAGGCTAGAAAAGACAGACTAGAATTTGAAGATTTTTCTTTGCTTATCTTTTTTGACAGCAGTAGATTGAAAAGTCAGCCATATCTCACTTCTAAGAACCTCCATCCATGATGTAGATCTAAGTGAGATTTCTCTGATTTACTAAGCAATGATGAGCAGATTAGGATCTTATGCAAATGGCACTAATCACTGCAGTAGTGCTGCAGGAAGGAAGTAATGTGAGCTATGTAATGACTGTTTGCAACTGGTAAGCCTCCAGCTTCTAAAAGCTTCTGGCTAATTCCTGAAGTAAACTTAATTATTAATTAAAAAATAAAAATTCAACCTCAGGATATGATCTGACCTTTAAAATCAGAATGAAACTAAGAATTATTCATTATACATTATAATTTCTTTATTTAGAAGGCTTATTTCTTGTGATACTAGTCTGTTTTTCATTTCTCTTAACTATGATTTCTGATAATATTCTACAATATTCTTGTGTTACAGACATTTAGTAAGGAAACACTTTTTGACTGATACTGCAGAAGAATATTTCTGACTGTAGTTTGCAATTGTCTTCAGTTAGCCTATCTGTAAGGTTAATCCAGGGTAGAAAAAAAATCTCAAGAGACCTGGTAAGTTATAATTTCTCAATCACTTGGCTTACAAATTCTGTGGTTTTGTCTTGTATCTGTTGTGTCCATTTTATTCATGATGAAATTCAGAAGGAACAAGGAAAATGCTTGCATGCACATGGGAAAAGTGAGTCTGTTTAGCATTGTTGGCACACAGCAATGAAATGTGACTAAATTTCCTGGACAAAAAGCACCATCTCTCTCACTCTTTCTCTCTCTTTAGGGGAAAAAGTGTATGTGGATATCTGGCCAAACCCAATAATTTTGTCATTTTCATTTCCTCTGTAGTGTCTTACAAAGTATTTGAAACTGTCTATCATTACAAACCTACCTTAGAGCCTGCTACTGATAGTCTATTTATCAGAGATCAGCACAATATAAAACAGTTACAGGTACCCAGGTTACTTACCGTTTTCCTCCAAATTTCACAGAATTGTATTAGTCAGGAAATTCCTGCAAAAAACAGGGAAGAAAAGCACAGGAGTACACAGAGAATGCAAGAAGGAAACCATAAAGGAAAGTAACAGTGAGATGTCAGGAAGCAAACCACTTTTCAGCTTGGTTCAGAGCAGTGCACATGGAAATCTATAGTGAATAAGAAACAACATTTTCAGATCCTCACTCCAAAAACACTACAATAGTAAGAGAGACAATTAGATTAACATAACCCATGACCTGTTTATTAAGTAAGTCATAGAACAACATATTTTTCATTAACAAAGGGTTGAAACAAGGTTTTCAACTTATGTTAGAGGCTTTGTCTTAACTAGGAGACTGTCACCTAGTATTTTTCTTATGGAGGTGTTACACAGTTTGTATAAATACATAAATATAAATATAATAATTATATATTTTCCTGTATGTTAAGGCAGAAGTACCATTTGTCATCAATCATTATTTGATTATATCTTTTCTCTGGAACTATTACACACAATTTGAGTCCCTTATGCTCATATCTTACACATGTTTCTGGAATGTATAAAATTTTTAATACTAGAGGCTAATTGTCAGCTATACTGTTGGGTATATCTCAGGCTACAACATTTCATCAACACTTTCAGTCTTTGTGCATTACACTGTAGAAAATTATGGTTACTCTACATGAAGCTACTTCCATGTTGTAAGACACCCATGTACAAGTTTCTTGTTAAACTAAGTAGAGTGATTTTTAAGTTTCTTGTTAATTTTCAATTAATAACTATGTTAGTTATTTGAAATATTTGATATTATATTAAACCATTTAATTTTGCTTTTTAAATGTAATTTTTTAAGTAGTGCCACAAACTATATACAGTCTTCTAATATTCATCATGGTCTGTAACTTTACCTGTCCTCTTTCTTCCTCAGTGCCTATCCTTCCTTTGTCTAAGTTGGTTGCTTTGGATTTTTTTCAGAAGAACCTAAATCTAAACCTAAACCTAAATGTTCGTTTGATAATGACTTCTAATAGACCATTATCTTTTAGATCTACCAGTGAGCAATCTCTTAATACACTTAAGAATTATTTTTTTTATTGATATACTAGAGTGCAAATTTTAAAATCAAAACCACAGGAGGAATAACGTACGGGGTAGTACTACCTACCACTGTCAATGATTAGAATAAATTATATATTTCTATTATTAATAAGTAAGTTTTATTTAAAATAAAAATACATTTTATTAAAAAAATATGAATAACAGTATTATCTAAAAATAGTTTTATAGTTCCTACATAAGGATAACTGTCACTTCTTTTACTATTACTAATGATAGACATACTCTAAAGTTATTTCAGGATACCCTGACAGAGAACAAGACTGTCTCCCATTTTGTGTTATTTGAAACTTAAAGTGCAGTAATTCAGTTTGAGTTTATACACATAAAGAGAACCATTTTAAACACTACCCTCAGCAGTACTGAAAGCAAAAGGCCTTGACCTCTTCTCTTTTTGTAAAAGAGCTAATGCTTTCTCTGAGTCTGTTAGCTGTGATACAAACATTAAAAAGTTCTGTCATTAAATCACACGTAAGAAAGAAATAGTATGTCTGTTACATATTGCTGAAATATATTCCAACTAACCATATGTTTCTTTTAACAGACTGTGGCCAGGCCAACGTGGACATTTTTTTTTAATTAACAGCCCCCATGTTTTGTTCAGATCTTAAAATAATAATGGAGTTAATAAAATGTTGGAGTTTAACAGTCTTCCCTGAAAAACAAATTCAAATCTTAGGAGTATATGTTTCACTGTTTAGAAGCAAAAATGTACTAAATTTCTCTAAATTGGTTGTTTTGTTTGCCTGTATAGCTATCTCATCTGTTACAACTAGGTTTTAATGTTTTAGTTTTTATCAGTAAAGTAGTTATCATCACTGAGTTTTTTATAACACAGAAACACCAGTAAACAGCCCACAGTGACCAGGATAACTGCTGTCTTTGAGTATAAAAAATTGAGTAATATGTGTGAGAAATGAATCTTTTGCCTACTCTAGACCAAAAAAACCCAAAATTAATCACAAAATAAAAAGAGGACTGGATGGATATAGATAGGAATCAGGTTGTAAATCCATTTCAGTTTGTTATGTATACACAAATGTGATCTGTGATTATATTAATGTTAGCACTGGGATTATTTTGAATGCTACTTACATGAGTGGTATGTAAGTAAAGAGTGTAGAAACATCTCTGTGTTGTGCCTATTTAGTAGATTATCGTGCAGCAGACTGAGGCAATTTCTTTCACAAAAGTCTTCAAATGTAGATAAGATGAGAAATATTAGCATAAAATGTACATATTAATACAGTATTAAATGAAAATTAGGGATTCTTAGTAAACCTTCTATGGTTTGCGGTTTTGGGGTTTTTTTTTTGTTTTTCATTGTCTTTCTTTTCTGGAGCTCCAGCTAATGGAAGGCTGTTCCCCAACTCAAAGCCCTGTATATTCCATGGAAAAACTGGCAGCAAGGACCTTTTGGCAGAGTCCTAAATTATTTTCTTCTTCCCTGGAAGAAAGCAGTCCTGAGCTCATCCTGACTCTCTGATAAATCGCCCAAATTGCTTGTCATTCAAAAAGGGAGGAAAAAAAGCAGAAGTAAAATACATAAGGACTGTTTTCAATGTATTTCAAACTCTTTACAGAAAACAAAAATCCCGAAGCACCCTGTGCTTTTTTTCCTTTCCACAATGGTCCAATAGGCTGTTATGGTTATGTCTAGGGGCTAGGAATGTAAATGTTTTCCAACAGATGTTTTCCTTGAGCTGTAGAAACTTTACGTGGCAAAGGGTTGGAGCAATGGCATCAGATAATGCTATATTTTATAATTTAGATTTTATCTAGGTACCATTTCCACACATTTTAGATATACTTCCTTGAAAAGAGACACTTCCCTTCAGGAACAAAGACATGACTGTTATTCTCAAATATTTCTCAAGACGCAGGAAGTGGAAAAGGCACAAAGAAAACTTGTTGTCATCTTTTCGTGTGCAACTTCATGATCTGGAGTCATAAGTCTACATATTTTAATATAAATAGCAGTAACTTTCCTTCTTATTATTGTTCTTCTCCTCTATCAGTGCTCCTCTTTCAAACAAACTTCTCCTGTATCTTCCTGGCTTACTGAATACAGACTCAGCCATCCAAATGGTATCAGGATAATTCAGTTATGGTATACTGAAACTTGGTTTGTACTCAGGTTTCTTATGATTAAACAAACAAAATTATTACTAAGACACAACACAAACAAAGGAATGTGAAAATGTCAATGTATTTATCAAACAAAGTTAAAAAATTAGCCCAACAGCAAAACCTTTCATAATAAAATTTCAGTACTTCCAAACTTTACAGCACGAAGCAAACAAAGCTGTGGGTTACACTAATCACTAGCCACAGCATCAGGAGATATCACTATGAAGCCCGCTATACCTACAAAAACACATGTGGCTTCCACACTTTGAATTATATACATTATCTTCATTTCTACATGCAGAATGGGTCCAAGGTTAGTTGCCTGTTACATTAACAAAGGCAAAGATGAGTATATATTATCTGGTGTGTCAGGGAAAGAATTTTGTAATGAAGCAGGAAAAATACCTCTCATGTGTGTTATAATTCCTATTTCTAAAGAGAAAAAAAAAAATCATATGATCCACCACCATAAATAAAATAATTGGAAAGAACTGTTACAGAAGCTGATTTAAGGTTTTCAGAGAAAAAAGACGGAAATAACCTAATACAAAGGAAAATCATACTGTGTACTGACTTGCAAAATGCATCTGTGGTCCCCAAAGTTTGTAGATATTTTCTATACATACTGGGGAAATTATAAGATATAGGTTTCACCATTTTCCAGAAGCTATTAACAACACTCTACAAAAAAACATCCCCATAGGAGGGACTCATGAAAAAAAAAATTAAAAAGCAGAAGAGAGAGAACCTTATAGCTATTAAATGGTAAATTGGTTAACACTTTCAAATACCTTAATACTATTCTTTTTTAGTAGTTGACTTAAAGATTAATCAACTTTCCAATTCCCTGTGCGTCATACACTGTGCAAAAATGAAAGCAAAGAAGCCATGAATGCCTCCCACTCCTTTCTAAGTATAAACTATGGTATATGAGTTATGAATGTGCATGAGAAAATGTTTTACAAAACAAAACGTAATTGGATGATGCTTATAAAGTTGAAAAATAATGTGTGAAGTAGATTGATGAAAAGGAGGGAAGCTCCACTTGTGTTACCTTCCACTAGACCAGGCTTCTCAAAGCAACATCCAACCTGGCTTTGAACACTCACAGGGAAGGGGCATCCACAGTTTTTCTGGGCAACATCTTCCGGTGTCTCAGCAACCCTCACGATAAAGAATTTCTTCCTTATATCTAATCTAAATCTACTCTCTTTCAGTTTAAAGCCATTATCGCTCATCCTATCACTACATGCCCTTGTGCAGATTCCCTCTTCAGCTTTCTTGTAGGTCCTCTTTAGGTACTGGAAGGCTGATAAAAGGTGTCCTCAGAGCCTTTCTTTTCCAGGCTGAACAACCACAACTCTCTCAGCCTGTCCACGTACTGAAGGTTCTTCAACCATCTGATCATCTTTGTGGCCCTCCTCTGGAGTTGCTCCAACAGGTACATGTCTTTGTTATGCTGGGGCCCCAAGGAAGGAATACAGTACTCCAGGTGGGGTGTCATGGGAGCAGAGTAGCTGCTGGTCTGCTACCATCAGCCTGCTGGTCATGCTTCTTTTGATGAAGCCCTGGATTTGATTAACTTTCTGTGTATATTGCTGGGTCATGTTGAGCTTTTTGTTAACCAACACCCTCAAGTCCTTCTCCACAGGACTGCTCTCAGTTCATTCTTTGCACAGCCTGTATTTTTGGTTGGGATTGCCCCGACTCATGTACAGGACCTCACACTTGTCCTTGTTGAACTTCATGAGATTTGCAGATGCCCATTGCTCAAGCCTGACAAGGTGTCTCTGAGTACTTGCCAGTGAACACTGAGGCAAAAATGTCATTGAGTGCCTCAGCTTTCTCCATGACCTGGGTAATCACATCTCCCATTTCTTTCCAATGAGGGCTCATATTTTCTCCAGTCTTCCTTTTATCACCAATATACCTATAGAAGTTTTTCTTGTGATTTACACTCCTGGTCAGATTGAATTCTATCAGTGTTTTGGCTTTCCTAACCTGATTCCTGGCTGCTCAAACAATTTCTCTATTTTTCTTCCAGGCTACCTGTCCTTGCTTCTAACCTCTGTAGACTTCCTTTTTGTGTTTGAGTTTGTTCAGGAGCTCCTGATTCATCCATGCCAGCCTCCTGCCATTTTTGCCTGACATCTTCTTTGTTGGAATGCATTGCTCCTGAGCTTGAAGGAGGGGATCCTTGAATATTAACCAACTTTCTTGGGCCATTTTTCCCTCCAGGGCTTTATCCCATGGTACTCTTCCAAGCACATCCCTGAACAGGGCAAAGTATTCTCATCTGAAGTCCCATCAGAGATAATCTGAGCCAGTAAGCATTAACTAATGTGTTCAGAAATGTTGCAGTATTTTCTTATATTCTTAAAGTTTTAAATAGTGCACATAAAAATGATATAATTTTTTATTTCCCAGTCTACTACTATGATTTTTAGTAGGAGGGAACACCTGGAGTAGGGCAGCTCCAAACAGTCAAGGTTCTTGGCCACAGGTTCTGCATATGAGGATGAGAGATTTTTCTTGAGTATCCTTACTATCCCTAGAGTTTAAAACTCAGTGATACTGCAACTGTCTTCATTCAGCTGGTAATACAGGTCTCGAGACTGAGATCCAACTTCTGAAATTAGAGGTTCAAGTAATTTACATTAACAAATGTATAAATTAACACCACTATAACTCCTTCTAATTCAGATTTTTTTTTTTTTTTTTTTTTTTTTTTTTTTTTTTTTTTTTTTTTTTTCTGGAGCAGATAATTACGGACTGTCCTTACTTAAATAAACAGAGATTTAAATAAAATCTATATATACCTTTTCATGAACTTCCACAGACTCTAGGTCTAAAAATACTTTGAACATAGTGACTTTGGTATACTTCCAAAATATTTATTAAGTTTTTAATCTGCTTTAAAGCTATTTGGCTTTTGCTTGCTTGTTCCTTTCTAATAGTCAAGATTTCAGGGATTCTTGTTGCTTTGTTTCTGGATGCTTCCTTATTAGTAATTTTGAATGTGTGACCCTAAAAGAAGTGCTACAGCAAAATGAAAATATGCATTTTGTAAGATTTTTCAAAATGAAATTTTAAATGTTTCAATTTCTTAAAAATATCATTCAAATTTTGATGAACACTCATTCGGAACAAATAAAAAATAGTTCTTTCATTGTTGTAGACGGTGGGAGAATTACGGCACTCAATGTGAGCAATCAGATAATTCTCGTTTATTGTTAAGACCAACACTCTTTTATACAGTTATTAATGAGGCTCATACATAGTGCAAAAGCAAGCTCATTATTGGTTAGGCTATAAAAAGTCAGACCTGCCCAGTTGCTTATCTCTGTGGTCATGCAACTGGTGCAGCTACTCATATCTTAGGCCCCAGGCATCTTGTTGTTGCAGAACTGCCTTTCTCAAGGAACAATCTGACCTTGCTATTCTGTTACACTATCTGTGTCCTGTGCCTGTGCAGCTCCTCGTCAGCAAGTCTCTGCATGGGAATGTGACCCTTACCCTGTAGCCACTCTCCCACATTTCATCTCTGAATCACTGGAAAATATAAATTAAGATTAGAAACTTCTTGATTATAGGTGGTTGTTAGAGTGCCAGAAAATTTCACCAGAAGTTATATATTGTTGTAAAAAACCATGAATTCTTTGAAAGGCCCTTTTATTTTTGAAAAGGAAGAACTATCCACCTCTAAAACTAAATGCCTCACAGTACATCTTAATGGCATATGAATTCTGTTTAAGAAAGTTCACAAGGTATCTTCACATGTGACACTAC
This sequence comes from Todiramphus chloris collaris, assembly GCA_025345505.1. NCBI lineage: Eukaryota > Metazoa > Chordata > Aves > Coraciiformes > Alcedinidae > Todiramphus > Todiramphus chloris. Next base: position 19,683,440 of record JANVCC010000018.1, read on the forward strand.
GAAAACAACAAACAGGTGGCTGAGATACACTGCAGAATATTCTGTCATTTCTTCAAAGTGGATTTTCACCTATATTTTGCCATGAGAATTACAGCAACCTAAGTTTTCTGAAGCCTTCTAAAATCTGAGTTTCTATGGAAAGTGTAAGTTATTCTTTCTACTGTGCATTGCAGTATCTATCATTTAGGATGAGAGGTAATGGTAGAGAGGAGAAACACAGGAAGTTCTACCTCAACATGAGGAATAAAATTCTTCACTGTGAGAGTGACAGAACACTGGAACAGGTTGCCCAGAGAGCTTGTGGAGTCTCCTTCTCTAGACACTTTCAAGACTCACCTGGATCTGTTCCTGTGTGGCATACCCTAGGTGATCCTGTGCTGGCAGGGGAGTTGAACTTGATGATCTGCAGAGGTCCCTTCCAACCCCTACCGTTCTACGATTCTATGATTTATAGTGCTATTCAATTAGCTCTTCTGCTACCTAAATTCCCTGCTTGATACAAGTTCACATCATCCAAACATCTCAGCAACTCATTTTCACTCACCTTTTCCAGATGTTTTATTAAATGCACGTATTTTGTACATTAATATGTATATTAATGGTTTCTTGAGAATCTCAAATTAATTGGCAGAAGAGGGACAACAACCACCTCTCCTATGAGGACAGGCTGAGGGAGTTGTGGTTGTTCAGCCTGGAAAAGAAAAGGCTCTGAGGACACCTTTTATCAGCCTTCCAGTACCTAAAGAGGACCTACAAGAAAGCTGAAGAGGGAATCTGCACAAGGGTATGTAGTGATAGGACGAGAGGTAATGGCTTTAAACTGAAAGAGGGTAGATTTAGATTAGATATAAGGAAGAAATTCTTTATCGTGAGTGTTGCTGAAACACTGGAAGACCTTGCCCAGAAAAACTGTGGATGTCCCCTTCCCTGTGAGTTTACAAGACTGTTTGCAAGGGCATATAATGCCAGGACAAGGGACAATCATTTTAAACTACAGAAGGGTAGATTTAGTTTGGACATTAGGAAGAACTTTACTATGAACAGGTTGCCCAGGGAGGTGGTGGAGGCCCCATCCCTGAAGACATTCAAGGTCAGGCTTAATGAGGCTTTGGCCAACCTGATCTAGTTGAGGATGTCCCTGCTTAATGCAGGAGGGTTGGACTACATGACCTTTAGAGATCCCTTCCAATCCATTGCATTTTATAATTCTATGATTCTATGGATACTGCTGACTGAAAATTCAGTCTCTGAAATAAACAAACAGAAAATATGTGGGAATGATTGTGAAAAAAGTGTCTTTTTCTACATAATAGTCATATTCTAAGTTTGATACTGTGAGTACTGACATCATTGAAAACGTAGGATTATATAATGCATGCACTTGTGTCACTGAAGCTACTTGTGGAGGATTTATCATAAATCTGAAAGAAAAAAGGCCCTGCTGTGACTGAAAGAGCTAGTATGTCTGGCAAGGCAAGACAAAGCAAGGCAAGGCAGAATGGGAGACAGGAGATAATGTAAGGGTGAACACCTCCATTCTTCAGCTTTGTTTTCTGGTTTAGGTATACAGAATTATGTTCTCCAATTCCATTATATACCGAAGTGCCTACTTTACAATTAACAAACTGCAAACCAATCCCCTGACAAATATAAATTCCTCTACAAAAAAAAACTCTATAAAGTTGGAAAAGCCAAATGAGGGGGAGGGACAAAGGAAAAAAAAATACAAAAAAGGAATAAAGCTATGAGAGGTTTTCTAGGTAGTATTTTCTCTTAAGATCTCTAACTTTTAAAGCCACCTTTTGAACAGCAGTAGCTGTAAGAGGCACTTCCCTCAGTGTGACAAATAGCTATAGGATGCAGGGATTTATACTTTTTTTTGGCCTTTCTTTTTTTGGTCCTGCATTAGAGATAATTGCTTCTTTTCCCATAGCAACCAGAAAAAAAAAGGAGATCAAGAACAAGCTACTTGCCTGAGGCAAAGTACCTTTTACTTTTTAGGTTGCTTGACTTACTTGTTCAAGTAAATGACTCATGGTCTTTTAAAAGGACCTGGCACTAAAGGCTATGGCATTGATCTGTCAGTAACATACTTTTTGCCTCCACATCCTTCTTCCTTTTGCTGCAGAACATAGAAGCACTGCATTCTCCTTTTCTGGGTGAGATCACGCATCTCAACAGACAGTATTTGTGAATCCCCAAAGACATAAAAAAAACCCCAAACCTGATGAAGTGAATTCATTCTTACATAGGGTAAGATGTATTCTCTGCCATGCTAGTTATTGCTTCATCTGAGACTAATAATGTTTTCAGGCTGATATCTTAGTCATTATCAAGACACTAGCTTTTAACCAAGAGAGTATTTAAGAATGCACTATTAATACCAGAGAGGCATTAGGTGAACTAATTAATGATTCAAATTCTCCTTTATTGTCTCAATTAATGTCTTTTTACTGAATACTGGGAATACAGACCAAATGTTACAAATATAAATGTGCTGATGTAGTTAAATGCAGCGATGAAGATCAGTCCATTTATAGTTGCCCATTTATAGTTGCCCATTTATAGTTGCCCTTGCCACCACAATGTCTACCTACTGAGCAGTCTGACACACACCTGCACACACCAGGAAGGTGACATTAATCTGCTTTGTTCCCAGTGTCATAGCACTGGCACTGCTATTCACCACCAGCTGGTAATGGCACAGTACCTGGGGGAACAAGAGATAGCATCTGATCAAGGAGACATAGATCCCTCTCTATGGCACTAGCAGGCCAGGACAGTATCTTTAACCTTGATGAGGCCTCTGTGTCAGATGTATCCCTGGTGCTTTGGGTACCTCTACAGCAGAGAGTCAGATCAAAGCTCTTTAGATAAGGTGTGTTTTCTATCAAAGAAATAATAGTTAAATATTTGTATTTAAAAAAAATCAACCTGTTCTCTGCCCTGCAAATAGCATGAGAACAAATGCAAATGCCTTGTTGGGATGTCAGAGAGTACTAGTCACAGAAAAGGCACTTATACTTTCTGTTGGGAACTTTTCCTGGAACAAACTTTCTCTAGAGTCAGATCTTGACTTTCCTCAGAGGGTACAAGCTGATTCCCTCCAAATCAGACTGTGCAAAAAAACAGGCACAAAGATGGAAGGACTGTAAATCACAGAATTTCACCTGTGGACACAAATACAATGATAAACATACTGATATCACTAATTAAAGCTGAAGCAAACATCATTAATTAAGGAGAGGTAAAGTATTCTTGTCTAATTTAAGAATGCAAGAAAACTGTTCAAGTTACTAGAAGTAATCAGGATTAACAACTGAGTTCATAAACTGAGGTAGGATATATGTCTGTGTTTTTATCTTGACATGATGCAAGTATCTAAAAGCTGGCTATTATTTCCTTGCACTGAAGTAATAAAAACAGCCATCAAAGACTTGAAACTCTACTGAGGTGAACATTGAAGGGGGCCAGATCTGATTATGAATGTTTAAAGTATAATGTAAAATGTTCTGCTGTGACAGCAACAAATTGTCCATAGGACCATAGGCCAGCTGGAGCAAAACCTTCTGAAATGCATACAGTGCTAACACTGGGCTCTTGACAACAACCGTGATACTCTCAAAATATTCCTATTGATATGCAGCTCTTGTCAAAGTAGAGAAAACTGGTCATAGCTTGCCTGCTCATTGAGACTGCAAAAGAAAAGCAGTTGTCTTGATTCTTCTTTTGAAGAATAATTTTATCCCTTGAAATCAGTCAAACTAGACTGGGGTGAAATTAGGATAATGCAGGAGTAAACCGGGTTCAAAACTGAAAAAAATGAAAGAAGAAACATTCATATTTTGTACTAGTTTTTCTCAGATGAAAAATTTCTTAACTATGCCTTTGTGTGTGATCAAGCCATTATTATCATATATAAGGGGAATACAATTAAAAGCAAATACATATAAAGTCTGAATTTTTAAGCATTTCTTTGTGAATCATAAATTATTTCAGTTACTGCTAAGCAATCATTTTTGGTTTCCAAATAAATTGTTAAGAACCTCATAAAACTATCATTGCAAATCCTGGATAAATAAAGGCCTGTAAGGGTGATCCTGGGAACTACGGGCCTGTCAGTCTGACTTCAGTGCTGGAGAAGCAGCAGTGATGGACCAGATCATCTTGAGAGCCATCATGTGGTACATAGAGGGCAACCAGGTGATCAAGCCTAGTTAACATGGGTTTATGAAAGGCAGGTCATTCTTGACTAACCCAATCTCCTCCTATGACAAGGTGACCTAACTGTGGATGTTGTCTACCTAGACTTTAGTAAAGCCTTTGATTCTATTTCCACAATATTCTCCTGGAGAAAGTTACTGATTGTGGCTTGGATGGGAAAACTCTTCTCTGGATAAAAAACTGACTAGATGCTTGGACCCAAAGAGTTGTGGTTAGTGGAGTTAAATCCAGTTGGTGTTCAGTCACAAGTGGTTTTCCTCAGGGCTCAATTTTGGGACCAGTTCCAGTTAATAACTTCATCAGTGATCTTGCTGAGGGGATCAAGTGCACCATCAGTAAGTTTGCAGACAACACCAAGTTGGGCAGGTGTGTTGATCTACTTCAGGGAAGGAAGGCTCTACATAGGGATCAGGACAGGTTGGATTGATGGGCCAAGGCTAATTGTATAATGTTCAACAAGGCCAAGTGCTGGATCCTCAACTTGTGTCACAACAACCCCATGCAAAAGAGCAACTGAAAAGCTGCCAGGCAGAAAATGACAGGGCAGTGTTGTTCCACAGTCAGCTGAATATGAATTAGCAGTGTGCCCAGATGGCAAAGAAGGCCAACAGCATCCTGGCTTGTTTAAGAAATACTGTGGACAACAGGACTAGGGAAGTGATCGTGACCCTGTTTTGGGCCCCTGAGTACAAGAAGGACATTGAAGTGCTGGATCTGGTCCAAAGAAGGGCAATGAAGGTGGTGAAAGGTCTAGAGCACAGATCTTATGAGGAACAGCTGAAGGACCTGGGGTTGTTTAGCCTGGAGAAAAAGAAGCTTCAGGGGAGACCTTATCATGCTCTACAACTACCTGAAAGAAGGTTGTAGCGAGGTGGAGCTCAGTCTGTTCTCCCAAGTAACAAATAATAGGACAAGAGGAAATGCCCTCAGCTTCTGCCAAGGAAGATTTAGAAAAAGATTAGGAAAAATTTCTTCACTGGAAGGGTTGTTGTGCATTGGAACAAGCTATTCAGGGAAGTGGTTGAATTTTCCCCCCTGAAGGCACGTACATGTGGCACTTAGGGACATGGTTTAGTGGTGGCAGTGCTGGGTTATTGGTTGTATTTGATCATCTTATTGGTCTCTTACAACCTAAATGATCCTATGATTCTGTGTTCCAGTGAGACAATAATTTAAAATCTGAATTTCTCTTGAGTTAATTATTTGAAGTTTGAAATGAATTATTTAATATATTGAAAACTATTTATTAAATTCTGAATTGCACTGAGAAAATTATAGGTAAACATTTTTTCCCTTTCAGTTTCCTCTCTGTTACAGATTTTTGAACCAAATTTGACAATAAATATAGGTACAATAAAATAGCTGATAAATTCAATTGAATGAGTTGAAGCACTGTGCTGTTTTATTGACAGATGTCAGTCTGATAAATTTAGAAATGTCAGCACATATAATCTGCTTAATAGCTACACTTGTTTTATTCTGTTTTATTCTGTTTACTCTAAAAATAATGGAAATTGTCAATAAAACCTGGAGCAATTTATTTGACATTATCAAAAATGCAATGGCTCTGTGATTTAGTAGTATGAATCCAAAATGCAATTGTACAATCTTTAAGCTACTATGTATTCAAATTTACTCATACATCTAAAGCTTTTAATAATTCTATTTGATAGTTTTTTTGGTCGGTTGCTTTGTTGGTTTGTTTTGTTTCAAATTACAAAAAAGCTTAAGAATCTGACTTGCAATACTTGTTTGGGCAAAGTTCCTACTATCTGGTATGATATTATTATTAGATCTATGGTGGAAACTTTAATTAAATGACTATACTTATAAGCAGTAGAATAGACAGCTGTCAAAAAAATGTCACCTCAACTGAGAAACAATGAAGAATGTTGGACAGATACAGATGAATCTGTAAGTAATTGAATTTACCAACTATTCTATGATATTTCCATAATTAAATTCTTGCATCTGTCAAGGAAAAGAAATTTATTTCTCCTGGTTCAAATACATTTTCACTGTGCAAAGCTCATTCTCTGGGTGAAATTGAAAATAAGTAGAAAAGCGGAATGAAATTTAAAGATTCAGTGAATAAAAAGAATTATTTACATGTGGGTGTGCTCTTTTTGTTTGTTGAAATATGTCAATATGGCCTGCAGAAATGTGCTAATGTAATTACACCCTTTTAAATTTACTGTCACCAATCCTTGATGTTTGTGCCCATTAAGTTTACCACTTTAAGCCTCAGAATAGATAGATCAACCCAGAAACCTCTGCAATTTTTGTCAGTGTTGATAAAAATGTAATTTTAGTACTTCTTTTCAAAGTTTTCAGAACTTGCACTAGACACAAAATGCAAAGGTTTTGCTGTAAAGCATAAATGTTTTTTTCCCATTTCAGTATTTTCTGGGCAGTGGATTACAATTATCCCAAACTGCACTCAGTCTGTGTCCTCTGTAGTACTCCCCAGATGCCCCAAGGAGCCTTTCTGCAAGCCATTCTGAGAACTGTCTGCAAATGTGCTCAGTACCAGGTCTCACTGATCCTCCTGAGGATCAGGCTCTTGGAAAGCCACCTTACTATCACTGCATGCCATATTAGCAGTTGTGTGACCCCCAAAGCATCTTTATAAATACTCCAGGTTTAGTAACATGTAGAAGATACAGGGAAAAAACAGCAAACTCACTAAAACATACCTCATCAATTCTGTGCTCATGCACTCTAGAGAGGATAGACTTTTCAGTTCTCCTTCTGCTAACTGTCTGCATTGAGGTGTGTTAAATATTACTTCTGATACAGGCCAGGATGCTGTGGGCTGCCTTGGCCACCTGGGCACACTGCTGGCTCATGTTCAACTGCCTGTCCACCAGGACCCACAGGTCCTTTTCTGCTGAGCAGCTTTCCAGTGACTCTTTCCCAAGCCTGTAGCTTTGCCTGGCGTAGTTGTGACTGAAATGCAGGACCCAGTACTTGGCCTTGTTAAACCTAATCCCATTGACCTCATACCGTAGACCCAGCCTGTCCAAATCCCTCTGTGCAGACTTTCTGCCCTCTAGTAGATTGACACTCCTGCTCTATTTGGTGTCACCTGCAAACTTGTTGAGGGTACACTCAATACCCTTGTCTGGATCATCAATAAAGTTATTAAACCAGACAAAAAATGCCCCAACTGGTGTTAAAGTGTATACTGACATACAGGATGCTAGTGCTGTTTTATTCTATGAAATTACTTTGCTCCTTCTCTGTTTATCATATTGCAGAACAAAAACAATGGCATGCACAATTTTCTTTAGATGAACTATCTGAGTTGACCTGTTTTATATACCCATCACTATTCAGTAAAATCTTACAGTATTACATCTCAACCATTTTAATTTTCTCAATGCAGTAAAATAGCAAGAAGCATAGAATCATAGAATGGTAGGAATTGGAGAGGACGTCTGGAGATCATCAAACCCAACCCCCCTGCCAACAAAGGAACACCTAGAGCATGCCACACAGGAAGAGATCTAGGCGGGTCTTGAAAGTGTCTAGAGAAGGAGACTCCACAAGCTCTCTGAGCAACCTGTTCCAGGGTTCTGTCACTCTCACAGTGAAGAAGTTTTTCCTCATGCTGACGTGGAACTTCCTGTTATTTCTCCTTGCTACCATTACCTCTCATCCTATCATAAGGCACAACTGAAAAGCCCCTTCTACTTGACACCCACCATCCTCTTAAGAGAGATGTTCCAGTCCCTTAATCATCATTTGTAGCTCTCCATTGGACTCTTTCGTATTTCCCTGTCCCTCTTGAACTGGGGAGCCCAGAACTGAACACAATACTTCAAATGTGGTCTCGCTGGTGTAGAGTAGAGCAGGAGGAGACCTCCCCTTGACCTGCTGGACACACTCTTCTTTATACACCCCAGGCTACCATTGGCCTTCCTGCCACAAGGGCACATTGCTGTTCATGGATAACTTAGTGTCCACCAGGATGCCAAGGTCCCTCTCCATGGGGCTGATTTCCAGCAGGTCTACCCCTAAAGTGTACATGTTCCTCCCCAGGTGTAGGACTCTATACTCATCCTTGTTGAACTTCATTAGGTTTGCCTTTACCCAGCTCTCCAGTCTGTCCAGATCTCACTGGATGGCAGCACAGCCTTCTGGTGTATCAGCCACCCCTCCCAGTTTAGTATCATCAGCACACTTGCTGAGGGTACACTCTGTCCCTTCATCCAGGTCACTGATGAATATGTGCATGTATCATCATGTTTCAACACATTTCTTTACAAGAGGAAAAGAAACATCTTCCTACCTTAGGAAATAGTTTTAATTTCAACAAAAGAGGAAGTAAAAATTTTATGATACATAAATTGAAATAAAAATCACACATTACAAATGAAACTGAACCTATTTTGCAACTAAGAAATTAGAAAATCAGTAAAATCAATTAATTTCTCCAACTGAAAAAAAATTAAAATCTGTAATTATATATGTACACTATATTTATATGTGTATATTATAATAATATATCACTGTAATGGCTCTTGACATGTCTCTCATCCACTGGCACATTCTAACTAAAAGCTGGCACAATAGTCAGGTTTACAAGATGTAGGAATTGGTATGAGTAGGACAGAAATAGTTGTTAGCTAGTAGTAGTTATGCTAAGGCCTTCAAGGTTGAAAAACAACTGACACTGCCCCGATCTTGAGGAGATAAGACTAAGGATGAGAAAAGCAGAGCACCTGGCAAAACAGGAGGATAAGAGGAGAAAAACAGGGTGCTGAAGGAAGAAAACCAAGAGAATCGACAGACAATGAAAAGTGTTTGAACTGCACGTGGACAGACTCTGGGTTTGAGTGTGGGGCCAATTAGGAGTGACCTGGGTGCGTGGTCAGTATTGTCTCATGTATAAATATAGCCCGTTGCACTTAATAAAGCAACTTCTGATTACAACCATATTGGCTGTCAGAGTCCGTCCCTGCACGCTACAACTAGACTGGGTGATTCTGGAGGAGAGAAGGCTCCAAGGACACTTTAGACCAGTACCTGAAGGAAGCCTACAGAAAAGCTGGAGAGGGATTTTTTAATAAGGGCATGTGGTGATAGGATGAGGGGCAATGCTTTTAAACTAGCTCAAGGTAATTTATATTAGACGTTAGGAAGAAGTCATTTACTATAAGGGTGGTGAGATAACAGAACATGTTGCTTAGAGAAGTTGTGGAGACCTCATCCCTGAAAGTGTTTAAGACCAGGCTGGATGAGGTTTTGAGCAATCTGTCTAGTGGGAGATGTCCCTGTCCATGGCACAGGGGTTGGAAATAGATGATGTTTATGTTCCCTTCAAAGTCAAGCCATTCTATCGTTCTGTGATTGAAATGAAAGAAGGGAGCAATAATCCAACTCACAGATATCCTCATTTAGCAATCATAAAAAAAGGTCAATGTTTAACCAAATGGTTAACTTTAAAAACAAATGTATTTTTATAATTCTTAAGCAAGTGTAGAAGAGGACTGATGAATTAATTTACAATCTTTTAGATATTGTATTCAAGTCAGTGTGATTTCCATGCTAGTTTACCTTTGAGGTAAACTGAGTAAAGTTAATTTACCCATGGCAAGATCTCAACTGTTTGATTTAGGTTTTAAGTAAAAACTAAGGCAATTCTGCCTCCCATCCCAGCTCTGTATTCAAAGACTACTGAAAATAGTGCAGGTTAAAGGGCTTTTCAGAGAGATCCCATCCAGGTACAAAACCAGGTACAGATACAGTAGGCATTGAGCTGTGAGGTGATGAAGAATTGTGCAAAGAAAATGTTAATTGTTGAAATAAGAATGAAAAAGTATACAGCTTTTGGAGATACTGAAACTAAAAGGGTCTTTGTCTTCACAGAAGTTCATCAAAATGGTTTATTCTTCAAAGTATAAGGCTTGTTATAACACAAAGTTAAACAGAGGCACAATGGGGGCCTACCTCCTGAATCCATGTGCCAAAAACTAAGCTCCACTGAATTTGCAGAGAGTAATGGGTTAACTTTAGTCTAGTAATGAGTTTAATCTTGAGGGCTTACTGATACTTAATTAGCAACTGATTCCAAACATAACTCCATGGTGTCATTTTAGCTAAAATACATAGGAAGCCCCATGCAGCTATGCAGTCAAAATGGTATTTCCACTGTTGAATAAATTTACGTGGAAAATGAAGTGACCTCTTTGGAAGGAACCTACACCAAAAGCTAGATAAAAGTTATTCCTTACCTTCCCATCTGTGGACAATGCAGTTTTGTACAAATAAAGATAAAAATGACTCATAAAATTTTCCTGTCTTGCTTCTCCCTCCAGTACGAAGTGCTATTAGCTTCTTCATAAGGATTCACTGGTACAATATCATACAAGAACTTTTCATAGGAAGTGTGTGAATGCCAAATATCCAGACAGTATTAAGTAATTAGAGTTTTTACTGTGTGTTTCTTCTGAAAGTCAGTGTTTCCTTTGTATTGCAAAGTAGCTGCACAAAGGAAGACACTAGCAACAGGAACAGCACACACACATGGTGTTTAAAAGTGTACAGGAACAAAAATCCAAAGGAGCTGTTGAGAATTTGCTAGTATGTTCTTTTTGAAAGTATTAAATTTTTGTGGTCTTGGTTACTGAACATAGCATTTTATCTCATCAGGCAGTGAATTTCTTAGCATATACTCTCAAATCAAAAGCATTGGCTCCCACTTACTGAAACAGTGTATTACCAGGATTCAGAAAAAAACAGAAAAAACCCTTGCATGCCCTTAAGCCACACTGTGTTTCTGCTTTCTGAAAGCTTTCTCTATGTCATATAATGCTTTCCAAATCATCCAATCATTCTATAGCTGTATTAATAAAGAGTTCATACATATGAAAATAGACAAATATATGTTAGCTTCCACATTCTCCTAACAAAGACAGAGAAGGAACTGTATGATTTTTAATTGATTTAATTTTAATTGTTTACACTTTTCAGGTTCAGTAAGTAGAATGACAGAAACATCTGGAAGCTGTTATGCTTATTATCATATCCATCTTTATAAAACAAGGCATTTGCTTTTGTTTGCTGCCAAAAAACACAGGGGTCATGGCTTCTGAGTTGCTCTTGATGGACTCTTTTGAATTTCTTTATACACTGCCCAGAAACTCTGCCAGGCTTTAGTAGGGTTTCCATGTGTATGGTGGAGAGAAGCTGGGAAGCTCTAGGAAGTGTAACAACTGGATCTGACTATTCAGCATGGTGTATATTGTGGTAACACAAACAATACAAATATGTCTCCATCTCCACCGAACTTTCTTTTGATTTGAGTTAGATATACAACAAGAAAACTACCTTTCTGGTATCTTAGGATAACTTTTTTTACATTGAACATATGCAATGTATATGTACATTAGGCATCTTGTGGAAGAAGGTACCACATAAAGAATGTAATGGTTTCAAACACACCGGTTCATGTGATTTGTGTCCTGAAACATGAAAACCTGTATTTTAGTTACCAGAACTATTCTGCATAAGGTATTAAGTAGACTACTCAAAGATACTAGCAAATTTTCCTATACAATGAGTTTCCGAACTTCAGCTCTCCACTTGTTCTAGATACTCCCATTCATATTTAAATTGTAATCAGTGACTGCACAGTTTTAAAAGATTCTGAGAATCAGAGAATCACTTAGGTTGGAAAAGACCCTTAGGATCATCATGTCCAACTGTAAGATATCTTACTTATATCGTAGTAAGATATCTTACTCTTGTGCATTCCTAGGTCTCTCAGGAAAGTGTGCTAGACTGGAGGTTAAAGTTTCCTTTTTTTTTTTTTTTTTTTTTAATTTTAGTTCCTAAACTTGCCTTGTTTGTATTTGCACAATACTTTTCCAACTGCCTTTGCCATCTACAGGGCCTTTGCCATGATCATCCACATCATCCTTCTCTCCAAATTGGAGAGATATAGATTTGATGTGTATACAGTTTGGTGGATGAGGAACTGGTTGGATGGTAATATCCAGAGGATAGTGATCAATGGTTCGATGTCCAGATGAGATTGCTGACAATGAGGTGGCCCTCAGGGGCCCATACTGGGACCAGTGCTGTTTAGTATCTTCATCAGTGACATAGACAGTGGGATCAAGAGCACCCTCAGCAAGTTTGCAGTTGACACCAAGCTGAATGGTACAATTGATGCACCTGTGGGAGAGGATGCCATCCAGATGGACCTTGACAAACTTGAGAGGTGGGCATGTATAAATCTCACGAGGATCAACAAGGCCAAGGGAAAGGTCCTGCACCTGGGTTGAGGCAAACCCCAGTATCAATACAGGCTTGAGGATGAAACAACTGAGAGCAGCCCTGTGGAGAAAGACTTGGGCTACTTGTGGATGAAAAGCTGGACACAAGCCATCAGTGTTTGCTCGCAGCCCAGAAGGCCAACCATATCCTGGGCTGCATTGAAAGAAGAGTGGCCAACAGGTCAAGGGAGGTAATTCTGCCGTCTATTCTCATGAGATCCCAGCAGGAATATGTGTCCAGATGTGTCTATGAAGAAAGGCTGAGAGAGTTGGGATTGTTCAGCCTGGAGAAGAGAAGGCTCCAGCAAGACCCTACTGAGGACTTTCTGTACTTATAGGGTCCTACAAGAAAGATGGGAAAGAACTTTTTATCAGGGCCTATTGCAATAGGACAAAAGGTAACAGTTTTAAAACAAAAGAGAGCATATTTAGACTATATAAGGAAGAAATTTTTTACAATGGGGATGGCGAAACACAGGAACAGGTTGTCCAGAGAGGTAGTAGTGGAAACCTTCAAGGTCAGTTTGGATGGGTCTCTGAGCAGCCTGATCTAGTTGAAAATGTCCCTGCTCACTGCAGGAGTATGGACTTGATAAACTTTAAAGCTCCTTTCCATTCTATGGTTCTGTATAATTGTATAGAATTTTAAGTTGGGGTTTGCTCCTGAATTTAGCTATCAGCAGCATAGATATTTACATGTAGACAGGTCAAGCCGCATACTCATTAGTCAGTGGATAGACATTCCTTGGGCAGAGTTCTGAAACCATATTTTAGAACTGAAAATATGATGAGATGGCTTGCAAGTTCAAACCATTTTCTTCCTAGAGGACACAAAGATGGTAAATTCAGATATACAAATTTCATCACAGGAATCTTAGGATAAAATTTTGATTAGTATATATGCTATTCAAGATTATTAATAGGAATTTATAATGCTAAGTGGTCCGGAAATCTTTGAAATTTTCATCTGCAGACACTGAAATTGCACCAGCTTATGAGTGGTCCACATGCTTAAGTCAACACAAAACTCAGTGATATCTTTAAAGTCCAAGTATTTTATTTAAGATGCCTGGTTTGGTTTTTCTGAGTTAATTTATCAGGTAATTGAGAACCTAGTTGTTGTGAAAGTGGTGGATATTGTGTGTTCTTTGTGCATTCTAAGTCATGGTATCATGCAGCTTCCTGGCTCTTTTTTAAATATTGGAAATCCTCATTTAGCTCCAGTGCAAGCTGCTGAGTAATGGAACATTCAATGCATGCACAAAGGGCAGATGTACGTACTATTACTGTTCATGAAATTCACAGAATTGTTCCTTTTTATCAACATATTTGTAGAGTTTGCTTCAAAAGAAATGTGATTTTCAGCTTATATTATGTCATATTGGTGGATAAAGTTAGAAAGGGCAAGATATTATCATGTAGTTTGTTAGAGCCAATCAAGTGTACAAGCAGAAGGGACATCCTGATGAGAAGTCAGAAGTCTTGAGAAATGACTGTCAATGTGCATGAAATCGAGGTCATGCCTAGAGAGAGGCTTAGATTAATGATCTGTCACTTTCTGTAAACGGACATTTTAAATACTATGAACCATCCTCAACTTCATGATAATTACTTTAAATGTTTGTTGTTATTATAACTATAAATATCAATGAGTTGGTAAAAAAAACTGCTTGTGAAATACAGACTTTTTAACTTGAATTATATTAAGCTGCTAAATCGTTAACTGTTACTTATCCTCAGAAAACCTATACCAGTAGCTAGTAGAAACAGATTCACAGGAGCTATTGCAAGCATATTTCTTGATGACTGATTTGTTCATTAAGTCATCAAGCCCCAAAGACATGGTATTCACACTTCATCTCTCAGCAACAGCCAAAGATGTCAAAGGGAATTTGTTCACTGGCTTCAGGGAGTGGCCAACTGAGCTTCCTGCCCTTCTTGAGATGTGCAAGACCTTTTGGGTAAAAACTCTGAATTCTCTAGTTGTAGCATTGACACGCAATAATTCAGTGGAGTTTCTAAACAAGATTTCACTTATGTGTGAATGCTGGATAACAAAACTACCTCCAAAGTTTTAATCAGCCAGTCTAATTTGTTCTGGCATCTCTGTGAAAATTTACTCAATCTCCAGGAGTCTGTTTCTTTTTCTGCCAATGCAGGATAATAAAAAGTAACTTTCTGCTATGGGTTATTGATGGCATAAGGGGCTGGTTTTGGTTACAGAAGGGATTTTCTGAAATCATAAACAACACAGAAGCCTACTCATTAACATGGAAAAAGAAGTGACTTTATCTGAGTTCCCCTAAGAATCATATTTTTACATGGTTATTGTTCCAGGCTTGGAAATAAAGAGAATTTTACTGTTTAGGAAGAGTTAAGAAGAAATTCAGACTAAATTCCAAGATGAAAACAATTAATAATTCATCACTCTTTCTGTTTAGAAGCCCCAGTGCCTTGGACATTTATAGTTATGACATTAGTTTTCTCAAAGGGACAAGTAAATAATACAGTCTACCATTTATCCAGTCTTTTACATGCTTCTCTTATTTGCTCATTTACCCAAATGTTCTTGTTTATCAGGCCTATTCCCTATGTCACCCTATGCTGCAGAAGGTTAAGGTGAATATGACAAGATTCCTTAAACCCTCTCCATTTTATTAGTTGTAACATTGTTGTTCCCACAGTGTTTAAAGACAGTGTCGTGGTGTAACCACAGCTGACTGTGCTGGTTTTGATCTAAAACAGAACTAATGATGTTCAGTAATTTTACTTTTCATCTAACTCTCTTCTAAGCAACAGCACGTTCTGAAGTTAACAGCGGTGTCTGCTTCTAGAAGTGATAATGCTTGACGTCTAGAGTTACTACCAAGGATTGGAATATACTTGCTTATACTTGTTCCTATGGAGATCAAAGTGACTGCTAAATCTTGTGTACCATGTTTTGGATACAGAAAGTAAAAGGCCACAACTGCAGGGAGGAACAGACAGGACAGGTGACCCTAAACTGACCAACGAGGTATTCCATTCCATATACATCATATTCAGAATTAAGCTGAGGTATCACAAGGGTCAAGTTTTCTTCTTCAGTGGCTGGTGTCTGAGGCAGACTCTGTCCATTCTGCCTTCAGACCTGTTTTGTGTGTTCCTAAACCTTGTTCCTGAATCCAGATCCTGAACTAGGTTCCCATCTGCCACTGAGTCCAGCCTGGGACTTCCCCAGTGCCTGCCTTGCAGCATCAGTGGTGACAATGATGCAATTACCATGAGGAGAATTTAATTCAATATTGGTTGTGTATATAGTTGTATATATTTCATTTTATTGTCATTATTTTCATTAAAGCTGGTTTATTTCTCTTTTACAATCCATAAGTCTGTCTCCCTTATACCATTTCTCTTCTCCTTGGGAAAGGGAGAGTGTTCAGCCATGTCTAGGACAGCAGAGCTTCACTATGCACAGTGGTGACTTGGGAAGACAAATGCCATAACACCAAATGCCCCCCATTCCTTCTTTCTCTAGTTTTGTATGCTGAGCATGACATCATGTGGTATGGAATAGCCCTTTGGTCAGTTTGGGTCCTTTCCCAATTTTTTGGGCACCACCAGCCTACACATTGGTGGAGTGGTATGAGAAGCAGAAAAGTCCTCAACTCTGTGCAAGCACTCAGCAATAACAAAAACGTCTCTGTATTATCAACATTGTTTTCAGCACAAATCCAAAATATAGCCCCATACTGGCTACTATAAAGAAAATTAACTCTACCCTAGCCAAAACTAACACAGACAGAACAGACCACTTCTTACTAGGAAGACACAGCAAAAACTGTTATAATTCCTCACCCAGGACATAATAAGATCATTTTTCTTATCATTACACATGAAAGACAGTACTGTTTTAATCTTCTTACCCAAATACCCCAAATAATTAAAATGCCCAAGAGTTAGAATCCCATATGTACTAGCTTTCATGGTATCTTGTGTGATGCAGCTCAGTGTCATTTGTGATATGAAAGTCAGCTCGGAAACCCTGTCCATATAGAAACACAGAAACAATACCAGACTCCTATATGGTACTGGGAAAGAAACTCCAAAATTCAAATATTTCTCCTCTTTAATGTCTGAGGGAAGAAAGATGAAATAGATAAAGTTATGATACAACATAGAAGGGCAAATAATAATGAGAGTGAATCTTGTGGAAATTCAGTTTTGCCTTTTCTCCTTCTTGCAATGTAGCAGACAGATAATACTTCCATCATCCCACACCTCAAATGTAGCAATTGTTATTGCATACATTTTTAACTGTAACAAAAAAAAAAAAAATCTATATTCTCCACAATAAATACTTTTAGGTTGTTATGGATAATAAAAGGAATAGTTTGACTTACTGTAACAAGTGAATAGTCTGCATATATATCTTTTAGAATGCCAGTCACTCTACACTTAGAAAAGTCAGACTTGCTTGTTGTTTTGCAGAAATATTTCCTGCTGCACTGAAATGTGCTCAGAATAAACTGTTGGGGGAAAAAAATATCTTACATTTTTGTTTTTCCTCTTTCAAAACCATAAATCAAGTGGACTTGTTTAGGATTTTGCTGATTAATACTTTCATTCTTTTCTATTCCTCCTTTGAGACTCATGCAATTTTCAACCCACCTCTGAGATCTCCTTTTCTGAATAAAGGACAATATAATTCCAGGGTCTTGATCTGTCAGTAGAATTGTTGAGTGCCCAAGTCTACACCAGGAAAGGCATAAAGCTGCTGTTTTTTGTGGACATTGAAAAAAAACTTTTCACAAACAGACCAGTAAGAATATAATTAAGATAAAATTAATTCATTTATTGGAGTGAATTATTTATGTTCTTCAGTCAAGATAGAAGTAGTATTGGCACAAAACAGTTTATAGATATTCTACACCTTAATTCCAATGTATCACCCTCAGACTAAGAACAAGAGACACAGAAGATAAAAAAAAAATCAGTCCTCCCAGTCACTTAGACCATATAGGAAGTGACGTATGTCTGGAGAGTTTAAAAAATGCTGTTTGGAACAATAAAACAGCAATGATTTATGTAAACAGGTAAACTGAACATTTTATTTACATTTTTCAAACTGTTAGTATTTTTGCTTCAACTCATAGATATATTGGAATGCAAAAGTATGTCAATGCCTTAAAATAATACTTTTTAAGATTCTTTGACAAAGATCTGACCCATGTTCATGGCTAAGGAGCTCTCACTGAAGAGCTCTTTCAGCAGCCTAGGCCTTCCTTTGGTGGCGTCTCTGCAGCCAAATTACAGAATCACAGAATGGTAAAGTTTGGAAGGGACCTCTGGGGTTCATCTAGTCCAACACCCCTGCTAAAGCATGTTCACACAGATAAGGTTTCACAAAAACACATCCAGGAGAGTTTTGAGTATCTCCAAAAGAGATACTATTGGCCTTCTTGGCACATTGCTGACTCATGGTCCTTCTCCATGGAGCTGTTTTCCAGCACATCAACAAAGGATGTTACACTTGCCCTTGCTGAACTTCATTAGGTTCCCCTCTGTCCAACACTGGACTTTCCAGGTCTCACTGAATGGCAGCACAGCCTTCTGGTTTGTCAGCCGCTTCTCCCAGTTTTGTATCATCAGCAAACTTGCTAAGGATACATTCTGTCCATTCATCTAGGTCATTGATGAATATATTGAACAAGACTAGACCCAGTACTGACCCCTGGGGAACACCACTAACTACAGGCTTCCAACTATACTCTGAACCACTGATCACAACCTCCTGAGCTCTGTCATTCATCCAGTTCCCAATCCACCTCAATGTCTGCTCACCTAACCCACACTTCTGGAGCTTACCTGTGAGGATATTATGGGAGACAGATGAGCAGATGATCTTGAGTGCTCTTACAAGCCATATAGAGGACAACCAGTGGATCAGGGCAAGTCAGCATGGGTTTAGGAAAGGCAGATCTTGCCTGACAAACCTGATCTCCTTCTATGACAAGATGACCAACTACTGGACAAGGAAAAGGCTGTGGATGTGGTCTACCTGGACTTCCAGAAAGCATTTCACACTGTTCCCCATAGATTTCTAATGGAAGAACTGGCTGCTCATGACCTTGATGAGAATACAATCTGCTGGATCAAGCACTGGCTAGACGGATGGGCCCAGAGAGTAGTGGCCAACGGTATTAAATACAGCTGGTGGCAGGCCACAAGTGGCGTTCCTCAGGGCTCAGTGTTGGGACCATTTCTATTTAACATCTTTCTGGATGATCTTGTTGAGGACATAGAGTCTACCATCAGTAAATTTGCAGATGACACCAAGTTAGGCAGGTGTGTCGATCTGCATGAGGATAGGGAGGCTCTACAGAGAGATTTAGATAGACTGGATTGCTGGGACAATGTTAATGGTATGAGTTTCAACAAGGCCAAGTGCCAGGTCCTGCACTTAGGCCGCAACAACCCCATGCAACGCTACAGGCTGGGGGAAGTATGGTTGGAGAGATGTCTGGCAGAGAGGGATCTGGGGGTTATAATTGACAAGCGAACGAATATGAGCCAGCAGTGTGCCCAGGTGGTGAAGAAGGCCAACAGCATCCTGGCCTGTATTAGAAATAGTGTGACCAGCAGAAGTAGGGAGGTGATTGTCCCCCTGTACTCTGCACTGGTGAGGCCTCACCTCGAGTACTGTGTCCAGTTTTGGGCATCTCAGTACAAGAGAGATATTGAGGTGCTGGAGCAGGTGCAGAGAAGGCCAACAAAGCTGGTCAAGGGACTGGAGAATAGATCCTATGAGGATTGTTTGAAGGAGCTGGGTCTGTTTAGTTTGAGGAAGAGGAGACTGAGGGGAGACCTTATCACTCTCTACAACTACCTGAAAGGACATTGTAAAGAGGTCCGTGCTGGTCTCTTCTCTCAGGTAATTAGTGACAGAATCAGAGGGAATAGCCTCAAGCTGAAACAAGGTAGGTTTAGACTATACACGAGTTAAAAATTATTCATGGAAAGAGTGGTAAGATATTGGAGTAGGCTGCCCAGGGAGGTGGTTGAGTTGCCATCACTGGATGTGGATTTCTCTAAGGCATTTGACACTGTCTCCCACAGCATCCTTCTTGCTAAACTGAGACAGTGTGGTCTGCTTGATCAGGTAGTGAGGTGGATTGGGAACTGGTTGAAAGAAAGAAGACAGAGAACTGTGGTCAATGGGATGGAGTCCAGCTGGAGGCCTGTAACCAGTGGGGTTTCACAGGGGTCGGTGCTGGGACCGGTTCTGTTTAACCTGTTCATCAGTGACCTGGATGAGGGCACAGAGAGCACTGTCAGCAAGTTTGCTGATGATACCAAGCTGGGTGGAGTGTCCGACACCCCAGCAGGCTGTGCTGCCATTCAGCGAGACCTGGACAGGCTGGAGGGTTGGGCAGGAACAAATTTGATGAAATTCAATAAGGGCAAGTGCAGAGTCCTGCACCTGGGAAAGAACAACCCCAGGTATCAGTGTAGGTTGGGAACTGAGCTGTTGGAAGTCAGTGAAGGGGAAAAGGACCTGGGGGTCCTGGTTGATGGGAGGCTGACCATGAGCCAGCAGTGTGCTCTTGTGGCCAAGAGGGCCAGGGCCATCCTGGGGTGTATTAGAAGGGGTGTAGCTAGTAGGTGGAGAGAGGTTCTCCTGCCCCTCTACTCTGCCCGAGTGAGGCCACATCTGGAATACTGTGTCCAGTTCTGGGCCCCCCAGTTTAAGAAGGACATGGAACTGCTGGAGAGGGTCCAGCGCAGGGCTACAAAGATGATTAAGGGAGTGGAACATCTCTCTTAGGAGGATAGACTGAGGGAGCTGGGGCTTTTTAGCTTAGAGAAAAGAAGACTAAGGGGTGATTTAATCAATGTTTATAAATATATGAAGAGTGAGTGTCAGGAAGATGGAGACAGGCTCTTCTCGGTGATGCCCAATGATAGGACAAGGGGTAATGGGTTGAAGCTGAGGCACAGGAAGTTTCATGTAAACATAAGGAAAATTTTTTTCACAGTAAGGGTGACGGAACACTGGAATAGGCTGCCTGGGGGGGTTGTGGAGTCTCCCTCTCTGGAGATATTCAAGATCCACCTGGACGCATTCCTGTGTGACCTGGTCTAGGTGATCCTGCTCTGGCAGGGGGGTTGAACTAGATGATGTCTCGAGGTCCCTTCCAGCCCTTGACATTCTATGATTCTATGATTCTATGTGTTTAAGCATTGCTTAGATGTGGTGTTGGGGGATCTGGTCTAGGGGTGATCTTGTAGAGTAGGGTTAATGGTTGGACACAATGATCCCAAGGGTCTTTTCCAACCTAAATGATTCTGTGATTCTGTGAAAAGCCTTGCTGAAGATGAGGTAGACAGAACCTACTGCTTTTCCCTCATCCACCCGGCTAGTCACACCATCATAGAAGGTGACCAGATTGGTCAAGAATTATCTCCCCTTGGTGAAGGGGGCCTTCCAGAGAGATCTGTATAGACTATAGAGCTGCACAATCACCACCCCATGGAAAGAGATCTGGGTGTTTGAGTTGATGGCAAGTTGCATATGAGTCAACAGCATGCCCTGGAAGCATATCTAGCTGTTTCAGGGACATGATTGTCCCACTCTACACACTGGTGCAGCCCCACCTCGACTACTGTGTGCAGTTACTGTGTGCAGTTTTGGGTGTCTCAGTACAAGAAGGACATCAGACTATTAGAGTGTGTGTAGAGGAGAGTGATCAAGATGGTGAAAGGGCAAGATTTACAAGGACCAGCTGAAGTGCCTTGGTTTGTTCCGTTTTGAGATGGGAAGGCTGAAGGGTGACCTCATTGCAGTCTACAACTTTCTTAAGATGGACAACAGAGAGGGAAGTGCTAATCTCTCTCTGGTGACCAGTGGTAGGACACAAGGCAAAGGAATAAAGATGAATTCGGAAAAGTTCAGATTGTATTTTAGGAAATGGTTCTTCACGGAGATGGTGTTAAATCACTGAAACAGGCTCCCTGGGGAAGCTGTCGTGGCACCAGATCTTTCAGATCTCAAGGATAGTCTGGACAGTGCTCTAAGTCATATGGTTTAGTTTTAGGTGAGTATCAGGGAGTTGGACTCGATAATCCTTATGGCTACTTTCCAACATAATATATTCTATGATTCTATGTATTTGTTTCATTAATTGCACATATTCTGGATTACTGCTGAATGGGAGACTGTAGAGGGTAAAGAACATATATGTGGCAGTGGGCACTCTCTTCATGGTGTGCGAAAGGAATATGTGTACTTTGAAAAACATTTCATTTTAAACTTTATCTTTTTCAGACATTAATATCAGGTAAAGTTTTTTATTGTTTTCTTTTTTTTTTTTTCCTTTCTTACCCCACCGCCCCAAAAAAAAAGAAAGAATAGGAAGCAAAAACTGTGAGACCAACTGAGAGTAACATTTATTGAAACTGGTACTATAGCAGAAAGTAACAGTTTTGAAAATTTCACTGATTCAAGTGGGAGGAACATATTGTAGAAATATTAATAAGGGTCTTCACTGAATCTGTGTCTTAATGTATGATAATTCTGTCCCAGCCTGTGCCAGGAGAATCCTGTAGGATGCTTCTAACAAATGAGATTCCTCATGTGAATGGTGGAACACTCATGAGTCTTGATTGTGTTGCTTGCCCGAGTTTGTTAGATGGATGTGAACAAATTAGTGCAGATCAAGTAAATAACTGGAAGATCTGGGACTCACACAAAGAAACAAATAAAAACTATAGTTCCCTTTGTAAAGAGCTACTTAGCTCATGAAATGAATAGAACTTGTTTCAGAATAAAAGGTACAGAAGGTACCAAACAAGCTATATTGCTTTACGTAGAAAGCAACACTTTCAAAATGTGAAGACTACTGGGAAAAATAAAAACATGCAAATATTACAATTGGTTTATAAAAACTTTCTGTAAAGTTTATGTTGTGATTGCACACAGAAGCCCATAGAAAAGTACAAAATAAAACTATAAATAAAATCTAATTTAAAAAAAAAAGATGGAAGAAATGCAAACAGGTTTAAAATGTTCTCACCATAAGTCATGCTGGCTCTGTTAGCATTTTTGGGATCTCCTGCTTCAAATAGCCTGAATCACACCTGATATGAAAAGTAGCAATCCACAGCCAATAATCTCTGACACCCCATACCAACCTTTCAGTCAAATAAGTCTTTATATCACTGATACTGGGAAGCAATTGAGATCATTTATCTAAGACTATAGTTCCAAGGACACATAGATTACCCACACATGACTGTTCAAATCTAGGGTCTAGAGAACAAGTCTTATGAGGAGTGGCTGAGGGAACTGGGGTTGTTTATCTTGTAGAAAAGGAGGCTGAGGGGAGACCTCATTACTCTCTACAACTACCTGAAAGGAGGTTGTAGCAAGGTGGGGACAGTCTCTTCTGACATGTAACAACAAGTAGGATAAAAGAAAATGACTTCAAGTTACACCAGGGAAGGTTTAGATTGGATATTAGGAAAATTTCATCACCGAAAGGGTTGTCAAGCACTGGAACAGGCTGACCAGGGAAGTAATGGAGTCACCATCTCTGGAGGTATTTGAAAGATGTGGTGCTTAGGCACATGGTTTAGTGGTGACCTGGCAGTGCTGGGTTAAGTGTTGGACTTGATGACCTTAAAGTTCTCTTCCAATGAAAATGGTCTCTTCCAACCAAAATGATTTCATGACTCTATGATTCTATAAACAGACAATAAAATCTTCAGACTTTCTTAACTGCTTTCTGTAAGCCTTTTATTTTCATGTGCAAAAGTACTCAGAAGGACGACATTTTAAGGTCAAACTTTTAAATATTCCAAAATTAAATTTCAAATTGCATTTTCAGTGTCTCTATTCATAGGTCACAGTTGGTGTTTATCCCTGGCTAGTTCATGGTAAAACACTGATTATAGTATATGAATGTACTAATGTGTATATAATATGTATATAATGGTCTGGCCCATAATACATGTCTTGAGTTTCTTTGAAAAGACATGTGAAAAATTGCACTGAACATTATGGTGACCAAGACTGAGTGAGAAGTCCTGTGAGGAGTAAGGAGTCATAAGAACAGTAAAAATTGGAGAAAACTTCAGTAAAATATACTCTAAAGTTTATGAAGGTTCTTATGAGGGAAATTATGCAGTTATTCTGATTCTAGTCTCTCTCTGAGTTGTATAGCTATACAATGATTTGACAATAAAGATTAATTCTTCATTCCTGACATTTACAATTGTTCCCATTTCAGCTTCTTTGCTTGCTGTTTGTTCACTTTGAAGCCTAAAGAATCTAGTGGATAAACCTGAGTTTTAAGTGACAAATATAACCCTAGATTATGATGAAACTTGACAAAATCGAGGAAATAAATCCTTTTTTCTTGGCAGATCTTGGGAAATTCATGATGGTAAAAGTAAATTGGAGTATATTATGTCACATACATACACTGTAACAAAACACATGATTTCAGCAGAGATGTACATGAATTAATTACATGGTATTAGTGCTAGTAGAGTGTCAATAGTTGAAGTTGTCAGATAGTCATATCCTTCATGCATTAGAAAGTGGTTTACAAGATCTGTGACCAGCATCAGACAGGACTCTGTCAGTGATTGGTACACTTAGAGTGAAAATTAGGAGGGCTTTACACAGCAAAGGTCTGAGATTCTGAGCATTAATAAAACCTCCTAGCTGTTAAGCAGAGCTCAGTCTGTTTATGGAATTCTCCAGTATGTTGTCTTTTGAGCAGAGAGATCAGGCTGTCTGCAGCTGTGACTTCTACACTTACGTTACTGTATGTCAGAGATTGAAGTCTATAGAAAAATTCTCAAATTTCAAGACAAAAGAGATGTATTTTACCCTATATGGAGGCTGGCCTATTTTATATTAGTAGATTTTTATAAATCAGATATTGCAGAAGGGAATATGTTAACCAGGAGTGATACAGTACCATAGTGGCAGTACCTTTGTCCAGTCATCAATAACTGTGTTCTTTATAGGAAGGCATGTCCTATGAGAAGCAGCTAAGGACTTTGGACTTGTCAAGTTTGGAGAAAATGAGGCTAAAGAGTGACCTCATTGCATTCTACAGCTTTCTGAGGAGGGCACGTCGAGAGGGAGATGCTCAGCTCTTCTCCCTGGTATCTAGTGATAGGACAAGTGGGAATGGTACAAAGCTGTACCAGGGAAGGTTTAGACTGAGCATTACTGCACATTTCTTTACCCATAGGGTGTTTAAACATTTGAACAGGCTATCTAGAGAGGTGGTCGATGCCCCAGGCCTGACAGAGTTCAAGAGGCATTTGGACAGTGTCCTTAATAATATACTTTAACATGATCTGAAAAGCATGCCTGACCACTTCAGGGTCGGCCCTGAAGTGGTCAGGCAGTTGAACTAGATGATTCTTTTATGCCCTTTCCAACTGATATATGCTATTCTGTTCTACGGTTCTGTTTTGACCATCTGTGGTCAAACAGGCATGATGTTGTTGAATGCCTTTATAAATTTTTTCAAGTTTAACACTACAAATCATTAAAGAACCTTTGAAGGCTGTTATCACTCCATGAAGCAACATCCCATGAGAAGTCAGCAAGTCAGAGAGACCAAAGGTTTTCCTTGACAGTTGTGAACTGAGCACAGTTTTTCTGTTTTCATTTAATTTCACTTCCTGTCAGATGCAAGAAGGATGCCTTAGGAGTAGTGACAGACTAATAAATTAAAGAATAATATTTTAGAAAAACCTTCTTTAGTATTTTCAGACGTTGATCGATCCATGTGAAGATTCAGTTCAATACAGTAGAAAAATCTGATCTAAAAGTCTGAATTCAGTAATGCAGTGTAAGAATTCTTAGAAAGTTATCTCCTCTGTGAGTCTGTCTTTGTGCCACTGAAGTACATGATAAATTCCTCTTCACATCAACAATTTGATATTAGTTGTTTGGAAATGGGGAGGGGGAGAAGTCAAAGAATTTACGCTCTGTGTTTACAGAAAGTAACCCTGTATTGAGAAGTTTCTGCTTTCAGATCATCACCAGAGGCTACATAGAAGTGTACACTGGCTACTTCAGGTAAAAAAAGTATGTTAGAATAGCTTTCAAAAGAGTAATATCACCTTGGATAACTTCATTTCAATAATTTGGTACTTCAGTTTCATAACTCCTGATCCAGCCTTCTCTTCTCCATAAATCTTTAAATAGCAGTAACAGGAATCTGCAATGAGTAGTTTTACTAGATACTAAACCCAGAAGCTTAGAGACATTAGGCAAAATCTACATATGCCAGAAGAGCCTCATAATGTTTCTCATAGACTAGCATGTCCTGGGATCTATTCCAAAAATTGTCTTGTTTTGAAAAGTACCATAACCTGAGGGGTTTCACAGTTCTAGTGCTGGGAATTGGGTAAAATACACACAAAGAGAAAGGAGTGTAGAAAGCTGTCATTCTGACATATCTTTTCAAGGAAGGCATCTGATGCTTTTTTCCAATGCTGGAGGCAAGAAGAGAAACCCATACTGATGTATGCCAGAATTAGAGGCTGATGTATCTTTGATTTTGTTCTGCATGCTTCATGATAACATTCTACAAGTCCAAAATAACACCCTGAAATGAGATACATCCAATCCAGTAGCACTATCTGCTGCAGCATACACCTAAGATCACAGAGCCCTGCTGCCCCTCATTCATTTACCTCCAAATGGAGAGTCAAGATAACATCATGAATGCCTTCTATCACTTTTAACTCCTGATGATGCTTTTCTTGCACTTTAACAAAAAGGCAGCATCTCATCGAGCAGAATTTACATGAGCAAGATGGGGGCAGACAGACCCTTGTGACTAATGGCCAGCAGTGTGATCTGAATTCCCAGTGTGAAAGAGACACAAGGAAATGACACCAGTGACTGCCTCAGAAAGCAGACAGCCTCCTGAGAGATTTCAGGGGCTTCTTGGAAATGGTTGTCACAAAATCCTCAGAAACCAGCTCACCAGCTCTCCCTCTACCTCCGTCTGAACTAGCTTGTATACATTTTGTTACTCTAAACAAGGCACATCTGTGATTTTGAGGTTCAGAAAGTCTGTCCATGTCTGTAATAACCACAGTTCCTGAAGTGGCAGAACTGCACCGAGTGTCAGCACCCTTAATGTATCTGTTCACCTACTCATACCTATAGTCAGTATTCATTAAACACCTTTGTCTAAATTATATTCTAAAACTTGAGCAATGACTATGCTATGATTTAATGGAAGTAACATACTGTTTTTGCTCCCTGTACATTCCTAATAGAAGGAGAATACCCAGAAATGCAGTACCTATTTAAAACATTCCCTAGACACCCCTATCAGGAAGTGTTGCTGAAAAATAAGGTTAAGTTTTTTTACTGTACAGAGAAATGCTTTAAGCCATGATCAACAGATTACTTAGAAACATAATTCATATTAGACATATAATTTCTCATAGATTATACATGTCTGTAAAGAGTTTGAAGCCTGATGTATCTTTCCTCCCAAATGCTTTGCTAAATTATGTTTTCTGTCATTTACACAGAATTACTTTGTGTTGTGATTAGAAAAAATGTTTTTACTAAGAGGTTTTGGAATGAAACAACATTTTCAAAATGTGTTTAATGCACTAATAAAAATTTGGTTTAATTTGGTATATCCAATGTTGGATCTACGGTGGGAAATAAGTATCCTGTGCTTGCAAATAAACCAACCAACTAAAAAATTTCATACTTTATTCTTACCATCTGAGTGTTCTCAGTGTTCCTCAGAAATACATTTGTGTAGGATCTATCTGGACTGAGTTACAGAGCAAGGATATGAGAGATAAAGGGAAATAGTAATAAATATGGAATTTTCACATAGGAGGGTAATTTTTAATTTGCTGGAAATATTTCTGAACTAATGGAGCCAGTGGAGAAAGATATACATATCCATCACAATTAAACCCTGAGCAATTCATTTCACCTGCCTATCTTATAAAGGGATAAAACTATTTACAGGAATCCAGATTCCCTCAACAGATTATAAAGAAAATAAAATAAATTCCTTAGAACTAATATTTAATTGTTAAATAGTTAAGTAAGAGTGAAACTCTAAGTACATATGGATTATAGCATTACAAAAGAGATTTACTGAGAGTCTAGAATCCAAGCACTGTACTCCCAGTAACATTCCTCTATCATCTGTCTTTTGCAGCTCTTAATCAGTAGTTAATAAGCCATGGGCCTCGGGTTAGGTTACTAAGACTGAAGAGTTGAAAATAAATGAAAGAAAATAGCACATGGGCTTGGTAGGCAGAGTCATTCAGCCTGTGGTCAGTGCTTTGTAAAGCATCTGAAAAAACTCTACTAAATGCTTACAAAAACCAACACACCTGCAGACATTGTCAGGAGCCAGTCCTTGATGGCACATGTAATTCATTCTGTTACCACATATTAGCAGAGTAATTGCAAATTTTTAGAAAGTAGCAATACAGTGGCCAGTTTATGGAGGTTAGGTGTTTCTTCAGATGCAAGAAAATAAATTAAAAACTCCTATTCACAACAGCAGCTGTCTGTGCAATAAGAGCTGTCTTTAAAAGAGTGGCTGTTTTGGGAGGCCTCAAAGTTAGAAGTACTGTGAAAAACAAACCATCTCAGTTTTATCATTAGTTTCTAAGTTCATGTCAAGGACTGATTTGTGGCAGTGGACACATTACTTCTATAGAAATTATGTTTGTGCTATTATGTGCTGTATTTTTGATTCCAAGGTTTAAATTCTGGATGGTTCTTTGAACAACAGGCTTATTTTTTTAAATGCTCTAATCAGTCCTACATTGTTATCTTCTGCTAAAAGTGATTGTTGTAATCATATTACCATTTAATCACATTAGCATTTAAAAACTCCCAAACTAGATTCTTCAATTAACATCTTCTTGTGTTTTCTTCACATTTTAACAGGTATCACAAAAGTAGAGAAGTAAATGGCAATGTTATTGTGAAAATGTAAAACTGAGGGCAAGAAAGGACTACAAACTGCCAGAAAAGGGGCTTAAGAGTCCTTGAGATCAATAAGGTATATCTGCTTTCCTGAGTAAGAAAGCTGAAATGGGAATAGAGATCAGAAATTTTAAATATGTTTCACATTGATTTATTCTTTATTCACAGTAGTGTGGATTTTCTTTGAAGTAGAAACATGCATAGAAAAATAGAAACATGCATAGAATAATAGAAACATGAACAGTTTACCCATTAGCTTTTCAAATACCAATTCAGGTTTGCAAAACCTAACACAATGATCCCTTGACTTTTTTCACAATGTGTGACAATTCCTTCAACATACTATAAAATTGTGTGTTCTAAAAGTATTTTTTTTCCTTAGGACAGATGATAAAACAATTAAATCTGGGTGGGGTTTTTTTGTTGTTGTTGGGTTTTTTTGCTTGGGTTTTTTTTTTCCATTTTTGTTGTTGTTGTTGTTGGGTTGTTTTGGTTTTTTTTTCAAATTTCAAGCAATTGCAGTTAAAAATACCAGCTAGCCGGGCTGACCCTCTGCATGTGAGCTAATACCCTTATGTATGGAGATTTTAATAAAAGTATCTTTGAAGTTTGAGCTTGATTACAAAAGATGGATGTGTTTTCATTTACATGTCTGAGATTGCTTTACAGTCAACACTGATAACTTTATGGGTTTTTTCCTCCTTAGCAGGAAAATATTATATTTATTTTCCCCAGTTTCAGAAAATAGATCAAATAGGTGAATCTAAAATGTTGGGTGTTTGTTTTGTTTTTAACAAAATTCAAATAATGTTTTCTAAGTATTTTATAAACTATCAGTTTATCTTCTCCATTCACTAAGGTTATCACTCTTCCCTTTCTTATGCAAGGTGGCATTGTAAGGTAGTGTGCCCAAATAAGCCTAATGATGAAGAAAGCTGTCTGAGGCAATTTAACAATTAATGGCTGCAAAGAAAGACAGACCTCACATCCCTCCTCCCTCACTATGATTTTCTCTTGTATAACCACATCTGTATGGTTTTACTTTTCCTGAAGGAGTATATCTGGTACTCCCTATGTATTTTTCTGTGCCAGTTCAACTCGCTGATCCAGCAACAAGTAATCCAGTAAAAATTAAGCCATTTCTGCCAGATGAGTTGAACTGCCTTGCATCTGCCAGATGGCACCAGAGTGTACCAGGGTAAGAAACAAATATGTAAAATGTGTTCAATTTAAGGAATTTTCATGAGAATATGCTGCCCTTCTACTTGAAATATTTGGAGTATACTATAACCTCATGTGTGATCTTGTACAGCCATTTAGTTAGTATTGTATTATATTGAAATAAGAAAACTCAGAAGACTCAACTACTCAATCTGTAAACTATTTTCCTAAAGATTAAAATTTTATTTTCAAAAGCTGAACTCTTATACACTCACCATTTATTTGGTGTATTTATTTCACATATTAGTTACTTGAATATTTATTTATAAATGTAATTCACCTAAACAGAGGAAAATGTTCCTGTGACATGGTTATTACAAACAGTATCTAGTAAGAATTATTCTAAGCAATTTGCTGATCATGAGTCAGCACTTTCAGCAACATCATTATGGAAAGATATTTGCATAATTGATGTGTGAATATATGTGATCCTTAGTTACTTGTTGATAGCTGTCTTGCTTTTCATGGAATTGGCTAAGCAAATGCTCTCAAGTGACACTGCAGTTTGCATATTCAGGTTGAATATCTGAAAAAATGTACTTCCTACAAATTTCAAAGTCCCTTTTTGCTTGCTCCTGAAACAGAATTTATGAGCAAAATGTACTCGTTTGGGCATGAGCAAAATTGATTGTTTTGACTAGTTGCGGAAGATATAAAAATGGATGGAGTTCAACCTAATGTGACCTGAAATAACAGTTTAACAAGTGAGAAAACTGTCCTGAGATTTGCTGAGATTTCATATTTATGATCATACACTGAATCTGGAGGTTACCTGCAAAGTGTTGTATGACCAGTTGAAGCATCATATGTTGTCATTGCTTAGCTTTCTTGCTGTCAGTCGCTTCAAAGTGACTTCAAAAGTCAAAGAGGAGGACAGTACCCATAGACCAGCTAAAATGGATAATACTAGGTATTAATGTAGACAGCAAGGCAAAGATTTGGCTTATTTATGCTGCCCATGTGTTGTGCGCAAAGCTGTGGTTATAAAAGTACAAGGAGGTAATACTTAGAGACAACAGGCTGTGTTCTCAAAGCAGCTACACTTTCTGGATTTGATCACATTTATTACTCACTGTCAAGGGCCAGTGTTTGACATTTACTATTGATTGATGATGAGGAAGCTACATTATTCTGAGAAATCAGAGACGAGTCATTACCAGACCAACACAGAAACATAGGACTCTACTTCTGTTTCACTGCCAGAAAAAGCATATAAGCAGTCACTCTTCATGAGCAAGGAGGAAAGCCCTGAAATTTAAAAACTAGCAGGCATCCATTCCTTGCCAAGGTGTGAGGTAGCTCATTTAGAGTTCTAGAATTTATTTCTTTATGGCTATGTATTACTTTAAGGCTATTTATTTTCTTATGTATAATGTTTCAGAGGCAGTGTTGGCATGAATAGTTATCAGTTAATGCTCTTCTATGGCAAATTTTCTGTGTGTTGATGAATTTTCCTGTGTGTATTAATTTTCATAGCAATTTCCAGAGCAAATTCATCTCAAAAGTCAGGGGAAGAGATGAGAAGGACTAGACTTTCTAAAGTTTTCCCAAAACATATGTTTTGACAGACTTTAGTAATACTCATTAAATAGTCTTCTTCATAATATTATGTTTACAAGAACTCCCTACATGTCAAAATACATTTCCACTTCAAATCCAATCAAAACAACAAATCAGACACTTAGGTTTATACCAATTCTTTAACAAATGCATTTATGGCTTATAAGAATGCTTCAGACTAGACATCCTTAATATATTATCACAGTGGTTTCTTTTTTAATTTCTAAAAGTACTCTCACAGAATCTAGAAATGTTTTCTACCTATTTGTTTCTATTAGGTCAACGATAAGTAAAACAAAAAATCACACTGATTTCAACAGTTATGTGACCTTCAATAAATAAATAAAACCTGTTCAAATTGTGTTATTTCCTGGCAGTTTAAAATACCTACTGTCTTGTATGTCTCTAAATAATATAACTAAAATTTCAGAACTAGATTTTATCTGCTATAATATTTAAAGAAGGCTCTCAGGAAGATTCTAGAGCATTACTGGATACCAAACAAAATGATGGACTTTTCAGAATCTTTTGAAACATTCAAAGAAGAAGATCAATATTTTGCATAATTGAAACCCCATAGAGCATGGTTCCTACCAATTTATTTTAATGATGGTCAATATCTGAGCAGCATAGGTTTGAATGAGTAAGTAAGAAAAGTAGGTTTAGGAAAAAATATCAATAAACCAACATATATAATAGTGTTTTGTGAAACTAAAACATAAGCAGCAGAACCTAAGATAAAATAATGAGTTTGTTTAATACTCCATGCTTATTAAAAAGAATAAAGGTTGTTATTTCAGAACTGCCTCTGTTATGAACTTTGAAGCCTCAGAAGAACATAAAATGAAGAAATGTTCTACATTTTAATACAACTGCATTCATTACATGGCCTGCAGGGGTTATTGTGATTTTCTTATCTGACCTCCTATATAGCACAAGCAACAAGACTTCACTGAGTTCAATCTTCTTTAAAACAGAAAATGTGTAAGTTCTACTTCCATGAGTTCCCAATTTTACCACAGATGTTTATAAAGTTCTATGAGGTAATTTGGGGAAAGAGAGGAGTGGTGAGTATACAGGCAGGTAGGCATTTCTAGAGCTGCCATTCTCTTTCAGCCTACACAGAGACATAACATACTCCTTCAGAGCCCCGGCTGTGATCTGGAGTCTTGTCAACATTTTGTATACAGCTAAGGGAGTTTTCTGAACAGAAACTCAAAAAAAGCCAATAT
The DNA here is from genome assembly GCA_025345505.1 of Todiramphus chloris collaris. NCBI lineage: Eukaryota > Metazoa > Chordata > Aves > Coraciiformes > Alcedinidae > Todiramphus > Todiramphus chloris. The sequence continues at coordinate 19,715,959 of JANVCC010000018.1, forward strand.
GACCTTCATTACATGGTATTTATATACCTAAAACTATGGGTTTGTATTTTCATATAGATCATGCTATTTTTCATGCTATGAAATGCATTTTTAAAACATGCATTTCAAGTCCATCTTTCTCATAAGAACCAAGGAAGGAAATTCCACTTCTGTTAATACCTCGCCCAAAAAAGTATGTAAGACTGTTAAAACATTGCTTATTAAAGTCATCAAGAGACTATTTATTTTATATATGTTTATGGCTAATAAAATAATGACCTCTACCTTCTATGGAGCATATGAGCTACTAAAACAAACCATGCTATTCCAGAAACACAAAAAATTGGCAGCTATCAGAAACTATGTCTTACATACTTGCTGAGACTCATGTATCTGCATCTATTCATCCCTCAGAATTGTTCCAAAATTTACTGAAACCAATTTTTCAAAATTCTGGTATTGACTAATTGAGAAATATATTCCCGACTTTCTACATGGGTGCAAGTTTTGTTGTTTTACCAAATTCATACCTTTTACAGTAAAAGTTTCAGATTCTTGTCTCTTCTGACAGTATGACTTGACTGTTCCTCAAAAGGAAAAGTTGCACACATCTTCTTACAAAGATGTTTCTTGAAATTTTCTCTAAGCGTCTCCCCGACCCATTTTTAGAGACAAAGAGTGTGCCAACTAGAATTTACAATTTGAGGGCATTCATGAGCTTCTTTCTTACATAGTCCCCTACCTTGTGGAGAAAAATGTTCCCATCCCCTGATCCTTAAACACACTGCTAGACTGTGAATTTAGTCTATAAGCCATTGATGGCTCAGCTAGTCCTCCATCATCATGGGGATGGGCATGTCAGGAAAAATATGAACTTAGAGTCACTATTAGTTATCAAGTAAATATTACATCTATAATTTTCTTTTTGCTTTGTTGATTCAGTTTGAAACAACTTTTAATACTGAAGTGGGATTAAGGCTGAAAAAGGTTTTCTTGTTACATAGGTTAAATATGTTAAAGGAATTGTAAAGAGCCAGTAGTGAAATTTTACCAGTAAAAACTCATCAGGTTTCACTTTGACTAGAATATACTACTTGCTTTAAAATCAAATCACAAGTCAAACTGCTGAAAGCATGAGGTGATTTCTGATGACAAAAAAAGCGTTAGAATTCCTCTTCTGGACGTCATAAGTCATCTTTAAAATGTCTGTGCTAAATATGTTTGTTTCTAAATTCAGACAGGGCAATAATAACAACTGACAGTTATATAGCATATTCCAGGCAAAGAAATCAGTAATTGCTACAGATTAATTTAAAATTGAATAATCACTGAATTTTTGACCATTCTAGGATTAAAATCAGCAACATTTACAACAAAAACAGAGAAAGCAACAAGTTCAAGATCAAAAACTATAAATGTGTCCCCTTGAAACTTCAGTAGAAATTTAGACAGGCGTAAAACATAAGCTCTAGTGCAATTTAGCCAGAACATTAAATGAATGCTGCAAAAAACAATCTGTATCATTTTATGTTTTCAAAAAGATAATGGCTAAAAGAATCAGCACATATATATACTTTACATTCAGGGTCACTAACTAGCTAAGCTAGATCAATCTATAGCACCTTGTTCTAAAACTGGACTGATCAGAGGTGAAGGTATCTGAAGAATACAGATATAAGTGTTTCAGAGCAATGGGGCAAAGTTTATAAGTGATTCATGTCTTCTTCTAGACGCCAGCTCTGCTTTGGCTATCTTAGACCTTTAAAAGGCAGTAGCCTTATCACAGTGCTGAAGAACACAATGCTGATATTCTTAAAAGTCATCAAATATTCTCTTTTGGAAGATTTCTCATCAGCAGGAATTCAGTCTCTGTTGAATGAATGTCAAGTTTTCCCCTGACATACTGGAGCTCACAAGTCAGCTCTCATGCACACTTTTCTCTTACAGACAGCTCAATGTAACATTTTCATTTAATTGATGACAATTTTGTACATTCATAAATAGCCCAGTAGGACCCAAAGAATAAATGTGTGCAAGGATGTGTGTGAGATGTGTGGCAAGTTGATCAAAACTCCAGAGTAAGGGACTGCCTCCAGTACTTTTGCTGTCAGAGATGATCTTCCTGTCAGTGTAGAAGGCATTGAAAGAATGAAGAAAACAAAAGGTAATTCCATCCCCTTTAAGTAGCCAAGATACAGCAATCACAAATTTAGGTATTAAGAGAATATTTCACAGGAAACTGCTTCGCTTCTTTTTGGTTTTGTTTTTTTTTCTTGGATATTTAACTTCTTCTAGCCCTTTCTCCACTCTCATGCTCTACCAATGATATAAAAAAACATTTCCAGCATAGTTAGCTTACCTGTAAAAATAATGTTATTCTAAACAATTAATATAATAATATCACTTAAAACCAGTCTTTCTTTCATGTATATTTACATTTAATTTAAAGTGATTTAGTTTAAGTCATAAAAACAATTCTCATTTTGTTTAACCTCAATCTATGTTCTCTCTCTCTCTCTGTTGGTTTGTTTTTTTTTTTTTTTTTTTTTTTTCCCCCCTAATCTCTTCAAAATAATTGTTTTCTATTTCCTTGTCATTACCTTGGTAATTTCCTCCACTGCTTGATTTAGAAAATGGTATTCAGAAGGGCAGTAGAGGATGAATGGGCTAAGATATAATAATTCTGTTTATTGTTTTACAGATTACAAGGAGCAATTTGTTTTATGAAGCAGCATGGAAGAGAACAGGCACTATTCTGGAAATTAAAGGTCTGACAGTGTGCTGCACAATTCTCTGCTGAATTAAAGATTAATTAAATACTTAAAAAAAAAAAATCAAAGTAAATGTCAGAGCCAGAGAGATGAAATTAAAGAATATAAAATAACTATTACAAGCATAGATAAAATAAAATAATTTGAAATATTATCATAGATAATGCATAATATTGTCTGGAAAAAAAAAAAGTTCTCTTTTTCAGGTCCAGGATACAGAATAAACATATATTGATGTTATAATAATTATATCTTGGTGCATACTTAATTAATGTTGTCTTACAATTGAGGATGTTGCTTTCCTCTTGTGTATATTAAACTACTAACAATTTCCAAATAAATAATAAAGGACTTCATTTATGTAAATGATTTGGATTGACAAAACTCTTCCAGACCTTTGTTTCTCCTAGGGAAAGAGAAAAGAACACGAATGTTTTAAACTAACATGTTTTAAACTAAAAAGACATAGTCTGAAGTCCTGTAAAAACTGTCAACAGTTAAGACAAAAGTGGGACAACCTAAATGAGATTTTTCTCCTATCAAACCATTTTCTCCATTACTCCAAGATTTACATATTGACTGCTGTGAAAGTCAAGCCTTTTTTAAAGAAAAAAGACCGGACTCAAGAGTGACTAGAAGGCTTCTTTCCAATTTACATTTTGGTAAAGAGCATACGTTGCAGTAAATATGAAAGATGCAAAGAGCAGCTGCTTTCCTGCAGCCATCTTTTCCTCTTTTCCTTCCCTGTCCTAAAGCTTACATGTACTCCTCTATTTGTGATCTTCCCAGTCTGTTGCTTCAGATCCCATTACAGCTCTTTTCATCTTCCCCTTTCTCATCTATATAATTTTGTGTAGTCTTACAAATTCTGTAATTCCCCTGTTATAATTCCCCTATTGTAACTCCCTCTGTTTAGCTCATCAAGTTGTTGAAGAATTGCATAAAAACATAAGCTCCTCCTTTGCTTGTGAGCTGTGATGAACACAATCTAACTAGCCTAGCATGACTTTCCTCTTAGGCAGAGAGAAAGGGACCTCTTACTGCTCTTTCTTGCTCATACATATCATAGATGATGACTTGGCTTCTTCCTTGGACAGGGTTCTTAATTCTTTACAATAGCTTACAGTCTACAGGCTCTGGTCAAAATTTTCCCAGTACTCTGAAATGTCACATATCCCACTTAGTAGACTAGGTAGTATTACATGGTGACAGACAAGACTGAATCAAAGGCCCTGCATACATGGATATTAAAATACTTTACTGAACCTATAGATGAAAGAAGTGTATTCAAGTCATTGAATACACTCTTCAAAGAGTCTTAAGCAGAGAAGAGTTGTGCTTAGGATATAGGCAAAGAGGAAAGGAGGAAATCAGATGGTGTATCGACTTGCATTGATTAGAAACTCTTTCACTGGACTTCTAAAGATATCTTATTCATTTGAGAAACAAGGGTTAGTTTTAACTCAGCAAGTATGTGCACTATATGCATCAGACTTACTGAGAACAGATTCTCACTGTGAATTATCACTGAAGCATCTCAGTTCTCTATATACACATACTTACGAATTTGCATTTCAACAGAATGTGAAGTTGAATTATAAGAAATCTATTTTAGATAACATACTCAAGCTTTGATAGAGAAAATCTTTTCTGGAGATACAAACCTTTTATCATTTTTATCAATTTTATGCTTTGCATTTTACAGATAAAAACGAGGAGTTTACTGCTAGTTTATTCACTGAGTAGTGGAAACAATCAAAAAAATTGAAAGAATAAGAATTACATTAATAATAATTTAAAAATTTTTATTTATACATTTCAATGGATACTGTTGTGGGTGTATGGGCATGTTTCTCTTTCATGAAATAGATTTTTAAGTAAAAGGATGCAGGTCAAATTTTAGATGGGATTTCACTGAAGTGTCTAGTAAGCACATCCAGGAGAAATTCTAAAGAACTACCTATTGAAGAAGGTGACTGGAAAGAAGTTTTAACAATTATATTGTGTGTAGTTATCCATTTTTCAAGGGAGCACAAAGCTTGCATGGCTTGAACTGATCTCTCAAAATATGAGAATACAATAAGAATATAAGGGAATATATCTTTTTCATCTGACTTTAAGGTAATTCATTTTTATTGAGCTACTTGGGGTTTTTTTTACTTATTTAAAATTGTCCTTTCTTACTTTAGTGATAAAATGGTCATAGTTCACAGCTCTGATCACGACCTCAAAAACCATCAGTAAATCCCATCTCTGATTTAATATTAAGGCAGACCACTATTAAGCTTTGAGATGCTTCACTAACCTGACACTATTTGACAATTTTTAGATAAATATTTTGATGTTTCACTCTTGGAAACAAACCTTTCTGCTTACTGTTCTTTGGGGTTTGTTTAAAAGGATCTGAGTTCTCTCTTGCTGTCCCTATTTTACACATTGCACATTTTAAAAGTTGACAAATATTGCTATAGTTTGTTCACTATTTCATGTTTAAATAATTGCTGAGCTTACACCTATGCTTTGTGATCAGGTAACTATATTCGAGGAAATACTCTCAGTACTCAGGCCAAAGATCTGCCCACACATCAGAGATACAATACATTCTGGAACTAAAGAAGGTTTAAGGCTTCTAACAGCATCTTTGCTATAGAGGTAACACCATAATCTCTACAGTAAAAGTAGAAAACCATATGACTAGTGGATAGGCATCAATAAATCTGAAGGCACAGCAAAATTTCTGATAGAGGTAGATGAGAACCACACTCACTAGCAAACCCACAAATCTTGCTTTCCAAATTTTTCAGTCTCTTCGTCTGTTTCAGAAATTTGTTTTCAGAAAGAGAATTTTCCAGTTTTCATAAAATGGCAGATTTAAGATCCACAGAGTTCTTTGTGAATAATTGATGTTTCAAGAGATTCTATGCTCTCCTTTCATAATGATCTTTAACATCTTGGGAATGAATTCTGTTTTATAGAAAGAAATCTTCACACCTACTTCTTCAAAGGGCAGGTAATTAATACAGTTCATGACAAGAGAAAGAAAAAAACCCAAAAAAGTAAGAACTGAGATTTTTCTAGCACAATTTTTAGTTACAGCACATGTTATAGAAGTCTTATCCTTCTATCATGTCTTTCAGGAATATGACATAATCAACTAAGCTTAATTACCAAGGAATCTAACTGGTTTTAGGCATCTGGAAAATCTTCATAAATTTGACCTCTTATGCTAAATTCACATGATTTGTACTTTTGACCTCAGCTGAATTCAACCAAGACAAAACTGAACTTCTGTTTCTTCTCCTTTCATCTATGAGATGTTTGCTTCACAGGTTATTACATGGCTTAATTCTGTTATCCATTCATTGTTTTTCATTAAATGCTTTGAGGTTCATAGATGAAAGATGCTGAGAGATTGGGGTTACTTTTATTATCGTAACAGGATTGTAAGTCTATATGTAAGGTAAAGGATAGGTCAATTCTTGAAATGTAAGGATGTGGTTTTTCAAGATGGCTAACAGCTATTCAACGTAAGAAATAAAGACCAGAAACTGGAAAATTAATAAATTAAACACAAGGTACATGAACTCTAATGAGAGATAATGAAAACAAAAATGAGGAAACTTTGGTCTCTGATTGATGGATTCAAGAGCACAAGGGTCTGCCACCAGTCACTTCCACCTAAATCAGCTGGCAAGGACCAGGCAGTCCATGCTGCTCATGTCTGTGTGTTTTCAAGTAGAAGGAAAAAGGGGGAAATTAGAACTATGGAAAAGTTTCCTATCAGGCTGCTTCAATTTTGGAAATATATCCAAGTCTTTGTTAACACGTGAGACTGAGATGAAGTAAGAACAATACACCCCATGTGATACTACTGGGAGCTGCAAAACTAACCCTTAAGAGAAGAGTTATAATTTGACATATAGCAGAGTTTTGTTAATATCACTGAAGCTGAACAGTGCTAGTAAGTAGATGTGAAAGAATATAAAAAATTTAACAAAGAAAACTACTTGAGCAAAGAGTTGCACATATCATGGTATTCAGTATAAACCAGATTAAGGTGGAGGCAGGGGATTACATAATTTTTCAGGAGCTACTGAGCAACAGGAGGAAAGCAGATAGCAAAATAACCATTATTGTTGCTTAATTCCTCATTATCTTTTGCCTTCACGCAGGATAAGAAGATTATCTGTTTAGGCACTAGCATGTAAGTCAATGCATTGCTGAAGTCATTGTTAGTTTGCTTCTCCACAAACACACAGATTATCATAAGTAAAATAAGTTTAGCCCCACCGGAAAGGTATGTGATGTGCAATGATAACCATTTTAAGAAGATATATTTGCAGTGGTATGGAAAAATGCATTGATTACTGCATTAAACTCATGTCCGCAAGAAGTTGAGTTTTTTAAAGAGATAAATCAAAAAGATACTCAGGGAAGAGAATAATGAGGAATATACAAGCTCATTTCTGAGTTCAGGATAAAAAAAAAAAACCCAAAACCCAAAAAAAAACACCCTACTTTTTCAAAATATGAAGAAGAGAGAACCTCTAGGAAAGGTTCCCTTTTCTTAAGTCA
>JANVCC010000018.1:19723383-19757838 GCA_025345505.1 Todiramphus chloris collaris
TGGAGTGCATACTTGTCAGTGAAGAGATGTGCCTTTTAATAAACTGGTAAAACAATAGATGTCTTTATAATAGGAAGAGATGAACAGCACAGTTTTAGTCTTTTCTGTTCTTTGAATTTAGTTGGGATATTATGCCCTGTATATGCCACCAGTCTCTAAAAAAATCATCAATCTTCTTGTCAAAATAAAAACTTCTATAGCTAACCATTATTTAATCAGCTTTTTGCAACTTGCTTTCTATACACTACTTTCATCATTTACTTTTATCATTCATCCACTTTGTTTTCAATAATGGGGGGTGTGTGTGTGTGTGTATTACTATTTTTAGCTTTATCTGTGCCAACTTCTAGTTAACATTTTATGCTGTCTTATTCTTTTACATACACCTTGTAGGACACTCATTATTTGACAGAACACTCAGAACACCAGATGATACTTGTGTTGCTTTTTATAATTCATTTCAAAGCAGTTCTCATCTGTTTTTGCAAACTTATGTGAAGAAAAATCTCTCTGTTCTGCCTCAAGCAGCATAAAGCACACACTATACTACCCATCTTGCAGTTATCATGCAGCTATATTACTATTAGGAAAAACAAGACAAGAGTCGATATAACTATCCTGTTGAGAAGTCTACACTGTATTTGATGTAGTCCATAGGTGAATATCACTCTTATTTATACAGTACTAAATTGTACTTGTGATTTTAAACACAGTAAGAAGATACAGAATTTGCCTGACATATTGTAGGAACTGAAAGGAGAAGGTCAAAAAGATGAAAAGCAGGACGCATTGCAGGAGTTAAGGACTCTCCTAAATAATTGTGTGTGGTCCTCATCTTCATCAGGCACATCTGCCACAGGACAACTTTCATTAACTGTCCAGACTTTGGGTTTGTATTCAGTTCCCTTCTGCTGCTGAAAGACTATCTTGGAATCTTATTCCTCCAGCAGTTAGAGATCAGACTTCTATTTACCAGTCTAAAGGTGAACATGGACAATTATCCTTGTTATCTGGTGTCAGCAGTTGATTTTTAACACATATCTTGTAAGTAGATGGATCTTAGTGCTATTTCTAGGCATTTTTTCCTGGAAAATACCCTATGTCCTACAAACATAGGAGCATCATGAATTTGTTGCTTTCTATTTCCTGGGACACAGTTTCATTTTATTTCCTTTAGTGGATTTGCACAGAGTTTGGTCTGTTAACTGGTTTTTTGGAAGTCATAGACAGACCAGGAAAAGGAGCTGCAGCTTTTCCTCTGAAGGGAGAGGGGAGGGGTAGCCAGTGCAACTGGTGAAGAGGCAGCACTGGTGCCCATTGGAATGCAGGAGGAGAAAGATGGCAGTGGCATATAGGAAGGGAAATCTAATGCAGAATGGAATGAAACTTAAGAGGGGAAGGGTTTTCAGGCAGGCAAAAGAATGCGGTCTGTTCATGGGAATCCCCTAGGGAAGCTGGAAGAGAGAGGGTTGTGGAGTCACCTGGGACTAAACAAAGGGGAATTGACCATGTAGCATAGAATTATTCAGAGGCATGAATATAAGGGTACAGGAAAGTAAGGGTGGGGAGTCTAAGACAGGAAGACTGAGAAGGGGAGGGGAATGTGTGTGTGTGCCTGTCCATGTAGAGTGTCTTTAAATCCTGTTGTTATGCACACCCTGCCCCACACTGATTTCTGGGCACTGTCTTCTCCAACCTCAACCTTTCTTTTGTGTGTGCTGCAATCCTAGGCAAAGGATTTCTTGTTGTTTTGGGGGTTATTTTACATGGATTTATGAAAAAAATACTTTTAGCTGTATAAGGGCTTTATAAGTTCTCATCATAGTAAGATGAGTGATTCATAAGACAGAATGCTAAAGTATAGACAAGTATAGACTGACAAAAATAGCTTTTACTCTGACTGACTCAGCTCACCCAAGAGTTTGGTTGATTTTACTGTTAAAAGGAAATATTTCCTTTGTGTTTTGTGGTCCACAGCATCTCCACATTTTACTGCATCTCGTAAGAAAGAAATACTTCATGAGCACTTTTCACTTTGTGAAGATTCTTGTAAAAATCTATTTATTTATTTATTTATTTATTTATTTTTTGCATTAGATCACAGAACAGCAAAACAAGAAGCTGAAGAGTGCCCAGCAATCTGTCCGGTGCAGGGTTCAGTGATACCAGGTAGAAGTACATAGGTTGGTACAAAAAATAAGCCAAGACATGCCTGGCCCATATCCCACTCCCATTTTCTGTTGTTAAGAGTATGTAGAGCTAAGCATAAAGATAACATTTTCAGATGCACACAGATCTTGCTCTTTTCAAAGATATACATATCTAAGAATGTTAAAATCCCCTAACACTGGGATTTTGGCTTCTGAATGACTTAAAAACTTCCATTAAATACCTGATAGAGAAACTCTGTAGCTCTCATTCACATTAAGACCATAAAATTCCAGTTCTGTTTTTTAAAGTTAAATCACCTAGGCATTTTTATCACAAAGTTCCTTTCTAAACTATAACATATGATCAGTTTACAACTCTGGAAGGTGCACATATTCACATTACCACCTGCACTGGATTTGAATATAAATATTTATTACAATTCAATCTCCTTTTGGAGCATCACTCACAGAACTGCAGATGAAGAAAAGCCAGGATGACAGGACACAGATGAATGCTAATAGATTTGAACTTTTGCTAGCAGCAGACAGCTTTGTTATTAACACAATCCCTTCTTTTGCCATGCTCAGTATATTGAAAAGTTATTTTCACTGTCTAAGTCTAATAACATCACCAGTCATAATCTATTCCAGAATCTGAGGAAAATCGTTGACTTTTTCTTTTCTCAGTCATCTTCATCATCAGCCTAGACTGAACAAGACAAAATTATTTTCACTTACCAGGGATTTCATAAATCAGTGATACAGTAATAATTGTCAAGTATCACCAGAGTTTTGCTGGTATTTACAGAAGTTTAGCTTAAAATTCATGTAGTTGATGAACAAAAAAGCTGTTTACAGAGATTCTTTTTAGGCATTTTTCACCAAATCACTGTCATATCACATAAAGAAAAACATGACTTAAGTAATATCCTTTATATTGCTGAATGCATTGGTTATAAATTGGTATTAAGGTGAGTGTCTGGGGAAAATTTAAGAGTATTTAGTTAATATATTGCAATATTGCATAATTGCTCTTCTATGACTCTGTCTGATCTGTTTTCTATTTATTACTACTAAGAAAATGGCGCTCACTGAAACTCCTCCTTTTAGAGCTTGCCAGTTTTGTCATTACCTACCATGACAGTCTGGAGACCCCTGAGAATTTTCATCCATCTTTTTCACAACTTGCTGAATGTTGTTGAAGCAGGCATGTTTTGCAAAACATACAGACTACATCCACCCTCAAATCTTTATGTGTTTGTCATATTTTCGGCATTATACCATTGAGCACGTATGAGATTTGGATTTTTTTTTTTTTTTCAAGAGTTCTCAGGATATACCTCTAGTCTCCCAAATTCCATGAAATTTGGGGGTGGCAAAAATATTTAAAGCAAGAATGTTAAATAAAGAAATAAGTAAAAAGGTAACTTAATGCATAAAATCAGTATTTGAAAAAAAAAATCATATATAAGTAGATAATGTAAAACATCTCAAATGTTATAATATATAATTAATTTATTTATGAAACTACCTGGTCCTCAATGTTAAAAGTGTGTTTTACCTTGAGAATGCAAAAACTCTGAGTAGCCAAGTGCATCACACCATGAGCATGCAATAAATCACCATAACGATTAATACCAAGCCCATCAGTTTTTCATTCAGATAATAAGTGTTAGCAGAACACTTCACAAGTAAGAGTCAATTAGAAGACATGCTGCTCTAAAAGGATTAAATAAATCTACTGTATTTGAATAAAAAAAATCAATTTTATTAAAAATAATCTTTGATCAGTCACAATCAAGATTAATCAGGTAATTGTACAAGGGAACACATGAACTAAGGAATCATAATTAAAGAACAAAAAGCAATTCCAAGGAAGAACAAAGCGGTATATATGAATGGGGTTTTTTTTTTAATACATTATGTAGACAAAATCATTGCTGCCATAACTGAAATTAGAAAATTTGTTCCCAAGACAAAGAAATGTAGTCAACAATTATTTGACTCAATGAAACAAAAAAATTAAAACTTATTTTAGTAGTCCATGCACTTATCAACTGCATTTTATTTAAAAAATTGTTTTATCTGAAAAAAATGTAGTAAAAATATGAGGTTGTGTCATCTGTCCTAATTCCAAATCTATAGTAAGTACTTTAAAATTATAAAGACCTAATTCTAGGCTTAAAATAGAAGCTAACAAATAAAAACCTTTGGAAGAGCAAAACTGCAGCAATGTTAGTCAGTTAAATTGTTTTGGGATGCTAGCAAACCCTGAAGACTAACGACTATGTGCCTGCATGCACATTCATACATTAAACTCATTTTCTGTTTAGAACAAGGTGGCTATATCCTAAATTACTCTTCAGACTGAGTCCTAGCTTTTGATACATTCTGAATTGATGCTAAGGACTGTGCAGGACACAAACAAGCTGCTCTGTGTCAAAATCATTTTCTGGGATGTTAGTTACAGCAGCTCAGCATCATAAGCCATCTTCTCTGTGAATGGTCTCCTTTAGCCCTTAAGAAACAGGTGACTTCTCTAACGTCTGTGTGTAGTTCCCAGGGATGTCCTTTTCACTTTGTGGCCACAGTCAAAGCGTAAGAATTGTCTGTTCTTATAAACTGATGCCTTAGGGAAGTAAGCCATTTCATCCCAATGCAAGTGGGATGAATTTCAGTAGGATACCTATCTAGAATCATTAATTTCAGACAAACAGAAGACAACTAGTTTAGGCTAGCTGTCTAATCTTTAGGAGACTGAAGTTAGGTGGAAATATATCCTACCTATAATCTCATTTACCCAAAAGCTACTAGTGAGATAAACACAGGGGGAAGTTCTGACACTGGATATTGTATCAATATATGGCATAAATATGACTGCATGTTACATATACAGATGAAGTTTCAAGACACTGAAGAGATTTATAAGACACAACACTAAGTATTATAGAAAACTGTGGACAAACTGACTCTAGGCCCAAGCTGAAGCTCTGTAACTGCTATGTGAACCAACACATCTAGTCATTTGTATTTTGTACGTTTATTTACTGTTTCTGGTTTTGACATGCTTTAAAAATAGGCAGAGAACAATACCAGATGCAGCAAATTTATAGTTGGAAAATGGGTGCAAGATCTTACTTCTCCTGTGCTGAAATGCAGAAGAGCCATTTATTAAAAGCATCTTATTACTGAGGTGCTGGCAATAGAAAGAGGCTTGGATTTCATGTCCCAACAGGTCTCCCTTATCCATATGCTCCTAACAACTAAGATTTTCTGTAGACGGAATTCAGCATCTTCTCTCCTTCTGCCCTTGGATGTAACTATTTCCATATTAATATTTCATTAAATATAGAAATTGCCTATATTGATTTCATTTCAGGTCCTCATCAGAACTAACAACCAGATAAATATGAGTGAATTATATGTTCAGTCTACATTTCATGAGTCTAAAATAAAATTAAAATTCAATGAACAATGTTATTGGATTAAATGCAAGTCTTCAAGAACAGTCTGGCAGATATTTTATGTGCTTGTAATGATGAAGGCAGGTGCAGTTTGATAATAACTCGGTGATTAATTAACAGGTTTGTTTTTTATTGAGCGGAATAGTATGAAATTTATAACAGTTACTAACCGAGACAGAAATAGTTTTTTAATCAGTGTGCACCGCACAGTGTTTGCTGAAGTTGTTTGTTCTATCTAAAAGTCACAATAGCAGCTTTAGTGTTTCTTTGGTATTGGGCTGTCATGGTTTTTTTGTGATTTTAGCAATCAAGTGTAAAAATCTGGGCTTTACACTTGGTCAAGTTTTCAGTTTAATCCTGATAAAAGACTGTCCCAGACAGACTTCAAATAAGACAGCATCAGCTACTGCACTGGGAACAGGTTTCTGTTGTGATTTCGAAGTTGGAAGATTTATTTTTTTTATTCTGAAAAACAAATGTTATATAAAATATTTGAAGCTGCTTAGCTCTCTGGGAAACATTCCCAGTCATTAGCAGCAAACAGTCCACCTCTTGGAAGGCAAAAAATAACCAACAAAATTTACACCCAGTAGGGGTGGTAATGATGAGCTACTATATGCCACTGTCACTCACTACCATCAAGGAAACCACAAAGCAGGGCACATAAGTTATTCAACAAATAATTAAAATTGCTGGAAAGATGCCATTGTTAGGACAAAATCTGTTAATTTAGACACACTCTCAAAGGTATTACAACCCCTTGAGTATTCCCTAGCACAGTAAATAATTAATACCAAATGTAAGACTTGCTGCATGACAAAACTAAATGAAGTGTAATAACACTGAAGGCAAAATAATATGTCTATATTTCTTTTTTTCTTGACAGGTGCAGCATTACTTTGGAAAGCTGAAAGTTAGGTGTTCAGGGCAGCTAGAAAAATTTGCAAGACATGGGCTCTCAGAAGCAAAACCTCCCCAGAAGAATAGATAGTCCCAATTTCAGCTTCCATGTCATAAAGCTGACTTATTTTAAGCATAAATAGGACCTTTGTGATTATCTAAAAAGAATATGATCAAGGCTTTCCTGCATCATTTCCCAGTTACAAAGTAAGGTATATTTATGGCACCCTTAATACCCCAAGTAATAATCTGGCTGCTTTTATTTCAGCAAATGATTATTTTATCTTTTGAAATAACTACTGAAACTATTAAAATTTGTTTTGCATCTCCTCTCACAATATATATATGTGGCTTGGAAATATTAACTCACTAATTCCCAGTAAGATAAAAATATTTAATTAGCATTTATTAAAATATTAAAAGTATACACAGTTTTTAGTATTAAAGCTATTATTGGCTGATATTATTCAAAGTCACATACTTTTTTCCATGCTTATGAATTTATTGCCTTTCACTGTTTTGACCAGCAATAATCACAATGCACTAAACATAATAATTAGAAGAGCTTCTAAACCCCTGATTAACTGAACATAATGCACTGGTTTATGTACAAGCATAGCAGACAGAATGTGGTCTATCCAGATCAAAACCCTGCATTGTGAATAAACCCAATCTGTATGTGCTTAACATAATTAGAAATGCCTTTGCACTGAGAGTCATTCCCATCAGTCACTGAGTAGTTGGGTGGTAATCATCATTGATATGTAAAAATGTGCTGATTTTGTCAGTATTGTGGTAGAGCTGATGAACTTCTGCAACCCAGAGTATACATCTTTGAATACTTCTTTCATGTAGCTGGGCAAAAGACCACAGGCAATGGGGCATCTTCATACCTTTTGCCTGCAGCTTGTGGTGACTAAATCAGCAATAACAAATCGATATTTTTATAAGTCGACATATATTTCCAATAGCACTGAGTCAACACTTCTAATGATGATGATTATAAGACAAGCCAAGTTGTGGTTGTGAGTTATGGTTGCTTCCTCTTTCTTAGAATGAATCTTCAAGCTGATTTTGCACTTTTAACTTAGCCCTTTCTCAGAACAATATCCCCAACAGGGTTGTCCTGGTAAAGACAGTTAAGATGGAACTCTGCTATACAATGGAGCCTTAGGTATATACAAAAAAAAAATCACTATTTGAAGTGAATAATAAACCTGTTTAACTTCAAAGGCAAAATCAACAAGTTCAGATTCACATTATTTTCAAATTAACCATCTCTTTCACTCAGTGTCACTGAGTGCCTTCCAGCATGTTAAAGATCATAGGACTGTAAGGTGGGCCTTTGAAGTAGACTCTGACTCCTCCAGTTAGTCACAGGACTTACATTAAAAATGCAGTTTCCCTACTTTGCTTTTTTTCCTCAGAAATCCTAGAATTCATATTTCATTGTCGTGGTTCCACACCTTGTAAAAGCAACAAGCAGAGCATGCTGCCCCTAGTAAAAATTTGTAAATAGTTTTCAAGTGAATGTTTCTTTATTCCAACCAAAATATCACAAGTCATTGTGATATATAGTACCTGAAATCTGCATAATAAAACAATACCTATTATCTGGCAAAACATTAGGAAAGTTAAAAAAACCCCAAACAACAAGAAGATAAACTTTTATTAATATGAGCAAACATGGCAAATAGAATAATTCTTTATATGTAAAGATTTCTATCTTGGGCTGGCCAAGCAGTGATAGAGAAATACAATGTTACAGATAGACAGGAAAGTTCGAGAGTTCAAAATGACTTAGAAGATATTTTTGATATCATGTGTTGACTCAGGCTCCAAAGTAATTTTGGCAGTTTTGAAAAATGTACCCATTTACACAAAGACTTCGAGAACTGGCTGATGATTCAGCTTTCTTTACAGTTTGTGATATCTTATGGAAATCTTCAGAAAGCTCTGAATGCATTTCTTTGAAACCAGGTGTTCTTATGTAGCTTTACCTTCTCAAGTGAGTAATGTCATCAAAACCACTAGTGGCTGTTTAAAAATACTAACTATAAAGGTATTACCTATTCCTTATTCACTCCCCACTCCCACATTGACACTAGGAAACTGAAAAAAGAAAACTTGACACTTTGCTCTCTCTCGAGACAAGAAAATATAAACAGTTGAGAACATGCAACTAAATTCTTATTCTTATTGTCTACATGCTTAAAATATACATCAATATGAATAAATGCTTAAAAAAAACAAACAAAAAGAAGCTTGATTTTAATGACTGCAAATATATTTCTTATATATCTAGACAAGTTATAGACTTACAGTTGCTCTATAGTGTCAAAATAATAAAAAATACATACAATTTATTTACTGTGTAAAACAATACCTAATGAAAGAAAACTCAATGACTAGAATGGGAAAAAGGCTCTGGTGTATGCATGGCACATGGACTTATGCCCTTACTTCACTTCTGTTAGCAGTGAGTTTGCTTTGGCATGCAACAAGGGCATTGAATGTTATCATGACAAAAGAATAAACCTCTTTAAAAGGTCTTTAATCAACACATTTACAACCTTATTTAAATTTCAAAGCTTAATTCATGGACCTTACAGTTAAAAAAAATGTTGGATTAAATTTGTTTAATGCCAATTGCTACTCAAGTGGATTTTGTTACTATGAACATGGGAATCCCTTGCTTTCTGGGTGATCCTTTAAAATACTTCAAAATGTTAACATTTAAGGATGTAAATACGTAAGAAGCAGCATTAGAGGAATCTTTTCATTTATGAGATAGAACTCCCTTATATTAAAGGCTGCTGCAAATTATAATGCCTTTCATAAAATGAACCAACTTCTCCTGAAGTTTCTATAAAGCTAGCTATTCCCTGTCTCTACCAGGAACACCGTTATGATACGGTTTATATTAAAATGGCTATGCATTGGCATAGCTATTCTGAAATTAAGCTTGATAGTTGTCCTGTAATTGACTTTCTTTTCTTGCTCTGATCATTCTCTGCCCTTTCTAATCGATTAGCTGTCTCCTCATGGCAAGAATTTCCATCAGCTTTGGTTAAGGTCTTGGGCAAAGGAACACGTCCAACTAATCAGGTCCTCGGAAGCAGATTTAGAGCACTAATTACAAGCAGCTGGACCCTCTAACCACTTATAGTTACGCTTACACAGCAAGTTAGACAAGCAGCTTCCTCTCTGATTCCTGCTGAAGATTACCCATATTGCCTTCCTGATAACTGACTTATCTCTATCATGTTAACTTACCATGGAGATCTTTTACAGTAAATTTCTCAGCAAAAGTGGCCTAAATGCATACTTCACAACTTCCTCAATTTTTGTTACATAACCCCATATAAGCAAACTGGAGTTTACCAATCAGTTTCCACTACTTTCAGTGAAGGATCAATGAAACAAAAAGCAAGCTAATTTATTTCTTTGATATTCTTTTTTTTGGCTTGATGGAATGTCAGCTAATTTAATTACTCCTTTATATGAAAAGTGTACAGATCATGTGAATTAGTGAAATTTGATAATTCCTAATTATACTTTTTTGAGTTTATGGTGAATTTTGTCCCATTTTTGTTAATATAATTAAGCACTACATACAGTACATTTGACAATATACTAGTCTTGTTTAATTAATTTTCCCCAGAAGAAATAAAATACTTGGTATGAATACAACAGTTTTGCAGAAGGTTTATGATTTTTTTCCTTCATCCTAGAAGAGCTTTTATAAAGACAACTAGTCTTTTTGCTGTTGAGTAGTTTGCGTATTAGTTAGATTCAATAATTGATATGAGTAGCTGTTAGTAATAAACATGGTGACCCCTCTTTGCAGCTTGTACAGTGCAAGTCAAAGTGATTGTCCTTTACTACTAATTAACCTTTGAGATGGTTTTTAAGACTCTGATGTTAGATACAGTTTAGTAACACATGGAAATTTTACCACATTATTGAAAAACTTAAGGAGTAAGTGGGGTTTTATACATTTTACTGGTCTTTTCCATGTAAGAGAACCCCACAGGAAATTAAATATTCTCAGATTTTGACTCATACTCTATCTCTTTCACTTTCCAGTAGCCATTTTACAGTGTCAGCCAGAACTGACTATGACAGTCCAGCCATGTGCTCATGAACTTTGACTTGATGTAGATTTAAACACAGGAAATTTCAAATAAATTGTCCTGATCCCTTATTCTTTACCCGCTATCTTCTGTCTATCTTTTTGTGCAAAGATGCTTGTCTCATTTTGATAGAAGTGTTTCTCTCTTTCAGTTTCTATTCATCCTCCTCTC
Organism: Todiramphus chloris collaris; assembly: GCA_025345505.1. Classification (NCBI taxonomy): domain Eukaryota; kingdom Metazoa; phylum Chordata; class Aves; order Coraciiformes; family Alcedinidae; genus Todiramphus; species Todiramphus chloris. The sequence continues at coordinate 19,734,205 of JANVCC010000018.1, forward strand.
TGTCTGTAGAGTGAAACAACTTATTTCAATAGTTTTCATTTTTCAACTCCTCAGGAAATGAAAAAGTTGAAAAGGCCAAAGTTCCTTTTGGTCACTGCAAAAAAAAGTATTCTTAAAAAAATAAAAAGATTTATCTTTTTGAAGCTTACACTTTTATAAATTAATATATTCCCTGTATTTCCATTTACTTTGTCAGAATGTTTCAAAGTTCAAAATAAGCTATTGCAAAATTAGTCTCATCTACCTTATATGTTATCACAGTTTAATTAATGGATACATTACAGAATCACTCCCCTGATTTTTTTTTTCCTGAAATAGTGTTCAAGATAAAAAGATATATTCAAAAAGCTGAACTATCTCAACTTCTGCTTAGGCTATATGCAAATGCAGGTGACTGGAACGTGCTTTTATACTGTGAGCAACCCCATCCTGGTTTTCCTAATCTTAAATTTATTAACTTCTATAGGCAAACACTGGCATGAAAACTGATTAGAGGATTGAGCCTGCTCTTTATCTTTGTGGCACTTTAGGGGTGAATCCCAACTCTTTTGACAGTTTTACTGATGCTTTATTGACCTTTAGCTGCCTCATTGCAAAGTGGTTCCTTTATATAGTATAGACCATCCTCTCACCTTCACCAAATCATAGTAGCTTTAGCTTAGATGTGGATCTGGCCCTGCATTTCCCAAAAACCTGAAGTTCTGTGGATAAAATACAAAGTGATATGCAGAGATTAAGCATTTCCTCAGGTCCTGGTATCAACACCACTGCTGGTCTGGCTGCAGTTGCCACAGCTGCTGGACTGCACTGGAGCAAGGTGGAAGGAACCGAGGCTCCATCTCTCCAGCAAAGTGGGCTGGATTATTTTCATATAGTATTTTTAAAATACTTTAGGACAGCCTGTGTACCTCTAGGGATAATGGTACTTGTCTGGATACTCTTGCTGTCTATTCAGACAAGTATTTGGATTCAGCCAGCTGTCCCTTTTGGCCAAGATGCTCCATACCTGCCAGACCCCTGTCACAAAAATCCTGAAACAACTTCTCCCCTCTTAATTAGGTTACTCAGCCTATGTGCTTTACCCCTTTTTCCCTGCATGTCCTTCAAATCCTGTTCCCCTGACTTTGCTCATTTATAGCACAAAGCTGTTGCTGGCTGACAGCAGTCACCAACTGACAGTTGTTCAGCCATTCCTCCTCCCTCCCCTTGTCCCTTGTCACATCTTCTCCCACCTCTGAGCTGTCACCACCTTTTGCTGAACTACACCAGGGAGAAGAGGAGAAAATTAATTGTGTCATTTTCACATAACATCTTTCTACTATCATAACCCTGGAAATGTAATCTCCTTACAATTACAGTGAGTTTGCATGGGTGTAACTTCATTTATTTAAATAGACCTACATCTGACTGACACATGCAAGTATGTGAGGAGAATCTTGGCCTACAACTTTGTCACTGTGAGTTATTTCATATGTAAGAACATTATTTATTACTTCAGGTAAATAAGGATAAATATAAATAGACATATTGCTATTGTCATTTCTCCCCAAAAATACAGAATTAATGAGTTCTGACTAGACAGTCTTGGCTTGTCTCAGTTTGGTTTGGTGAAGGTTTTGTAGGCAATATGGACATAGCTTTTTATTAAGGGAAAATATTTTGACTAGTTAAGTTTTAAATTTTCTCAAAAACTTCAATTACAGGCTATTTTTCAAATGAAAGCATGAAACTTTTCTTTTGATAGAAAAGTCCTCCTTCTCAAATTTGACCTGTGGGACAGCAAAGGGTTTTTCTTGGTGCTTGACATTTGTGACTGGATCCATTCAGTGCTGAAGTACTTCCTGAGACTGTCATTTATTCCTTTGTTGCATTCAAATTCCTGATAAAGGTAAAAGGAAACACACATTATATGCAAAGTCTGAAATTTATTGCTAAGTGTAGATGAAAACTTTGCAGTGAAAATGAAGAATTATTTTAGTCCAGACCTGATTTAACAGAAAGGACAGAAAGAAGAAATAAGAAAGAGAAATCTCCAATAGGAAAAGTCTCAATAATAACAGTGAAATTAAAACTGTTATACTCAAAGTCTTTCTAGGAGTGGCACCTTGCTCTAGTGTTATGGCACCTCACATCCCATGGTTGCTGGTTTCAGACCAGGGCATCTGGGGGATTTACAGCATCCTCAGTCCTTCACCAGAAGCTTTGATAATGATACTTTCCTTCCTCATACTCTAGGGAACATTTGCATACTTTTGTATATTTCCTGACCTTTTTTATATCTTGTTCATTCTGCCCTGATCTAAAAAGCCACATTAAATCTCAATTTACTATACACAGTGTGTGGGTTATTCTGGAAATATGATTTTTCTTCTCTCTTACCCTTATACCTGGTTTTGCTCAACTTCCTAAATTGGTATTTCTGCAGCTGACCACTGGTGAGCTGTTCATAGGATTAAGGGTGTGGGATCCTCCCGTGCCCAAGTGTTACCATCCCCTGCCATGTTTACCCGACACTGTATCCTGTGCCTGTGTTCCCATTTCCAACACCATGCTCTCATCTTATCCCTGTCCTCTACATCATGATGCTACACAAATATTTCATTCTACACCAAAAAGCTACTTCCTGTTAGTATTAATTTTAGAATTATGAAGTAGTTATACAACTCAGTTATAAAAAAAATATGCAAAAGTGTAACAAATTATATAAGAACAAATTTTCATTATAAAACTGTTCCTACTGGTAAACAAAGAAAAATAAAACTCCAGACGGGCCAAAAAAAAGGCCTAGATAATGAGTCTGACAAGTCCTAATTCTAAGGCCTTATGAAATTAGTACAAAGAATATCAGTCTTGCAAACACAGTTTTCTGCTAGGGAAAAATACTAAATAAAATATTCCTTACTACTCTTTGCAGACCAATGCACTATAGTGCAGCACCCAAAAATACCTTTCAAGCAGTGATTGACTACATAAGAATTTTAACACAGATCAAATAATGTGTGCTATTAATGAACAGAAAGAACTAACTAGAAATATTAACCTGATATGGTAACAAATATGCTGGGTGTATCCTGGGTTTATCTGATGTTTTAAAAACAAATAAATACAGATATTCCATCTAAATAAAATATAACCACTTCATTTCTACCTGTTTTGAACATTTTTCTTGCAGCAAAAAAAAATTAGCAATCTGCATCAAATAATCATATATCACATAAATGGACATATTGTGCACATATTTATACCATATAAATGGCCATCCTGGGGGAAACACTCTCTAGATAGTTCTGTGTATTTGGTCCACACACAGAGCCTACACTCACAGTCTAATCTTCGCATGTACTGCTATCCAGGTCACTCATCAGTGGTGACACAATATCTTTCTATATTTCTGGAAAAAAAAATCAAATTTGCTCTTAAATATTTCTCATAGTCCTCCAAAAGCAAGTTGTTACTTCTATTGCAGAAAAAAAAAAGCATATCAAATGCTGTAAACAAAGAAGTAATAGCTTTGCATCTACAGCTTTCAGACAGTATTTATGATAGTCTTTTTTCTATACAGCTTTCAAATATACTTTCTATACCATTACTAAATTTAACCAATTTATCTATGTTTCTAGAAGTGGTTAATGTTCTATGTTATGTAAATTTTCTCCTGATTTTCTATAAAAAGACATTTTTTGCAGGGAACAGAGATTTTTATGTGGGTTTTTTTTTCAGTCTAAAAGTTAAAAATTAAGTGTACAAAGCACTGAAAAGAAGGAAACATTGTATACTATAACAAAACTCTAAGAAAGTAGAAGTTAATAATTTTTTAATTTCATTGCTTACTTAGCATTACTTAGTATTTACAGAACTTTCATTGTTTTTCTTTTTTTTTTTTTTTTTTTTTTTTAATCCCTGCTTTCTTTTTTTGATTGTTGATTAGTTACCACATTCCTAGATAAAGCCAGAAACTTTTGGCAGCTGGAGTGGGGTCCTACATACTATGTATTTTAGAAATTTTTTTGCATATTAAAATTGAATTGTTTTCAGAGATTCTTCTTTTTAACATATTTTAAAATGCATTAATAACACTAATTTTGATACCATAGTATCAAAAGTAAAAGTTTGATAGTTTATATGAGTTCTGCATCCGGGAGGTGATAAATTTTACTGGCTCTGCGAATGCCACAGAATCACAGAATCCCTTGTGGTTGGAAAAGACCTTTAAGATCAAGTCCAATCATTATCTAGCTCCACCAGGGCCACTACTAAGCCCTATCTTTAAGCACCATATCTAGATGGTTTTTAAATATGATGCCATTTCCTCTTGTCCTATCAGCTGTGACTTGTGAGAAGAGACCAACACTCACCTCTCTGAAACATCCTTTCAGGTGAGTTGTAGAGAGCGATAAAGTCTCCCCTCATCCTTCTTTTCATCAGACTAAACAACCCATGATCCCTCAAGCCTTCCTTACAAGACCTATTCTCGAGATGCTTCACCAGCTTCATTGCCCTTCTCTGGACCCGCTCCATCACCTTGATGTCTTTCTTATACTACAGCACCTGAAACTGAACACAATGCTCAAGGTGCAGCCTCACCACTGCCAAGCACAGTGCAACAAACACTTCCCTAGTCCTGCTGGCCACGTTGTTCCTGATGCAGGCCAAAATGCAATAAGCCTCCTTGGCCACCTGGGCACACTACTGGCTCATGTTCAGCCAACTGTTGATCAAAACCTCCAGGTTCCTTTCTGCCAGGCAGCTTTCCAGTCACTCCTCCTCAAGCCTGTTGTGTCACCTGGGGTTGTTGTGGCCCATGTGTAGGACTCAGCACTTGGTTTGTTCAATCCTATATGACTGGCCTCAGCCTATTGATTAGCCTGTTCAGGTCCCTCTGCAGAGCATCTGTTGTAATGAACTAAATAAGACCATGAACAGAGTGCTGAGCAGAGAGGTATATGCAACAGGAAAAAGTGACAGATACAAAGATCTTCCATTCCTTCCACAAATTGATTATTTTTTTTTCTGCCTTAGAAATCCTCTTGCCTTTGGATCAGAGAGAAAGATTTAAGAGGAGGGGCTACAGAGCTGGCTACATAAAATAACTTTTGAAAAAATTCAAAGATAGATACACTACAGCCTCTGTAGGCAACTTGCTCCAGGGCTTCACCATTCACATGGTGAAGAACTGCTTTCTTGTACCTAGCTGCAATTTCACGTGCTGCAACTTGTGACCATCACCTTGTCGTTTTGCTCTGCACCTCTGGGAAGAGTCTGGTTCCATCTGCTGTATAACCATCCTTTAGGTAGTGAAACATGGGTTATAGAGCCATCCTTAGACTTCTCTTCTGAAGGAAAAACCCATTTTTTCCAGCCCTTCCTCATACACCATATGTGTTAATCCCCTAGCCATCCTCTACTGGCATCTTGCTGATTTATAGAGCTTTCTACTAGGTGCCCAAAACTGATGTGGTCTTTGGCTTTACAGTCCCATAATGCAGCCTAGGATTCTGTTGGCCATTCTTGCTTCCAGGGCTCATGTTTTGCTCCAGTTCAGCTTACTGCCCACCAAGAGGCCTAGGGCTACCTCAGCAGATCTGCTTCTTGGGCAGGAAGATCTCAGGTTGTATTGGTAATTTGGGATTATTTTTTCTGAGATGCAAGAACCTTTGTTTGTCTTTAATGAACTTCATGATATTCTTGCTAGCCCACTCTAACAGCCTGCCCTCCAAAGGGCAGCCTTACACTGCAGCATAGTGACTGCTCCCTTCCACTTTGTGTGATCAAGGCCTGATCAGGGTGTGTGGATGCTGAAAAGCTGCTAGCAGAGGGATTTTCTCAGGTTCTCACAATATTCAGTGAGAATCCTGCCTTTCTCACACATGTTATGAGAAACAGTAGGATGGTTTTTGTAAGCTAGACCAACACCTGGTGGTTTGCTAAGTTCTGTTTATGGTACATTGGAAAAATATTTTGAAATGGGTGTTGTAGGACTTTAGCCATTCACCCTAGGAGATGGGTGATCACTGACCAATCTCCCTATGGGGCTAGTATATATAAAATGGGGTTGTAAATTAATAAAGTTGCTTCTTTTGCCTGCTCTTGCTGAATTTATATGTTGCTGCTTCTCTCCACTCCCGGCATAAACAGCAACAAGGGTGTATTATTTTTTCTTCTTCTTTGTCTGGATTTTTATTCCACTTGTCCAGAAAGTGTATAATAATTTTAAAAGGTATCATTCCTAACTTTGGTTCAATCCCTTTTTTTTTAGTAAAATTTCTTAGATTAATTGTTAGTTTCATCTACCTTAGAGTAGAACACCAGTTTTTCTAGACAAATGTTTTCCTGAATAGTTTAGTGTTATAGAATCTAGTAAGTACAGTGTGGTGATGCCATTTAAAGTCTGATGTCCGAACAGTCACAAAATGTTTTCTGGCTTTTAAGGCCCACTGTTTATCCAGGATACAAAAGTATTTTGTTTGTCAATTGCAAGTCCAAAGGTCACTTTCATTTTACTATCAAAAGTTACATTATGAGATTGATAATTATAAAACTTTTTTTCTAGTTTTTATGGGTTTTTAACTTCTCCCTTTTCATCACCAAACAGTAATAACATATAAGACCTTCTGTAACCTCCATCTCACATGATGTATTAATCATAGTAAAAAAAAGTTTGCAGGAAATATTTTCTATACAATATTAAAAAAATATTTTAAACAACTTTGGTTTCAAAATTTCTAGTTTGCTGTCAATACAACTACCTTTCAAACACTATCACTAACTGAAATTTTGAATATTAAAGATATGAAGGCCCTGCACCTTATTGTTTAAATTCCAGAGATTTTTTCCTTTGATATCTAGAAAGTATTAATTTTTTAAAGGATTAGTTGTCTAAATCCACTCATAAGACTGAAAAATTGGTCATGGCAATGTATGTGCAAAAATGCTGACAGCATGATTAAATACTATGTTGAGATTCTCTGAGTCTTTCATTATTTTAGCCATATTTCTTGCTGGGGTAAATGGAAAGATAGAATTTCAAAATACATTTTTCTCATTGAACCAGGAGAGAACACTTGTTAATAGGGAAAAATGGCATGGATTTGAAGGATAATGAAAAATAAATCTAAATACTTTTGGCATTAATTTTAATATGAAGTGTCCTCTGGAAAAACTTTGAATCAAAACCTCAAAATTTAAATAACTTTTTTCTCAGTAGTTCATTTTTAATCAAGTCTAGTTTAGATTTAGAAGATTTATTAGCTTTACTCAGTTTAGAAATAATTAAATCATATCCCTCTATTATTATATCTGGGTTGAAATTGTTCCCTTCTGTCTCCATTAGGCTTGTACCCAATTGCTCACATCTTTCCTCACTGGACATCTTTCCTCACTTGCAGTAATTGTTTCATGCAGAGAGTCCAGCTGTTAGGCCATAATATCGTTGTCCCAATCTATCATATTCAATGAGTTCTGGGAAGTAAAAACACTTCTGAAGCATACAATGATGAGACGTCTAAAGATAACTTTACATACATAGGGCAAGATTCTTTTACTGATATAAGTGCTGTTTATTCTTGTTTTCATCAATCCCCAAAACTATTTTCACAAAAGTCCCATGAGGAAAACAAACAACAAACAACCCTCTTGTTTCAACTTATGAAAACACTCATGTTTTCTTGCAGTCATGAAAATTGATACCCTTCTGCATTTTACTTACAGGAAAATGTCTCTTTTACTACAGAAGACAAATATTTCAGGGTTTGCCAAGACCAGTCATCCACATTGCAAATTTATGGTGTGGAGTCAAATTCTGCAATAACAACTGATTTTATATCTTTTTGACCTCAAACTCATATGTTTGGAAAATTCTTGGATTTGACCTGTTCTGATATTCAAAAATAATGTAATTTATCCACACATAATCTTCTTCTATTCTCTTAATAAAATAATGACTTCAGTGCTAATGTTGCAAGTGAAAAGAAAAACCCTAGTGGATGTCCAAATTCTGATCTTGGGAATGGCTCCTAAAAACATTGTTTATAAAATACTTTGAAAGGTTTTATATTTTAAAACCTTATGTATATACAAGTTACTGTTGTCACTGTTATTATTAAATAAGTTTAAGCAGAACTAGAATTTAACTGTAATGATGTATTATAAGTTTATAAAAACTGTCGTATCTTAACCTTTATAGAACAAGGAGTTGACATGATGTTCACTTAACATTCTTCACTCATACTGTTGAAGACCTAAGGCAGCTTGTCAACTGAGAAGTATTAGCCAGCATGACAGATACTATAGGGATATTTTGACACATGTCAAATCAGGGTAATAGCTATATTACCCATGCAGCATAAGGAGATGATTATGACATTCCATGGTACTGAAAACCTGTCACCATCTGGAATAGAACCTGAATTTTTACAGAAAAGTTTTTTGAAAATTTTTGTAAGTGCAAATATCTTGTAAAGAGGTATTACCTATAACTCAGCCTAGGTATATCTATACTTCAGGCATAGAATTTTAGTGTAAAGAATTTGATGCCTTGATCCAATGATACTGTTCTTCAGAAAAGGTAAGAATCCTGGTTGGGTCTTTTTCCTGATTTTGTTATGAGGGATGAGTATACTGAACTCCTATGCCTTAGATATTTTGATGGAATTGCATATCCTTGATATTTAAAGTACAGATGAAGAAAATGAGAAGACCCTAAAAATGCTGACTTATTCAGATGATTAATATTGCTCTAGGTGGTTATTCACATGCATTTACTCATAACATGACAAATTCATCATGTCTCTACAAGCAAATTAAACAGGACCAAGACACAGGCCCAAGAGTTATTGTTGAGTCTACTGTTAAGTCTACAGCACTGTTGCACACTCAACAAGATCTCACAGTGGAGGACATGGTCAAACAAAGGACCACACAAATGAGTCTGCCTTTAGCAGAGTTCAGCCATCCTATTGGTCAGCTGTGCAGACACAAGCAGAGTCATGGCACAGCTGGCTTCAGAGGCAGAAAAATCTCCTTAACCTGTTACATTTACAAATAGCTGCTGTTTCTGTAGAGAAATGCTATCTTGTGCCATAGATTGTGCAAATGCAAGGGGAACAGTAAGACAACATAGCACTATATAGCCTGCTTCTTGTTGTGCAGAGGTCCTGCCATGTTCACCCCATGCTGAAGCCTTCCTGATGTCTTAGAAATGCCTTAGAAAACCATAATACACTAAGTCACAAAGGCAGGCATGAAAAAAGCAGATGTTGAGATACCACTAAGTCATTCATATTAGAGAGCTGGGTCAGTTTGCTATGAAAATAGAGGGAGAAGGAGGTAAATACTAGTGTGAAGTGTAGAGTCCTGCCCCTAATGAGGAATAACACCATGCACCAGTACAGGTTAGGGGTTGACCTGCTGGAAAGCAGCTCCACAAATAAGGACCTGGGAGTCCTGGTAGACAAGTTAACCATGAGCCAGCAATGTGTCATTATGGTGAAGGCGGACAATGGTATCCAGAGGTGCATTAAGAAGAGTGCATCCAGCAGGTCAAGGTAGGTTTTCCTCCCCTTCTACTCTGCCCTGATGAGGTCACATCTGGAGTATTTTGTCCAGTTCTATGCTCACCAATTCAAGAGAGACAAGGAACTACTGGAGAGAGTCCAATGGAGGGCTACAAACATGATGTGGGGACTGGAGCATCTGTAATATGAGGAAAGGCTGAGAGACGTGTCACTGTTTAGCTTGCAGAGGACTGAGATGAGATATTATCAATATTTATAAATATCTAAAGAGTGGATGTCAAGTGAATGGGAGAAGACTCTTCAGTGGTGCCCTGTGATAGGACAAGGGGCAACAGACACAAATTGGAACAGAGGAAATTCTGTCTAAACATGAGGAAAAACTTTACTGTGAAGGTGACAGAGCCCTGGAACAGGCTGCCCAGAGATACCGTGGAGTCTCCTTCTCTGGAGACTTTCAAAACTTGCCAGGATATGATCCTGTACCACTGTGAGCTTGCTTTAGCATGGAGGTTGGACTAGAAGATCCCCTTCAAACTTCTACCATTCTATGAATCTGTGATTCCCTGAAGGAGCTTCATTTGAGCTATTTTTGCTCTCTAACTCTGGTCACTGACACAGCATCTGCTATTCTAAGGATGCACAGATATTGTGATAAAGCCTTTTCATAGGAAGGGGCTGAGTGCTCCAAAATACTGTCTAATAGATAAAAACATTATCATATGAGCTCTATTTAGGACCCTGCCCATAACATGACTGTAGCATATATTTACAGAAAACAAAAGGGAGAAAACAAGGTGTTCAATCCTTAACATTTATTTATATGTCCATGTCAGGGGAATTTGTATTGAAAATTGCCATTTGCTTTATGAATATTATCTCATTTACCCATGTAGATGTGAATTAACTATAGAAAGAAAGAACAACCAGTTTACTGCAATATATATTCTTTTGCCATGTGATACGGCACAAAGATACAGCTGAGCACATTGTGCTGAGGTGGCATCCACCCCTACATCCTGCTTAATTTCTAAAAAAAATTATAATTTCCATATGTTACCTACAGTTGTCTTATAAAAATTCCTTGGAGATAGGCCTCTTCTCCTCCATTATTACATTTGTATGCAGTGATAATTACCAAAATGACAGAATGAAGTAGAGATGGATTGCAGCGTGTGCAAGCTGGAGGGTGTCTCTAAGGTAATATAAAGTATGAGGTATGGAAGACACATTCCTTGAGCCTGAACTTGGACTTCATATTTATGGTATTTTGTCTTTTGTTTGTCCCTTCAGGTATTAAAACAAAGTAGCTGATGATTTTCTTTTTTCAGGAATGAAAAATGTCAACAATCTCTCACTCTTTTCCTGAGAATATGCAAAACACAAGATACCCAAAAGTATTACTTTGTCCACATTACTAAAATGAACATCACATTCCTTTATTCCAGTAATTATTATGTTAGAGTAATTTTAGCAAACATAATCTTCTGACAAACTGCTCTTCCCTATAGTGCTTTGAAAATCCTACCTATATAAAGAATGGAAAATAATTTGTGTTTAATATTGTTTCCAGTAAGTCTAATCATTAGTAGAACTTTGGAGCCATTTATTTAGGGCCACACAGACTTACACTTAGTCTTGAAAGTTATCACAGTATCTAATACACAATGCAGAAGCAAATCTGTCCCAAAAGAAATAACTCCATATGGTAAATAACAAAGATTTACTATCAATAAACTCAAATGCAAATTATTGAGCTACTCACAGGAATAAATGGTATTCAGTTTACCTGAGTAGGAAACTCTGGCCTCTTCAAGTGTTAGTGTAGAATCAAAGAACTAAGAAAACAATATAAATCAGTGAACCATAGACAGGATTATTGAGAGAAAATTGATTTTTAAAAATGCTGAAAATAAATCTTAATAGCTATGTATGCCACTGAATTTAGCAAATTTCTCTTATAGAATAAATTGATAAATCTAGTCCACTTCACTGCCAGATGTTACTGAAATTATTTCAGGATCTATAAGCAAGAGTGGTGTATGCATAATCACACGTTGTCAGAAACTTGGCAGCTATTCTCATCTTTGCTTCATTGCATTGCATGGTTCCCATTTGTCATTTAGTGTCACAAACCCTCAAGCATGAGCGATTAGAGCACTTCAGCTAACATGCTGCTACAATGGTTTAAATGAAGAGCAGAAACTCACTTTCTAAATGCAGTCCTTAGAGACAGGCAAGTAAGATTACTCATAAATGTCTAACAGAGTTTATTAACAGGTATATTTCCAAGACGCATCTCCTTAAATTAGACCCAGAAAGTGCAAGAAATGATCACATCTTTATCAATAAAGATAATCCATCTATTAAAGCTCTTTTGAAATTCATATAAACTCATTTAAGGATGATTATTGTACCTTTCTTTCATTCTACATTTAACTTGTCATTAAAGTCTTTTATGTCTTTGATTAGTTTTGAACTCATTAATTACAGGGCAGTACACTGAAAGAAACTGTCTTTGCAAATGAGTAGCTAGACATGAATTTTTCTTTTAAGGCATAATCTAAAGTGAAAAAAACATAAAAGAAATATTTTGTTTGGTTGTTTTAATTTCTCTAGGGATACTGTTAAAATAAAAGGCAAAGGTTTCAGTACTCCTCTTTTTTTTAAGATAAACTATCATGTTTAGAATGCAGTTTGTAAGATTGTCTACAAGGACTTTTTTAAGCAAACAAATACTGTGATTTATTGGAGAAGAATCCCTTGTCAGTGATTTTGAAACTGACAAACTCCCATGTAGTCAAAACATATTTCAAACAGAACTCACTCATGTTTGTCCACAAACACATTCATATGTACCAAAATTTACTGTCCTATGTTCCTATCTCACTCTGTAAGGATGGCTGCAGAACACTGCAACATTATAGTGTTTCAGCAGATAGTGAATTATTTTCTTTATTTTTTTTATACTACAAATCATTATATTACTCCTAGAAATTATACACAAGGCATTGTTAAGTTTGTTATTGTTATATCATGTACACTCTTTCTTCTATAACATTTTATTTCACTAGTCCTTCTGTCTTAGCATTAGACCAAAATAATCAACAGTCATCATAAACTTGTTCTTCTCCACTATTTTTTCAACTTTAAAGTCCTGTCAAAACCATGAATTGCTTATTTCTTATAATTAGAAGGAAGATAGTCTTACATGACATTAAGAACATATCTTACATAAAAACTACTATAATTATAATCAGACTTGGTTGTCCAGCCATGCTGAATTTACTGATTCACTGACATTTCTCTTACAGCTATGTATTTCTGGTAATTTGGAAATATCTTATATAATGACACTGGTCTTTGTTTTGAATTCACTTGTATTAATCATAATTTTCAGCAGATGTACTCCTAACTTACTGCAGTATACATAAATATTAGAACATCCCTTATTTTTTCTTTAATCTTTTTCATAACACCTGTATTAAACCATTGTTTATGGCTTATGACAAAATAATATATTACAATTAAAAATTAAATAAACAAAATAATGATGAGTCAAAATATTACTATGTTACAAACCTCCTTTGTGTTTCTATCAGGCAGACAAATAAACTGATGCCTCACTACATTAATCATAAAAAAAGAAAGTGTTCTGATTCTGTAAGATCTTTAAAAATCAGAGTTCATAATTTCTCTTCCTTTTACTTTTTTCTATTGCTCATCTGAGTGGAGTTTAATACTTACCTGGGTTCCACTCTCTTTTTTCAGAAGTCACATTCACTACACTTCTGTAGTTGCAAACTTTGCAATAAAAAACTGTAAATTATGAAAAGAAGAACGTATTTTAACTGATTTGGAACATACTGTGATTATATATATTTATATACATATCTACATATAGATATGTGTATATATATTATGCATTTGTATATTTTAATATTGAGCTCAAATCATACTGTAGATAAACAGAAAAGTCAAATATGTAAGCTGCATGAAGAGTTTACATTTTAGAGAAACAGATGAATATTTCAAGCTGTTGTTCAAAAAATAGAATTAAGATATTGTAGCATAGTAAACAGCATCTTTCATATAGAACGATCTGTAATTCTTTGAAGAGAGCTAGAATACTGTAGTTCATTTCTCTTAAAGAAAAATATTGTGCTCTAAGTGCTTCAATAATTCGATTACAACTTTGTACATTCAAGGAATAACATGGAATTAAATAGGCAAATAATTAGTGGATCAAAACTTAGAGATAATGAATAGCCTCATTTTGGGCAACTTTGGAGGCCACGTGCTCATCACAAACTCAGTAGCTCTCACAATTTGTCTAAGAGGGTGTAGATGAAGTGTGTGCTATTGAATAAAGTCAGGCAGAAGAAAAATCATAACCTGTAATACAATAAACATCATAACCTGTAATGCAATAAGCAAAATTTTTCTGTAATATACCAATACCACCACAAGCAAACTGGTGCATTTGGGTAATAGACTATAGAATTTCTTCTGTTCCTTGTTCTTAGGAATTAAGATCTCAAACCTGCACCTGTGCATGCATAGCTAGAGCAGAATAACAAGTAATAATCTGCCAAGAATGCTAAATGTCATGTGAAAATAATCCAGTTTGCTCAGTCACTGTGAGAATCTGCAGTTAAGTGACAGAGGTTCCTTTTACTGGGGTAGTCATCACTTATGGTGTGTGACATCATGGTGGGCGTATCTCGGGGGATGTTTATGCACATAGTTTTTCATTTTCCTTACAAACTGGTTTTGGGTTGCTCTCATGTACTCCTACTAAAAAGAGAGTTTCTGCTACCTCTCATCACCTCAATAGCATTGCCAACAAGTCAAAGAAACTGATCCTTCCAATCTGCTCAGCAGTGGTAAGAGACATTAGGAGAGCTGTGTCCAGTTCTGGGTTCTTCACTCCATGAGAGAATGGAGTGAGTCCAGCAAAGGGCCTCAAAGATCGCAGAGGGACTGAAGCATCTGACATATGAGAAAAGGCTGAGAGAGATGGGACTATTCAGCCTGGAGAAGAAAAGGCTCAAGAGAGATCTTCTCAATGTGTATGAATACCTGATTGAGGGGCACAAGGATGTTGGAGCCAAACTCCTCTCAGTGATTCCCAGTGAATGACAAAAGGCAAAGGTCATCAACTTAAACACCGTAAATTCTGTTTAAATGCAAGAATGAAGTTATTTCCTGTGAAGGTGGTCAAACACTGAAATACATACAACTATACATAAATAGTATACATAAATGAAAATACATATCATAAATTCAATACATAAAACTATACATAGTCCTGGGCAATTGCTAAGTTTTGTGATAAAATCTCATCTGAACCCACAGAGGCCCAAAGGCAAGTGGGGAAACACAAATGGTACCTTGCCCTGGCTATACCAAGGCCATCACAGGATCAGCCCATCCAAGATCCATCTCAGCAAGCCTGGAGAAGAGCAAGAGCACAGATGTATACAGGAACCCAATTAAGGAGTCAGAAGAAGGGACACCCTGTCTAGGCCCCTCCTGGGGCTTTCCCAAGCAAACCTCAGCCCAAGTGTCCAGGCAGTAAACCCATCAAGATGAGTCAACAGTAAACTTGGAATTTTGGACTAAGGGGAGTTTCTGCATGAGGCACGCTATGGGATGCAGAGGAAGAGAATTTTTGGGTTTGTACAAGACTTTTTATGCATTATTTAAAAAAAATGTGGGGAAAGGTATGGATGTAGGTGGCTTTGGGAGGAACAAATTGGGGAAAATCTCTTTACTGTGTGCATGTTAGTGTATAGGAGAGCCTATGATGTCAGCAGCTGGAGTCAGACAATAAATTGGAGCAACTCTGTGTCTGTGGTGCCAGCAACTGGAGAGACTGAAGTGAAACCATGCAACAGACACTGAAGTGGTACCAGGGACCAGAGGCTCTGATACCCATTGTGCCAATGACTGGAGTGAGTTTGTGATCACTCGTAAAGATGAAGCTGGACTAGTTGACAAGTAGGTGAAGTAGCCTGGGAGTCAAGTGTGTCTCTTAAGGGTGATACAATGGGGCAGTCAGTTTGTGGGCAGACAGGTTCCTTGCCAGCTTCTGAAGAGTGGTGTGACTGTGTGGGTCTCACTCTGGAAGTGTCCCTAGGTGTAAGGCAGCTGAAGAAACAGAGGATCCAGGGGCAACTTGTCAGACAGAGTGTCTGAACCCAGCTGCTGGAGGGACCTAACCTGAACATATACATATGTATATTTGCCACTAATGAACGTCCAGCTCATCTAGAGAGGGAACTGGATGCAGCTGTTGATGCTGCATGTGTTTATGTGAGTGTGGACTCTGTCTGTCTGTTACCTGTGTGGTCATCCATAAACATATGCATAGGTGTTGGATGCATGTGTTTGTGTGTGCCTACAGGGAATACATGTTCAGCCTCACTACTGGTTGGACCTGCAGATGTCAAGCTAAGGTATACTTGCCTTCTGGGCTGAAGGATTCAGCCCCCTTCACAGCAAACAGCTCTAACTGATCCTGTTCTGAGCAAAGTGTTGGAGTAGATGACCTCCAGAGGTCCCTTCCCACCTTAGCTGTTCCATGAGTCCATGTTTCAAGAAGTTCTCTTCTACTTCATAGATAGGCAAATTTATCTTCATGAAATGTGCAATGCCCCTCGGTATAAATAGCAGATCTTGCCTTTTAAGAACTTGAAAAGAGGGATTAATGAACTGTTTGGCAGATGACAGTACAGAGAGCTGAAATCAGAGGAAAAGAGTTGGGGGTGATACAGAGGAAATGGGAAAGGCAGGTCAACTTGTATTGTGTATTTTCCCTCTTCAGGGACTCAGGAGGAGTTTGGATTTGATGGTTTGCACTGAAGGAAGGTACCTCCTGGCAGCTTCTCCTCTTTCCCGTGGAGTTCCTGCAAGCCCTGTGGAGTAAATGGGTTCAGAAAAAAAGTGTGGTGCCCATGTGGGTGCCCATAGCTTGTTCAGGAGCTGGCAACCATCAGCAGCAGTGCCACTGGGTTGGGCTGTGGAAGCCAGGTCTGCTGTTGCAGTGTTAGACAACTGTGCATGGAGCAGGGAGGCAAAACTGGTGGTCACCCATGATGTCTTTTGGGAGCAATCTTATTGTGAATGATGTCTTGATGTATGGTAATTGAAAAAGAGAAAAAAAACATGAAGGCAAAACTGCTTTTGGGGAACAGTATCCTAAGTACATGCACATTTCTTAGAATGTTGTTTGTTTTCTCCTAAAAAACATGAAAAAAAAAAATGTGAAGTTCTCTGTCTACATATGGTGTGACTTTATGTAGTATCATTACCACATTTCCTGAGCACCCCAAGGATTTTTAACATCTTTACCTAAAAATGTATTTATCTTCAATGCTATAAATAATTTTGTTCTTCCTACATTATCCTCCCTCTTAATTTTCTTACATGCTCATACTCCTGGTACTCATCCACATAGTTCATTTGTCAGTTTTCCCTATAGTCATTATTTCACTGTCCTCTTATACATAGCTCATTTGCATTGTATGACTTCCACGTCTTATCTGTGAAGCTCATACCTATTCCTCATTAAACATCATTCATAGACCTATTCTTGCAGTGTGCTGCCTACAGAGGAATTAACGTTATTCAAAGCACTGTTATTAAAAGTTTAATATTAGATCTCAATACATCTGTTCTCTATTCTCTAACCTTTGCCTGTTTGTCTACTTACCATTCACCACAAAATTCTCTAGAAGCAAATGCCTGCTCCTGAATAATAAGTACCAAACAGACATGAACCAGTACTAAATAATGGATAGCTGTGGTAGACTAAATGAAATTCAGATCTCTATTGAGTCAGCAGAAGCTTGTGGTAAAACTGAATCTGTCTTATTTCCTACAGTAAGGAAGTTTACAGGATATTTTGTATTTACTAAATGATACTGTGTTTTTGTGAAATTTAACATTGTGTTCTATGTATAACTATAACAATGAGACATAATGGGAAACATTTCTTTCACAAATGTGTAATTCTATGTATTTCTCATTTGCGATAATGAGGTCCAAACTCACTTTTTAAAGAGTGACTTTAAGATTGTGAGGAATTTCACAGAATTAGCAAAGGGAGCTCATAGTCGCAGTCTTGCCAATAATGTTCCCTCAGAACACAGAAATGCTTGCTTATACATGTATGAAAATAGATAGCTTGAAAGAAATTAGCAGATAAATTAAAGACACTTTTTCTATTGATGTATTATTCTTGCATTACCCCTGACCACTATTCATTTCATCTATAAAGTACAGACATCTGACAAAATCAGATGACAGTGGTGTCCCACAGTAGTAAATGGCTTATTTTGGAAGTATACTTAAGGGTGAGATTAATACTACCACAGAAGTTCCACTTTATAGGTGGTGACAATGAAGGACATATAGACAATTAGCTCAGATATAAACATCTGCTACATACTAGAAATCTGCTTTTGGTAGCATGAAGCTCTTGCAATTTAGCAGCAGCAAAAATTTGGACTTTTCTGTCCAATTCAGTTCAATAAATTTCCACTTTCACTAAAATATAAGGCTGGGGAGATCATATTTTTAAGCCTATATTGTATCAAGCCAGATTCTAGCATGTTTGTGTATTTTCAGAGCCTTGGAACAAGCTCCACTATCCTCAATTGTACCCAGCATCTTCAGAGCTTTGCTCTCACAGCCTTTAGTATCCTGTTAACTCACATTTGCTGTTATGCTTAAAAAATAATTGAACTCTTACATTGATGTTTCTATAAATCTGAACAACTGGAGGTATCTTTTTCCATTGTTGATCTGGAATGGTACAGATCTCTAGTGCTCTTATAAGCTACACTGAACATCTAAGGCAGGTTTTATGGGACCACCTAGGCTGGTTGCTTAGACCTCTTCTGCAGTCAGTTTGGAAATCTCATTTTAAAATACAAGTGCCTATTTCTCTATCCTCACTATAAAAGTTCAGACAATTACCTCTAAAATATTGATCCCTAATGGGGACATGGAAAGACAGGAATCCTACTCAAAGTATTTGGCCTAATATATTAAAAAAAAAAAAAAAAAAAAAAAAAAAGAGTGCCCTCCTGTTGAATTACTCCCTTTGAGCTCACTATTCAACTCAAAAGCAAGAAGCTCACTCCAGGAAATTATTAATGATGTCAAATACACACACTACATCAGTGGTTATGGACCTATTGTGAGCTTTGAATAATAGAAAGCTGACCACCTGCAATGCAGAGCTATTTACACTTCTCATGACATTTCAAACTTTAACTGAAGGGAACATCCCTTTTTGATCGCAAACTAATTTTTAATTTTACAGCAATATCACAAAAATTTATTTTATCAGTACCATGGAATAATTTTTGAGTGATTTTTGTGGACATTAGTATTGTATGCAGCCCTAAATGAGCTTTCAGACAAATCTTAAGATAACATTCCCGCCTCAACTATAAAATGTATATAATATACCATATACTGGACTCCTCTCTGCCTCCCTCAGATAACCACATGAACATCTCTACTTTTTTCAGACAACAAAATTGTAATTGACAGGGTGATACCAGCAAGGCTAAAAGATCTCTGGATAGACCATGTCTTTTAAGGCATTGATTTCTATGCTTAGTTCATCTTCATCTCCTTATTATCAAAACCACAATGACGGTGCCTGAGTGTGCCATCTGATAGTATTTTGACATGCTAAATGAAAAGCTATGTTCCAGCTGAAGTTATATAAGCTGAAAAGAAATAAAAGGACCATATACCTTGAATTACATTCTCATTATCTCATTTTTTTCTGAACTCCAAATCCTGCTTTTTTAGAAAACCAAGCAACTGAGTTAATTAAGTAAATGTTCACTTCAGTTCAACATGTTTCTAGAGCAAAATTAAAGAAGTTATCTATTTTTATCAGTTCATCTTTTTGCCTGCCAGTGAAGATATTAATACAATAAAACCATGACCAGAAGTAGCCTATGGCCTTTGAAACCTCACAATGTTAATTGGAAGAAATGACCTAGAAGTTTGATTCATTGATTACTACCACAAGAAGGTGATTCTTTTCAGATTTTCCCTCTACATCTTTTCCCGTACTTTTTCCCTCTGCTTTTAGCACACTAAGGAAACAGTTTGATAGTTACTGGTGGGGATTATTTCAATGCTTGCTGTTTGGAGTGCAGGTTGTGACAGGAAAGGATGATGAATTGTTCCCCACGGTACAGAATGATTTTAAATTTTAGTATTCTCTGAAATTTTCTCCCTTCCAAAATGACATTAGAAAATGAGGAAAAGTTTTAGTGTATTCCATAATGGAAAAATCCATGGAAAATATGAAGGTCATTTTGTAGTAAATGTGGGTAAAGGAGCTGATAATCTTGTGGATACAGAAAGTAAATGTCATTGAAATGAGCAGTACCTTAAAATAATGAATTTTTTACACTATACAATAGATGTTTTTACCAAAGGTTGCACCTAAGATGCATTATTTCATTTTCTTCCTCTTAATGTTTAGCATCATAATAAGGGCGTAGCAGTTATAATCCTCCTTAGAAAGCCAGTCAGAGCATCACCAATTTACAAAACCAGTAAAGGCAGGGCACAAACAACAGATGTTTCTAATTGTTTAGGAAAATTATTTCAACTACAAAATTATACCTTATAAAGATATGCTGGGTATTTGTGAACTAAGGTAGTGGGTTTTCACTGAATTGCACTTAATTACGTCTTAGGTTATTAGGTTCAAAGATGTGGCTCTGCAAGTGCTTCAATCTAATTTTCTGGGATTGTTCTGTGGGGTAACTGATGGCCTCCATGTGACAATACTGATACCCTTTCATGTGATCCTCATCTCATACATAATTAATTGACAGCACCATAAAAGTCATTCTTAGTCCTTTCATCAATGTTTTCTTTTGTGGATGGTGACACTAAGACTTTCTTAACAGAGTAGCATTGCTTCTCTATACATGGCTAATGAAGAGTGTCCCTGAAGAATACTTTCTTTCTCATATCCTTTTCTTTTAAGAGATTTAATTTTTTTCCCTGAATGTTCCATGTTGAGAGAATTTTCTCACTTGCTATTAAAACGCAGAAAACCTAAGGAAGAAATTGATCACTGAGATGTGATCTTTATATTTTCTCAAGGAACTGAGAATAAGAAGAGTTAAAAATAACCTGAAATTATTTGAAGTTAAAAAGATGTGGGGAAAGTACTACCTATTCCTTAAGAAATTCTGTCCAGATGAAAAATGCAACAATTAAGAAAATACTTTGGGACAAATAAAAATGTATATTTATCCTAAAATTTTGGGAAATATTCTACATACTACTTAGGTGTCCATCCTCAGTTTGTCAGATAAACTATTCCTATTGCTCATGAGAAGAGATAAATAGCTTTGTGAATAAAAAATACCTACCTATTTTTAATATTTATATTAGGCTAAGACAAAACACAATGAGGACACACCATTTGCCAACTCTATTTACTGACAAGGTCATTAAATTCTCAACTGTTTACCTCAACTGAGACACAGTTCAATATGGACAAAATGAATCCCATCAACACAAGGTTGCATGTACTTATACCACCTACTTATCAAGGAATGCACTTCAGCCAAATCATTCTTGGCAGATACAAGTCTGATACAGTTAAAATCTCTGCAATTGGAGAAATACAGTGAGACTTGCATTGTGTTGCATAAAAACTTTCAGGACTGAAGCAACAAAAGCAGGAAAAGCAGAGTAGCATTTATATTGAATAAAACCTATCAGCATCCATTGGGGAAGAAAAAATCCTAAAAGCATGTTTCAGGAAAACATCTGATGATTTTTAATTCAAATTCAAAATTTTAAAATATTTAGTTGTACTATCTTTATACTCTGTTTGATCTCCAACTGTCTAAAAATCTAAAGCTTCTTATGATTTTAAATGCACTGAGTGGATCTTCAGTCTCTAAAAGAATTAATATTTGATCCCAGTTACCAGGAAGAGAAAGTTTCAATAAATAAGTACTTTTGATAAGGCACTTAGTTATTCACTCTTAATCACAGATGAGTTTAGTGGCTAAAAGAGAGATTGTGGTATGAAATGATTTAAGAAAGTTATTTTACTACATAAATACAAGGGGTAATGTTTGCCATAATTAGTATTTAAAAAGAAGTTTCCAAAATTGACTGAAAGTCAGTTTGAATATCAATAATTCTCAGCTCCTTTGTTAGCTCAAATCAGATTCTACTTAACTTATTTTCCATAAATTCAATTTTATAATTAAGAATATCTCAAATCTAAATAGATTAAATCATTTCATACACTTTTTTTTCTGTAAGTTTTATGCACCATTCGAACAGTCTTTTCAATATTATTGACTTTTTCTTCTAATGATATATAGGAGCATATTACAAAAGTCTATTTAACTGAGGTATCACACTCTAAAGCACTAACTGCCTGAAAAACATTATATAAAAGTCACATTCAATTAATCTAAATTATTTTTCTGTTAAAAAAGAATTACAGAATTAAGACACATCAGCTGCATAATATCTGATCTCCATGCAAAGCTAACAAGTTCTGTTGACTGCAGTCTGTCTAGGCTGCTTCTCTCTCTTTCTAGCTCTTTCATAAGTACAAAAATAATTTTAAAAATCCCAGTACTGTTTCTTCTTTCAGCTTAAGTCTTCAGAACTATGTAAGACAATCACATTCAACAAAACTATTTTAATAAAGTGAGAATGGTTAGATCAGAAAAATTAACACAAAATTCATTAGGTCAGGGTTTGCCTGAAAGAAAGGCTTCATATAAGAAGGAAATTAGTTAAGCAGGTTGCTAAGCCATATCTGAATAAGAGCCTTCCTATTATATGCAATGTTTAGTCTGACAACATGCATGAGTTTTACTAAGAACTCACCACCAGAGGCTTAACAAACTGCCTAACAAATTTTAAACATGATACATAGAGATCTTTCTACATTTTCTTGTGATTTATAATATATATAGGAATATATAATAATATATAGGAACTTTAAATCCTTTTGTGGCTATAATGTATTTTCTGCCTGATTCAGAAGACAGACACAAATCTGAAACACTATCAAGGCCTGATGTGGGACCCATGGATACTCAACTTGTACTGTATTTGGACCGGAAACCTGGATGAGAATGTCTCAAAGAAGAAACCAAGGAAAAGTTCTATAGCCTGCAAAGATTTTTCAGGAAGAGCACATTTACCTCACGTGTTGCAAGTACCTTGCTTCTCTGGACAGTATTTCTTGCAGTGATTACAGGTGAGGTATTCTGGAGGAGCTAGATATTTGGGAAGAGTAACTTTAATTTTTTTTTTTTTTAACATTTTATTTCTTCTCTAATGTATTGTTTCTGTAATTCTAGAATTTTATTTAAAGCCTTGTTAATCAGTCTACCTTTTTCTTACTACTTGAAAGTGTAGGTATCAGGACTAACACCAGTGTATAAGATCAGGCTGGCTCTGTATTTCTGTGATAAAAAATGTATTATCAGTCCATCCAGAGCTCTCCAACTCTGTCATTGTCTTGAACAACACACTTTTATAGATCATCATTTAGAAGTTTCTTCCTGCAGCTTTCATCACTAGTGAAAATATTTTTCTACCACTGGTTGTCCCTTGACTTTGTTAGAAAGAGTACAGTTTTTTAATACTGTGGCCTGATTTAATGAAACTTGCTCTTTTGGCAGATGTGATTCAGGGATCCATTTTGAATAGAATTCCTTACAGTACAGAAATATGTGTTCCCAAGAATCAAAGACTTATGCTTTTGATCCATTTGGCAACCTCTGTATTCTCCAAGAGATGACAAGATCATTTTTAGACATTCTGTGGAATGTAATTTAATTGCCTCTTCTAAACTGGTCAACATGTTCTTCAAAGCCTTTTTTTTACACTTCAGTTAGATAAATGGTACTTGAATCACAATGTTTTCCAAGTTTCTATATTTCCTTATTATTTAAGAGTGGTCTAATAGCATCTTTCTGATCCTCTCCCTCTCCTCTCCCTCTCCTCTCCCTCTCCTCTCCTCTCCTCTCCTCTCCTCTCCTCTCCTCTCCTCTCCTCTCCTCTCCTCTCCTCTCCTCTCCTCTCCTCT
>JANVCC010000018.1:19758238-19780838 GCA_025345505.1 Todiramphus chloris collaris
TTCCAGATGAATGATAAAAATCCTTCATCTTGATCCAAAGAATGAATACATGCAAAATTTCTATCTCCTTCAAGATGCCTTACTTTCAAGTACTTCAGTTATATGTGATAAGACCTATCTCTGAAAAGCCACTTGAAAAGGAACTTTGTTCAGTGTTTGTGTCCACTGTTGGTTCCACCACGCCTGTGCCCAGCAAGGATGGACTAGCAAAGACAAAATCCACCCTGTACAAATGAAATCAGGCAGATGTTGGCTGTAGCCTCCATAATAAATTATGGCATCTGTCATGTGCAGATACTCGACAAAATGCAAATGCTCTCACAGTTATGGAGCTTTGCACACATGGAAATTAATAACCTGATGGGAATGTGCTGCTATAAAGGACTGTGAAATGCACAGCATGAAGGTAAAGTTCTTCACATACACTTATGGAAGATCCAAATGGTATTTAGAGATAGTAGAATAATATAATTCCATGAAAGTGGAAGAGGTACTTCAGAGAATGTTGGGGTTTTTTAACTGAAGAGGTTAATTTGGAAAAGGCAAACCTGTCACTGAAGATAGTATATGGTCAGAAAACTGAAGAACTCAGTAAGGACTGTGGATATTCCTAGCCCCAGTATAAACAAAGATATTTTTTCTCAGTAGTGTGCAGCAAATCCATATTTATGATTTCTTAATTTGTAATTAGGTTCCAAAATAATCTTCATGTATTGTCAAATGCATCTTTGATTTAAAGTGTATACCAACTAAGTAGTCGGCTGCATTATGCAGTTTGTCTACAATGTTCATGCATGAATAATCACTGCCAGTAATTTTGAATTAATTTTGAAGAACAGACTGTGAAAATCACTTACTATGCAGATGAATGGTATTTTAGTAACTCCATTGCACAAGTATGCTTACCTATTCCAAATAAAATCACTGAGGTAATGCTGTGTCTAATATTAATTTTCAGTACATAGGGAATGCAAAAAGAGGTGTTTTTATGGTACACAGCAGTCATGTAGGGTTCTCTAATATCAATAAAGTTTACATCATTTTTCCACAGGTACAGATTTGAGCTAGTCTACTTAGGACAATGAAGTTGTACTGATGTGAAATTAGATTATATAAATCGGCCACATAATTGGCTCATAAAAGCAGGGCTTATCTTAGTTTATACATTAACAATGTTTTGAGTATTAAATGAATATTTCCATGTTTCTAATAATCTCACAAGTTCAACTTTTATTACTGATGTTCATTACCCTGTTGCCTAAATGTGAATAAAAAAATATACTGGCCCATCATAATATTTAGGCTTTTTATAAATTACTATAGCTTTTATCTTATTCTAAACAAAGGAAAATTTATCAGACTTAATTTTTTTTAAAATTTATTTTAGGGTTTCATATTTCACACTTAATTCTGAAATGTATCAGAAACATATTAAAAGCACATAAAAAAAAATGGTGGAAGTTCTGTGGGGTATTGTATTGCTGCCAATAATTTCTGAGAATTCTACCTACATTTTACAGTAATCTGCTCATTCTTATTTGCAAAAATTAAATTTGGAAATGTTTGCTATTATAAGAGATAGAAAAGTTTGGCAAATGCTAAGCCACTTATAATTTAACAAGATAATTGTCTCTGGAAGCTGTAATCAGGCATCTGCAGGTTTTTAGATGCATTTCTAACAATTGACATATTCTGCCCTAAAACTGGAGAAGATGCTATGATTTCTAAATTTTCACATTTTACTGCAGATCTGGGGAAGTGTTATAAGATGATGAAGACTACTTTTATTTAACAAATAAACAGGCTGAATTCACGAAAATTAACATTTTCAAACAATGTATACATTTAGGTATATAGATAATGGATGATTCATAGCCAAATCCCTTTTAGAGTTTGAAGACTTCACCTGGTTCAAGACCAATTCCAGTTTTCTTGTAAAGGCAAAAAGAGAAGACAACATAAGCATACAGATGCGAAAAAATATGAACAACAGGGCAAGCAGTCAGTGGGGAAAAGGGAAAGATTTTGATCAAGGCAAAATAATTTTCCATAATAAAAAAAAATCTGTGAGCAGAAACTGGTCTTTTTCATTCATCAGGAAAATGAACATTTGATATAGTGGCAACAGCATCAAATGCACTATTTATTACCCTGCTGTACATATAAGTGCACCCAACACTTATCATAAAGGTCATGAAAGCCCTAGAAAGGGACCAGGTTCTCTGAAGCATGACTAGCTAGTAGATGACTTTCAGCAATTTAGGCTGTGACCACGTGATCCCTGGATTTTTAGATGACTCAAAATCTGATCATCTTGCTGAATGTAAAAGTGCAGGTCCTTAAAACATCTTTGACTTTGAAAGCCTAGCAGAATGAGACAGTTTATATTTTTGAAGCAGGGGCTGTAGAAGAGACAAATAAAATATTAGCAGAATCCACCAGTTTTGAATGCACACATTTCTGATATATATTTTCCTTTCTTCCAATGTTATAGGGCAGCTATACATACTACATTAAATTGCAAACTGATAAGGTAAATGGAAGAAAATTTTTCAACATCAGTATGACTGCAAAGTCATTTTTATTTATTTTAAGTATAAAACCTGTTCAAATAGCCCTTAAATAATGCATTCTTGTACCTAATTAGTGTGATTTATTTTTCAAGCAGTGTCTTTATGTTTGATGTATGAAAACCAGGCAAATACATGCGAGTCATTTAATTGTGGGCTGCTTCTGTAAGTAGCCTTCATAAACACTAGAAACAAGCTTTGTGTTGTCTTTGTAAAACATGAACTAGCAATTCCTCTCTAACTCTTAGACATCTACAGCCAAGTAGCATGAAGTTATGTCATTTTTTGTAAGTGCATTTGTCTCCTTTAAGTATTTAAGGCTGGCTACCAGCAGACAAGATATTAGGCACAGAATAAAGATCTAACAGCAATGTACTTTGGAACAGTACATGACATAACCCCAATCACGGTGGAGACATTACATACCACTCATATGATTGCAAACTTCCAAAATATTTCTGTCAAACCTTGTCTGCATAACATGGCTTGATATTTGCAGCATTTTTGCTTCTTAATTATCTTCCTCTGGAAAACATATGTAATGGTATGAGAATAGTAAGAAATCTTAATTGTATTTTTACAATATCCAAACCACAACCCAAAAAACAAACTAAGAAACCCAACCCAAGCCAAAAAAACTTCAAACATGTCAGTATTTTCTATATTTATCATTTTATTTGTGTAAAAAATAATACTTAATATTGAATTGATTACCTAGTCTTATCTTAAATTCTCATTCTTGAAACTTTCATTAGATTATGTATCATAATTCTCCCTATAATTTTTTGGTTTTTAACCTGGGCCACAAATCTAGCATGTGCTCCTTCTATGCCAGATCAAGACTAGACAATTATTTGGGCATATGCTTGCTCAGGCAGCCTTCTTCCTTTCCTTTTTATTGATATTATTAAAATTTGCAAATATTATCATCTTCAAATGATAATTCATATAACGATTTTCACTGTGTCACTGAGCTGGGAATTCAGAGCTATCAAATCCTGTTCTTAAAGGCAGCTGCTTTGGTAAAGTTTGGATTTATTCTATATGGTGTTTCCCCTCACTTCAACACTATAAATGTATTTAAAAAAAACCCCAAAGTCTGAGAGAATGAAGGATCTTTGTGTTTTCAGTTATTCACAATTATACGGTGTTACAAGCAATGCAAATTTACAAAAGTACAAATTGATACAATTTTAGATGGAAGCTCAGGAACTTGCTGTCACTGAGACTAAGCCCATAATATCTACTCTGGGGTACAGCTTGAGTCTTCTGAAATGTATTTTATCGACCTGTGTTATAATGGAATGACTGCTATTACACCATTAATATTAACCTGAAGAATGGTATTTTTATTTTCAAAATACCTCATAAATCAAAAATGTCCAAGATATCTAGTATTCCTCCTAACCAGGCACTTTTATTTATTCTTATGTTGAATAAACTTAAGATAGAATTAGATATTGAATAATAAGAAATTGAATAAACAGAAGGAAGAAAATAAACATAAGAAAGGGGGGAGTTAGGAGAGCTATGTGAAGACTGTCAGTCAGGAACTCTTGATTCTTCAACCAGTGTTCAAACTACAGAGCCAGAAACTGTAGGCTTAATTTAAGCTACTAAGCAAATCCTAGAAATTTATTGTTCAAGATTGTCATCTTGGTCTAGACTTGGACCAAATTTTGTGAGCAATGTGCTGACCAAGAGACTCATTATATTACTCCAGGAGATAAAAAAATCAGGCCAAGAAATTAAAAACAAAGTATAATGTAGTATGAAGGTTATTTAATCAATATTGTTGTTCATGGGACAGGAAATAATGAGCATCACTGGATAAACAACTGAATTTTCTTTATCTCATAAAAGCATTTACATTGATTCCTTCATAGAACAGAAATTATCTGTGAAAAACTAATGTCTGGAAATACCAAGATTACTGGAAAGATTGTGTTGAAATGAACCCAAAATATTTTTATTTTCTGTGGAAATATTTTTATGAAAATGTAAATTTATGTCAGTTTTCCATAGGTGATTTCTGATAAAAACCTGATATCAACTGATACTTTCATCAAAAGATGTACACATATGAGAGGTATCCTCCCACTTTCCCTTGCTGTGTTCTGTGCTGCACAATGTCATCTAGTTTTGCTTATTGTCTTTGACAGCCTAAGTCTATAATTGCTGGCACAGCAGATCATTTTTAGATGCAGTGTCCCATGTTGCAGAGCTAATGACAAACAGTTAAGGATTTGCTTTTAGCATGTCTGGTTAACAATTCATTGGCCAATCTCTCAGCTGTTCATATGTTTTAAAATAAGAAAATAGCTCTGATCAATCATTTTACTGAGATAAGCATCAGATGCTTGTACCAGTGCAGTTCAGCCCTGGAGAACAATGCCTCAGCACTGCTTGGGATCATATTGTGGCTATACATTTTAACACCATTAAGTGGAGGAAGATAATTCACATGGACCTGTCTGGAAGGCTTGTTGTAAAAAGTGTTAATTTGTCCAAGTATTACAATCATACAGAAGAAGGGTGACAACTGCAGAGTGCATTTGTTTAACATTTGTTTGAAGTCAGACACCCTTTTAATTCCAGACACGCTGATTTAATCTCTCAAAAACACCACCAGCTTTTGCTATCCTCTGCGTGACTTCATCATCAAGAGAGGTAGTGAGAGAGGATGCTGACAGTCTGGCAGACTTTGTCTACATATTTCCATACTGTTTTGCCAGCACACATGTCTGGGAGAGGCAGAGATAGGATCGCTGTTGCCCTCATGCTGAGCTGCAGGTTGAGATGCTCATTGCTGCAGACAAAGCAGCCAGTAACAAGGTCTGAAGGTGTACCAGGGGCATCCCTGTGCCTGCAGGGACCACTCACTCTTTGTCTTTTTGGTCACTTCAGCGCCTCTGTAGGTTGAACATGCCATTGTCTACAGTAAAGGATGTGGGCCTGCATAGCATTGTGCCTAAATGTAAACAGTAGTGCTCATGGAAGTGTTATACTAGTGGGATGATGGGCCTTGCTGAGGATCATGTGAGACAGCAAAAGACCCTGTCACTGCTGCTTAAAGATTGCTGCTGCCATGCCGTTGTGAAGTAAGTGAACAGTCTGCAACTTAATCTGGATAGCTAAATAAAGTGAAGCTCTCTCCAAGAAATCCTGACAGGTAGTTCACTGTATAGTGATGGGGCCAAATGCATCCCCTGTCTCACAAAGATAATTCACAGATCTTGCTTTTGTTCTGCTCATATCCCTTGAATCTTCATGGCTTTAAAAATCATGTGAACCATGCCTTAACACTGTTTTTTCTAGGGATCACTTTCAGCCTCAAGCTTGTAGAGATCTTCTGCAGCAAATATTTCCCCAATAATGGCAGAAATGATATATACAAGTCATTAAATATCATGATGGAACAGATTTCAGTTTGAGAAGTTGGGTGACATCTGCATCCTTCAACTACTGTGGACTCTCTTTTAACATAAAGTAGTGAAGAGCTGAAATCATTTGAGATTAGATTCTAACCTCCAGATTTGTTTATTTTGGCAAAAATATCAGCAGTACTTAGCCTTACACTGTGACATGTATTTCATGGTTTCAAAAGTCTCCGAGCACAGTTAAATGGTACTGAAATTTACTTCCCACTGGATTTCAGTTGTCATTCCATCACAGGCACAAGGTGGAGAATTGTATAAATGCACATACGTTGAACATTTCTGCTGGGAATTCCTATCACTTCCAGTAGTACTTTACCATCCTCACTGTGGAGTGGCACAACACCTGTGGGGCTTTAGGGACAAAGACTCCTTGCAAGCATTCAGGGAACTATTTTAATTTTTATTTTGATCGAGAGTTTCTTGAATGTCCTCCCTGTGTATCACTCATTTTCCAGGACAAGAAACTTTTCTTGTGCTTCTTTGAACTGTGTGTTAAGAAGGTTTATAAAAATACTTTACCTCACCTTTTAAAGTATAAATATATAATAGAGAACTGAGGAACCTGGCATGTCTGTTAAAGTCATTCCAAAAGATACTTTACTGGGGCATTCTGTAGTGCAACTTTGAGACCTTTCATTTTCTATGATTTCTGCATTTGAATAGATGCAATAACAAGCATTCTTGTCTATCATTTTCTTTTTTGTGACTGCTGTGTTGAAAGACACAGCTTTTAGTAATTTAATGAGAATTTGCTGTCTGTTCTGCAATGTCATGGTAAAATTACTGGACAGAATTAGTTCTTTTCTCACTCAAACCAGGACATGCAAGCATCAGACAGCTACAGCTATTGCACTGCTCACTAACTGATGATCTGACCAGGAATCTGCACCAAATGTGGTCTGAGAAAATCTGACACAGCAAACAGGAAAGTGCTTTACTAGGACACTCTCAACAAGATGCCATTGCTGTGATCGTAAATGGTTGTCTAGCACTTTGCCAGTTTGTTAGAAAAGTGAGCACTATCTACTTCCAATTTTCAGCTTATAATATTAGGAGCAGTGTGTCTGAAGTTTTTCTAATTGGTATAGATGTGGGACCTTTAACTAGGTCCTCACAATATATACATGAATTTATCATTGTGTGGCATTAATTTCATCACGTTTTTGTTAAGTAAAACTATGACATAGTCATTAGACTAATAGAGGTGCCTGGTGAAGTTATAAATGAAATGCTTTGCATATCAACTGGCATTTAAGCAATGCATTATAAATCCATCTATAACCCTCTTCATGGTGCAATGTCTTTTGATCACAAATGCTTGGTCTTAGGGCCTGGCACCTGACCCAATTCCCTATTTCTACCTTTGTCTGCTGTGCTGCAGGGTGAGTTTTGCCCCAACCTGCTCTGTCAGCACATTAGAAATCAAATTTATGAATCAAGAAATGTTGTACTCCTTTCATTTTTCTTGTCAGTATCAAGAACTCTCTAAGCATTTTCTGTACAATTCAGTGTGAAGCTAAATTTCCTTGGCTAATGTAGGTACGAAAATATGCCCTAGTTGTTAAATCAGTCAACAAATTTCTGGTTGACATAGTCAGTGGAGATTGGAGCACTATTCAGGTAACTGGACCGGGAGAGGAACACTCAGGGAAGTGTAGGAGAGAATGAAAGTACCATTTTTTTTTTTTAATATTAGTGAATTAAAAGGTGAGAAATTTCACAGAGGATTTTTAAGAGTGGCAGAGACTGATAGAGATCACAATTAATTTTTCATGTCACACATTCCATATTGCTCTGTGACAGCTATACCACCTGTTCCCCAGGGAGGCTGAGAAAGTAAAGAATAAAGGACAGGGGTAAGAAATTAAGGAAAAACAAGCAAAGAAAGCAAGCAGACAAAAGATTACACACCAAAACAGTTTTACTTATAAAACAAAAATGACTGTTGCTTGATTTTTTTCTCTTGTGTGAAATGCTCTTGCAGATGTATCTCAGTTTTCTGGGAATACCTCTTTAACACACATGCAAGCTCTCTGCTCTCCACAAAATGCAATTTCCCTTTCCTCTTAAGTATCAAGTCTGTGTAAGAAAGTTTTATCCAGGAGAAAAACACTTAATGCAAGAGAAAAACATTTTCAGGGAAGTTCAGGGAGAAAAAAGGAACTGATCAAACTTCTGATCTTAAAAGACAGTATTCATGACATAGTGGCAGCGATCCTCTGTTCCATTTTCTTTGTAAGCCACTGTGAGAATTTTTGATACAAAGAACTTTCTTTCAAGTGCTTTCTTTGTACACTTGTTACGACCAATTAGTGAAGCCCCACGGTTGTGTGATCTGACTTACGAGTTTTTATTTTGTTCCTTCTTTGGTGAATTCAATGGCTGTTCAATGTTTCTTTCTCTGTGATCTTCAGCTCAGATGTCTACACAACCATTCCATTGGGCCTAATTTACTGCTGTCTCACTCCAGTTCTATGCTGACATAACTCCACAGATTTTTTTGCTAAGGGAGGACCGGAAAGTAATCAGGACTTGCCATATGAACTATTTCAAAGCCAAACTAGTGAAGAGGAGCAAGACGAGAGTCTGAATGCACTACATTTTGTCAAAGACATTTTATTATAAACTAATCAAGAAAAGAAAAAATGATACATATATTTTTATTTTTAGCAAGGAATATTGATAATGAAACAAAGGCTGCTAGCCCAGATTTTAAGATTAGCTTTTACTTTATGCAGAAATATTTTTTATAGCTTAGATTTTTTTTTTTTTTTTCTCTGAGCACAATAGCCTGAGTAATAGCCTGAGTGAAAGTAAAGTTTTTAGTCTGGTTTTCTGCTTCAGGAGAAGCTATAACAAGTAACTGATACTGTAAACAAATTTCTTTACATGTCATAACTGTTTATCAGCTTTGAAAGAGATGTCACCAGTTTTAGTTGATTTTAATAAAACTAAGTTATGTGCTTGTGGCAGAACACCTTCCATTTCTCAAAGAAACCAGGAGAGGCAGATGCAGAAACCTCTGTTATATTCCAGATGCTTTGTACAGAAAAGAAGAACAATGTATTTCATTCTGAAAGCCTATTAAAAATCAAACCTCATTTACACTGATTAAAGGGACTGTTTAATTGCTGAGTAGTTCACTCAGAGAAGAAGAGATTGAATAATGGTGTTACCATGGTCTTTTTGTTTCTTGCACTAATAATATAAACAGACACTTAGTTGTCATCCGAAGTAAGTGAAGAAACAGGAATCAAAATCAATAGAGATTAACCAAATTATGTTATAGAAGCAAAGATATGTAATCCCTTTTTGTTTCACAGTGAACACTGTCCATTTTTTTCTTACATTTCAGAAATACTGGTTTCTGTTATCTTGATTTACCTTTTAGAAAATGGAATTCAACCATCAGATTAGATTCATTTCTTTGGAAACTTAATCTCTTAAAAACTCTTTTTGGGAAAATTATTCATATATATATATACAGAGAGAGAAGTTATACTTATTTTTATATCATGTAACCAAACTCTCTTCCTTAATTTTTTTTTTCTTAATTTTATAGATTATATACGCTGAATATGCTTTGTGCAGCAATATGCTACTATTCCACCTCATTGATGTAAAGCATAATGAAATTAAGGAAAACGTAGTCAGTATGATTAAGCTCAGTGAGTCCATTAGAAGAATGACTAAAAAAGCCCTTGCTATCAGACCGGTACCAAATAGCACACGTGTGGATCTCTTCAGTTTTAAAAGGGGTCTTTCTCTGATTTTTCAGAGCAACTGAATGCATAAGTAACATAAAATTAACATTTCTCCTGCAAAATTGAAAGTTTGAATTAATTTGTGTCAACTCCAACTGAGAGCAGAACTCCAGGAATTTTATCTTTGAAATTTGTATTTGCACTAAAACAAAAAAGTAACATATTTATAAGGACAGAAGATGAATGAGTACAAGACTAGGGACATTATAAGCACACTGAACATATTACCAGTATTTTGCATCTGGACAAACTGATTTTTTTGATTAATAATAATAATAATATCATCTTTCAGATGAATAATACCTAAGCAGTTGCTAGGGGTAGTATCAGGGTTTTTTTCTGCACTCAGAGGTGGAAAGCAGACAAAGTTTGGGGTGTATGCAAAGCATATATTGTCTGGTTGTATAAATTAGCATGCAAACAAAGTTCTTTAGTCATAAAGCTTTAAGGAGTACCTCTTAGGACTTCACTCTTATTAACAAGTATGGTCTTCTCATAAAAAATGTGTAATTGTAGTTTAACTATAAGGATGGCTGCATCATGCCAAGTCAAGGCCTTTTTTAGCCCTTTATTCATCTAGCCTTTATCATTTGTCGAAGGATGCAAGGACTAGACAGTCAGGAATAACACAGTCAGACAGGGAACAAAAGATATTTTAACTTATCAAGACCACTGAAAGTAAGACATAATAATTTTCTCTGAATTTGTAACAGATTTTTTTTGTAACCTTGCTATTCAGAGACTGGTTGTTTCTGATTACCCTTTCCAAGTATTTATGCAAATATACTGAATACTCAGGAGAAAATGCTTGGAACATAGGAAAAAAAAAAAAAAAAATTCAGAAACTAAGGCTTTTTGCTTTGGAAGCCCAGAAGTTTCCTACCCATTTCCTATGAAATGCCAAGACATTTTATTTGAAGTAAAACCAGAAATCTTTCATTAACTACAGAGGAGAAAAGTTACAGCTATAATCTCAAACAAATAAAACGTTTACATCTATGAGCATACTTGAGTGAGCTTCTCTTTTGTGATTAAAATATGTTAACTGAAAGACTGTGACCTGTAAAACATAATGCATTGTGTTAATTAAGGGCTTAAACATCAAAAGAATATTTTAGCAATTGAATGGGACAAAACTGGCAGATTATTTCGATGAACAATATGCCATTGTTTCCTTGAAGGCACACTCCATTTACCTGGAAACTTTTGTATGAAATTTATTTTATCTGCATTGCTACTTATTCTTTTGTAAACAGCAGGCTCATATTTTCAGATTAAAAATTAAAAAACAAGACATGACATCTTCATCTTCTGTTTAAGAATTTAAATAAGGATCATTCAGAGATGATTAAACTACACCTTGCAAAGAAAACAAAATCTCTTACAAGTTCTCTAAATTTTGTGAGGTTGAAGTACAATTAAAAGCAATAAAGCAAAAGAAAAAAAGGTGCTTTTAACAATTTTTCTTAATTAATGCATACACAAACACTTTTCCTTATCTAATCAATTTTTTTTTTTTTTTTTTTTTCCCCTAAACAGGAATTTACTATTTCTATTCTGAGAAAGCACCATTTAATAGATTAGGTATTAGTAACAATAAAACACTCTCTTAAGATCTTGTCATTTATGTTAATAAAATTAATTATGTCAAGCTTTGTCCTATAGCCATTAGTCAGTCATGTATAGACTTTCTCAATATAGTAAACTAAATTGCATTCAGCTCTTAACAATGTACCACAGACTAACATAATGAAATAATCATTACCTTGCATATTTTGTTTGCACAATGTTCACTATTCAGATTTGCTATGGAAACCGAGAAATTTTCTTAGTTCTACCATATGGATAACTAGCAATGCACTAGAATCCAATAATGTTAATGTTAATAACATTATGATATTTCAAAATACATTATTAAGGACTGTTAAAAATTTACAGAGAACATATTTAATTGAAATGTGTGAACAAATGAATGTGAAAATACCTACATACACATTTTGTGGAAAATTTAAGATTTTTTTTTAATGAGCAAAACAATCCTTTTAATCAAAAGTCACTTACACAAGTGTAATTCTCTTGCATTTGCTCAAAAATAATGGAAAATATTTTTTGTTAAATCAGATTCTTGTAGTCACTTTCATGTCTTTGAAACATTGACTTAATTCATATTTTATGCACATTGTGATATTTTCTTCTTATCTGTATTTTCATTTCATTCTTCACACTTTGTCATACTGAGCAAGCAAGCCCAGCTCCATTTTTGACTCAGTCTCAGATTCATGGCAACATTTTATCCCTCTAGTCCGATTACTTAGTTTCCTTAGTAGCGTCTTGTGTTTCATTTTATCTTTTTGGCAATAGTAATAAATTAGCACACATTTGCACACATTTGATGGCAATGTTAATCATTCTCCTCATTTTAGAATCATGGAATGGTTAGGGTTGGAAGGGACCTTAATCCAGTTCCAACCCCCTGCCATGGGGAGTTTCTATTGTATTTTATTTATAAATATTTGTTTTCTAATCAATGGAGAAACAGAAGAGCTGCTAATTGCTATTTCCATCTATTTGTGACCAGAGAAAATTATCTATAGCATTAGGCATTACATTGCATAGTTGTGCAAAGCTAAGCAAAAACTAAAACAAATTATGCACCTGGTTATCAGCTAAACAAGTTTCCAGAGAGTCCCATATGTAAACTAGATCTACTGGGACACCAGCAAGTTTCAGAGCCTCAGTTTAAGTCCCTAGTCTTTTTGAACTTTGGAACAGCATCACGGAGTAGGAGGAGGAGAGGGACATCAGGGAATTGCAAAATCACAGAATGATAAGGGTTGAAAGGGACCTCAAAAGATCATCTAGTCCAACCCCCCTGCCAGAGGAGAACCACCTAAAGCAGGTCACATAGGAAAGAGTCCAGGCATATTTTAAATGTCTCCAGGGAAGGAGACTCCGCACCTCCTCTGGGCAGCCTGTACTAGAGCTCCGTCACCCTCACAGTGAAAAAGTTTTTCCTTGTTTCTGTGGAGCCTCTTATGCTCCAGCTTACACCCATTGTCCCTTCTTCTTTCACTGGACATCACTGAGAAGAGCCTGACTCCATCCTCCTGACACTCACCCTTTACATATTTATAAACACTAATGAGGTCACACATCAGTATCCTCTTCTCTGAGCTAAAGAGACCCAGCTCCCTCAGCCTTGCCTCATAAGGGAAGATGCTCCACTCCCTTAATCATCTTTGTGGCTCTGTGCTGGACACTTTCAAGCAGTTCCCTGTCCTTCTTGAACTGAGGGGCCCAGAACTGAACACAATATTCCAGATGCTGCCTTACCAGGGCAGAGTAGAGGGGGAGAAGAACTTTACTCAACCTACTAACCACACCCCTTCTAATTCACTCCTGCCAGTTTTGTATTGTCAGCAAACCTGATGACAGTGCACTCTGTTCCCTCATCCAGGTCACTGATGAATACATTGAATAGTACTGGTCCCAGTACTGACCCCTGAGGGACTCCACTAGATACAGGCCTCCAGCTAGACTCTGACCCATTGACCACAACTCTCTGACTTCTTTCCTTCAACCAGTTAACAATCCATCTCACTACCTGATCATCCAGACCATACTTTCTCAGTTTAGTTGCAAGGATGCTGTGGGAGATGGTGTCAAATGCTTTACTGAAACTGAGACAGACCACATCCACTACATTACCATCATCTATCCACCTGGTTAAGGCTATCAGGTTGGTCAAACATGACTTCCCCTTGGTAAAACTATATTGGCTGCTCCTGATGAACGCCTTGTCCTTGATATGCCTAGAGACAGCACCAAGGAGAAGTTGTTCCATCACCTTTCCAGGGATAGAGGTGAGGCTGACCGATCTGTACTTACCCAGGTCCTTCTTCTTGTCCTTTTTGAAGATTGGAGTGATGTTTGCTTTCTTCCAGTCCTCAGGCACCTCTCCTGTTCTCCATGACTTACTAAAGATGATGGAGAGTGGTCTAGCAATGACTTCTGCCAGCTCCTTCAGCACTCTTGGGTGCATCCCATCATGGCCCATGGACTTATGTACATCCAGATTGCTCCGTTGATCCCTAATCCAGTTCTCATCAACCAAGGAAGTCTCCTCCTCTATCCTGACTTCCTCTGGGGCCTCAGTGGTCTTGGGCTCCTGAGGACGGTCTCCAGCAGTACAGACAGGGGCAAAGAAGGGATTCAGTAACTCCACCTCCTCTGTATCCTCTGTCACCACGGCACCTGCCTCATTCAGCAGTGGGCCTACATTGCCCCTAGTGTTAGTTTTGTCTGCAATGTATTTGAAGAAGCCCTTTTTGTTGTCCTTGACCTCCCTTGCAAGATTTAACTCCAAGGAGGCCTTAGCTTTCCTGGTCACCTCCCTATATCCTCTGACAACAGCCTTATATTCATCAATTGTCCATCCCCTCCTTCCATGATCTAAAGACTCTCTTCTTCTACTTGAGTTTGTCCAGCAGTTCCTGTTTAACCGTGCAGGTCTCCTGGCTCCCTTTCTTGATTCCCAATCATGTGAAAATAAAAAGTAGCAATATGTCCAGGAAAACAATTGATATAGATGTGGGTGGATGGCATTGCTATAAGGAACAGGAAGGTAGAAGAACAATGATTTTGAGTCACACAGGTATGAGAAATTTGGGATATTTTAGAAATTAAGGCAATAAAGAAAGTGTGTGAATATTCATAACAGCTAAAATTCTTTTTTTCATAGAGACATCCATGGAAACACAACAGTTTTAGCCAAAGCTTTCCAATGTGAATTTAAGCAGCACAAAGGTAAATACCTGCAATGCAACTTTTCTGTGCATACCGACTATGCTTCATGAAATTATAAATGTCTGAAAGTGGAAAGTTTGTCCTTCTCAATAATTAATATGAGCACTATCTGAAGAAGGGGGTTTGTCAGACACATCCATTTACATATACACAGAATATTTCACTGCTCATTACAGATTCTGTCTGGATTGAACTATTAGGACATGAATAGAATAAATCAGGTATTTTCTTTATAGTAAAAGAAGCCAGTAAGTAAAATTTCTAGACTGTTGTGGTACCAGCTGAAGCTGGATGATTCTGCAAAACTATCTTTTTTACTTGCACTGACTTAATCTCGTTTTTAATTTTTTTTTTTAATAAACTAATTTAAAGGTATGATATAGGAGTGAACATATTTCTGCTCTGCAGAAATGTATAAATACATGCTTTATATATCAATATATCTAGTTAATATGCCTACTTTATTAAATTCTAATTATGTCTTAGGAAGTTGAGTTTTTTTTCTCCCTGAAACCTATTATTTCATTTTCCCTGTTACCACAGGACTATTTGTTCTTATCCCTGATGTTTACTTTTTTTTGTGCTATTTTTTTTAGAACCAGTGCTTCCAGCACTTCTCCATTTTTTCTTGTTTCTTTCACTGTTGTTGTGCTTGCCTTTACTGAAGGATTTCAGAGCTTCTCAACCACATGTTGTAATAATAAAAATAAAATGCAGCAGACTTTCATCCCAAGATGTGTGTTTAAATTCTGATCCTATAACAGTCATCACACCTTTAATAGGTTTCAGATTAAGTGAGGGGAGAAAGGGATGTCTGATATGATATTACCCTTGTGTTAAGACAGTCCAGTGAATAAATATTCTCTCCTTATTTCTGGAGCCAACTTTATCTTGCCAAACTTCCCCATGTAACTAATATTGCATAGCAGATACTAAGTGCAGTATTAGGTCATTTGATTTGCTTTTTCTGTCAAAAGACACCACCGAAAAAAATGCAGCTTATCAAAATAAGCCAGTACTGTGGAGGCATTATTGATCCCTTTTAGGCCACCACAATTAAATGATTGTAAGGACAGAAAAAAAAAAATCTTTTTTTTTTTATTTTTCAAACATGGGCAAATTTCCACTGTTGCTGCCGATTATTTTTTTGATTCACTGAATGAATGACTGAAGGCTGATCAACAGAATACACTCTAGAGATCCCAAGGGAAAATTTTCTTTACATGAAAGTGCTTCAAAAATTAAACAACATGAGAAAGAAAAAAACCCAACAACCAATAAAAGCAAACCAAACCAAACCAAAAACCAACAACAACAACAAAAAACAAACAAAAAAAAACCCCAACAAAAAACAAAGAAAACCAAACAACAACAACAACAACAAAAGGGCAAAAAAACCCCATCAAACAACAACCCAAAAACTCATTGGCATGAAAGACTTTGATCAGGAATTTGCTCATGGTAACAAATTTGCATATAAAGCATATTAGACAAAAAAAGGTATATAAATTCTGCTTAACTTTTTATCACTTTCATAATGTGGGTTATATGAACCCTTAGAATGTGAAGAGCTTTTTGAAAGTTTAAGGTATATTTCAGAAAATATGAAATTGAATATAGCATAATTTTCCTTTTTTTTTTTTTTTTCTTTCTAATTTTTCAATAATTCTTGCTCAGATTCTTTATTCTGCTGGTTCTGAGAATATTCCACTTGGAAGCATGTTATCTCGTTACCATTCAGAGTGTCACGACATCGCTTCACACTACAGAAAAGGGACCACGAGAATCTGCAACAGCAGCATGAAACCAGAATTCACTTTCTTCTTTTCTCTGCTGTCTACTCTGGGATGCATAAATCTCTGCTGAAGGTAGCATTCAACATTCCAGCATTAAGGAACAATAAAATCTGAGCTACAGATGCTTAAATAAGATACTGTTTGTGGGCACAAAACAAAGTAATCCTCTTTTGTAAGAAATACAGATTTCATATTTCATATCCAGTACTGCAGCCATTGTTGTGTCAAACAACAAAGTCAGCTTAGAGGTCAGTCAGGTTTGAGAAAAGAGAGATAAAGTCCTGAAAAGAGACCCTAGAAAACCTGAACTTCACAGTAGATAAAATGCACAATCTAATGGAGAAAACGTGGCATCACAGAGGAGATAACAGAGGCACTTTCCTCAACGTATGTGTTTATACAATGCCACATTACAATTCTCCTCTTAGTCAAATGCAAACCAATTTAACATCAATAGACACTGAGGTTTCCAATGATGTCCATATTGAATGATGTTTGAATAGAAATAAAAATCCTATATACATTTCGGCAAGCTTACTCTCCATAGGCTATAGGACAATAAAACTCCAGCAAACAGTCTGGATAATGAAGTCTATGATGCATTGTTATTTTCACACATAGAAGACAAATGAGGAAGGGAAGTAGAAAGGTATCATACTGTTAAGAAACTTTCTATCTGTATTTCCCAAGTATAAATGTCTGCTTTACATAGAAGCTCAATTTTATTCATGAAAGATATATCTCTACTTCATGCAATTATTTCTGGAGCCGTCCAGCTCATGAAATGGGCTCAGTGCTTGCCTGTACTTTGATGGATACAGCAGAGTACATCTCCCATCTGTGCAGAAAAAGACAATATTGTGTATCATCACCAGTCATCACATCTCCTTTACAATGACATCACATATCCAGCATCAGAAGGATGAGGCTTAAATCACTTGCACGGAGGTATTCTTAGGTAACACAGATTAATTTGCCATGTTCAATGGCCATATGCACAACAGGTGCTGGACACTCCCAGGACATGCCCAGCTCAGACACAGTGTCAAGTAAACACAGTTTTGTTGTTCTCCAGCAGTTCCAGATAAACTGTTCTTTATGCCATCATTGAAGCACCCCTGAAAACACTTTGCATGTCCATCAGATTTGAAGGCACTTTACACATTTGCAGTTGCTATAATAGCACACAGAATCTGAAGTTGATCTTCACGTTCAGTCACTATTTCATTTGTATGACAAATTATTCTATATTAATGCATTGTACTGCTTACCTTTGCGTCAGGTAATCTATGTTGTTTTAACAATGCTTTTGAAAATATACACAAAAAAAAGAAGTTACCAGGTAGCTAGTGTGAGCTTTCACAATTTTCAGCACCTCCAGAGGTATCAATCATTATAGTTACAAACTGTACCCAAACAGAACTTCAGAATACAAATAGGAGATGCATCCCTTCATACTCTCCTAACAGTACATCAAATAAACACAGGGACATCCATGGGAGAGAAGAAAATACAAACCAAAAAAACCCATTTGCAGCACAAAATAATTTTGTGTATGACAAGTGCAGATTCTGTGTCATAAACTGAAAGACCCTAAAAATTATAACAAAGCTACAAAATACCTAGGAAAAGAGGTGAAAACTCATCTACCTGCAATCTTCTGAAGTTGCCCTTTTAGCTTGCTTTTCACAGCTCATTTACAATTAAACACAAAACCTGTCTTTATGTTTAATATGAACAAGAAAAGAGTACAGTTAATCCACACCAAAAAAAAAAAAAAAAAAACCCAAAAAAACCAAAGGGAATAAAAAGAACAGCTTTACCTGATAAAAACACATCTGCCTCGAGTAGTTTTTCCAGTGAAAAGTGAATTTATAAAGAGTGGTTCCTGGCTGTGCTGTGTGTCAGTGCAATGAGGCCTTCATTAGGCTTTTACCAGTTATTTATGTATTGTGAAACACTTTCATACTGCATCCCCTGACAGTGTAATTTCACACTTATAAAATAAATACATAGTCTCTTATTAAAGTTACATACTGAAAGATTCAAAAACATACTCACTACAGAAAATAAGGATTCTGGTCACCATCTGTCTAGCTGAATTAAAAATAGAAGAAGGGTCTCTATTTGTGATTAAATACTTGAATAGATCACTGCAGAAATATGAGTTGCTAATTGTGAAGGAAAGTAGCAAAGATCTTTCCAATATGGAAAGAATGGGAGGATTGTTACGTATAGGGTCAGGGGCAAAGTTACCATATTAATGTCAGTGAAATTATGAGGGATTATTTACTTCTGTCAAGGTGCTCCCTTTAGTGTCTGGTGTTGGGAGAATTTGCCAGTCATTGCCCTTCTTCTAAACCTACAATTCATCAAGAAAATCCTCCTAAAGAAAGTCTACAAGTGATTTTATTTTTTGTTGAAGGAGACACCATGAGTTTATTTTAGCACTAAGTTTTCAGTTAATAATTATCAGTGCTGTTTTGAATTCTTGCATGTCATGTTTTATTCAATAGCTGATCATTTTTTTAGGGACACAGTAATCCATAATATAAACAACATCTTGGATAGATACAATGCCATCTCTTGGTTATGGATACATTTATTACAAACAAGGCTTTATTGTGCATCCTCTTTTCCCAAAACTATTTTGACGCTGAACATAAAATGTTGGAATAAACGGCACACGATGCCAAAGTATCGAAGTGTCAGCTCTTTGTGCTTTGTACATAACTTTATTACAATGATTTGTATTTCGCTGGGTTTATTTTGAACATAGGAAAGGAAAAAGAAAGAGTGAGCCAGTGAATCTAAAAAAACTGTCAGCAGAAATAAGCAAAAATTTGAACACTGGTATTTGAAGGTCACAGGCAGGACCTCAGCTTTAAAAATGTCTCAAGTATTAGGAAGCCCATGAAAGGCTTGTCTTTCTCATTATCCTGGATTATAATCTCTCTCATCATAATATTTCTCCTTGGTATTTTTTCATTATCTTGCCTGTTAACTGTACACATGGAAAGCCATGGTTGAGTCCATTCTTTTTGTCATTACTTCAAGGACTTTTCCAAGTGGAAGTCAGGCTAAAGCAACATGTTTGCCTTGTTTTCTTCATTTAAAGTGCTAGAAAACAGAAGAAAAACAAATGACCATGATAACGTTTACTGGGAAAGATTATTTTAGCTGAGTTGGAATAGTGCACAAATTTTGTATTTCAGAAGCCTGGAGAAAATAATACCTTGAACTACAGCAGTCCTAAAATGAGATGCTGATAATGAAAGGCAATTGTGAACACTGGAGCAGGTAAACATCTTTGAAAATATAACCCACATGGAAATTTTAAACAGTAGTCTAGTCTCACCATAAAGGTTTTTAAATGTTTTACTTTATAGTTAATTAGTTTAATTTTTATACAAATATTCTTATTTTAAAATTTACTTTTTGTCCCTTAACCATTCACAGAGGCAAATAGTTTTGTGAGATTTTTTCCATGATGTTTAAATCAATAGGCCACTTTGTAGCTAAAGCAATCATATTTTGAACATATGAGTATAAAAAATATTTTTCGTGTCCTGGCTATTTCATCTTGCCCCTAAATGGAACAGAAACTTATGTCAAATATTCAGAAAAGTTTCAAATTACACCCTGTACAGCCATTAATATTCAACATTATAACTGGATGCTTTAAATGCTGTTAGGTCAAGAGAGGCTGCAGTCTAATCAAAGAAGGGTAGCATTAAATGAGTTATATATTGTTCCTGCAATTGAGAAGGTAAAGAAACAAGAATAAAAGTTCTAATTTCTAATTCAGTGTTCCTCATGATCTTTCTAAATGAATGTGAGGTAAATGAAAGTCTTAACTTGCAGCTCAGCTACTGTTAGAAATTTTCTGTTGCTAGGGTTGTAAGTGACCCAGTCACAATTACTTTGAATGGTACTACACTATATTCTTACATATCATGACAACATAGTAATCTCTGAGAGCTTTTCTAGGATACTGGAACTGGTCTGAGCTCCTTATCCTTCAGTTTAGAAGGCAATCCTCCTTCCCTGCAAGTGATGTTAATCCTTCTGAATGCAATCAATTATTTCTTTGCTTCACCTCCAGCTTTACATACTTTTCCAAGAACAGAAAGAACATTTAAATTTGACTAGACAAGTCTATATTCTGCCTTGATTTTCACCTTAGGTAGCCTGATGGAGAGTGCACTGAGCATAATTCCAAGATTCTGAGCAATATTACCCATTTAGATGTCTACAACACAGTAGAAAAACAACCTGGTGAATTTTTCCAACAGCGCAAATAAAAAAATCTTAACGATCCGGACCATAAACATTTGATTTTGTTTTGCTTTTGTTCCAGATAGAGGCAGGGGTATCAAACAGCCTCTTATTGTGTACTTGAAAAAAAGTCATTCCAGGCAAGAAGTCTCTTTTTATTAACACTTTTATTATGTCAGACTTTAACAAATACAGCCAGTCAATAGAAAAGAAAAACCATAAGTGTCCCAGATCCTTCTACATTTCAAGGTCTCAAGCGAATGCTATGGTTTATGCCAGTATAAATAAAAAAAGGAGGCTATAATGTATGTTACTATTTGAAACAAGTGAGAACTGTCTCTGGTGAAGCCAAATAGAAGCATAAGTTTCCAGAATTACACTGATACTTGTAACAATGCAATATATACAGTTCCACTGGATAAAACCCCACAAGTATAGCGCCTGTTAATTTCTTGTCTTTAGCCAGTGTTGTATAATACCCTACTTTTTCCTGACTGTCTCTTGCCTCTCTTCAGCACCCCCTCTTGAAATAGGGTAGATAAAGATTGTGAGCACACGTCTTTCTTTTAAGTTTAAACTTCTCATTTAACCAAA
The DNA here is from genome assembly GCA_025345505.1 of Todiramphus chloris collaris. Taxonomy (NCBI): domain Eukaryota; kingdom Metazoa; phylum Chordata; class Aves; order Coraciiformes; family Alcedinidae; genus Todiramphus; species Todiramphus chloris. The sequence continues at coordinate 19,779,487 of JANVCC010000018.1, forward strand.
TGAAGAAGATACGCCTGTAAATATGCAGTCAGATTCTGAGTGCTACAGCAATATTTCTTCTATATTTGCACTGTATAGCTATATTATAGCTTCTAAAACTCAAGCACTTATTTAGATTATCTTGACATTTGCCATATCTCATGAGGAATGAGGTATGAATTATTTTGAAAAAATATTTCTGTGACAGGAATCCCTGGACACGGAATGAAACACCAGGTTCAAGTCTTTCTGAATAACAGGTTTTGATTTATGATTCTAATCATCCCCTACCTGATCTTACTTGCTCAGAGTAATAGCAGATTATGCAATGCACAAGTTATGTATTTGGCAACTAACACTGATAATCAAAAATAGAAGATGCATTAAAATTTAGAATTTCATTCTGAGTCTATGCAAGAGCAAAATGTACTCTTGTAAACACATGCAAATGTTGGCAGGCAACTATGGCAAGAGTTGAGCATCCCAAGGTGTTGTGCTGATCTCTTTGAACCTGTGTTGTGCCTATGTGCTCTAAGTCTCCTGTTACTTGCTCTTTATCTATGTTTTGGTAGGAGATCCTTTTAGAAAGTTGCATATTTTAGAAAGTTGCATATTTTGCTTTAAGTGTGGGTTGGTTTCTTTCTTCAAAAGTACTGACAAGGAAAGTGCCATTAATTAAACTGAACACTGATTCCAGCAACTAGTTGTGACTGTAATACTATTTGCCTTTTCCTGGATGTTGGATACGAAACAGATTCAAGGTGAAGGCAGCTTCCACAGTTGGGCTCCATTGCTAAATACTGACAGTAACAAAAGGCTGTCCCAGGCTGCTGTAGCAAGCGACCTTTTGCTCCTCTCCAACACAGATAACTGCAAGGCATGGGGCAGAAGCAAATTGCCTTTTTGCCACATTTGGTTGTTAGTTGGTGGCATTAGTTACCCTGAGTTTTCTCCAGAGTCAGAGAGGGATAAACTTAATCTTTTCCTCATTACAGCTATGACCTGTTTGCTCACCCCACAGCAAAGTACTGTAATACACTAAACTTCTTCAACTTTATATAGCATATGGAGAAGAAAGCCTCACCTCATCAGCAGTGGCACTTGGCAGGGATGAATAACTCCTAAGCAAGTGCCAAAACACTTCCAGCAGAGGCACATCCAGCATGAACTGCAGCTCCTGCTGAAATAATTGATTTGAAGCCATGGCTGCCATCCTGTATTGAGAATTGTACAAATAGGCAATGTGCCCTTCTGCTGAACCCTATTGATCTGCATGAAGCTTAGGACAGACACAGAGGTGCAGTTGAATAGACCACAAAGCAGAACTGAGACTTCATAGGCAAAAATCAATTTATTATATTAAAAAAAAAAAA
>JANVCC010000018.1:19780938-19847665 GCA_025345505.1 Todiramphus chloris collaris
TCATAAAGGAATGCAACCATCAGTACAGTTTAACCTGGCATCTTTTAAATCAGCCCTGAATGACAGTAGGCAATATTTCAGGACACAAAGAAATATTCCCTCAATCAATGTTTTGATCAAGACATACACACATTTTAAAAAAGATGGACACAAAAGCAGAAACTGTGTTCCTGCAAGAAGGGCAGTCTTGGTTATACGTCTTCACCAAGAAATGATACTTCATACAGGAGACTGCCTCTTTTTTTCCTTAACATATTAATGCATTACTGTAGCACCTAGATATTCCTCTGTGCTCTCCTGTTCAATTAGAGAAAAGGTCAGTCCAAAACAAGTATAAGTTAAGTTTATAAGAGCTGACAAGAAGATGGTAGGGGATGGCATGTATGCAATCATATTAATTCTGGGTAATGCTTTTCTACTCATTAGCAGTTCAGCTGTTGTGCTCAGAATGAGAATTAAAGTAAAAACTGTGATCTTATGGCAGTAAAAAATAAAACAGTATATCCAATGGAGGAGAAAGAAAGTTTAAATGTACTGTATTGCAACAGCACTCTAATATTACCCAAAGTAACTATACAACAAGGAAAACAGTTGTTACCATTGCCAATAATGCAGTGCAGCTATGACCCTGGAGGATTTCTAAGGAGAGCATTGATTCCCTCACTGATGTGCTTTTGTTCCCCGACTGCGGTGCTGCCAGGCACCCGTGGCACATGTATTCTGCCTCATTTAGGTTCACTTCAAGTTCTTTTCTCCCCTTCAGGGGCTGTCACTGTTAGTATTGCATGTCCGCTCTCTTTCAGTTCTTGGTCAGCTATAACCAGTGAAGTAAAACAAGAGCAAGACAATCATCAGAACTACCCCTGTGATTATTACTTCTCAGTTTTTGACAAGTTGTTGAGACCAACATGGGAAAGAAATGCCTTTTCTCATAATTTGTACCTGCATGAATGTTCTGATCCTGTCATCAGCTTCTTTTATTTCAATAAGACAGGCAGCTACTGTGAGCTTATTTGGGATCCAGTTACTCCAAGAGGCAAAGAGGGAGGCACAAGCCCTCCATTGTATTCTTCTCACTAGCTGAAAAGTCATGGTCTATTTACTTCTACAGACTACATCTGTGCTTTGACATGTCACTGACAGGATAAACAACAAAATAATTTAATTTTTAGACCAGTATCATGTTTCTAGCATTGACCACAGTGGATACTTAGGGAAAAACTATAAGAATATTTTCTTTCCATATCTTGAGTCAGTGAGCTCCACCAGTAACTATATTACATGGAAAACTACTGCCTTTAGTGTATTCAAATTACTGTGTTGCAATGTCTTGTTTTTCCTGACTTTCTTCTAAGGAAAAAATTAAAATCATTCCCTACTTATCTTTTCTATATGTCTCATGACAAATGAACTTCTACTTTTTCCCATTCAGCTCTCTCTTTTCAAAGCCTTATTTAGTTTTCCACACAACCTCCCCATATTTCTATTCACCCTTCTCTAGGTCTTTTCTAGTTCTATTGTAAGAGTTTTGAGGTTAGAACTTCACATAGCAGGCATGCCATCAACTATATAGTGGCATAATGTATTTGATTTGTTGCTTCTTCTTTTCCTAATAACTACCATTCTATTTTCTTCTTTGACCTGCACTGAACATCAAGCTGATCTTTTCACTAAACTTTGCATCATGACTCCAAGGTTTCTTTTGTAAGTGTTAAAAGCAAATGATGTCATTCTCATTTGCCATGTACTGAAGAGGTGGCATGTATTAAACTCAGTAATTTTTAATTTTACATGCTACCTTATTATGTAATTAATCAGTAATATGAGATCCTTCTGCATCTTTTTATGGTACCAGTGACCTGTTGTGAAGTTGCTGAAGGCAGCAGAACTAGAGGGATTACATTTCTAAAGCACTTTCCCAGTGCTGTTGACTGATATCAGTTATTACCTGAATGCTGGCGAGGGAAGGACAATGCAGCTGGCCTTAGCTCTACTCACATATATTACATGAGTGAACGCACATGTAGCATTTGAACAAATGTAGCATCATTTCACTTGGAAAGATGAAATATAGTTTAGCATAACTTACTTAAGGGTTTTATAAAGTTCTGTAACTAAAAGAAATGACAGGAGTCTGAGAACCCTGTTCTGCTTTTGAGTGTAATGGGAAGGACATAATTAATAATGCTTCTGTTAATGCCACTAGAAGTTGAAGACTTAATAAATCATATATCAGGAACCTATTAGCTAGATCAGGCTACAAGGTAGATACTTTGCATTTACCTAAGTAACAAAGTCCAGGGAAGAGGTTTTGATTCCTCTATTAAACGTGAGAAAAAATTTCTTGAGAATGTGGACATCAAGTCATTTAATGAAGAGATATAAATGTGTACAAAAGCCACAATCTTTTAAATAAAGGAAATTGTGGTTTTGCCAATAAATAACTTTCTGCTGTGCTGTGCACCCAAAAGTCATTAAAATGATGGACAAAAATGCTTGATAAAAGTAATGATGAATAAACTTCCAGCTGAACTATGGGGTTGAAGAATATTCTACAGAAATAAATGTTTTATAACAACTAAAAGATTACAGTCAAAGCTTGATAATAGAAAAGGATGTGTGATGGGAGAGGTGAAGTAGATGTCTTCATTAGATGAATGATGACAAATGTTAAGAGCAAAGAACATGGGCATAGATGTTTTGGAAGCTAAAGGGGGGTGATTTGCAATAATTTGCGATAGTTTCCTTTCAAGCACTGCCTTTCTCATCAGGATCTTTTAATCTCTTCAGCCACAAACCTAACTACAAACAGGCTTCTGCTTATTCAGGTAGCTTCAAAACTATCAATATCCTAAGATTTAGGTAATCTGTGGTTTGAATCTAAAGGTTGACCTCTATAGTTCTCCTTTTATAAACCACACTTCTCAACTCTAGGTACCACACACTTGATAGCTGTTTACTTGGCTTATGCATATACTAGTCATTACTCTCGCCACATCTGTGGCATATACATTTGGTTGATAGCTCATTTAAACTACAAGCATCTTGATTTTTTTTTATTCTAGGTCTTATTTATTGAAGCATGTCAATATATTCAGTGATTAATCTCCATGCAAAGATCACAGTTTGAAGTTCTCTACTTCCATGCAATCAGGTCCATCCCTATAGCTGAACCTTTAGAATGGAAGGCAATTTTATAGGAGGTAATTTATAGGAGGCAATTTTAAAGCAACCTACAGAAATGTTGATCCATAAACACTGCAGAATGTGTAAAGGAATGTTATATTCTACTCTATGGGAGGGGTGGGGGAAGTGTAATTACAGCTACCAATATCAGAGAACTGAAAAAAACCACATTTTTCATTCTACTTTAAAAATGTCACATATAAATGAAATTTAAGTATAATTAGGTACATAAATCAAAGTAAGAGAGCCATTGCATGCATATAGAATGGATACTGGTCTTCAACATCAACCATTTCACTTCACAGACCCATGAGAAACCACTGAGTTACTCTGCTCTAGCACTGTTTGCTCCATACAGCTTCAGTGTTTTTTAACACAACACATATCAGGCACTGACTATTTTCAATGTGGTACAAAGCAAAGCAGGACACAACCATTCACAGTGAAATGCAGACCTGACAGAGAAGTTTTGCAACACCTGCCATCCACGTAACAGCAAGTCCCATTGAGCCCTGAGAAAGGCAACCCGTGTCTCCATTCTGGTATGAGCAGGCTGGGGGATTTGATGGAGATAAAGTACAGTTCAGACAGAAATCAGAGAGAAGAAACTGCAAAGAGGAGTGTGGTGAAGTACATGTAAGAAGATATCTTCCAGGAAAGAATGATCCTAATTCTGGATCCAAGTAGTCAATTTACAGAGATGACCACAGCAAAACTCTGGAGCAGTCACACCTTTCTGGGAGGATGCTGCTAGAGTTTAAAGGTCCTGTACAATTCAGACTTACCACCACTTCATGCAGATAAAGCAGTCTAAACCACCATGCATATCTGACTACATAGAAATAAATTTTTATTATTTTTTAAGTGGTTTTGGCCACAGTGTTTGTTTACAGCCATTTTCACTAGTACATATACAAAACTTCTTAGAGAGACACCATTTTAGACCATGAAAGAAAAGCATGAGTTTTAAGAAGTTCACAGTAAAGAACCAAGATTTCTGATGAGGTTTACAGAAGTATGTGCTTCAGATGGGGATCATTCTCGCAAAAAATTATGTAGCTGACATCTGGTCTACAGCATAATTTGACAAGTCAGTGCAAGACTCAAGAGAGAGAGAAAACATAAGTACATACGCTACTAGCATGCAGGATTTGATAATGAGGGAATGTAAAAGGAAACAGCTAAAGGAGAAGTAGAGACAGAAAATTAAAAAGCAACAGGTAAGTTCAGCCACTTCCCCATAGTGAGTGTGTATTTTCAGACAACAATAATGTGGCCCCAGTTCGATGGGCAGACTGACAGGCATACTCCTCAAAGAGGGCTGGTGGTCTGGGATACTTGGACAAAGCAGGGAGTACATTTAGGAAAAGATCAAGCATATGTGTGAGTCTTGTTACCAAACATTGGATATAGAATTAACAGCCTTTGTTGAAACAGAGCTTTTAATAAGTAAAAAGGCATCACACAAGGTTAAATACAGGGTTAGGATTTTGTAGTGTTTTTACAAAGCTGAAAACTGGACTCCTACCAAGAAATACGAAGTGAAACAGTTGGGGATACTTAACCAGGCTTACAATTATTATTACAATGAACAAACCAAGAATGATTTAGTGAGAAGGTTTTTTAAACTCTCAATACATTTTTTTTCTGAATATAATACAGGTACAAGTGTGAAGCTACTAATGGCCCTAAGTGTTCACAGAGAAGCAATAAGCTTGTAATCTGTATGTCAAGTTTTCAGTATATGTTTCTGTTTGGAACTCCTATTACACAATCTGAAGAACACATTTCTCTATTTCTCATTGCTTGAGTTTTCAGGACTTCTTGTAAGGAAGAGGGCGAAGAAAAAAAAAAAAAAAGAGTGCATGTGTATGGTAAGATAGTTATTAGCAACACACTGTCACTTTTTGCAGTCTTTTTCTTTTGAAAGGTACCTTAAAATCTTTGTTTGCTACTGGAAGCCCTTGAAATCTTTGTCAGAAACCTACTGGAAGTCTGAATTACTGCATAACACTAGTACATAATAAATCGCATGGTGATGGGACTTCTCAGCTACTGTCTTTGAAAGCTGACTCTAACAATAAGACTGAATTTTACACTGCACTTGTCAAGCTTCCCATTCAATGCTGTCTTGTTCACCAATGGCTACTGATATGTTCTTTTAAATCATTAGCAGGAGTGTGGGTTGGGAGTAAGTTTAAGACTAAGACTTCTTGGTCAGCCAATGTGGTAGTATAGGGATGTGGTGATGCAGAAGATCATGTGCTGTAACGGAAACGTAGGAACTAGGTAGGAAACCACCCACGAAGAGCTGGCTCTGTTACTAGTATATAAGTGCCTGTAGCCTTTAATAAAATGCCAGTTTGCCTTCTCTATGAAAGTCTGAGTCTGACAATGGACCCTCGGTGTCTCCCGGGATTTTGGCACTGAGGATAGGACACATTAATCACAACAAGCCAAAGTTTCATTTAGTTGGTTAGATGGCTTCGTGTCATCTAACAAACTAAAGTTACTTAGAAAACCTTCATAGAGCTGGTGGAGATGAAGAGATCAGGATCTGTGGGGATACCTTTTGTCTCAGGACTTGGAGGCCAGGTAGTATATACCTTAAAGCATCTCAATTGGCAGCTGCTACCTAGATATACCAAACAGAATCAAGCTCCTGTTCAATGTGCCCTATGGATTGAATCAACTGTTAGTCAGTTTCTACTTTAGGAGAGCTAAACCACTCTGTAAGCTCCACCACTGTATGTAGGCTTAGATATCTCATGCCTATGTAGGGGTCCAATGTAGTCATCAAGCCCATGCCTCAGTTGTGTAAAGGTTTCTCAGAGCATCTAAATTACCTTAAAATATGAAAGACATCATCAGGAATATAGCTACAGGCACAAGGCCTATAGGAAAAACCTTCCTTTCTGGTGTGGCAGCTGGATGTCTGGCAAGACACTCCAGAGCTGTATTTCAGTCCAAACAGAAAGGTTTCAAACAAAGAAAACAGTATAACCAAATCTATCCTTCAGGAAAATACGCAAATCTGTTTGCTTTGTGGGTTACTTTTACAATCATACCACAAAGCAACAATAATTTCTTCCTAATTAGCCTTTCCCTTGTTCTCCAAGTTTGGAGACGTCCAGTCCTGGATGAGAAACATTTTAAGAACATTTGTTCTATTAATGTAAAATGAGACAACTGACTTACTGTTTTTTATCACCGGTCTTCTTTGTTTCCCTAATCATTTTTCATTTTCAGTTTTTTTATTTTTCTGGGCTCATCAATGACTTTTTGTCACTGTTTTCAAAGACTGGGATTTTAAGCATAGAAAGGACCATTAAATCATCTGATTTCAGCTGTTGGAGATAAAAGACTATAGGATATCACTCAGTCACCCTAGCTGAACTTAGACAACAGCCTTAACACAAAAGAACTCTAACAGAGTGGTTTTACCTGTGATTTGAAGACACCATGGGATTAAAACATTGCTGCTTCCCTTAGTAGTTTGTTCCACCGGGGACTATACCTTGTACCTGGTGAAAATACATGCCTGATTTTTGTTCGAATTGCCTTACTTTGTTATCAGTGATTTTATATTCACCTTCAGTCATTGATTCAAACTATTTAATACTAAAGGAACCCTCCTAGTTGAGTTTCTATGCAGCTATGATTCCCCACTGTCATCTTGTTTTCCAGTTCTATTCAACTGGACTGTTCTTAAGACCTTCAAAAATACTCTTCACTGATACTTCATAATGTGTGTTTTTTGTAGTCAAGGTGTTATAAGTGATTACTAAAGCACCTAAGCACATTGATTCTTTGCTTTTAATTTTATGAGTCCCACTTCTCATGAATCATAGAATCATAGAATTGTAGAATCATAGCATCATACATTCACACAATCATATAATCATACAATCATAGAATGGTGTGGGTTGGAAGGTACCTTAAAGATCATCCAGTTCCAACACCCTGACATGGGCAGGGACACCTCCCACTAGACCAGGCTGCTCAAAGCCCCATCCAAAATGCCTTGAACACATGCAGTGATGGAGCATCCTGGCCAACCTGTTGCATTGTCTCACCAACCTCTTAGAGAACAGCTTCTTCCTAATTTCTATTCTAAATCTATCCTTTTCCAGTTTAAAACCATTACCCCTCATCCTATCATTACAAGGCCTTGTAAAAAGTCCCTCTCCATCTTTCTTGTAGCTCAACTTTAAGTACTCAAAGGCCACAGGAAGGTCTCCCCAGAGCCTTCTTTTCTCCAGGTTGAACAGACTCAACTCTCTCAGCCTGTCCTTATAAGAGAACTGTTCCAGCCCTCTGATACTGTTTGCAACCCTCCTCTGGAACCATTCCAAAAGGTTCATGTGCTTCTTGTGTTGCAGGCTCCAGAGCTGGATGCAGTACTCCAGGTGAGGTCTCACAAGAGTGGAGAAGAGAGGAAGAATCACCTTCCTCAACCTGCTGGCCACTGTGGCCAAGGATACAGTTGGCCTTCTTGGTTGCACTTGCACATTGTTGGCTCATGTTGAGCTTTTAATCAACCAGCACACCCAAGTTGAACCCAACCTTTTGAGTGCAACCATCCAGCCAGTTTCTTATCCAGCCAGTTATCTACCCATCAAATTCATGTCTTTCCATATTAGAGACCAGGATGTAGTACAGGACAGTGTCAAACGCTTTGCACAATCCAGGTAGATGACATCTTCCCTTATCCACTGATGTTGTAACTCCATTATAAAAGCCATCAGATTTGTCTGGCACAATTTTCCCTTGGTGAAGCCATGTTGGTTGCCACCAATCACCTCCTAATTTTCCATGTGCCTTAGCAGAGCCTTCAGGAGGATCTGCTCCATGACCTTGCTGGTCATAAAGGTGAAACTGACTGGCCTGTAGTTTCCCAGGTCTTTCTTTTTTCCTTTTTTACCCTTTTCCAGTCAGTAGGAACTTCACCAGACTTCCATGACTTTCAAATATGATGGAAAGCAGCTTATCAACTTAATAAACCAGTTCCATCAGGTACCTGTGGATGGATCTCATCAAGGCCCGTGGACTTGTACCCCTTCAGGTTCTTTAGATGGTCTCAAATCTTTTAATTCATGCAAATTAATGAAATTGTGTTTCTTTGTCAAGGCTTCTTTCCCATAATATTAAGTTGACTGGTCTTAATTATTTTTTAATTCTTTCATTTTCAGCCTGGTTTCCTATGCAAATAAGATACTTTCTATGTATTTTCTTGACTGTTGAGCAGTCTTACCTAAGAAACCATGAGGTGACTGGAAATTTCAAACATATTTGGCAGGGTGCTAGAGACTTCAGATGTTTCATGTTTCTGTTTAAAAAAACTGATACAACAAAAGAAAAGGGATATTTTAATGCACCCATGACCCCTAATTTTATTAGACATCAGGCCTTGTAGGTCCTTAGGTCTTGGCTTTCATGTCTTCATTGTCTCTGCTACTCATGGAATTTGCTCTTTGTTCATTGCATTCAGTTTCAGCTATTGTTTTGTCTAGGATTCCTGTCTGGCTAACTAACCAACACCTAACTGGGTAAACACCATGAAGCCCAGTTTAATTCTTCTGTAATTCTAGAAAACCTCTGATAAACTCATGTTTATTTAAAATTAATATACAGCAATTAATTAATTAATCATCACACTGGTTGGAAGGGACCTCCAAAGCTCATTTGCCTAATGCAGTCCTAGCTAGAATACATTGTTCAGGGCCATTCATTCCAGATATACTTTGATAAAGTTAAAGTTTATATTTTCACATTATTATTGCCTTCACAACAGTAACTTATAGGAAGTTGCTTCTGTTATGTTTACATTCCCTCATCTATTTATTTCTTACATTTATAGATCACTACATATACCAATTACTAATGACTTCTCATTTTTATATTTGTCAGATATTGTAATAACACTTGCCATTTCTTCCTGAGCAAAGCGGGGAACTTGCATGTCTTGAAAGCCAAAGTCATCATACTGTGAACTGTAATAGGAAAAAGCTCATTTTGAATAAGTGCCTATTTTAATTTGTATTTTTCTGCCTTTATGATCACATGACAGTCTTACAAAACTATTTTGGCTATTGATTTTGATAAAATACTCCCAAACTTTTTAACAGTCTGTTGTATGCTGGACTTCTCAGACAATTTCCTGATTTTCTTCTTGAAGGAGCATTATTTATGGCTACTGAGTGAATTGACTCAGTTCTCTTTCCCTTTGGCTGTTTTTTATCTGTGTGAATGTGTTGTAGCAAATAAGTAAAAAACACAGGAAACAAGAGTATAAAGCAAGGAATAAATAGAGAGGGAGCATCAGTAAGATGGACTACGTACCAGCTTCAGGCAAAAGAAACCTGCCAACCTCTTCATCATTGTGCTAATAATAAGAAGAGAGAATTCACACAAATAGCCTTCCTTGTGGTACAACTTGAAACAAGCAAACCAAAAGGAGAAATTATTACACTAATTACAGGAATGCAGACAGTAAGAGGACTTTTTAGGGCACTTCCTCCATCCATTTTTCACTCTTCACAACTTGGGAAGTTTGGGGGGGTTTTTTTAAACATTTTCACCCTTAAAACAAGTAGCTAAGGAGTGAATTCCTATTTTTCTTCCACATCAAGAATCCAAACATCTGTCAAAGTATAGTTCTGGGTAGAACTGAACACACCCTCTGATAAAGATTTTTTTCAGGATTATTCACATCTTAAGACATGAAAGAAATAAACTGTCATGATAGACAACACTAATCACCTGGAACATGTTTTGAACAACCCTGTAAAGAGTTCATGCCTATTCTGTGAACTACCACTCACCTTTTCTGTGACAGAAGTTGCAAGAAAGGAAGGGAATAATCTCAGGTTATTTTCTTCCCTCTTCTTTCTTCAGTTGGTTTCTTTTCTGTGTCAGCATCTGAATTCCATGGAAAAAATTTTGAAAGCCACCTAAGTATTTCAGGGGACTCTTTGGTTTGCAAGCAGTATAATGACAGTTGTCTTATTTTAGACAGAAACAGTTGTTATGATTCCCTTGGGTACATCTACACTCCGAGTACAAATTAACCTATATCTGTATGACATGCACAAGTCCTGAAACATCCCAACCCAGATACCACCAAAACCCGTGTCTTCTAGTTACTGATACTGCTCTGAGATTTTTTCAGGAAGTATTTCAAGTTGTCCATAAGGCCTCCAGATATCCTTTTCCACTATGCAAATTAATTGCAAAACATCCTCTTAGGGATTCAAAACCTCCCTGTCCCACCCATCCACCTCCCACATACATGCACAAATATTACTTCCGACTCCTTTCTGCCTTTATGTTACTGTGTGACTGGCAGAAGGTTTGAATTCCTTCCAGATTTTGTGCAAATGAGCAAAAGACAGCTTATAAGAATCTCATGTGAGGGAGAGGTTACAGTGTTATTTCACACTTCATTGACAACAGAAAGTTCATGAGGTGAACACTAGACACAAATCAATAAGAAATGACGTTTTAGTTGTTCCAGCATTGATGGAACCACTTGTCTGTCCTGCTCCTGACAGGAAAATATGTTCTGGTGGGTGCCCAAAGAAGGGCTCACCAAGTAGTGGCAACTCATATGCACAGTCTTAGTGGGATGGTTGAAAGGAAACATTGTGTGAAGTGCAGAATGAGATAGGGATGGAAGGAGAACTAACAGAACAGGACAGTTAGAAAACAAAGATACAGCTGCAATGTGATAGGCGTGTTATGCTGTTTTTATCATATCACAAAAGAGGATAAAACCTTGCCAATGACTAGTACAGAGTAACTGATATCACTGTGTTTTGACAGATACCTTTTCACCAGTACATATCGCTTAACTCCCATCCTGAGAATCATTAGGCTAAGTGTATTGGAACTGTGCTTATCTCCAATAACTCTTAGCCACTGTAGAAAATCTATGGCCATTCCTCAAGTCAGGCCAGAGTGCTGAGAACTCTTGACTGCAGCTTTGCTGTCATCACAATGATCAGGACATTACATCAACATATCAACAACTCCCAACAAGGGCAACAACAAAGAAGATGACACTGCTTAACAAGTCTAGTGACCACTAACAACCTGGTAATTCCAACTGGTGATTCATTTAAGGGCAAATTACCCTCTCAGCATTACAACCTTTAATGGCAAAAAGTTATGAAATCTCCTTCCCACTCTTTACCAATCCTCCCAGAGATGGACAAATTATGAAATTAAGAAATTAGAGAAAAGCAATCCATAAGGGTTTTTTAAAAAGGCAAGGGTAACCTGGGATGGAATAAAAAAAAGTCTATTAGACAATTAGTGGTTTTATAAATAGCAATAGTAAAAAAAAAATCTAGGCTGCTGCAGATAATGCAGGCAGTTCTCTGTCAAAAACTGCTTATAGTCATCAAAGTTAACAGAGCACATCAGAAACAAGGGGAAAACGAGTCAGACAAAGCATTTCAAGTCATGGAGAACTGGAGATCTCAATCTCTACTAGCAGACAGCAATCTACCCACATATGATAAATTGCAAGAAGGGCAGGAATAGAAGAGGCTAGAATAGGCTATTGTAAATTTAGTATAACTCAAGCACCACTCTATTAACATAATATCCAACATAGAGATGCAGAACTGGAAAAAAACAGCTTTAACAAAATAAAAAAGTAAGCTCAAGGATAACTAAGCAAAAACCTTTTTTGCAAGTCTTCATATCCTAAGAATGCTCTGTAACAAAAGATGGGGATAGCTGCATAACTGTGGTCATGCTAGTCATCAGCTATCTCAGCAGACACAGTTCTCATATTTCAACTGAAACAACACTTCACAGTTCAGGGTTAGGGGAACAGCTCATGACATGTTGCAGTGTCATGTTTTGTTAGTATTGCAATCTGGTATGTAGGCTGTGAGAAGTTCAACGTGAACAAGCTCAGCATAGCTATACTGCATGTGCCCAGAGTCATAGTAAAACAATGGGTTTATTTGAGCACCCTGCTTGACCTGGCATGCTTTGAAGCTTTGCTAAAGACAAGCAGGATTGTAGTTTTTATATACACAAGGCAGACAGTCATAAAGCTTTGACCTGAGCACTTGTTGGACATATGCTTATCTCATAGCACAGTAAGAGAAACAGAAGCATTCAACAAGTTCTCAACCAACATCTAGAAAACCTACACAGCGATAAGTTTCAGTTCTCAAAAACCATATGACTGAGATGTCCTGACAACGAGGTAGTCTGTCACTGCCAGAGGAGTCTCTGGGGTGCCAAAGTCAACCAATGATCTGAAAGGTGTTGGTATTAATACCTCTATACCACCACATTCACATTCAGGACCTCACAGTACTTCTCTCTTATTTTAGACAGAATCATATGCCCATCTCCTTGCAGCCTGCTACCTGCAAGATGTCTTTGTTGACTTAATATGCAGTCTGGAGTTAACAAATTCTGCTGACAAAACAAGACAGGAAGGCTTCCAGCATTCTCTTGCAAGGTAATGAAGTCTTCAAGAAAGAACAACTATGAGATAAAATTGTCTTTAGGCTTTTTGCTACTTATCTGTTTTTATGAAATAAAAGCATATTTGATGAGTGCCTTTTAACTAAGGATTTCAAAATTCTGTGCCCAGCTGGATAAGTATAATTATCTGCATTTGGGACAGAAGTATACCTGACTGCTGTGAGAAAAATAGAACATATGAGCTCAGCAGAAGTCTAAATCTTAACTATTATTATTTTAAATTATTTTTATAAAAAATAACTTCTAATTTCTTAAGACAGAAAAATTTAAGAGATAAGTAAGAGTAATCTTGTTCTGAAATGAACAGCAGACAACAGTAACTGCCTGAACTCCAGGGAAGGCAGGATAGTCTATTATACCGCAAGGTTATCCTTCACAACACTGATCCCATGATTAGTGGTAATTATGCTCTCTCTCTCTTGCAAACAGTCTTTTTATGACTTTGAATCTTCTCTTACAAGCATTCCAGACATGAGTACAAGACCTTTGGCTTAGACAAAAAAGATTCTGGCAAAGCCTTTGAAACTTTCTGACAAATATACTTAGCATATATTTGTAGAAGTTGCTATGCACAAAATTATGTGTTACATAGCAACAGATATTTTAAGAAACCTGCTAACATAAATTCTACTTTTTAATTTATTTTTTTTTAATTGGTGACAGTGAAGTGTGATGTTAACCTCTTTTTACCTTAAAAATACTCTCCCAAGCAAGCTTTATTGGGCTTTGTAGAGAAGAGGTTGCTGTTAAGCAAGGAGACTGAAAGGCTTATCAAGTGTAGTACCATCATTATGTATAAATTAATGCAGAAGCCCTCTTCAGTCCATGACTATTTGGAATTTCTGTTTGGAAGAGTGTGTTTTGGTTACTCATACATCTCTTAGTGGAAAACAGTTTTCAGAGCACTTTCAACCTCGAAGGATGAAAAAACAGAAAGGCTTTGAAATGAAGCATAGCCTGGGCCTGTAATCAAAAACAAAAACAACACAAAAGCCATTGCTTCTGTCATCTAATTCACAGCTACATCACCACTACTGCCAGCTTTGGGGGAAATATATGAATTCTACCAGGGTGAGAAAGAAATCTGCCTTAAGGGAAAAACATAAGGATCAGCACAAGTAGTTTTACATTGTTTGTCAACTCTTACGCTTACTGGCTTAGGGGATGGGAAATGCTTTTGTATCTCTTTGATACAAATGAAACTCCGCCTCTGAATATCTTGAGACAAACATGCCCTTTGCAGCAATAACTTTCACATGGGAGCATATTTGGCAACCGCAGCACCTGCAGTTTCTCAGTTGATGCAGCATAAAACCCAGCCTGATTGCCTCCTTTTAATGTTATCTCTGAAACTCAAGCACTACTTACTAATTAAAAATAGCAGAAGTTGGTGTCAGAAGAAATGAGAGAGGAGAAAAAAGGGAGAAGGTATAAACAGAAGAGAATAGAGGGAGTAAATAAAAATAACAATAGCTGTCATTTTCCCCTTCTCTTTAGAGCATTTTGTCTCCTTTCAATTTTGTTTAATGATGTGGAAACGTTTCCTGTCTCCCCAATTTCAACATAATTATTTGAATTACACAAACAAAATACACATCTCCATCATTACATGGAAATATTATCTGCCCTGTAGTTCAGATTGCAGCCAGCTCCCATTACAAAGCTCTATTCACCAATCTTATGATTTTGGCAAGGAAAATTGTATTGGCATGAAAACAATTGCATACTGTGAGGGTTTAGAAAAGTATATCCAAAAAGTCTGAAGAAGAGATATCAAATGGCTTTGCAGTGGGCAACTTGATCTTATTGGAAAGAAGAGAGACACATAAGGATCTCCCTTCAAGCTATACATGAAATTGCAGCAGGCTGTCACACCAGACACAGAACCTCTCAATGAAATTGCCTCCAAAATTCCTTATTAAAGTCAATTTTAAGTTGAAGACAGAGACTGTCTCTTACTTGGTAATGTGGTTCAAGTGCATGGTCAAGAAAGCCACATGCTCAAAACTCTACACCACTTGTAACAGATAGGGGAAAAAAGTCAAACTTGGGATGTCTGTCTTGAGAGAATTCCAGTAGACCTGTACAACACAAGTGAAGCTCTGTGAGTACTATCAGTCTGAGATATAACCTAAATTACAGTGCCAATTAGGAGATTTCTACATATCTTAGCCATTACGTGGATAGCTGGATAGATCTGCATTGCAGCCATAACTCACAGGTCACTGAACTCATTCCCCAACTTCTCCCATGAGAGAAAACAGATCAAATGACTACAGTAATTTGGACCAAGTATCTGTTGAATTAATTTTCATCTCAAACTATTTTGTTTTTCATATACTGTTAATTTACATGCAAGTCTACCTTTTCACTTATTTCTTAGTACTTGAAATGCCTGGCTGTAATGTATGGCTGTTTCTGGGCTTATTTATCCCCTAGGTTATGGATATGCCAAATGCTACAAAAATCAAGCTGTATAGTATAACCACACATCACTCAGCCTACTCTTACCAGCTTGCAAAAGATGAGTTCAAAGATCACTCAGAAACACAACAGATTCAGGCTTTAAAGTACACAAACAAATGGGGAATTGAGCCCCAAACTGTAGAACAACTTATCAGCTCACAGAATACATCATCAACAGCCTCATTTGACCCTGAAAATTAGCACAGGGTCAAATGGTTGAAGTACCCCAGTGTTCAGTTCAACTCACAAAGCAGACAGAGGATTCTGCACTGCTTCCACCTCTGCTTGCTCTCAGACCTGGCACCATGCAAAGCCCATCATAACACCCACATCCTGAGGTGACAGAAATAGAGGTGGCTGGATCTGCAATGAAAAGGACAGGGTCCACTCCTCTGTATGAAGTCATGAGGATGAAAGCTGCAGGGCCACATCAGTTTGCAGGCCATCCAGATATAGCAGCTTCCCTGAGTTTCCTACCTGTTTTGCAAAAAACATTTATTTCCTTAGCAGTTCACACCAAGAGATGTTCTGCCAAATCTTCTGTCTGCTTCCTCCAGTCTAATTATCTTTTTCTCTACTGGATTAAATCCCAGCAATTTGCCTCATCCAAGCTCATCAAGGCACTGGGTATTTTGTTATAATAACCATAATTTAAATGACATGTTACTATTTTTTATACATCAAAACCTACTGTTAATAAATTGGTCTTTAAAATGATCCTAACTTCCAAAGAAAAGTACTAGAGCATCAATTTGCTAAAATATATGTCTCTCGTTTCCAAAGATGGCCAGATATTTTTCTAACCAAAACCAATGTATCTTTGTCTACATAAATATTTCCTAAACAGTAAATACTTTATTTACAGATTCAGGAATAAACTCATATTTTTTCCAAATGAGGATGATAAACACATTATACTAATCTTGTAGGGATAAAGGAAATCTTTGTTCCGTGCTTGTATAACATCTAGAACAATACAAGCCCCGCCTACCATTTCCAAGAGTTCTCACAGAATGATGCAAAAATTACTTCTCCTGCATTTAATGAATGTAGAAGTGGCTGCTGAATTTCCCACATTTCCTATAGAGCACACATTCCTGCAGTATAGGCACTGACATCTCTGCTGAGAGTACTCTGTCTGGCCACACCAGAGTGGTGGCAGCTCTAGTACTGCTCAGAAGTGTGTCTGTGGACTTCTGAGGGACCTTGAGTTGCTTGACAGCACACTAGCATTGGGCACCAAGTGGACAGGACTTTTCCAGTATAAAGCTGAATCTCACCTGAGTCCTACTTCATATAGGTAGGTTCTTGCCCTAAATTAATAATCTGGGAAAAAAAACATCAGGGTGAAGTTTTGGCACACACTGAAAACTGACTGAAGCAGAGAACAGATCCAGTATGGGTTGGAATGGCCTTCGTGTTAACACTTTTTACATTCTGTTATCAGCTGAAATATTTTATCCACAATTATACACCTTAACACCTATGTCCTATAAATTCAGAATATTAATTGCACTTTCATTCTTTGATCTAATTGTTTCAAATCTTTCCAAGGAGCTACCAAAGAAAAGCATACACATGCAAACACTGAAGATGACAGAATACCAGAGATCTCTAAAAATTAATTTTGTTCTAGACTCAAGATTAATATCATTATTACCTAACAAAGGCATAAAATATTCACAAGTCATTGTGACTTGAACCAGCAATTAGCTCCCTGCTATCTGAAGCAATGACAGAATGTGGTTAAAATACTAAGTGCTTAGCCCTCTGCGTTACAGGAGTATCCCACTTAGACAGAGCTATAATGTTAGTTATGCAAACAGAAATATGTCTGGTGTTTACAAGTATATGTTCCTAATACATCATAGGAAAAAAAAATATTCTGCTATGCTTGAAGGTTTCTGAGTTACATTAATTTGTCCATGGTTTATTAAACAAGCACACACCATAAAAATAGACAATGACCAAATAAACAAGACTGACCCTTTTCTGTGTTTTACAGATTTCATGTAATATTACCTTCCCTCTATTTTTATTACTCACAGACACAACAGAAAACATCACAGAATTTAATTTTACAATGAAGCAGCAGCTAGATCACATCACATATAGGGCTCAATATACACGTATATTCAGGCGTTCACACAGTGAAGACAGGATTGACATCTTAAACAAAGATACCATGGTTTTGGTGCTCTTTAAAGAAGAGTGAAGCATTCACTGAAGGTTTACATTGGAAAAAAACCCAGCACCAGTAAAGACAAATTGCTCCTCTTGCTCTCAGTTACAAAAGTGAATGAACAGGTAGATACCGAACAATCAACTTGAAAATCCTATTGATCATGGAAGGGACTGTGAGTGAAAGATTAGATTATCTATTTAATACTGGATTAATACCTTTGCCTCCATTGAATATCTGTTGGAGCTTTTAGTTGTATAAATGTCAGATACTTTACACATCCTGTGCATAGTGCCTTCCCAGAATCTCTATCTGTATACAACCACTTTTCATCATACATTTGACTTGTCTGAGGCAATTTTGTGGATTTTATACAAATTAGTGCAATCGGTTAGCCAGACTATGGCTCTGCTATCAGGCTGCTATTGCAGGGAACAAGGACATGAATTGCCCCAGCAACTAGAGACATATTTCCTACATGAAGAGAGGTTGGCAGGACACTTCTGTGGGTCCTTGAGAAACCTGCCAGTTCTCAAATCTACAACCGTGAAAGTGGATTGAACATAGCCCATTTCCTTTCTGTACACAGGACGGCTGCTTCAGGCTATGGAAGCCCCTCCCCTTGACATGAGAGGAGATATCTTCCTCTGATAAAAAGAAACTCACCTAACAGAAGTAGAGTTACATTAGGATGGGATTTACCTTGCTCTTAGCATCACAAAGAAATGGGAAAAGAATAAACTAAAACTCTCAAAAACGTTTCTGTCTGTACTCTGCTCATTTGCGGGCCATGCTTCTGTCAATCAACAGGAAAAGATGTAAAAATAGTGAAATCACAAGAAAAGATTAAATAAATAAAAGAATACTGAAGATTGTTCAATCCTAACACCCTGAGGCACCTGTCTCATAAAAGACATTTATGGATATGCTCCACTGATGAATATTTACTTGGTGTTTTTTTGGTGAAAGACCAGATCACATGGGTGTTTTGCTCTTTCTGCATGTGCATAAAGGCCTAAAGTGATGACCCGGGGTGTGTTTTTTGTTCCTCCCCTCCAGATACTGATTATTTAATATATGCATGTTTCATTCAATTCACCTAAAATGTTTAACATGATACAAAAATACAGCTGTATGAAACAGTGACACTGCTATCAGCTCCACAAAAAGCTGATAATCACTGATAAAGACATACAGCACATTTTTCCTTTCATGATAATGGAATGGATCTGCCTGGTTTAGGAGGTTTGTATCCTCATTATCATAGCACTTGAACACCTCATTTTGAGTACAGGAGTGGAAGAAAGCACCTAGATCACCAATGATGTTTATTTCATGAGGCACCAAGAATACTAAAAAAACCACAAAAAACCACCAGGCTGTCTAAATCTTCACTAAAACGCCATAAACTAAGGATACAAAGTGGCATACAAAGGTGCTTCAGGATGTTGCCAGGGCCACACAACAGCAAGACATTTGTTACAGTCTCAGCTACTGTATACTGGAAAAGGTGCCCACCAAGCCCTTCTATCACTCCCTCCAACCTCCATCAGCACAGCATGCAGGGAGAGAATAAGGTGAAAAGAAAAGACCCATGGGTTATGATAGATAAAGTTGTTATTTTCTACTTCTCATCCGCAGGTGATATTAGGCTGAGTCCAGGAAGAAGGGCTCCAGAACACATATCAGCTGCTTGGAGGACAAAGCTGAATGCCCCCCCATCCTCCTCCTGCCCTCTCCCTTTACAGTTGAGCTGATGTCATATGGTATGGCATACCCCACTGGTCAGCTCAGGTTGGCTGCATCCTCTCCCCCATCTTGCCCCCCCATCCTCTGGTGCCGTGTGAGCACTGGCAGTCATAACACGGGTGTGTTATCAACACCCTCCAGCTCCCAGTGCTGCAGCATGAGGGCTGGATAGGGAAAAGCAGCTCAGCCAGACCCACCACACACAGGTATTACCTCAGACCTGAGACAATTCCCGATAGGCAATTTGGAAGAGGCCACCCTGTTTTCATAGAACTGCTGATGTAGGAAAGGACCTCTGGAGATCACCTAGTCCAAACACCTGTCTCAGAGCTGTGTCTATTCTGGTTTTGAGTATCTCCAACGAAGGACATCCCACAGTCTCTCTGGGTAACCTGTACCAGTATTTGACCAAACTCAGAGTAAAATGTTTCTTTCTTAAGTTTAAATAGAATTTCCTGTGTATCAATTTGTGCTTATTGCTCCTTGCCCTGTCACTGGGCACACCTCTGAGAAGAGTCTGGCTCTTTCACCTTTACTTCCCCAGACCACCCTAAGCCTTTTCTTCTCCAAAACGAACACCAGCATTCCTGTATGTAAGATGTGTACAACCCTCTATCATCTTAGAGTTCCTTTGCTGGACTTGCTGCAGTATGTTCATGTCTCTGTTATACTGGGGAGCCAAGGACTATATCCAGCACTCCAGATGTGGCCTCACCAGTGCTGAGCAGTGAGGAAGGATCACATCCTATGACCTGATGGCAATGCTTTTCCTAAAGTAGCCTAGTTTTGGAAGATAATAGAGTTCAGTTGTGTAATCACAGCCAAGACTTGCGCTAACTGGATTCAGAAACAGTACATGGGCTTGGCAGTATTTCATTTATTGTGTACCTAACCACATCATTCACTGCATAATAGAATCTTAGAAGAGTTTCAGCTGGAAGAGACCTTCAAGATCGTCAATTCCAACCTTATTCCTAGCCCTATCAAAACCACTACACCATGTCCCTAAGCACAACATCAAACCACCTCTTAAACACTTCCACCACCTCCCTGGCCAGGCCCTTCCAATGCCTGACAACCCTCTCTGTAAAGAAATGTCTCCTAATACCCAGCCTGAACCTCCCCTGCTTCAACTTCAGGCCATTTCCTCTTGTTCTGTCACTTGTCACGAGGGAGAACAGACCAACTCCCGCCTTGCTACAACTTCCCTTCAGGTAGTTGTAGAGGGCAATAAGGTCTCCCCTCAGCCTTCTTTTCTCAAGGCTAAACAGCCCCAGATCCCTCAGCCTTTCCTCATAAGACACATGCTCCAAACCCTTTACTAGCTTTGCAGCCTGCCTCTGTACCCTCTTCAGCACCTCACAGAATCACAGAATTACAGAATCACTGAGACTGGAAAAGACCTCCAAGATCATCAGGTCTAGCCTATAATTGACCTTGATGTCCTTCTTGTAGAAAGGGGCCCAAAACTGGACACAATATTTGAGGTGAGGCCTCACCAAAGCCGAGTGCAGAGGAATGATCCCCTCCCTGCTCTTCCTGACCACACTATTCCTGATCCAGGCCAGGATGCCATTGGCCTTCTTGGCCACCTGGGCACACTGCTGGCTCATGTTCAGGCGGCTGTCAATCAACACCCCCAGGTCCTTCTCTGCCTGGCAGCTCTCCAGCCACTCCTCACCAAGCCTGGAGCACTGCTGGGGGTGGTTGTGGTCCAAGTGCAGGATCCGGCATTTGGCCTTATTGAAATTCATGGAACTGGCCTTGACCCAGTGATCCAACCTATCCAGATCCCTTTGTAGAGCTTCCCTACCCTCAAGCAGATCAACACTTCCACCCAGCTTGGTGTCATCTCCAAATTTACCAAGGGTGCACTCTATCCCCTCATCCAAATCATTGATGAAGATATTAAATAGGAGTGGCCCCATTACTGAGCCCTGGGGGACACCACTCGTGACTGGAAGACAGCTGGATTTAACTCCATTGACCACATTTACACTACTGTTTGTTTCCAAAATTATATAAAGTAGTAGAGAGTTATCAAAAAGTTAAAAATAACTTGAGAATTCAGGGGAATATCAAGGGTTTCAGGGATTCCATGAGGTAAATCCCATTGTAAATCCTCCCCCCCAGGATTTTTTTTTTTCCAGTTGTGACCAGTCTGCTTCAAAAAGTAAAGATATGTAGAAGATATTAATGTTCAATGTTATTTAGCTTTTCTGCAGGACAGCTGTTTCAAAAAACATTTAAAGGTTCTGAATACATACTGAATTTTATTTGTCTCTCAAAACTAAATGTATGAAGTCTATGTCTGTTTAAGTGTGATAAGATTTTGCCAGTGATTTGGTAAACAGCATTGCTTTGGTCTGAAAAAAAAATGTATTCAACATGTTATTCTTCACCTTGTTATTTGATGTCTTAAGCAATGCTGTAATCAATTCCATACTGCTCTTCTAAACCCATGTAAGAATAAAGTAAATTAAATGTTCTTTAATCTTCAGAGTAAAATTGTTTTGAGTTCACAATCTTTACCTCTCCTTCCTAACAGTTATCTTTTTTTTTTCCCCCCTCAAAAGGAACAGAAGATCCCAAGAATGTCAGATTTAAATAACGGTGTAATTTACAGTCTTAAAGTTTGCAAGATAATGTGAGATCTAAACTAGTGAGAAACTTGTTTGGCACAAAGAAAAATGAATAAAATAGGCAAAATTGAGACACATCTAAGAACCCAGTGAAGGAATCAAAGAACATGATTTCAATATGGAACTAAGAATCTTGTTTTCCTACTCTCTATGGAATCTTTTCCGCATTGGTAAAAGAGTCAATAATTTCTAAAACTGCTTTTCTAGAGCAGGAGTTAGGAACACATCCTCCACACCATCAGTTTAAGGTCCGTAACATGAAAAACTGGACATTCATCTCTAACAGGAAGATCTAAAAAAAGTATGGTTTTGAGTGTCTAAGAAGCCAACCAATGAGAGAACTGGGCAGGTCTAAGGATCACCAAAAAGCATGACTAAAAGCTGTGCTTCCATGTTAAGCAAAAGCCCCAAACCAGCAATGTGGCTGAATTCTTTTCAGTCCTGAGAACACAGAAATCTGAGTCATGGCTGTACATTAGACACCTCTTCCATTTGAGATCCAGAGCCAGCTTCTACCAATACATACTTAAAAGACAAGAACACTTTTTTAACACCTAAGGAAAGTGAGTGATGGAGGTTTTCACAAAGACTCATTTGACCCTACTGAGAACAAATCTTCCCATGCTCCCCCTACAGACAGCAATGAGAAATCAGCTGTACCTGAAGGGTAATTTAGCACAGAAACCTGATGCAGCTACTCTACACAGATGGAAGAGACTCACTACATGAAGTACAGAGAGAGCCCCAAAAGATTATTCATACGAGATGTGAGTAGTAGTCAGTAGCGTCAGAAGCAAATATGAGCATGGTATCAATCCAGAAAAGACAGTAGTAAGGGTATTGACCAGATCATAATGAGATGTAATCTTCAGTGCAAGCTCAGTCTGTAACTAAGAATACTTGTAAATTGGTGAGTCTAAGCAGTCTTTATAAATAATATTTTTTCATAACAGACTTGTAGTAATAACATTTACCCAAGATGCAAGAGATGGGGTTCTAGGCTATCTTTATCCAAAAGGGATTCAATTCTGTATCTCCTGCACTAATCAGTCATATTAGAAAACCATGGATAAAAAAACCACAAGTGGCATGGGTCACAATGCAGTCCTTTTACCGACAGCTGAATTTATTTATTTCTGGAAGCAGATTTGGTTGCTGGCCACACCCTTCTTTCTTTACCTATACAGACCTTAACATGACCAAAAGCATATGCAAAATGTTAAAGCTATAACAGACTTGCAGATCAGCTCCACTTCCATGGCTAGTAAGTTCAAGGAGATTAATGGTAATGTGATGAAAAGTTTTTTCATGTATGCATAGGGGTGATATGTCCAGGATACAGCAGACTGGACTACTGTAGTCCTAGTGGCTGTAGCTTACTGAAGCATATTGAAAAATCACAGATAAAATTGAAATTACATCTGCATAAAACAGATATTGAGGGCTCTATGGAAATAAATAGTGGAGATTTACTAGCATCATCTTATTTTCAGATCTAATACTCAATCTGAAGAGCTATTTCCTGAAACTTTCCTGTATGTTATGTTCTGTTTCATTGCTACACATTGCATGAAAAATCTTGGGGGGGGGGGGGGGGGGGGGGGGAAGGTTTTTTTTTCCTAAGCAGACAAGTTAAATTCTAAAGCTTATCTCAGCAGAAAATCAGATAATCTGTCTTAATGAAAGTGATAGGAACTTCTCCAAGACAAAACTGTCATTCATACTGTAAAACTAAAAAGAAGGAAAAAATCAATACAGGCTTCATAGATCTGCTGTACAGATAAGTAGGTCATCCCACCCTTAATCACACAGCTTGTCAATAAGGCTGGTTGTATTATACAACAACTACAAGAACAATGCAATTCTTCCAATAGAATAAGAACGTGAAACATCAGAATAGACTGTGTAAAATTTACCCAGCATATTAGAGCTTCAAAGCTCCACATAAACATCCTTTGAGCTAGGTAAAAAGTCATCTCCATTTACAAGTTAGGAATTCTGTAAAGTGGGAAAGATGGTAAGTTTCTGAAAACCAAGAAAAAGGCAAGGTGAAAGCTTGTGTCTCTCTGCCCAGTTCTCAGTAGAACAAACATCACAATCTTTCTAGCACAGTGGTCTGAACACATTGAAGTGACATACTTAAGTTCAGTCAAGGCATCCAGTTATTAACACTCTTCCAGGACAATGTTAAAGCCTTCATTCTAGAAATACTTAACACAGCTTTTCTTATATGAAAATCAAAAAATAGGTGGGAAATTCACTGTCACTTCAGCAATGATCAAGAACTATAAATAATGGGATCAGCTCTTAGTAGAACACACACACAGAGCCTTTTCTACAGACAGAAAAGCAAGAGCCCTACAAGTTACAGAAAATGTGCTCCAATTTAAATTCACTGCATCGTAAAATACTCACCAAAATGCAGTCATCCTTGAGATAAAATGTTTGAGTGATCTGTTTATACCTTGTGTTCTTAGTTGTATCTTATGATACCAGCAGTGCAGGCGAGTCATCTGCAATAGTGCTTTGCAAAGAAAATGACAAGATATGATGAAAAATGGAAAAATCAAAAATGAGAAGATGATAATCACAGTAATTTGTATTCATACAAGCTTTGCTGTTTTTCTTATTCACTAATGAACCCCAAAATTTCAGATGTTTAATCTTTTTTTCTTTTCCTTCCTTTCTTCTTTCTTTTTTTTTGTGAGTGTTTATTAATGATTATTGACTATTGCTTATCTAAGGGAAACATGCAGAATAACTATCTGTGCTTACAGCTAGTTACATTGAGTATAGTAGAAACAGCAAATTCTCCACACTGAAAATTTACCAATAAATTTAAAGGGTCCAAAAAAATTCTCCATGATGGGGAATGATGCCATCATCAGACTTGGTAATTAGATATTTCTATGAACTATATCAGATGCTGTGCCCCACGTGATAGATATACTTGCCTGTTCCAAATCCATGTAGAACAAAAGTAATTTGCTGCTAAGGAAATGGTTTAGTAGGATGAGAAGATGATACTATTCTTAATAATAGCAGTGTTTATAGATATTGAGATGAAGAACAAAACAATAAACTGTATCCATGCATTACACAGAACAATTTTAAATCAGCTTGCACAAGATGTAATAGAAGTTCTTTCATATAATAAAACATAGCACAAACACTTAGTTATATATATCTGGTAAAATAAAAAATATTGAACTGGTGGAATTTCAAACCTAAATAAAAGATTAAAAGTTGCTTTATAAAAAGTAGGATTAATTAAAAAATTCTAGACAAGGCAAAAGTTTGTTATCAGAGGCTACAATATTAGGAATATCTACATAGTAAAAATATAGCATGATAGCAATCATTAAACATTGTTTAATGTTCAACATTGAGAAATTCTTGCTAAATAGGACATTTGTGATAGGAATTGAATTTCTCTGAAATAATCATAGTGAGATAACAAAAAGGTACAAGACTCAACCACATCCCATTTTAATATTTCAGATGTCTGCTACTTCTCAAGATACTGCATTTTATATGGGCAATGAAATTCATAAATTAATCCTTTAGATGACATGTTCATCTTCTGTTTAGTCTACGCTTAATATTATCTATTCTCTTTGTTTCTCACAGCACTAGAATAGTTCAGTTTTAGTTCCCTGATTTAAGGCATTCTAGTCAGGAAACTCTTTTATCACTTACCTATCAATATATTACTGGCTTTGTTTCTAATGCAACTCTTGTTTCTCATTAAACCTAGTTCAATATCAGAGGGAGCTCTATCACAGAAGCTGATACAATTTCTCTAGTTCCCCTTATACAATCCATTTCAAATTTACTGTTTTGTACTCTGAAAGACAAACTGTTCACTGACTCTCTCTAGAAGGAATTTCATTCTTTATCACTATCACCACTGCTTTAATCCATGCAACCTTCTGAAAGGTCATTTTGCGTAAAAGCTGCCAAAATGCTTTTAGGTAATCCCTAAAATGTGTCTGATAATAACCAAGGTAGAAAATTTCCGGAATTTTATTCTCATCTTTTCACTGTTTTACTTACAAAGGTATGTTTTCATTGTGGCTTTTTTTCTTTTTAAACAGCAAGATGCAAAATTAATTTCAGTTCCTCTGAACCTCTTCAGTGTTGGTTAATAACTAGTGAAAGTTCCATCACTCTCTACTGTTTACTGTTTCACCAATATTCTCTCATGTCCTCTTGCCCAAGCAGAAATCCCTGATGCCTGTTTTTATGAGAGTGCCAAGCATCAACCTTAAAAAAAAGTCATAACTATTCAGTGAAATATTATATGCTTTTTAGGGTATATCACAAGCTTTTTATCTCCCCTCACCATCAACTAGGAAGTTCCACACTACCATATTTTGGTATAAGGAGTTTCTTACCTGACAGGGGAATTAATAAACACAGTAAGAATTTTCTATGCTTATTTCCTGGCATTTCTATTCATTGATATTTTCGCTACTTGGCATTTGCTTTTCTATAAGTACCTTAGTGATCTGACCTTCATATTGTTATTTAAATTCTGTAGAGAAATAATTCCACATTACCTAAAATTTTTCAGCAGTGTATGATATATGTGCAAAGGGCATCAAAGTTAATCCAGAACTAACTAACTAAATAAAATTCTGGAGTTCTGAGACAGAGACAAGAAATAGTAAGAAGATCTGTAGCAGGAGTTGGCATATTCCACTGCCCTATGTTACTGATTTTCCTGCCAGTAGTATAAGGAATGGTGAAATCCAGAACTACAGTTATTCACTGCTGTACAGTGCAATTAGCTCCATTTGTTACACTGAATAAGAAGAGATAATCCATCCATATCACACAGTGGCTGTGTTATCTCCTTTCTCTCCATATTCTTCTAGACAATTGTGAAAACATGTTCTGACTAACAGTCTCTTTCAGTGGCATTCATATGGTTACCGTTTAATATAGGCTGTCAATTTAATGGTGCTAAATGGTGGGCTGTTTGTGTAGACGATTGTTTTTACAGAAAAAAATACATACACTCAGGGTTGTTTTTAAATTCAATGGAGAAAGAATGCATTTCCTGGAAGCATTCATTCTGCAAAGGAAATTGCTTACCTTGTTCATAAAAATTAAATTTAAAAAAAAACCCAAACTTATCTTTTTTTCTCCTTTATGTAATTTCTCTTCAACTTGTGTAACAGCAAAATTATAAGACTTCGTTTAAAATAACTGAGTCAGAGTAATATGGGATTAAACTCTATGGGGGATGAAAGCGTTCTTCACTTTCATCTGATTCCTAGAACCTGAAGCACAGAATGATTCCAGATGACAAGCTTTCAAGTGAACATGAGAAAGGAGAATGAAACATTGCCTGAAGAAAAGCAGAAATCCTTGTGAGAAAGTTCAGCCACTGCTATGTTTAATAAGAAATATAACTAAATTAGGAAGAGAAAAAAGAATGAAGAAGCACAGTATGTGATTCTGTTATATATGGTAGTCCTTAATTGTATTCCTGCTGAAGACAAAATAAGTAAGAATTCCCTTTGCTTTCTGGCAGTAGAACACAAGTCACACGTCTGATACAAAAATAAAATGGATAACTTTTTCTGTATCATAATCAAGCCAAGAACATAATGGCTTTGGGTATTTTTATGCACCTCCTGTGTCATTGGCCTCTGCTTGTTTGTACCTACTTGTCTGTTTAAGCTCCCCAAAAAAGTGGGATCAAGATTAGTTTTTTGGTAACTAGCTATATTATTTCCAACATGAAGTTTGAAGGTATTGCTAGCACATTTCAGCTTTCAGCACTTTCCTATTTCAGGTAATTTTTGCTTATGAATCACTATTGATCTAAGCAAATACTGCAGCTGATCAGACCTCTCAGTACACAGAGTTACTTGGTCAAAACCATCTCTTTTTTTTTTTTAATGGAAGAATTAATTTCAAGCTAAGTTTTAAGAGCTATATTGCAATTTAGCAGCCTCTTCCTTAGGGAACAGCACACACAAGAGAAACAGTTCATTTCTGTTGTGCCTTTGGTCTTGACACAATATCATAAACAACCTATGAAGGAGCAAACAACGATCTGGTCTACAACTAATAAAATATGATATACCCTTTACCTATAGAAGATGTATTTATTTAAATAAGTCTGTATTAGCAGTATGGTAGGCAAAGTGTAGATTCCTGCATGCTGAGCATTTGTTTGAAAAATTAATGTCTTTTTCATAACAAACAGTGATTTTGAACTAAAGTTAATCACTATCAACAGTGATTAGCAAATCACCATTTATTACATGGTGAGATGCCCTGAAGCTATGAAAGCCTCTTAGTATAGTACAGTCATCAGCAAACCACTCAGCCATTCTCAACCAGTTGATCCAGGGGTAGCAGGAGCCATAACAGGTACTTACTCACAGGCTGGACCCCACCAGCAAGACAAGTGTTACCTATGCAACAATGATACAACCTCTGATTGCAGTGCTGAGCCCTAGCATCTTTTTCCCTGTTTCTTAAGTCCATCTGCGGTATCATCCATTTTTAAACACATTTCATGATTGACACTACGGAGTTAACAATGCAAGGCTAAAGAGTCTGGTAAGCTGAATGTGCTTATTTCATTTGAAAAGACTGATAGTACTCAAACATTTAACCAAACAATTCAACCATGGAGCAAATATCTTTCAAAACCATCCTTGAAAACAGCCATAAATGTTTGAAGCACAAGGAAAAAGACATTAAAAAAATTATATGCTGGTGAATCATAGAATCAAACAATCATAGAAAGGTTTGAGTTGGAAGGGACCTTAAAGATCACCTAGTTGCAACCTCCCTGCCATGGGCAGGGACACATCACACTAAACCAGGTTGCTCAGAGTCTCATGCAGTCTTAAACACTTCCAGGGATGAGGCATCCAGAACCTCCCTGGGCAACCCCTTTCCAAATTCTCACCACCCTTATAGTAAAGAACTTCTTCCTAAAGTCTGATCTAAATCTACCCAGCTCTAGTTTAAAAACATTGCCCCTTGTCCTGTCACCACGTGCCCTTTTGGTGAATGGGTAAGAAGAATTTATTTATTTAGGATACATTTCTCTCATAATTCTTTCTTATTATGTAAGCCAAAATTAATAGAACTATACTATGCACAAAGTTTACTTACTTTACCTATTAACTATTTAATAAAATGTGTCTTTGTGTAAAGAAAAATAAACATTTTAGGAGCTTTGTTGTATAAACTTACACAGTACCGTGTAGAACCATACAGAGGTACAAGATAACTTTAAATAAACTGGTTTGGGTATGGAAATCTATGAACCTGGATTCAAGATAGCCTGTGGATGTTGAAAAGCTGCTAGCAGAGGGATTTTCTCAGGCTCTTACAATATTTGGTGAGAATCCTGCCCTTCTCACCAGTGTTATGAAAAACAGTAGGATGGTTTTTGTAAGCTAGACCAACATGTGGTGTTTTGCTAAGTTCTGTTTATGGTACATTGGAAAAATATTTTGAAATAGGTGTTGTGGGACTTTAGCCAATCACCCTAGGAGATGGGTGATCAATGACCAATCGCTCTATGGGGCTACAGTATATAAAACAGGATTATAAATTAATAAAGTTGCTTCTTTTGCCTGCTCTTGCTGAATTTATGTGTTGCTTCATCTCTCCACTCCTGGTATAAACAGTGACAATAGACAGCTTAACTTTCTAAAGTTTCCTAATCGGTTACCCAAATCAGTCTGAAAAGCACACCACATTCAAGCAAGCATGTAGACAGGATTTCAACATCCATGCCCATTCATTCAGAGTTACTTTCCATGTCTCCAGTTTCCCTACCAGTGCATGGACATTCCATAAACAATTTTAGCACAACACAAAGCACATCTGAGAATGCTGCAGAGAATACATCTATTGATTTTGATGAGCTTTGTGTTGGCCTTCCTGTTACTATAAAACAGAAGTGTTTTGGACATTAGAAATCTCATCAATGATGCCTTGTATGAAAAATATGAACTTCACACCTTAACATTAATGAAAATAATTAGGCACATGTTTCAAGCTACAGATGACATACGTCTTAGTTGAGCTAGAGCACCCATCTTAACATAAAACACGGAAGATGGATAATCAGCGGAAAACCTATCAAATTGTCTCAGGACTAGCTCTCTAGAGTTGTCAGTCATACAGCACTATATTTCAGCAGAACAAGATAGCACTGCTAGCAATAATGGGATCTGCAATTGCTCTAAGATGTCATTGGCAATACCAGGGCACAGTTTACTCCTTCTGAAGGGTGGGTATAATGCGAAATTAGAAGAGATAGTTGGCTAATGGAAAGAACATTGGGAAGCCATAATCACAGAAACTAAGCAATAATTGTGCTGATTTTCCAGTCTTGCTTTGGAAATTGTTTTCCCTCAAAATGACATCTACAAAAAAAACAGAGACTTGGCAGATGGCAAAACAACAAAACAGACCAAGGATCTCTCTCCTAATGCAAGATTCAGATCACCCAACTAAAATGTAAGGACATACTAGGCCATATATATCAACAGCAGACACAATGATCACATTACTATGTGACCCTTCAAGAAAAATCTGGAACAACCTAAGAGCAGACTTAAGGCATTGTCAAAACCAGTGAAGTCTGGTGTGAAAAAGAGTGTACAGCAATCAGCAAGGACTGAAGATCAGCTGCTGCTGTTACAGCTGGATACCCACACAGATGAATACCAAAAGGATAAGCAAAGAAATATGGCACCTTGTGAAGAAAAATTCCCCCAAAAGAAAATCTTGAACTGGAAGACCACGAAAATATTAGAATGACAAATATAGCAGTACACTGAGAAGACTACACAGTACTAGGATAGCACCACTATCACAACATAAAAACTGGTTTGATAAATAGCAGAGATGGCATTGTTCAGAATTAGATACATCAGGAAAACCACATCAAGGAGAAAGCAAAAGAAGTAAGTATCTATAGGAACACATCTATCTCAACAGAAATGTATTAGATGAAAGAAATAGGTCAATAGAAAGTGACATAGACACAAGAAACTGAACAAAAATCAAAACATCTGGATGTTTTTAACATAAAATGTCAAACATAATCTCACTGTTAACATGCAGTTATGAGAGCTGGAGAACTGACATTAAAGAGTAAATCAACATCTAAAATTAACTACAAATTGCTATGGGAAGATCTGGGCACTAGATAGAAAGGCTTTCCCTTTCAACAAAGAGAAATGAGAAATTTCCAAACAGAAGTTTTTCTGTGTCAGAAAGTCAGACTGGAATTATTCAAGGCATATGTAGAATCATAGAATATATTGGGTGCTTGACATGAAAGAGTCCCCCACGGAACCTGGTAAATGGAAACCAACTGATCGGAACTGATACAAAGAGAAGAGAAACTTTAAGAAAAGCCATTAGCAGCGATGGACCAGCACAACAATAAATCTCTGCCATAGAGAGAATGAGGAGCAGTAGCAAAAGGCCCAGTAAGATGGAAGGGACTCATGCACTCATGCTGGCACTGGGTGGGCTTATCACAGTGAGTAATTACTTGCCACCAATTAAGTAACAACCTTTGTGTCTGACGTGTTTTATACACTACCAAACAGTACTGAGAAATAACTAGTGTGTGTTTGTGGCTCAAAATTGTGCTAAAAGACAATTAATAGACTTTTTTTTTTTTTTTAAATGTTTTCATATAAAATACAACATGACATGTTCAATCAAGATGCATCCATCAGATCAAAGCTTGCTTCATTATAAGCAGTGGCATTACCTGACATTCTTTTCTCTGACCCAGTGTAATTGTCACAATCTGTAACATGTCATGTAAAATATTTCAGACAAATGTTTTTGTAAACAAAAGACTTGTCAGTTCACTGCTATTCAGACAGCTGGTGTGCTAGAATAATCTCGGTAAACATGAAAATAAACAGTTTTGATAGTGCTTGATAAATAAATTAAGTCCAAATATCACCTTGATTGCTCGGATACTGGATGCAGCAAATTACCTTCAGACTAAGTAACACAAAGTTGTCCCAAACATAGGTTTGAATTCAATGGTGGAACTGTTCTAACTTCTTCTAGGGAACCCTTCTATTCTCACTCTGCCAGTCCAGTATAGACTGTGACTATATTTGCATTCACACACTAGCTTGAAGTGCATTTGCATGCTATGATGGTGTCTTTCATCATGTAAATTAGATCACTAATTAAGTAAAGATATATTTTCATTTTAAAGTTTAGTCATCTGTGAGTTTGTCTTGCTTAACAAAATCTAGAAAATGTGTACCTTCCTTCATAGTATTATCCATTATCAATTAAGTTTGGGAATATAGTTAGATAAAAGTAAAACCAAAGAAAGAAAAATTAATATTTTCTCATTTACTTCCTTTTCATCATGTAACTTACAAAAATAAAACTGCCATCAGTTTCACAAAATCTGGGACACAATACTAGCTTTAAGGTATAAACCCAGAGCTACATGTCAAAGGAAAATCAAAGAGGTCAACTGCAACTTGAAAAAGAAAACACTGTCCCTCTGTCCTGTCTATCCACTATTGCAAGGATTACATTTTTCACAAACTACTCAGTAACTCTTAGATATATTCAATACATGACAGAGCAGAACATATATTGCACAGCATGTGTAGCAGGTGGCAAGCATTTAAAGTACTTTCAGTAGCCACATTTTTTGTGTTCAAACACATTTAGTGCTAACTCTCTGCAGACACAAACTGTCATATACTGACCTATCAACACCAAGCCATCAGATGTTTTTGTTCCCTTCCTGTATATCCTATTACTTAACTTGGTAGAATATTACCTCTCCTAGATTTTTACCTCTAACATGGTCAATTTTTTCCCTAATATCTCTACTTAAAGAAAATAACAAACTCAGAAGAAAATATATGCACCATGAATGAAATAATCATGACTAACAGACATGTTTACAGGTGGAAAAAAAAAAAAAAGGAAAAATAAAAGGAAAGAAAAAAAAAAAAAAAAAAGAAGGACAGTGAGTGAAAGTTTTAATTCTTGGCAGTGAGTTATATAAACAGTAAAATACTACCAGGCTAGTGGTATTGTAAGTATCTTTATTGGTCAACAGAAGCTATTTTCCTTCTTATTTTCATCATTACTGAGGGCCATTACCTATTATATTCTTTATTAAAGGTATTTATATTAAGATTTTAGCAGGAGGGTAATGAAATATTAAAACTGTTACAGATGTTTTAATTTCAAGATCATCTACTTACCTCAGTGTTTCAAAATACTGAACACAAGTAGGACATGTAATTTCTACATGGATTATTTATTTTGCTGTTTTGGAGTGACAGCCAAGAGTCTCACCTTTCTTACTACAATTAATCAACCAGTCAGTCATGATTAGTTAGAAATTCCCTGGTGATAAGCATCTATCCAGACTTACATGCTGAAAGCAGTAGAAAGGCTCAAATGTTTTGAACGAAACAAAAAAACTCTGTAGTTGGTAGTTAACTAAACCCAAGGGAGGGTTGGCCCTAGCTTCCAATATAGAGACTTGGTGTTATGCCCTGGAGGATGACATAGGGATTTATATCCTTTCTAATAGATATATATTTACC
The DNA here is from genome assembly GCA_025345505.1 of Todiramphus chloris collaris. Classification (NCBI taxonomy): domain Eukaryota; kingdom Metazoa; phylum Chordata; class Aves; order Coraciiformes; family Alcedinidae; genus Todiramphus; species Todiramphus chloris. The sequence goes on from JANVCC010000018.1 coordinate 19,814,283, forward strand.
ATTATAACTTAAGACATTCTTATTATACATACAAAGGTTGTTTGTTTTATTTAGTCTGTCATATTGTTTCTTCAGTCACACCTCTTGGCAATCAATTATGCATGTTAATTGTAGTCCATGCAGTAAAGAATCCTTTCTTCAATCTTCATTAAGTTGCTTTTCAATTCCAGCAGAAACACCTTGTTTTTGTATAATGAAGCAGCCCTAATGGGAATTATACTTCCATTTTCTCCAAGCCATTTATTATACCGTATATTGTACCACTTCCCGTACTCACTGCTGGCTTCATTTGGCTATTATACCATTTTTTATTGCTAGCACATTGCAACCCCCTCAATACCAAACTTTTGTAGCATCTTTTAATATTAAAATGTGAGGAGACAGAGCTGTGGGCTACCTCTGTTTGCTTGTGCTACACAGGAATGACTGCTTTGTGAATTAGAGATTAGTGATTATAGTAGACAGCAAAGGTGCCAGAAACAGGGGTCAGTACCCTCATCAGAAAAAGATGTGATAAGTATTGTCCAGTTGATTAAATCCCAATAAAAGTTGCAAATTGCAAGTTCTGCCCTTGAAAGGTCATCAAGATGTATTATAAGGATTCTGAATGAATCCCCAGGATGCATAATTAAGCAATCAAATACATTGTATTATCCATTTCCATAAATTACCATCTGAATCAGAATAGTGTGCTCAGTCAGTGTGTCACAGAGGAAAATGGAAGATCAAAAAAGCCACACACCAATCAAAATCTCTTACTTTTCCTCAAGGCAGTCTTTTCTATAAGTTTAATATGTCATTAACATTGATATAGTCATATTTTTACTTTTTCTAGCTGATCACAAATATTCTTCTGTTACATGTCATAACCAGTCAGTGAAATTTGCTTTTGTTCCACAGTTATACATGCTCTGTTTTTCTTACACTCATACTTTGGGTTACAATCAGTGAGGGGGGTAAAAAGGTCTGGAACAGTTTCCATCAAAGCTTTACTGCTTAACTGAAAAAAAAAATATTCCTACTTACAATTGCCAGTATCCATGCAGTTTCATCTACAAATACAACAATAACTTTAGTAAGGCAGTAGCATTAGACATAAGTTTTATGTCAGGCTTTATATTGATGTAAGAAATGTTTATTATATGTAATTGTTATATTTCTGACACCTGATTTCCCAGACTATAATAGGTTTCATTAAAGATCATGACCTTTTTTGCGTGCAGAAGTTTGCCTTGTGTCACATGATTCATGAAAAGAAAACTGACAAAAAGGATAGATGTGGAATGAAAACTGTGTCAGCTTTCACTATAAAATAGTTCTAAATGTAATACAGTTAAGAATGATCATGGTGTACTATCCACACAGTGACACAGAAACATAACCTGTCACATTTTTGGATAAAAGCTATAGTTTTCTGCAATGATTTTACATTCCTAATTATTACATATCTCATGTGACTATGGTAATCTGAATGGAAATGAGGGGCAACAAGAAGCAGTAAATAACAATCATGTCTTCAGACAGGTTATAAAGAATATAATTTTTTAAAAGTAAATTTTAAAAGCAGATCACGTTTTGAAATCATACTGTTTCCCCTCCTCTTTTAGAGGTAATTAATTTGATGAGGGGGTGTGTGTCTGCTTGTTTAGAGAGAAGAACAGTGTCATTTTGGTATTCCTGTGGCTCACACACAGGCCTCCAGCTCACCCATGGCAGCAAGCCTGGTTGAAGGAATTTTTTGTTTAATTGCCAATTGCATGGCTGTGTCCCACAGCCTCTGCTTTATCCCACAGCTTCTGACTCCAGCCACAGACCTTGAATCTCTCTTGCCCAAACATACCTGTTGCAGTCAACTTCATTTGTTGCAGACAAGCCATTGCGTAATTCCTGGTAGATAAAATTGTTGGGACTGGCTTTAGATGAGGAATAATTCAATCAGGACACTGTATTTATTGAAAAAGCCATCAGCTGCTCATTATTTGGTGAGGTAGTAAAGCTGCAGTGTAGTTAGCAAGTTAACCAAAATTTGGTTTTCTCTAATGAGAGGACACATTTTGCTTCCATAAGTACCCTTATGTAGCTGAATTAGTTTTTAAACAGAAATGATCTGGAGACAAGTTTTGCTTTTGTGTCTTATATAACAGAAGCAAAAGTATTAAATTATATATTCTAGAGAAAATTGAGCAATTACTTATATTTAATTTTATATTCCTATTAGTTTTCTTCTAAAAAGACAGTAAAATGATATTACCAGCACACATTTATGGAAGTACAAGTAGTAATAATAGAATATAAGCAATAAAGTAATAATGAAGTCTTTATTAAAAGAAAAAAAAAATTGTACATTTCTGGAGAAGTAAATGTTCACAGGGAAACCTAAAACCAAAAACTATAAACTAAAAACTAATATCTATGAGGTAATCAAGAAGATGGAACTGGGCTCTTCTGTCATGTATGATGGTTGGACAAGTGACGAGAAACAGAAATTGGAACAAGAGAGATTTAGACTGAATAGAAGGAAAAACATTTTCCTCGTAAGGACAGACATGCAGTGGACTAAGCTGTCCAGAGAGGCTGTGCAACCTCCAGTCTTGGGAATTTACAATATTCAACTGGATAAAGCCCTGAGCAGCTTGATCTGAGCTCATAGCTCACTCTGCCGTGAGCAAGAGGCTGCAATAGAGACCTTTTACCTTGGTATGATCTTATGAAAGGGCAACAAAGATTTAAGAAGGTGCATGCATCTTACAAGTTTATTGTCATTTAACCTTTACATACATCAACATAGGCAATTTCTTGCAGAAGATGTGACAACACAGACTTTGGGAAAGCTTTCTTTCCTGAGAAAGAAAATGAGAAGCCTGGTAATACAATTAAAAAAAAAAAAAAAAACAAACTAGATATTTTTCCTATACTTGTCATAAAATCATAGAATAGTTTTGGCTGGAAGAGACCTTCAGGATCATCAATTCCAACCTTAGCCCTATCAAAGCCCACTAAACCATGTCCCTAAGCACAATATCTACCCACCTCTTAAACACTTCCAGGGATGGTGACTCCACCACCTCCCTGGGCAGGCCCTTCCAATGCCTGATAACCCTCTCTTGAAAGAAATGTCTCCTAATATCCAGCCTGAACCTCCCCTGCTTCAACTTCAGGCCATTTCTTCTTTTTCTGTCACTCGTCACGAGGGAGAACAGACCAACTCCCGCCTCACTACAACTTCCCTTCAGGTAGTTGGAGAGGGCAATAAGGTCTCCCCTCAGCCTTCTTTTCTCAAGGCTAAACAGCCCCAGATCCCTCAGGCTTTACTCATTAAGACACATGCTCCAAATCCTTTACTAGCTGTGCAGCCCACCTCTGTACCCTCTCCGGCACCTCAACCTCCTTCTTGTAGAAAGGGGCCCAAAACTGGACACAGTATTAGAGGTGCGGCCCCACCAAAGCCGAGTACAGAGGAACGATCCCCTCCCTGCTCCTGCTTACCACAGTATTCCTGATCCAGGCCAGGATGCCATTGGCCTTCTTGGCCACCTGGGCACACTGCTGGCTCAGGTTCAGGCAGCTGTCAATCAACACCCCCAGGTCCTTCTCTGCCTGGCAGCTCTCCAGCCACTCCTCCTCAAGCCTGGAGCACTGCTGGGGGTGGTTGTGGCCCAAGTGCAGGACCCGGCATTTGGCCTTATTGAAACTCATGGAATTGGCCTTGGCTCAGCAATTCCGCCCATCTAGATCCCTTTGTAGAGCTTCTCTACCCTCAAGCAGATCGACACTTCCACCCAGCTTGGTGTCATCTGCAGATTTACTAAGGGTGCACTCTATCCCCTCATCCAAATCATTGATGAAGATGTTAAATAGGAGTGGCACCATTACTGAGCCCTGGGGGACACCGCTCGTGACTGGAATCCAAATGGATTTAACTACAACTCTTTGGACTCATCCATCTAACCAGTTTTTCACCCAGGAAAGCGTATGCCCATCCAAGCCAAGAGCAGTCAATTTCTCTAATAGAACGTTGTGGGAAACAGTGTCGAATACATTGCTAAAGTCAAGATAGACAACATCCACAGCCTTGTCTTCATCCAATGAGTGGGTCACCCTCTCATTGTCCTCACAATTTGTTTGGTTGTTTTTATTATTATTTTAGCTAAAAATCTGAAGAATATATTAATTGCCCAGTTTATGAAGATGATGCCATGCTTAATTTCAAAGATCCTGTATTTTCTTCTCTAAAGAGAATAACAAGACAAAAAAATGAAGTGCTATAATAATTCCTGAGATACCAGTGATAAAAATACTTGTGAGTTAATCTTGAAATTTCCAGGCACCAAGCTTGTATCTGCGATTAGTTTTCATTCTAAGGCATAACAATTGTGAAACAAATAGAGCAATTACTTACTACATGCAGTCTTTTTCAAAGACCTCTAGTGCAGGGACAAGCTAGAAAAAAGATGTTGAAAAAAGAGCAATCGTTCTTTTTTTGCTCAATTATTTTATTGTTCAACAACAAACTACTAAAAGAAGATTAACAAGAAAAAAATGCAGTGCTGCTTCTTCTATTGTTACTCAGTTTGATTATTATTTATCTGAAATAGTAAAACTATAGCACGTTCAGTTACACTGAAAGGTAAAAATACTAATGTTATGATAAAGATGGATGCTGATATTAAAAAGCATTACTGAATACAATGCTTTTTAAAAACCTTTATTCTTCCTAAGTATTTAATCAATACTGATTTGAAGCTCTTTGCAGCACAGTATCCCTGGACCAGTTGGGATACTACACATCTTAGTTGTAGGTCAAGTGGAATTTAGGTCACCCACAAAGCTGAAAATAACTTCGTTTACAACAAATTCTATGAAACTAGGTCAAAATCCTGAAAACCTCCTAAACTACACAGGAGGCAAGATTTGTAGAGATGCAATATCTTTTATTAGACCAACTGAAAGCGTCAAAAAATAAAGACACACTGCTTTAAGCATAGAGTACTTTCTCGATGTACAATGCACATCTTCATTGGCTTTCATGTTTATACCAAGAAAAATTTATGAGCTGGGTTTCACTTCTGAGAACCTTGAACTCAGGGGGCTTCAAGAGGTGAGCTGCTGTCTAGTGGCATATTGTTAAGTGGTTCACTGTCCAACTCATGATAGAAAGGGAAGAGTTGTCAATGCAAATGCAATTGTTTAAAGAAAAAAACTCCTAATTTTTTCTTTAAAGCAGTTAGATATTAGTACCTATTGCCCAGTAATTAACATGTAGTAATTTCATCCTGGGGCATACTGCAAAGAATTTGCTTGTTTAAACCAAGCCAAAACCAACTGTAAGATGCCAGAAAGGAATCACAGAATCACAGCATAACTGAGAATGGAAGGGACCTCTGGAGTTCATCTGGTCCAACCCCTCTGCTCAAGCAGGGCCACCCAGTGCCAGTTACTCAGGACCATGTTCAGACAGCTTTTGAATATCTCTAAGGAGGCAGACTCCACAATCTCTATGGACCATCTGTGGCCTCAAAGTAAAACAGTAGGTTTATAAACTGCTGCATTATGACACTATTAATGAATAAAGTAGCATTTTTGAAACACATCAATTGGACCAGAGAACAGTCAAAGGGTAATTGTTAAGATAAATTTTTAATTGTAAACAAAGGAAAAACTCTGAATAAAAACTATTTATGAGAGCTATTTCTCCTTTTTTAGTGCTAGCTGTTCTAGCTGTTACAGACCAAGTCCTCAACAAGGCAACATCTGCTTGTTCACAAGAAAACCTCATCACATTTATCAATAGATGGTGCAAAGCAAAAAAACCCGAAGCTAAGAACGCAAAATGCACTTCAGAATTCAGACACCACTATAAACTTTTGTATCTTTCTCAAAACAGCAACTGAAAAGCAGGCCTTCGTGCAATTTCTAATATTTTATTTCTCTTGACAGCAAAAGATCCTAATCTGATCCATTTGCAATTTATTTGATGCTTCACATAACATTGTGTCTTAACAAGGAAGTTAATTTCTAACAGCTGTATGTTGACTACTTTGGACAACAGTCAGAATTAATAGAAACGGTATTCAGAACATCTTGAAAAACATGCATTTGCAAGTATTTATTTTTTCACTTGAAAGATTTTCTTTTCTTTTTGACGAAGTGTTGCAGGCATCTTTGAGGAAAAATTGCTGCTATACAAGATAAATAGGTGCTTTCTTAGTAATCAAAGCAGATAATATCTTCAGTGGACATGAAACAGTGTTGTGGTACTTGGGGATGCACATACACACACCAGAACATGAATACAGCCAACAGCACCTCTGACAGAATGGTCTCCTTTCAGCAAATCCCCAGATGGCTCTGATGGGAAGCACAACAAAAAACCCAATCACATTTGGCTCTGGTAGGCATCCTGCAGCATCAGGAAGATCCCAAGATAAACTGGGAAACAGAAGTCCCAGTACCACAGGATGGGATGGAGCCTGCAAAAATTATTTTTAAAATCTGACAAAATACACTAGAGAGGACAGGGTGCTGTTGTTTTGTTTTGAATAATAAAAATAAAAAGTAAGCCGCAAACAAGAAAAAAACAAAAAACAAACCACAACAAAATGCAAACTAAAAACAAACAACCAACAACAAAAGCCCATGAAAAAGTGGTGTTGACCACCAATGCACTACAAGCACCACAGAGGTTCATGTGAGCTCCCCGCTGATAGGTAATGGCACATGCAGAAGAGGCTTCCTAGCTATAAGCAGTCTCTAAAGAACCTCTTCAATACCAGTCACAAAACAATCCATATGTCTTTCATGGAAGCACATCCTTTTAAATGTGGATAGCCTAAAGCACTGTATAGAGGAACTGAATATCTGTTAGGGTTCCCATAGCAATCTTCAATGCAGCGCCACACCCATATGAAGAGCGCATCAAACTCTGTGCTTCTTTTTTTCTACACGCACAGAGAATTATTCTGTGTACTGTCTAACTATAATACAGGTATCTTCTATAGAGGGAAGCTCCTTGTTAGTTTATGTTGAAATTTCCTCTAAATCACATTGTCAATCTCCCCATCATGACAGCTGAATAGCTTCAATAATTCTATATCCTACTTTTTTTTTGACCTTCACTGGCACCGCTTTAACCTACAAATTTCATTACTTGAGATGACTGCTGTCTTCCCCAGGAGAAAAAACTGAGATACACTCTCCTGCATAGCTAGAATAACTTGGTGTTGCTTCCCTCCTGATTAAGTTTTCTTCACTTCCTTCCTAGTTTCCTGTGATAATGGCACCACATAATACAGCAGGAAACTACTTCATTTCACTCACTCCTCTTTGTTATCCCTCTTTGATCAAGATTTCTTTTGCCTACTTTTACTGCGTTGTTTCCTGAAGACAAATTAACAAAAGTTTACACATTGTGAAGAATAGTAAGTGCATAATCCATAGAATTGGTTGTCTTTTGTAGCCATGAAAGTTGAAATTTTTCTGACTATACCAGATGGTTTAATAATTTATTTTTTTTTTTATGTTTTCTTAATAAATAAATAACCGTTTATTCTCTCCTGAAATCTTACAGAAAGCAAATAGTACTATCATCTCTTATACACAGATGTCATTTTACAGAGAGCCCTGTGAGATTTGCTGTCACTGGTATTTTTGAGTGAAAGGCAAACAGCTTCATTCTGTGAAGTTATCCAGGCTGATGTCTGCTGCTGCAGGAAAGAAGGATCTGTTTTATATCCACTAATAAATTTCTTAGCAAGCAGAAAGAAGGAGAGCACAAAGAGGGCAATGACAGTATGTTGTGGGTATTTATTGGGATTTGATTTATCCCTCAGAGCACAAAAGCCTTATAATGGCTAAGGAAGATAGCATGACAGAAACTGAGAAAGCTATTTTATGTACAGCACTGAGAATATAATCACAAGGAAGTTTACAGGTTAGATCTATGTATTCTTACTCTTTTCCATGGCAGTGTTTCAGTTCACATTGTAGCACAACTAAAACAAGTTCCTTTTAAGACTTCTGAAAATCAACTACTTAATGCAGTGATCAAATCAATCACTATTAGTTGATGAGAGAAGTATTATGTAAGGAAAGCACTTGCTGCTAACACAAAAATATTGATCAGTGCTGAAAGTGTCAAAATATTGACATAAGTCATTCTCTTCTGGGCCATTTGCTCCAAATGTGGGACTGATCTGAATTCCTTTATATTGTGATAAACTGTGGCTTCCAGTCTACCACCTTCAAGTGTCATTCATATAAGAGAATGGAGGAATTAATAACAATAATAAAATACTTACAGTAGTAGCCATCATATCATGAGGTACACTATTCTTCATTTACAGGCAGCAAAACTAACTTTGCATAAGTTTACAAGTCAGTCTCAACCTCCTATTTCGAAACCTCAGAATATTGACCCAAGCTTCAGTTTGTTTGATAAGATGCTATTCCCCACTTGAAGGTGTGAATCATTTGGCATGACATATTTTCTAATACTAAAGAAAAAAGCATAAGCAGATTAATGGACAATGTCTACTAGCTTTGTGACCCTCTTCTGCAGCTTTCCAGAAAATCCTAGAGGTTGTTCTCCTGTGGTAACTCCATGTACCCAGGCTCAGACTTGTAAACTGTGGAGTTCTGACACCTTTTCAGCTGGGTTGAAAACCCTGTCTGAAATTGCCACCTCTTCCCCACACTCTTTTGGCTTTGACAGCCATCCACTTCAGTCACTCCTGGCCTCACCAGCTGCTCCAGTCCTCCTTGTGCTTAGGGCCAGAGCTACAGCCTACTGCTCCTGTGCTTTCGGCTCTTCGGCCAGGACACATGTGAAAGACAACTTGCAGTCCTCCTGCCTCCTGGTGATCCTTAAACATACTCCTGTTTCTCTGATTATTCCACATGATTCATGTTTGCATCTCAGACTTCAGACTGCCATATCGGATGGATGCAAAATAACAAGGTCGATTCAAGATCAATCCAGGAAATACAGCCATGCAGTGAAGAAACAGGGCTGGACGCTGGAGTGACCAGTAATAGCTTGGACTGGGGGGCCTGAGCTGAGACAAAATGGATGTCCTGGGCCTTTGGACAGGGGTGGGGGAGGCCCCAGCAGAGGCTGGGCAGGGCCAGGAAGACCTATTGGTGCCCTCAGAGACCTGACAATACTGTCTTCCTCTTTTAGGGCTATGGTTTTAGCATGTCAGAGTTGCAAGCTGCTACGACAAGGGTGGCCACCAGCTTCAAGGGCATTTAAACATAACTAGCATGCCCTGTCTTTCGTTTGTGATGGTAAATTGTAGAATTCATTTTTGATGGTAAATTGTAGGATTGCAAACATTTATTTATCACACTTCCCTTTTTAAACAGAAATGTCTACCAAAAAAAACCCAAGAAACCCAAATCCTAAAAGATCCCTAACATCAATAAAATAAACATGTTTCATTTACCTCTCATTCTCTCCACTGTATGTCAACAATACAGCTCGTACTGGGTGCTAAACTGGGTGGTAAGAGTTTTATCTTGTGGGTTTTTCTCCCTCAACAAAATAATACCATGGGGCTTAACTGTCTGTTGAATTATCCCAGATGGACAAAGTTTCTTAGCATGTAAAATATATAAAATCATCATACATATTATCATATGCTATTTCTCCTGCAATATTTGGTGTTATAAAGTCACAAAATTTGGCATGCACTGAATATTCTATTTTTTTCACAAAATCTGTGAGAATATGCAACTTTTAGGGGTTTTGTGACCTTTTTGAGAAAGGTCTCAAGCCCCAATTCACAAGGAATTTCTCTGCTTCCATAGTTAATTTTTAAGCATCTGACTGGGAATTAAATCCTTAAACCCTGTACTTAGGCATTTTGGATTTTTACTCAGTGAATGAAAAATCAGGCAAGTTTCAGCTATCCTCCTAATACCTAGACACAATCACAGAGGTGTGTCTGAAATCCTCCTCTCCCTTAGACTGGCCTTATTTCTGTGTTTCAGAAATAAGAAATAAGAATCAGAAATAATTTCACAGCCTCGACCAGTTCCTGCACTTGGTGCCTTTGGAGCTTTCTTGTGGGTAATACAGCTGCTTCATGATCTTATTTTTAAAACACAGTGGAGCTTTCTCTGCAGCTTGAGGAGGAATAAGATTGCATCTCTCGTCTCCCAGGGAAGTACTGCAGTCAACAAGCTGAGAGCTCTCATTATCCTCTGGCAAATCTGTGTCACCATGTAGCTCACAGTGCAAGACTGATAGGGCCAAAAGGAGACTAAGAGTGAGGTTTGTTGGTGACAGATTGCAATTGATTTTTATGCTATTATCAGTAGTTTTCAACTGCTTGTGGATTTAAGAGCCATTTGTCACTGAACAGTCTGCTTTATCAATACTAAAAGCATATACTGTATCAATTTAAATATCTTGTTTGCCTTTCAAACTACTTAATTTAAATGTCTCTTAATTGTCACAATAAATACCTTTCTGTGGTAGATAATATTCTACTTATAGAAGAATAAGTATATACTAAGTAATAATATACTACAATATCTACTGATACATTATAATTTTAGAGCACCACTGACACAGATCTTCATTAAGTCCTTCATATGACTTCTCAAAAACAATAATTTAAAAGACACCATTCAAAGCGTGGGCTGGAGCTCTGTGTCAAAAATGCTACATTTTTATGTGATGATGAAATTTCAGGCTATCCATTTGCTTGAAAACTTGTGTAAACTCTGTCACTGACACCAGCAAATATTGCTGAAGAATGTGATCTTTACTTAAGATTTCATCACTGCTTTATATTTGAAGATTTGAATTTTTAAATAACCATTTTACCACATGAAAAACATGATCTACCACTATCAAAGTAACTTGAAAACCATATCTATTTCTGATGCTGTAAGTCTATACCATAAATACCTTTTTTTCTTGAAATCACAGAAACATGGTAATGTCCCTTTTTGCAGTCCATCAGTATGAAAATGGGTTTTCTTCATGATTTATGAATTCATCTGTTTGTCAATAAATCCTCTGAGCAACTAAGATCAGTCAATAGACATTGGAACTAATACTTTCAAAGATCAATTCAATAAAAAGAATAATCCTAGAAAATCAGAAATTTACCCTGCAATTAAATCACTTGACAACTATCTATAAATTATCTTGAGCACCACATTTACCAAGTATATTCCTGATAGTTGTTAAGATGGCATTTCAATATATTTCTTAGCATATAATCATATTCCAAAACAGGGTAATCATTTATAAAGGTATTCAAAGTAAATATAAGTACACCATAATTGCAGGCAAAATTTTAATACAGAAGATGGAAGAAAAAGACAGTTAGTGAAACTAGATGGCAGTAGCTGGGAAGACAAGTATCTTTACTGTGGGTCTTTTCTTTGACATAGAAAGAGAAATTAACAGAATGCATCATACTTGAGTCTCAAGCAGCTTTGCATCAAAAAACCTAACACTGTCACCACATCTAAATTCTCTCACTGCAATAAACCCACTGGAAGTTGAACTGCAAATAGATGCAATTACCCTTGTGAATGTGTCCCATTTTCTGTATGAGCTTTCACTCAAGATGAACAGAAGATTCACTTGATCTTAACAACCTACAAAGGAGGTCCACAATATGACAGAAAACAACAAAAATACATTCAGAACCAGATAATGATTTCTATGGAGGAAGAGGTGGAAAAGCATGCACACAACTAAAGAGCATAAAGGTTACCAAAGATTTCTCAGAATACATTAAAAGAAACTTCAGTGAGAACACAAAAGTAGAAGCCAAACCCCAGTGGAACTTAATACACGGTTCTTTCAGTTCTTTATGAATATTAATGGAAAAGAGGAATACATGTCTTTGACATTAGAATATTTTCGGAGTGTTGAAAGACTTTGTTTGAAAGTAAAATTATTTATTCACTAAAAAGCTGATCCTGGACCCATTCAATTGTTGTTAAAATTACCTTGGACTCCATGGCTAGGCCCTGTGAGTAATCAACAACAATTTTGATAGCACTATGTTAAAAAGGCAATTAAAAAGAAATATAAAAAATTAAATTAAATGAAGGTTTTAATGGGTTACTCTATAGTGACATGTCTTGGGTTTTTTAAGAAATAAACAAAAAAGTCCCCGTAATAGGTCTGACAGCCCAATAATTTTACTGGTGTTTGAACATGGAAATACATCTCCAGATAAATCTGTGAAAGCCAAGCCTGGTGTCCAGTCTGGTCCTAGAAATAGTTGTCTCATGGATTTCAGTGTAAATGTTCAGTACTGGTAATAAAAAATTAATGATATAGTAACACTAATTAAGCCTCATAGCCCCAAATTGGGATAATGAATCACTCCTGAAATGTGATTCATACCATTCATCATGAACATCCAAATTGCAATTGTAATTAGCAGAGAGCTGTTTAGAAATGTGGCTGGATGTCTTTCATGAACAAATCTGTTGAATCCCTTCCTCCTTTCTCCTTTCATGCTTCCAGGTGAAGACATCACAGAGTGAACATGTTCTCAGGTACTCCTACCATTTGGACTTCATGTTACCAGATGTCTGCTGGAAACAGAATACAGCAGAGAGGAAACAGTCTAGATAGGAGGTTCCTGGAGTGTGTGGAAGACAATTTGCTGACACAGCTGGTGAAAGAGCCAGCTAGGTTAGCCTCCCTGCTAGACTTTGACAGTAAGAGGTTTTAATTGATTACTGTGGAGCAATGAGATAACAGAAAGCTCAAACTACTCAATCTGGCCACAGGAATGAAGAAATCCACAAAAAAGTAAATAAATGTAAATCTTTTTATGTCGCTTCCATGAAATATTGGAGATTTTTTAAAAATCTTCCCTTCTTTTTTTCTCTTTCTCTTTTTTTTTGTTTTTTTTTTTAATTATTATTTTTTATTTTAATAGGCCTAGAGTTGGTCTTTGTAGTAACCTTTCATCCTACACTTTGCTGGCCCATCAGCCGTAAGTCCTGCCTCTGTATTCACTATCAGATGATTTTTCCTCACACAATGATTTTTCCTCACACAGGTTTGGTTTTGATAATAAAAAAAAAATCTTGCACTGACTAAATTATTTTCATAGATAGGTGATTTCTAGGGAGGAAAGCATATCTGATCATTTCAGGCAGGGAGGCATATGCCTTTGTTGGTTTGATCCAATCTATAAACTAATGCATACTTGCATATCCATGATAAATAACCATAACTCCATTAGCAGAAAGTATAGTAATGACTGCTAAACATCAGAAAATGCCATTATCCAAATAGAAATTATATTAATTACAGTGGTAGAACAGAGGTACCTCATAGGAAATCTATATACTCAATACTATATTACACCTCAGTCCAGTCCATGCGATTCAAATCACAGGCCATAATTTGTAAAACTTAAATGGCTATTCAAATCATCACAAAGAGAAAGATTTTGACCCTGAAATGCCCTTGTCCACATTCACTCAACCACCTGAAACTCTTTACAGCCACTATCCCTTACTGAATTACCTAAGAACAACACTATAAATCAAAACCACAAATGATAAGGAACTGTCAAGAGAAGCATAAAATAAATGTTACATCTAACTGTCTCCATTACAGAATCAGTGCAGGAAGCAAACAGAAAAACATGACAAAGTGCATACTATTTAGAGAAAGACTCTTTTCATACTATCTCTCCAAAAGTGACAGCTTCTTCACTGAAAACCCTAAGTACACCTAGAAGAGGAAAGATGTGACAATAATGTTTACCTCCCCATTTTTCACAAAAGCCAGAATTTCTAAATCTCACACAGAGAATACATCTAATGAGGCAATAAGACTGGGGGGGAGGGGCAATGGGAAAGAAATCATTGAATATTTGCAATCTGTGCGCATGAGTGGTTCCAATCACATACTTTATCAATCTGAATTCCTGGATTAGATAAAAACTGAGGAAGTATATATAAATTCTTATAACACACAAAAGCACACTCCACTACTTGCTTTGCAATACCTGCTTCACTGTGATAAAAGAGTTTAGTGTCAGCAAGTGCAAATCACATCTTTTTTATAGCATGTTATAAAAATGCACGGAGCAAGCAGCCTCTCTCCTCCCAGGCTACAGATAGCATTCTAGTGCAATTTGTCTATTTGTGCAATTTTGCTAGTGTTGGCAGTAAACCACAAGTGCCTCTTATCAAAAAACAAAAAAAAAAAACCAAAAAAAAAAAAAAAAAAAAAAAAAAACCCAACCCAAACCTTAATTTATCCCATGAAAATAAAAGCTGATTAATCCTCTTGTGCCCAAGAGTCAGCAGTTTAGCGATGCTAACCATTAATGAAACCTGTTTACTTTCAAAGTCTTGACTGACTTTGTTGAACTGTTATAGACCCATCTTTCCCTTCACTAGATAAATCAGAATTTTCTTCACACTTCTGATCCTTTGAAACATTAAATACAAAGATGCCCAGCTGACCTTTGGTAGAGAAGAAACACACAACAAGAGACAGTGAACAGTTTTGACAAAGGATACAGACAAATCCTCTCAGGTGCAGGCAACGGTGCTTTCACAAAGACAAGAAATAATGATGACGAATTCAGTTACAGTTATTTAATGAAGTGTAATTCTGTGAAACAAGTAATCCCATCAACGTAATTAATTTAAGCTCCTTCCTTTTTTATACCAAGTATCATTACCTAAGTTGTTCCTATGTGCTGTTGGTCAAGGACCTTTGTAAGTAGGTGTTTCTGTGGTTTCCTTCCTTCCTTTTTGGAAGTTGAAATTATTCTCACATCCTCCTGCTGAAGTATCAGGGTAAACTGAACCTCAAGCTCCAGGAAAAGGTGGTTTCCAACAACCTCTTGAGCTTTCCTACATAGCAGCATCAATGCCCTCAGACTATTTTGAGCTTCATTCCCAAATTGAGACAAATGATCTTTCCTTATGCAGGCAAGGGTTCCTGACAACAGAACACAGTTACGCTTAGGATCTATTTTTCTTTAGAGAAAGCAATGGGAAGAGGGAACATTCACCATCTGAGGCTCTCCTATATTCTTCTCAGCAGCACAGAGAGACCTTTAATCACATTTGCAAAACACTTAGCAAGATGGCAGAGGCAGTTTGTCCCAGAGCTGTTTCTTCCCTTCTCATCCCCTAAGTCTAACATGTAGTTCTGCTCTTTGCTAGCAAAAAGAACATCCCAGGATTGCAGTTATCCAGTTATAACACTGATGTGAAGTATCAACTGTGAAAACATCTAATAGTGATACCTGCTAATGGAACCTGCACTTCCTTTTATGACGCAGGGAAAAATATATCATGATCTTTGAAAAGAAGTAAGAAAAGGTGCTTTATAAGCCAAGGAAATGTAGTCAACACTGTAATTCTAATAGACAGATAGGAATTCAGTTTGATATTTTGTCTGATCCTGTTTACCTAATCTCTTTTGGAAACTGTAACTGTAACAGACAAAGATTATATTCTTCCTTCCCTTTTAAGAAATGCATCAGGTTTAATGTAAGTGTTCAGAGTCAGATTAGCTCATCCCTTTCATAAACAAAGTACTTTCTCAAATATTGATGAAAAATAAAGGCAAAGAGAAGTATTCAGTTTCCTGAAGGACTGAACATAAAACCTTAGGATTATGTCTGTAATAGGTAGATAACTGCCTAACCCTTGCCAGCACGGGCAGCTCAGAATACTCCTACCTTCATCTCCTCTGCTTATATCCTCTTGAGCACTTGTTTCTACGGGGTGTAAGATCAGAAAAACAGAGAGTCCTGCAAATGAAGACAGAAGACCTCACTTAGTAGTCCAGGTTAGAGAGGGTCCTCTGGCCTATAAGATTTGCATGAAATAAGAAGGCAATTACTGTGACATCTATTTTAAAAGTACTAATTCCAGAAGACCTGATTGCTCTCTATAAATACATCCAGGAATATGCATCAAGAAAGGAGAATAGCTATTTAAAATGAAGAATGAGGCCCCAGAGTATATCGGCCTGAATTCACGATATATTATTTTAGGATGGAAATAAGAAAAAAATTTAAACAGAATTGAAACTGGGAGACAGGAAGGGCTCTACTAGAGACAGTCAAGTCTGACTGCAAAAAGGTGATATTTATGAAAAGGATTATTATAATCTGTGGTTACTAAGTGTAGCAGGGGACTGGATTTACAATCTAGAAGTTTTCTGTTGGCTGTGTTTTCTACAAACACTGGTATTACAGCAGTCTCTTCAAGCAGAATCATATTTTGTATCTGTACTTTTTTTTTTTTTTAATATTCTATATGGAATCATAGAATCATAGAATTGTCAGGGTTGGAAGGGACCTTAAAGATCATCTAATTCCAACCCCCCTGCCAATGGCAGGGACACCACCCACTAGATCATATGCATTATAAACTGCTTCAAATTGCTTCAAATCAAACTATTTTTTCAAACTAGTACAACTAGGTTGTTGTTTGGTGGTTTGTTTTTTTTTTAATATTACTCATTTACTTTTTTCTAGATGGAAGAAAAACCAAGTTTTTGACACTAATGGTAGAAGACAATATGGACTATTGTCATCACCAAAGGGTTTGGGTTATTTTTCCAAAATGGATTTACAATAGTTTTAAAAAATGGCATGGGACTTGAATAGAAACTTGAAACATAACCAGAATCTAATTCTGGAAGAAATATCTTCTGGAACTTCTTAGAGAACTCCTAAAATCTCAACATTTTCCAATTGCATATCTCATTTTCCCAAAGCCACACAGTTGTCCAGTGCTATAGGAAACCACTTCATGGAACATAATCTCTGGGCAGGAGATACAATTAAGTGTATTTTATCTATCATCCACACAATGATAGTGAAAACTCACTGAAATTAATGCTAGAAATGTTAAGTCCATGCTTTTTCCACCAAACCGCAATAGCTGAATTCACATAAATCTTTGCAAACTTAGACTTGGCCATTTCACTCTAAGGTCAGAGCAAGCAATATATTCCCTGTTTCAGGAATGAAAAAATCAAGAGGCTTCATATGCACTTCACAGTCAAGGTGCTAAATGAGCCTTGCCTAATGAGGCACAAAGTAGTCCTGTATACACTGTCTGCTTCCCAAGTTCCACCAACACACATTTTTGCCTCTTCTGTAAACTTTTGTTAGGGTTTATGAAGCTTTTGATGAGTAAAAGGTTCCCTTAAGAGGATAAAATTGCCATTGTAGGAATCGAGAGGTAGGAAGCCATGTGTGGTTCAAGAGGCAAAGGGCACAAACTGAAATACAGGAGGTGCTATCTGAACACCAAGAAACAGTGGGAGGATGATCAAGGACTCGCATAGGTTGCCCACAGAGTTTGTGGAGTCATTCATTGGAGACATTTAAAAGCCATCTGGACATGGTCCTGGGCAGTCAGGTCTGGGTGACCCTGTTTTAGTAGAGGAATTGGAACAGATGACCTCCAGAAGTCCTTTCCAACCTTAGCCATCCTAAGATTACATTCTACATGCGGATTTACTCTTTTGAAAAATCCTATGCTATGAAATTTTGGGGAAGAGGTAAAGAAAGAAAAAAAAAATCATCAGGAAATATGATAGTTAAGGATAACTGTACAAACAAACTTTTCAGTACTTTCTGTAGCCACATTCTGTTGTGCTTTTTTCACAGGGGCCTCCTGCCTCAGGTACAGGAGCTAGCCATTGATCATTTAAGGAACTGTGGTTATACAGGAAATGAAGCAGTTCTAGGCACTCCAGCTTCATTAAACATAGACACTGGAGATTGACAACATCAAATATTAGTAAGTTAGTTTCCAAGGATCAGTAGATTTGATTTATTAAACAATTATCAGCTATCAGCCATCCATTTTTCCTCTTCAATTATTTAATATGAACAGTTGATTTCTTATTAAAACTTCCACTTTTGGCAAGTTTCTTCACTGTTCTTTGTGAAATAATTAGCAATACTCTTTTAGACTTGAAGAATAAGTACTGGGCCATACACAGATGTCAAAGAGTTTCATTAGATGATTTATTATTTTGGGTTTACAGATATGAGAAATACTGAATTAACTAAACAGAAAATGTTAATGTACAATGTTAATCACATTATCAGTTTAATGTGCAAGTAATATTTTAAATTACTGTTTTAGACAAAAACCACATGAGATTAAAAATAGATATCTTTGTAAAATAGCATGAAGCAAACAAAATTATTGGTTATAGAAAAGATGTAGTAAGGTTTAGAAAAATTATTTTTAATAAAACTTTAAACAGAACTGCCTAGAAGTTTCTAATTTTAATGGGAATCAGACTAACAGCAGTTTATAACAATTGCTTGCAATCTTGTGTGCCATTCTATAGGCTATTCTCTGTGTTCCCCAAAACAATTATAATGAACTGAAACAATTCAACTTCAGTTTATCTTCAAATACATACAGCCTGGAATAATGTAAACACATCTCTCTGTAAACCCTCAGGAACACAATAAATAATTTAAGCTCCTGTTCCCAACCCTCTTATTTAAAAAAAAAAAAAAAAAAAGTCATTTTTTCCCCTCACAGTACGTTTTCTGGCTGACTTTTCTTTTTTATATTCTCCATTTGCAGAAATGGTTTCTCTACACTAGTGAGCAGATTTTATCTTGAAAGCAAGTCATACAGCATTAGCAATGTTTTCTTCAAAGTGATACATATCAAAATACCTTTCAAGTTTTCTAGAAGAGTTTAAGAAAATGATGTTTTCTTTAATTGAAATGATGCTATACTTCATTTTACACTAAGTATGCCTCTCTGGTCATGCAAATACTGGATTATTTTACTGTATTCTAATATTAATATTGACAAGAAGTAACCAGCTGTAGCACAGAACTTTTAAAATTTAAAATCTATTCTCTGGTTAGTGCCAAGTATAAAAAGAATTTATCACTCTGACATATTTACAAGTTAAGTTTTGCCACACATTTTACTTAAATGAAAAATGCAAAGCATTCTGCTTCTGGTGCCTTGATAACTTTATTCTGGGGCTGTATTAAGTTAGTTTGTTGTGCAGGTCTGATGGCTTTTAAAAGATGAAGCCAATAAGATAAGCTTGGGAGCTTATTTTCTCCACATTTATAACTTTAACTGCCATTTTACCTTAAAGTATTAGAGCAGACAGTTCATTACTACCTGAAAAGGGGTACTACATTGTATGTGAGGAGGTCATCTGAAACTGATGACTTTTAAAGGTCATACACAAAATGAATTTTGCTTTGCTGAAAGTCTCTTTCTTTGGCACAGTAAAAATCTTATTTTAACAGTATCTGTAAATGTTGCGTAAGTAGAAATGAGAGATTTCAGCTACCTTTACCTACTTTCACTCTGACATGAATTCACTCTGATCCAATTGGGAAAATACTGGATGATGGTAGTGTTAGAAGTTTCTTTTCTCTGAATCATTATTTGACCAATAAATTGATAGCTTCTATTTTGTTTCATTTTTGCTGTTCATTTTCATAAATCCCCTGTTACAAATATTCTTTGATAATGGAAAATAATTTTTTGCTTAGTTCTGTAACATTAAGGAGCATAAAGCCAATGGACAGATAGGTTGCAAAATAACACAGTAAGGTACATTTCCTTAGTGTGCAACTCGAGCAATTTCCCCTATTTTTTTCTATCTAAGGCTATGTGAAATTTGTGGAATGTCAGATCACACCTGACATTCAAGCAAGCACATAGAGTCTCCTTCCCTTCCATGGCCATTCACACATTTTTGTTTGAGTGTATTCCAGAGCTTGAATCTTTCCCACCTAATAATGGTACTTAACTAAAACACCTAATTTAGAGACTGTTGGTCCTCATGTCCCTCTACAGTTGATAAAGAAAGACAGGCACTTTCAAAACATGATTCAGATTTTTTACATTGTCTTCCTCACTCCTTTTTCAAGGGCAGTTATGTAGCACAAACCTGGGCCAACAAATAAATGCTGGTTAGACCTGGACCACCAAATTGGGAGGAAGAAAATGTTCTTACATATTCACGTGCTACTTTGACGCACAACACACAAAAATCAAATCAACTCTAACCTGTTCCAGATGTGCTAAATGAAGCATCTGTACTTACCAGTGATGGGAAAAAAGGAGGCAGAAAAGACAGGACAGTTTAATCTAAGTAGGGAATGTACTTAAGATCCTACACAATGCATGCAGAGCTTTAGACAAGTGAAAAATCAGACCAACCTGCTGAAGGGGAGTTTGATGATAAAACAGGAATGGCAGGACCTAAAGAGTAATGTTTGCATTACATTCAGACATTATGCTTAAGGGGCAGGATGCATTCACTGACATATATGTAAGTTTCTGGGGCTAGGGTGCAGGATGAATTTTACTTATACATTGAACGCTCAACAATGCCAAAAGTCTTGGACAGGGGATGATGTTTGATCTCTGTGGCAGCGATAAGCTGGCTGATACAAGAAGCCAGTGAAATGGTGAAGAAGACAGAAAAGCTCGAGAACCACTTCTCAAACATCTCTGAAGCCTGGACAAGCACAGAATCACAGAATCATCCAGGTTGGAAAAGACCCTTGGGATCATCGTGTTGAACCATTAGCCCTACTCTACAAGTTCACCCCTAGACCATGTCCCCCAACACCACATCCAAGCGATGTTTAAACATATCCAGGGATGGTGACTCAACCACCTCCCTGGGTAGCCCATTCCAATATTTCACTACCCTTCCCGTGAAGAAATTTTTCTTAATGTCTAGTCTAAACCTACCTTGTTTCAGTTTGAGGCCGTCCTCTCTGGTTCTATCCTTAATTACCTGAAAAAAGAGCCCAGCACCAGCCTCTCTACAATATCCTTTCAGGTAGCAGTAGAGAGTGATGAAGTCTCCCCTCAGCCTCCTCTTCCTCAAACTAAACAGACCCAGCTCCTTCAAATGATCCTCATATGATCTATTTTCCAATCCCTTGACAAGCTTTGTTGCCCTCCTCTGCACCCGCTCCATCACCTCAATATCTCTCTTGTACTGAGGTGCCCAAAACTGGACACAGTACTCGAGGTGAGGCCTCACCAGTGCTGAGTACAGGGGACAATCACTTCCCTACTTATGCTGCTCACACTGTTTCTAATACAGGACAGGATGCCATTGGCCTTCTTTGCCATTTGGGCACACTGCTGGCTCATATTCATTTTCCTGTCTATTATAACCCCCAAAGATGCAGATTTCTTCAAAAACATCGAACAGAGCTTCTTTCTGGTCTATATGATGAACTTAAGAATCATCCAATTGGGTGTCATCCCAATTTGGAGCATCTGGATGCTGCCTGTTCTTCCCTGTCAGGCTCTGCAGTTTGGTTTCACTTGTTCTTTTCACTCTTTGGTCTTTCTGCTTGCCAATTCCCTTCCTTACCCTCCTGACCTATATTGGCTGCACCTGACCAAGAACCGTCACTTCTGTGCCTTTCCAAGTGTTGCATGTATATGGATAGACATGTGTCTATCAAAAGAATTAACTCTCAGAACACACCCACCATTAACAGTGATATATGAAGACATTGGGGTCAACTGTTCAAGGGAGTAGGAGCACAGGTAGTGTTTTCTTCTATTCCCCTTGTTGAAGGGACCAACCCAGAAAGGCTGAGGAGGACCCATCATATCAATTCTTGGCTTCAAGCCTGGTGCCACCAGCAGGACATTGGGTTTTTTGACCATGGATCAACTTACATGATGCCAGGCCTGCTGGCATCAAATGGGGTGCATCTCTCTCAGAAGGGAAGGTTTCTATCACAGGAATTGGCTGGGCTCACTGATCAAGCTTTAAACTAGATTCAAAGGGGGTAAGGGGAAAAACCTCACTCGCGGGAAACAAGCCAGGGACATCAGTGGGGTGTTGTGCCAGCTCCACTGCTACCCCAGGGTTGGTACCAGTCAGGAGGTACTCTAGCATTGCCAGCTCACTAAAATGCCTGTACATCAATGCATGCAGTATGGGGAACAGACAGGATGAACTACAGATCCATGTGCGATCTCAGGACTTTGATCTCATTGCAATCACTGAGACATGGTGGGACAGCTCACATGACTGGAACACCGTCATGGATGGCTATGTCCTTTTCCGGAAGGATAGGCTGGCAAGGCGAGGTGGTGGAGTTGCTGTCTATGTGAGAGAGCAATTGGAATGTATCGAGCTCTCCCTGGGGGGCAATGAGGAGCAGGTTGAAAGCTTGTGGATTAGGATTAAGGGGGAGACTAGTATGGGAGACATGGTAGTAGGTGTTTACTACAGTCCACCTGATCAGGACGAGGGAGCTGACGAGGCCTTCTACAGGCAGCTGGAAGCTCGAAATCACAGGCTCTTGTTGTCATGGGGGACTTCAATTACCCTGACATTTGTTGGGAAAGCCACACAGCCAGGCATGCGCAGTCCAGTAGGTTCCTCCAGAGCACTGATGATCACTTCCTGACGCAGGGGGTGGAGGAGCTGACGAGGAGGGGAGCGCTGCTGGACCTTGTACTGGCAAACAAAGAGGCACTGGGTGAGGATGTGAAGGTGGGAGGCACCCTTGGCTGTAGTGACCACGAAATGGTGGAGTTCAGAATGAGGGGCAGTAGGCACAGGGCCACGAGCAGGATTGCTACCCTGGACTGCAGAAAGGCCAACCTTGGCCTCCTCAGGGAGCTGCTTGGAAAAGTCCCATGGGACAAGGCCTTAGGAGGTAAGGGGGCCCAAGCAAGCTGGCTGATATTCAAGCACCATTTCCTCCAGGCTCAAGATCAGTGCACCCCAAAGAGTAGGAAATCAAGTAAGAGAGTTAGGAGGCCTGCGTGGCTGAGCAGGGAGCTACTACAGAAACTTAAGCAGAAGAAGGAATTATACAGAACATGGAAGAAGGGGCAGGCCACTTGGGAAGAATACAGGGAGGTTGTCAGAGGATGCAGGGATGCAACAAGGAAAGCTAAGGCCTCCCTAGAACTAAACCTGGTGAGGGAGGTCAAGGACAACAAGAAAAGCTTTTTCAAGTATGTTGTAGGCAAAAGGAAGTCTAGAGGAAGTGTGGGCCCGCTGCTGAATGAAGTGGGTGCCCTGGTGACTGAGGATAGAGGGAAGGCTGAGTTACTGGATGCCACCTTTTTACTACTAAGGCCAGCTACCAGGAGTCCCAGGCTTTCAAGACCGCAGAGGAAGTCTGGAGGAAGGAATTTTTTACCTCTGTCAAAGAGGCTTGGGTTAGAGGTCAGTTGAACAAACTGGACATCCACAAGTCCATGGACCCCGATGGGATACACCCATGAGTAATGAGGGAGATGTCAGGGGTCTCTCCATAATCTTTGAGAGGTCCTGGAGATTGGGAGAGGTGCCTGAGGACTGGAGGAAGGCCAATGTCATCCCAATCTTCAAAAAGGGCAAAAAGGAGGACCCAGGTAACTATAGGCCAGTCAGCCTCACCTCCATCCTTGGAAAGGTGATGGAACAGCTTGTTCTTGCCACCATCTCAAAGCATGTGGAGGAAAGCAGGTTTATCACAACTAGTCAACATGGATTCCATAAGGGGAAATCATGCTTGACTAATCTGGTAGCCTTTTATAATGGCACAAGTAGTTGGATATATGAGGGGAGGGCAGTGGATGTGGTATATCTTGACTTCAGCAAGGCTTTTGATACTGTCTCCCTTGGTATCCTCACAGCCAAGTTTAAGAAGTGTGGATTGGGTGACTGTGCAGTGAGGTGGATTGGGAACTGCCTGAAGGACAGAGCCTAGAGAGTTGTGGTCAGTGGAGCAGAGTCTAGCTGGGGGCCTGTGACTAGTGGTGTCCCCCAGGGGTCAGTGCTGGGTCCAATACTAATATATTAATCAATGACCTGGACGAAGGGATAGAGTGTACCTTCAGCAAGTTTGCTGATGATACAAAACTGGGAGGAGTGTCTGACACTCCAGAAGGCTGTGCTGCCATCCAGCGTGACCTGGACAGGCTGGAGAGCTGGGCGGGGAGAAATGGAATGCAATTTAACAAGAGCAAGTGTAAAGTGCTGCATCTGGAGAAGAACAACCCCATGGATCAGTATAGGATGGGGGCTGATCTCTTGGAAAGCAGCTCTGGGGAAAAAGACCTAGGAGTCTTGGTGGACAGCAGGATGACCATGAGCCAACAATGCACCCTCATGGCCAAGAAGGCCAATGGCATCCTGGGGTGCATTAAGAAGAGAGTGGTCAGCAGGTCGAGGGAGGTTCTTTTCCTCCTCTGTGCTGGTTAGGCCCCACCTGTAGTACTGTATCCAATTCTGGGCACCCCATTCAAGAAGGATAGAGAACTACTGGAGAGAGTCCAGCGCAGGGCCACCAAGATTATTAAGGGAGTGGAGCATCTCCCTTGTGAGGAGAGGCTGAGAGAGCTGGGTCTCTTTAGCCTGGAGAAGAGGAGACTGAGGGGGGACCTCATTAATGTCTATAAGTATGTTAAGGGTGAGTGTAAGGAGGATGGAACCAGACTCTTCTCAGTGTCATCCAATGTTAGGACAAGAGGCAATAAGAGTAAGGTTGGAGCACAAGAGGTTTAGGGTAAACACAAGGAAAAACTTTTTCACAGTGAAGGTGGCAGAGCACTGGAACAGGCTGCCCAGGAGGGTTGTGGAGTCTCCTTCTCTGGAGACATTCAAAACCCGCCTGGATACATTCCTCTGTGACTTGGTCTAGGTGATCCTGCTCTGGCAGGGGTGTTGGACTGGATGACCTTTCTAGGTCCCTTCTAACACCGAACATTCTGTGATTCTGTGATTCTACGATTCTATGATTGTCTCTATCTATGCATTAACAGAAAGTGGATTCTTATTCCACTCCTGAAATCAGAAGATTATATGCAAAATACAATCTTCTGTTTTCTTTTTCTCTCAAATCAGTATTTAGCAATCCAAATCAATGCCCAAGGACAAGAATAAATTAGAAGCTACCTAGTTCACTACCTTGGGAATCTATGTAATTACTTTAAAAAGTTTTGGGAATAGTGATCACACTGCATCTCCATGTAATAGTCTTTTCAGTCTCAATTCCTAATTTCCCCTTTTGTCTCCAATTTCAGAAAAAAAAGATTATCTGAGAATTCTGACAGACTTATGTTGACTTGAACCATTTAAACCCATTGCTTCTTGAAATAACTTTTGACAGTGACACAGTGTAAGAAAGTAGGATAACAGAGATTTTTGATGGAGGATTCACTGCCTACTTTTAGAAAGCAAACTCTACTTTATGAACCAATCTATTGTGTAGTCATATGCAAAAAATGTTATGTTACTTATGCCCATGTACAATTAGAAAACCAGACATCTTTTGCAGAGAGTCACATCAGTTTTATGGCCAAAAGTTACTACAGTAAGGTTGAACTATCTAAATCATGACCAGTCTTGGTCATAGTCTTAGCCTCTATTTTCCTTTTAATTGATTAGTAACGCACTTCACTTTATTAAATCAAAGTACATGTAACTCATCTTCAGACTAATTGTAACATCGCACTGTCACTCTCAAGCAATAGAATTTTGGGGAATATGTGATCTGACCTAAAACTTGCTTCTTTGACTTATAACATTTAATAGCCAAGAGCTACACAGATAATTTAAATACAAATTTTTATGACACAGAATCAACAGAAATGTCCATAATGCCCTCTGAATGACTGCTTGCCTTGTTCTGCATATTGTCTATGAAACAAGGGGAAAGACATTCTGAAGAAAAAAAAATATGACAAAAATATCCTCATGTATATCTCCACAATTAGGGAATCCAGGCTATCACATGAAATACCTAGCAGCTTGAGATACACAAGGAAAAAAGATGGTGCAAGTGTGGTATGCCAATACCACTGTAGGTTAATTCTTCTTCAGTATGCATGGTTTAGATATTTAGATTCACATCACTGACTGTGTTTAATTTTGACAGCATTTCAATAATACTGAGTGGGATTTAACTGCCGGATTTGGTGTTTAAACACCAAAAGATCATCCCTTGTTGTCTTGGAAACCTGGTAGTTTTATTGTTGAATTTTCTGTTTACTGTTATTTAAACTCCAAGTCATTCAAACAAAATATGGGTTTAGATTGACCTTTGTCTCTTGTTTTGAATTTTAGAAGTAAATTTGCTCAAGTTTTCAACACACTTGAACAACACAACAGTAGTAAAATAAAAATCTCACTTGGCCAAACTTTATTGTTTTCCTGGTACCCACCGCCCCAGCTCTCAGCACCAAGTTGTTCTGAAACACCCAGACTCTACATCTCAAATACCTTCAGCTTCCCCATTCTCTTCCAGGTAAATTATTTAGCAATAGCTTCATATTCAACGTCTATTTTTTTCATGTGTAAGAGGGGAAATTTGCTGACAAAGGTATATTTTGGGTCAGTGATAAAGACAGTGCAGATTATTCAGACATTTCTGAGACTGCAGTTGTTTCCAACAAGCAAACCCTTTAATATCAAGATCTCAATGTACTGAAAAGGCAGAAAAACAATTGCTCAGTGGGTGTGGGATTTCCAGTGGCATAAAAGGAACAAAAGAGCTACTTTGCCGCTGTCTGAACAGGATAGAAAAGTTGCTGGAAAGCCTGGCATATCATCTCTATCTTCTTGACCAGCTCCTGAGACAATCTCAAGTTATTAGGGAACAGAGAGAGATGAAAATGCTTCATTTAAAATCTTAGACAGAGTATTTAAGTAATGTAAATAATGTATGGTTTGTTTGCTTTCAGAGAGAATCTAAAGGATATTCCTGTGAGGAAGAAAAAACAAAGGATGTAAAAACAGAAATAGAGTTGGAAACACAAACAGCCTTGTAGATATAAATTGATTGCTACTATTATTAAGTGGAGAAAACACTCCTGGAATGAAAAGCACAGTTTTTACTGCTGTGGGAGAATTTAAACGGAGCTGTTGACTTTTCATATATGGCTGATTTTGAACCCAAATCATAGTGGATGGGGAACCAATAAGGTTGGGAAATGAGTTAGTGAAACTGCCTGAGAGCATCTCAGCTACACTTAAGCTTGAATCTTAATTCACCAATAACTTACAACGTAAAACCTCTTCTCATTTGCACCCCTGATGCCTGTGAAAATACTTAGGAGCCACACTAAAGAGACACAGAAGAGCCAGTTCTCCCAAGCAGTGATGGACATTGTGGGAACTTGTCAGCACATTTCAGGAGTCACTTACCACACATTTAGTATTCCCTTATGACTTCTACAGCAAGCTCCTATCAGCTCCTAGTTGCCTTTCAGAGCTGTAACCCTAGCACTGGTATTGCCATTGCTAGCAAGAGGATTTAAGCTTTCTATTGAGTTTGAAAAGCCTCAGAACTGAGGCTTATTTGTGAACTTTGTTTTACTTGGTTTAGGTGTGACAACAATTTCTTTTGCTGTCTGTATGTAATGTTTTTTACTTTTGTTTATCTGTGTACAGTACAACTATAGTTCTAAATTCATAGCAGTAACAAAGATGATTCTATGTAGAATATAGTATTTATGACTAACATAACAGAATCATAGAGTCATAGAATGATTTGGGTTGGAATAGACCTTCAAAGATGTCTAGTCAAACAACCTTGCCATGGGTAGGGACACCTTCCACTAGTCCAGGTTGTTCAAAGCCCCATCCAACCTGACTTTGAACACTTCCAGGGGTGGGGCATCCACAGCTTCTCTGGGCAACCTGTTGAGCGTCTCACCACCCTCATTGTAAAATAATTCTTTCTTGTGTACAATTTAAACCTATCCTCATTCAGTTTAAAACCATTGCTGCTTGTCCTGTCACTACAGGCCTTGGTAAAAAGTCTTTCTCTTTCTTATAAGCTCTCTTCATATATTGAAAGGCCACAATAAGGTCACTCTGAAGCTTTCTCTTCTCCAGGCTAAACAACCTCAACTCTCTCAACCTTTCTTCACAGGAGAGATGTTGCAGCCCTCTGATATTTGTGGCCCTCCTCTGGACTTGCTCTAATAGGTTCATGTCTTTCTTGTACTATCAGCTCCAGAGCCAGATGTGGTACTCCAGGCAGGATCTCATGAAAGCAGAGGATCTCCCTCAACCTGCTGGCCACGCTTCTTTTTATTCAACCCAGGATAAGACATATGACATAATGCAAGAAATACCTTCCTGGTATGACTGCACAGGCCTACCAAACTAGAAACACAAGATGTGGTACAGGGCAGTATGGTCATGGGGTGGAAAGAGGTGGGGCACAGGCTTGGCACTGGCGCATCCATAGCTATGAACAACTCACTCATTGTCAGTTAAAGAAATGAAAATCTGAAGCCAGACAAAAATAGTTTTAGGGGTAAAAATGATACAAAGACATAGTATCTCACATAATTAAAACAGGCATAAGTAGTAAATTCAGATGTAACACAGAGCTGCAGGTCAATGAAAAAAGAGCAAAGGTGTAAAGCATGCTAGCAAACACAAAAATTACCCCAAAAGATTATTTTGGACATAGCAATTTAGTGTGACACTGAATTCACTAAAGTGCTTCAGTGTATCTTGGGCCCACACATCTGTCTGAATCTGATTTTTAGCATGGGCATTGCAGCAAGGCAGAAGCTGTGGACTGGACTGTAGCAATCTGTCACGTTGCATAGATCAGGCCAGAACTCTGCTTTGGATCCAGGTGTCCTCTCACACAGCCTTGCAGGAAGAAAACAGGAAAATCCCTACATCTGCTGAGCCTTAGTCATCCCTTCCCTCCCTGTCTGTCCATAATGCTTTCTCTAAACTATTCCTATTTTATGTCTATGACCACCATGTAACACTGCAGATCTGAGCTTTCAATTCCCTTTGCTTTGCTAGCCAACATGTCATACTCATTAAAAGTGAAATAAAGATGTTTATACAGGAACAGAATCCACTGTCCTTTTAAAATATTTTTGTAAACAGTATAGAGCTGAGCATGGTTGCAGTACAGAAAGAGAAGCTAACAAAGTCCTGACACCATTTCAGAACTGATTAAACCACTGGGCATCAGCAAGATGTCATGCCAGGAGAAGGTTTTAACAAGACTATTACAGTAACATCTTGCTATCCATCTCCTGTCCATCTCTCAGTTATGAGAGCCTCCATAGATCATTTAATACCCTCATCTGTTAATGACTGCCTTTATCCTGTTTTTCTGACTTTCGTCTTTCCACCACCTGTACTTCTTTATATTAAAATAAATGTAGTAATACAGATATAGTAGTCTAAAATAAAGTATTTTTAATCTTTCAGTAACATTTTTGACTTGTAGGAAAGCATGTGTCTGGTGAGGAACTGGAGAAGAGAGGTATTTATTAGATGATAGGCAACAAACAGAGAGTGTGCGAAGACATTTTCTCATCCTGATGTGGGAGTAAGGAACCTTTTTGGGAATCAACTAATATAGAAGCTTCAGTCTGCAAATACGAGTCCACCCTTTTCTGAAATGAATGTGGGATATAAAGGAGTCTCTGTCACAAATATCATGGGCATAAAAAACATAATTTTGCATGATCCAGATTATCAACATAATTAGGAGAGGTGTCTCTTCTGGATTATAGTGTAGGACATACTGAAAGTAATCAAATAGCAGCTGGCCTGGAAAAAGCAAACCCCTGTCAAAGTTAAGCAAACATAAGTACAGCCTGCAGGACATGTGATGTATACTTTCCAACCTCCACAGCCTTTGCAAGGCCTCAGCTGAACTATTGTGCTATGGAAAACAAAGTTCAGGAACTAGATAACATGAGCCATGACAAAAGGAGGACTTTGTATAGATACACAACAGAGGAGAAGATGAGGGAGATAATTGTCAAGTTCATAGACAGCAAAGAAAGGAGCTACCTTCAGTGTTTCCATTTGGTGATGAAGAAACAATACTTGCATCTATAAATACAATGTACAACATGTAATCCAGAAAGTTCCCAATAATACATTCATTTCCTTGGAAAATGTTTTCAAAATAAGGTATTGGTCAATATGGTCTGTTTCTTCTTTACATACATTTTGCAAGGAAGTAATGGAAATAACCAAGGAAAAAGAAGCAGCTGCTGTTTATATTAAAAATAGACTGAACAAAGGAGCATTACATTCCTATGTTTTAAAATTTGCAGCAAGAAAATAGATCATCAGCTAAAGAAAGGTAGAGTTTTATATGACCACACTCCCAAAAAACAAAGGCAATTTTGATGAAGCCAGGGACCTAAATCAAATCAGCACTGTGATTCTACCTTCTCTTAAAATGTATTCCCTGCAGTCCCTAACTGACTTTTTTTTTTAATTTTACTTCAGTATTCTTATGTTCTGTTTACAGCATCAAAATACTGTGATGCTTTGATAAATCACAGCTGAGATGTCAGTGGTCATTGCTCCTTGAATGAACCACATAGATGTAAAAAAAAAAAAAAAAAAAAGCACCTTTGTAGGGGGTTAGAAATCAGGAAAAAGCTTACTTCGTAGGAGCTACTTAAAAAGAAGGCAGCATATGCATGACTCATGTTTACTGAGGGTGTAGAGCATTATTCTTCTCTGTAGCTCCATCAATAGTCCTGGTCCATTCTCCACCTCTCTCAGAGCTCACTACAGCTGCCAACTACAAATGATATTTTGGGGCTTGTTCATTTTAGGGCTTCTCATTGTCCTC
Source organism: Todiramphus chloris collaris (assembly GCA_025345505.1). Classification (NCBI taxonomy): domain Eukaryota; kingdom Metazoa; phylum Chordata; class Aves; order Coraciiformes; family Alcedinidae; genus Todiramphus; species Todiramphus chloris. The sequence continues at coordinate 19,844,882 of JANVCC010000018.1, forward strand.
AGATACAAAAAAAAATATTTTTTTTACAAAAGGACTAAACACAATCATGGAAGGATGTGTAGGACTATTACTACTGTATGTCAGCAGATCGTTTCTGCACAGTGTTTTCTCTGAATAGGCAGGGAAGAAGAGTTTGGCAGGTAGATGGCAATGGCAGATGAAATGGCTAACTGCCCAGCACCCTTTCAGTGGATGATGGATGCCTGTGTATTCCTTGCCTACTCAGAGCACTTTTCAAGCTACAGGCAATGGATGTTTCCTACATCATTCATAAATGTTAGATACTAGGCTTCTAACATTCAGACACGCTGCTTCCACTTTTTTCTCCAGGCTCTGCTAGAGCTCACATTAACATTTTAGTTAACCTCCTAATCTCTTAACACAAATACAACAGGCCACATTAAACAAACAACAGATGGAAATGTGAGACACTTAATGGCTACACGATGTGAAGTATCCTGCAATTAGCAATGACTTGCATTGATTTTTTGGTAACAGTCCTTCCAGAGTCATTCAAGTTTCCTCCCACAGATACATTAAATTCTCAAGAATGAATTTAAATACAGCCCAGTGTTTTCCACAGTTAGAAGTGGGTTTTTATACCTTCAGTAGTTCATACCTACTGTATTTCGATTGCTGAAGTCATTCCCTTTGCTGATGTCTTTGGCTATTGAATTATCTGAAAGACATTATTCATATCAGATTCTCCTCTTTCCAAAAAAATCCACCATTCCTTTAATTTCTTCCCACTCCAGTAAAGCTCAGAAGCCAGCAAAGAAAACTTATTTTGGCACTTATTTGAACACTTGGGTCTACTGGGAGACACTGCTATTAGCAAAGAGGGAGAAATGTCTTTCCTTACCATGAATGGTTTATGTTTGTATTTGCCTGAGCACTGTAAACTATTAATATTGTCCATTATAGCTGGGGAGAATTTGGATCAGTGGCTTACACTGTTCCTGGCACAGCAACCAGGGAGAGCAGCTGCACTGTGTGTAGGAAGTGGCTTGCTGCTGCAACCCAGGGGTGAAATGGTCTCTTATTTAATTTTTTTTTTTTTTCTTTCCCCAAGACCATGGCCAATCACCCAGCGATGTATCAAAACATTCAGTGAGAACGTTCATGCAAAGAAGAGAACAGCAGAGATTCAGCTTGCCCGCAGGGAAACAGCCAGGTGGAGCTCAGGGAAAAAAAGTTATCTCATGTTTGCATATTCTGGTAAACTCCTCATTAGACAATTACTTGGGAAATGGATGCTATCAACTCCTCTGGCTCAACTGGATAATATAATACCTGGAATTCAGATATTATGATAGGAACATCCTTTATCCACACAAGGTGAACCAAATTAGTCACAGCTTTGGAGTCTCCTACAGCAAACATGCCAGAGTTGCTTCATTAACTGCAGGTACAGCTTGCCACTGTGTGGAGGACGGCTCCATCTCAAAAGCTTTCTCTGCAGTCTTTCAAGAGAAGATGCGTATGGCTAACAGTAGCTTATCATTCATAATCACTAAATTAGCATTCAGCTAAACTCCAGGTGCATGAGACTCTTTTGAAAGCTGTCCCATGGATAGAAAAATATCAGCCCATATTCAGGGATTGTCCTGGACATAATCAAAGGGGAAAAAAATCCATATATCCAATCATTAAACATCAAAATAAAAAACAAAATTATCTTCAAACTGAAAAATTTATCTGAGGTAGTGAACAACTGCACTAGCCTTGTTTAGGCTTTCTTGTGGTTACAGTAGTGATTTCTATACCTACCTCCTACTTATTTTGGATGTGCCAGAACATTAAAATTGGGATCTAAGTACTACTGAAATTACTACCATGTGCACAGACACAGATCTGAAACATTTCCTAGCATGCCATGGTGAAGCATGTAAATCACAAGACTAATCACATGTCCATGCAGATATGGTTGGTTCAGGATGCAAGGCCAGAAATCTCAGATTCAGTTCTCTCTTTCTATGACTGTGCCACTTGCTGTAGCAGTTCATTACACAGGTTCTAGTAACATATTTTTATTGATTCACAAAGTATTTGTGACAGACTGCTACAAATTCTTCTGTCCCTGACATGTAATTGTTCCTGAAACAAACTAATAGCTTTAATTTATCTATAATGAAACTTTCAAGAAAAAGAACTCAATCACTTCAAATGTGCCTGTTAGTCCACCTTCCTTCTTGTTCTGATATAATTAAGAGATAACGTTAGTGGAAGAGAGGCTTGTTGTGGTACCCATTACAAGATGTATAGCATAGTATTGATCACAAACATCAAAACAAAGTAGTTATTTTCAACATAAGTGGACAGTTTTTGACAGCTGTTTGTTGCTGAATCTTTATCTGTCCTCCTGCCTTGTCTATTTCTTGTGTAGAACAGATTCAAAGCTAAAGTAACTTGATAATGCAATACGATTAATTTCCAAACCTTAAAATAAATTTAAAAATATATCAGACTCCATTTCTTTCTTGTCCCAGAAAAGGCTTCATTTTCTTTAAGAAGTTTGGTGGGGTTTTTTCCCACTGAAAACAAGTTTTAAACTTAAACAAGTACTCATAATATATATTTTTCAGTAGAGTTTCACTAGAGTAGCATACTAATTTTGAATACTTAATGCCACTAATTACATAACCAGATGCTTAAGTTTATTTCATAAGCACTCATTTCAGTTTCACACAGAATGTATGTATTTAATATACTTTTCAGATAAGAAAGACTGGTTTTAATGTAATAGAGAGAAAGAGTGAAAGAAAGAAAAAGGAAAGAAAAGAG
>JANVCC010000018.1:19847675-19893612 GCA_025345505.1 Todiramphus chloris collaris
AAAAAAGCTTTTTAACTTATTTTTAAAATTTTAAATAATTTTGAAAAAAAAAGAAAAAATGGGTCATTCATTTTTTTTTTTTTTTTTTTTTTTTTTTTTTTTTTTGTCTTTATAGTGATTTTACCCTTATATCTTGCATTTTTCAACCTGATGTAGGTTTTGATACTTGAATGTGATTCGGATAAAATTATGTGAAGGGTCTTTCCATATCACAATAGCACTTTATGCTCTCAAATGAAAGAGCCAGCATGGTAGAAGACAGATGCCAAGAAGTATGCTTATCTGTTTTCAGAATATGGGAGGATGGAGTACTTGTAACCTCTCCAGATGTAACTAGAGTGTTTGGCATTCAGACTTATAATGAAAAAAGTGAGTAGCTTTGCGTATGTGGCATTCATAGCAACTGACCCTGAATATGAGGGTCATCACATAGAAGTGGTGGTGTCTTATTCCAAACACATAAGCTAAATGTATGTCAAGGCTTAGAGCTTGACACAGAAGCTGTTTAGAGCTTGATAAAGACGACTTTGTTTTGCAACACATTTTCAACATAACAACAGATGTACAGAAAATAAAATTTGTCCCAAGGAAGTAGAGAAGATATCTGCAGTGTGCAATGGTATAGGCAATTTAATTTTGCTATATTGTAAAAGAATCATCAGACTGGCCAAATACAAAGAAGTCGAGTAACTCACGTGCATACCATATAGTGAATTTATTTGCTATTAAACTGGATGGTAAACTCATGCCTAATGAAAAATCAACATGCGTCTCCCATACAAATAAAGCATAAATACAGAATAATTTCTTGGGTGTTATTTTTGTGCTAGATCTTGATAAAAGCCATCCTGAGAAGGATTACATTAAAAAGGAAGAAAATAAAATGTCAGTGGAGGTGTTAAGAGATTCCAGCTTAGAAGAAGGAAAATAAGCACAGCACAAAGAGAAAAGTCTACAGAAATCAGAAACCAAGCAATCTATACACAGGCATTTTAGAAGAGTACTATGGCACAGACCATATTAACAGAGGACATGTAAGTTAAAATAGCAGAAGGAGGGGAATCATAGAATGACAGAATGATATAATAGTTTGGGTTGGAAGGGACCTTTAAAGGTCATCTTCAACTAGATCAGGTTGCTCAGTGCCCCATCCAACCTGACCTTGAATGTTTCCAGGGATGGGGCATCCACTACCTCTCTGGGATAGCTGTTCCAGTATGTCACCACCCTCAGTGTAAAATATTTCTTCCTTATATCTAGTCAATATTTGGCCTCTTTTAGTTTAAAACGATTAGCCCTTGTCCTATTGCAACAGCTGCTGGTAAAAAGCTTGTCCGCGTCTTTTTTTATAAGCCCACTTTAAGTATTGAAAGGACACAATAAAGAGTAAAAAGATCACTAGAGGAATGGAGAAAAATTAGATTCAATCAAGAATCAAGATTAATAATGATGGAGAAATTTGGTTTATTGTATCATCAATCCACAGATCAAGAAGGGTTAATCTTTATTATAATTAAGATTAAAAGCCCCATATTTTCATGTAAAAGATGACTATTCAAATATGTCTTTTTGTATGATTGCAAGTTTGCTTTATGTAAGGAACCAATTACACTGTATCAAGGAACCAAAAACACTGTACACAGTATACATACATTTTTGAAATGTACAGCTTATAAACATTAAATAATTTCATATAAATGCAATTTTATAATAGCATTTTCTATCCTAAAAGATTTTTCTCCAGTTCAGCTGTTTGATCTACATACCAGTGTCAAAATACCAGAAATGTAGCCATCAAGGAAAAGAACATTAACAAGCATCTTTCTGTTTACATCAGAGGAAAGTTGATGAAACTGATTACAACTTGAGCCTAATTTTATTTTTGCTGAATAGTGAATATTTTTTTTCTTTTGCTTCTGTAGTTTTCAATTTCTAGAGTAAAGCATAGGAAGTTTTGAACAACTGATCATACATACTCAGTGTTATTTCTTTTCAGAGTTTTAGTAGGGTTGGGGATGTAGAAAAGCTGTTGGGCTTGTGTTTTCTTTTCCCTCCACTGGTAATGTAATCAGAACTTTTACAAACTGAGGCTAGCTGACAAAACCTTATTCCAAGGCAAGATTTACTTGCATGGTTTAAATAAAAGCTACAGACTTAAATTGTCCAGGGATTTTGAAGGGAAGGACTTCAAGTACGTCTATTTAAATTTTAAAGCTTTTTATTAATTTTTAAATGTTGCATATCATGGCAATCAGCACTCAAAGTCACGCACAGAAAATTAACATAATGGGTAAGGTTAGGAGACAACTCTTACAGTCACATGAAATGAGTTTTATATAAAAAAACAAAGTGAAAAAGAGATATTGCCATCTAACAGCTGCTAATATAGCACATACAAATACAGCTTGGACTACGTTTCTGCTGCCTCTAAGCTCTTGTTTCCCTCAATTCAAAAGTCAGGTCTTTAGAGAAGGGTCTATAGCTGTAGTGTTCATTGAAGATGCTTCAGTGTGCCTGTTTCCTGAAGAAAAAGGAGCCAGAGAGGCTACCACTGCTACCACACCTGCCACAGTGTCTGGTCTTTTTGCTTAGCTGCTTTCCACCATCACCAGTGTCCGGGAGAGAAGACTGAGTAAAGCTACAGAGACCATCAGCCCTTCCACACCTCCCCATCCACTATAAAGAATACTGTAGCATAGCCCACAAGGTCCTTGTTTCTACCCTTTAAATCTCCAGCTTTTGGGCTCATATGACATATGCCTCCTTAGAGGTTGGAGATCTTCAACTTTACTTTGCCCATAGACCTAACAAAGGCTGTACTTTGATATGTCACCCATTTCAGTGCAAGAAGATGAGTCAGACTATGAGGCACAAGTGCTACTATGCTGAGGATTTGGCACTTTACTCTTGATGGGGATAGCAACACAACCAAAAGATCACAGGAACATTGAAAAACTTCTGAAAGAAGATAGTTAGATGTGGTTGAGATTAGATTCTCTTTTATTTCATTGAGGTTGTACTGATTTCTGCAGAAGACTGTGCCTTCATGAATTGGTTAAAAGGTACATAAAGACCTTTCCACTACTCACCTGATTCTGTATCAGTTCTTGCTCAAGGCTGGTGGCAGATAGACTCCATTTAGTTTGAAATCTAACTCCTGTTCTCAGGAGTTTTCCTCTCTACTTGTGATCCATCTGTTTTACCTCAAAGTAGAGAACAGGATCTCTGAATAGGTACTACATATCAAAAGGTAGTTGCATTCAATCATGATAATGGATTTGGTTCTCCACCAATACCCTGAGTCATCCTTCATCTGTCCCCACATACAGTCCTTAGATTTACCACAAGATCTCCCCAGTGACAGCATGAATTGTCCAGTGTCCTACAAGGACATCCTCAAAAGCCCTTCATGGTGACCAGGTTTATAATACTTTTGAACAGAAGATCTCCTTACTCAAGTCTCACAACACACATCCTCCATCTTCTAAAGAAATCATGACACTTCATTGGAAGTAAACATTGCAGTGCAGAAGATAAGAACTGAGATTTATTATTACGACACTTAATCATTCACATTTGTCATTTGATGAGCTTTTCAAGTATCATTCATTAAGCTTTGTAACTGAAATTATCTCATACCTTTTGAAAACTTCATTGAACTTAGCTGATGTTTCTTCCATAAACTTAATAATGTAAATTCAGTCTAATACCAAACCTGACTTACTTGATAGTTATAAGGAATTTAGTTTAGTCTTTGTATCTTAGTTTTGGAAACATTATTTGTTTTCAAATATTTTCAGGTGTAATAATGTTCCTTACCAAGTAAATACTTAAACATGTTTCTCAAAAACGGGGTCAGTTTCTGACTTTTTATATCCTCAGAGGACATGTGTGTCAGCAAGTCCTACCGCCTGGCAGCCAGGTCAGGAAAAGCCCCAGTGCTACAGCTTGGCAATTACAATCTTCTATCAAATCCAAGTAGTACAGTAAACTTCTGCAAGAAGAAAACAATTTCACTCTTCTTCAAATTAAACAACACAGTGCTTGAAACTCTTTCCAAGAATGCAGTCACTTTTGTCTGAAAAAAACATTAATTCTAATTTTTTATGAACGTAAATTAAAATTAACAGGTTCTGTCTCTGCCCTTAGTTTTAGCAGCTGGGACCAGTTCCCTTCCAGAATCTTGAAGGCTTCTTTGTCCTATTATAAATACGTGCTCAGTCCCAAAGCCTGCCTTTCACTGAGCAGTATTTGAGGTTTAAGACTTTTAAAAAATATTTTTCCGTATTGCAACTGACCTACTCCCATACAATATGCTGGCTGCACAACATCCTTGTCTCCAAAATGGAAAGGCATGGATTTGATGTCTGGACTATTCGGTGGGTGAGGAATTGTCTGGATGGTCATACTCAAAGAGTTGCAATCAATGGCTCCATGTCCAGGTGGACAAATGTGACCAATAATTAAAAGATTAAAAACTGGTCCAATAGATCTTGAAATACACCTAAATACAAATTTCTGTTTATTCTGTCACTGAATGGGTTTTTGTAGTTTATTGAACATCTTACAGGTATCTCTTGAATTAGTGCTGTTTAATATTTTAATCAGTGATCTGAGTAAAATATAAAATCACTGCTAGAAAAACTGTCAGATGACACAAACTTGCTAGAGAGGTAAATGATGACCAGGACAATTCAACAATACAGTGTAATCAGGAGTGCTTAGAAAGTGCATCTCACACAACTGAATGCAACATCGTGCACCTTGACAAAAGGACTGTAATTGAAATCTAAATCACAATGTCTGTGCACTAGAATACAGTGACCATGAAAATGCCACAAGGAATACATGTCTTGAACAACTTCCCCCGAGAGCAAATTACTGCACCACATCGCAGCTTCTGGTGTAAGATACAGCTCATATCATGCGTGATGCCACTGATCTGCTAGCATGATAAGTGAAGGGCCCAGGAAGACAACATAAGGTGACATCGTTCCCACTGTCAGTCTTCTCATGAAGGAGAATTTTCCACTTTCTTTTTAGCAACAAGCTGCTGCCATGCAACAGCCAGTAGACGATAGAAGTAACACTGAAACTGATGATGCTATAATTGTCTCTCTCCAATAATGTCAACAGGAGACAAAAGCATCATTATCAACAAAAAAACAAATGCTCTGAATTTATTCAGAGAGTTACTGTTGGAATAACAAATAACAAGCATCTTCCCATCTATATCAGACATCGGTCTGGAGACCAGACTGTGATTTCCAGGAATCCAAACTGATCGAAGGAGGCTCCAGATAACACAGAAAGGCACTTCTGGACTCCTTGTCAGCACATCTGAAATTGTACTTTGACTGATGCTGAACAAGATGCTTGTAATACTGTATTAGAGGACATTGTTTCTTGAATGCCTAGCATGACAACTAGACCTGACAATGATAGAATCGGATTAGAGTACACAATTTACCAGAAGACATAGTAAATAATTATACTGATTTCATCACCTGCAAACAATAGCAAAGCTTATCTTCAATAGTTAATGCAGTTGCAAAAGAAGGAATAGCCTTAAGCGTACCATTTTATATTCATCAGCCAATTACATAGGCTTGGGTCATTATCTAGTTCAGAAACTTCCTCATGTATTGAGACATCCACATCTTCTTTCAGAAACAGATCACCAATTTTTATTAAACTCACTATTGTATGGTGAAGTTGATTCTTTCTATATGGTAAGGTCAGTCACCAAGGGGAGCTACTCCAGAGCCCGCCCAGCTTGCAGCGGTTCTCCTGAGGCAGAGAAGCACCAGGGCAGTGGAGGGACCTGACAGGAACCGGCGGCTCTTGCAGGTGACACTGATGAGATTTGGATGCTGCCAGAGCAACCACAGCCACCCCTACACCTATAAAAAGTGGCCTGAGGTGAGCGAGCAACCAGGATCCCTGCAACCAGAGCAGGCAAACAGACCATGGCACATCAGATAGAGTGTGATGCGACAGTTTGTGTAACAGTAGCGGGGCAGTTCATGTAGAAAGGGCATAGTCACCCTACCAGCTCAAGAGATGAGTTCAGTTAGTGGTCATCACCCGCTCAGAAGGAGCTTAAGCTATAGTCTTCACTCAGCAGAAAGCTCTGTCCTCTGCATTTACCAGAGTGGACGTGGGAACCCAGACAGAGATCCCATGAAAACATGCAGCAGTCCAGGTCTCAGGCTACAGGGAGCGCCAGAGCCTTTCAACAGTAATGGGTGGCAGTAGTAAGAACAGCTGTGTGCAGTGTGACCAGGGGAAGATCTGCTCAGTCTGGTGGCAGACCTGCAAGAAAGGTAAGGAGCATCAGGAAGACTAAGCAAGAGATAGACTGTTGGAGCCATCTCTGCACTCCCTGAGATATAAAGAGGAGCACCCACCAGAAAAAAATCAAGAAGAAGGGGATGGGTATCTTCTGCATCCTCCCTCTGCCAGGATGATGGCAGCAGACTAAAAGAAGGAAGTGGGGGCAAGTCCATGATCAGGGTGGCAGGTGAATTTCTTCCCCACCCATCTTGCCCCCTCAGGTACCTCTGTACAACAAATATGAGACTCTGGATGTGGAAAGCCAGTCAATGGAGGATGTAGATGATGGTCCGTCTATACCAGAGGTGTCTCCAAGGCCAAAAAGACCTGCCCCTTGTATCACGACCACCTCCACAAGGAAGAAAAGAAGGGTTATAGTTGTAGGAGACTCCCTTCTGAAGGGAACAGAGGGTACAATATGCCAGGCAGACCCTCCTCCTAGGGAAGTCTTGATGCATCCCTGGGCCTCAGGTTAAGGACATCACAAGGAAACTTCCTAGATTGGTATGGCCCTCAGACTATTACCTGTTAACTGATCCTCCATGTGAATGGAGATGAAGCTGCAACATTAGTTCAAGAGCAATCAAAGGAGACTTCAGGGCCTGGGGATGGTTGGTGAGGTAACCTGGGGCATAGGTTTTTTTCCTCTCTCCTTCCAGCTGTGGGCAGCAACATTGGAAGAAACAGACAGACTCAGTCTATTAGTACATGACTTCATGGCTGGTGTCTTTGACACAGTTTTGTGTGGCCTACATAGCACCAGGATTTCTGGTGTCAGATGGAAGTCCCCTTTCTCAAAAGGGGAAGAGAGTCTTTGCTCAGGAGGTTGCAGGGCTCATTGACAGGTCTACAGCAGGTCAAGTGAGTGATTCTCACCCTCTTCTCTGCTCTGGTGAGACCTCCCTTGGAGTACAGTGTCCAACTCTGGCGTCCTCAGCACAAGAAAGACAGGGACCTGTTGGAAGTGAGTCCAGAGAAGAGCCATAGAAATGATGAGAGGGCTGGAATACTTTCCTATGAAGAAAGGATGAGAGTTGAGGCTGGAAAGCCTGGAGGAGAGAAAGCTCCAGGGAGACCTTATTACAGTCTTTCAGGACTTCAAGAGGCCTATGAAAAACATGGGAACAATCTTTTTAGCAAGGCCTGTTGTGACAGGAAAAGGGGTAACAGTTTTAAATGGAAAGAGGCTAAATATTGACTAGATATAAGGAAGAAATTTTCTACACTAAGGGTGCAGAAACACCCTAACACTGGAACAGGTTGCCCAGAGAGGTGGTAGATGCCCCATACCTGGAATATTCAAGGTCAGGTTGGCTGGGCTCTGAGCAATGTGATTTAGTTGAAGATGTCCCTGCTCACTGCAGCGGGGTTGGACTAGATGGCCTTTAAAGGTTCCTTCCAACCCAAAGCATTCTATGATTCTCTTCCAAGGCCTATTGTGCATCCCTTGCTTTGGCTTACCAAGCTTTCTAATGTATGCTAAGTCAGAGAAAAAAACAAGACCCAAATGTAATATATTGCTCTGGAAGTCAGTGCTGGCTGTTAACTCTTTATTGCAATGGCTTGCTTTTCCCATATGAGTCCTTGTCTTATTATCTCTTCTCAGCTGTGCACGATAAGCACATGGCCATCCACACAGCATCCTACAATCTCATTTAAAATAGAGATAGTGCATATGAGAAAAACTCCTTGTGAAATGCAACTTGGCCAGAGAAACACTAGAGAAGCACTTCTGAAATTATAACAGTAGTGTGACATGGAGCATGATTTCAACTTAAGGGATCATACCAGTGCATCTATCATGCCATGCTGTCTGACCACAATTAATCAGCTTAATGAGGAGCATCAAGCAGTTCAGAAAGAAGGTTAAAAAAAAATTATGCTTGACTATTGTGGTAAAAGACAACTGCCGTCAAAAAATGGACTATCAGAAAATTTTATAATGGGCAGCTCCCCAGTTGTTTTGCAACTGTAAGGTACTGTATATACATGGAAGATTGTTTAACCAGGAGGCAACTAGGAAAACTAAGGCCTCCTTGAAGTTAACTCTTGCAAGGGAGGTCAAGGACAACAAAAAGGGCTTCTTCAAATACATCACAGACAAAACTAACACTCGGGGCAATGTAGGCCCACTGCTGAATGAGGCAGGTGCCGTGGTGACAGAGGATACAGAGAAGGTGGAGTTACTGAATGCATTCTTTGCCTCTGTCTGTACTGCTGGAGACAGTGCTTGGGAGCCCAAGACCACTGAGGCCCCAGGGGAAGTCAGGATAGAGGAGACATCCTTGGTTGATGAGGACTGGGTTAGGGATCAACGGAGCAATCTGGATGTACATAAGTCCATGGGCCATGATGGGATGCACCCACAGGTGCTAAGGAAGCTGGCAGAAGTCATTGCTAGACCACTCTCCATCATCTTTAGTAAGTCATGGAGAACAGGAGAGGTGCCTGAGGACTGCAAGAAAGCAAATGTCACTCCAGTCTGACAAAAAGGCATGAAGGAGGACGCGGGTAGCTACAGACCACTCAGCCTCACCTCCATCCCCAGAAAGGTGATGGAACAACTTCTCCTTGGTGCTGTCTCTAGGCAGATCAAGGACAAGGGGGCATCAGGAGCAGTCAACATGGTTTTACCAAGGGGAAGTTGTGTTTGACCAATCTGATAGCCTTCTATGAAGAAATAACCAGGTGGATAGATAGATGATGGTAGTGCAGTGGATGTGGTCTATCTTGGTTTCAGTAAAGCATTTGACACCATCTCCCACAGCATCCTTGCAACTAAACTGAGGAAGTGTGGTCTGGATGATCAGGTAGTGAGATGGATTGTGAACTGGTTGAAGGAAGGAAATCAGAGAGTTATGGTCAGTGGGGCAGAGTCTAGCTGGAGGCCTGTATCTAGTGGAGTCCCTCATGGGTCAGTACTGGGACCAGTGCTATTCAGTGTATTCATCAGTGACCTGGATGAGGGAACAGAGTGCACAGCAAGTTTGCTGATGATACAAAACCGGAAGGAGTGGCTGACACACCAGCAGGCTCTGCTGCCATGCAGTGAGATGGGCAGGGAGAAATCAAATGAAATACAACAAGGGCAAGTGTAGAGTCTTGCATCTGGGAAAGAATAACCCCAGGTACCAGTATAGGTTGGGGATTGACTTCTTAGACAGTAACATGGGGGAAAGAGACCTGCGGCTGCTGGTGGACAGCAGGATGACCATGAGCCAGCAATGCACCCTCGTGGCCAAGAAGGCCAATGGCATCCTGGGGTGGATTAGAAGGGGTGTGGTTAGTAGGTTGAGAGAAGTTCTTCTCCCCCTCTACTCTGCCCTGGTGAGGCCACATCTGGAATACTGTGTTCAGTTCTGGGCCCCTCAGTTCAAGAAGGACAGGGAACTGCTTGAAAGAGTCCAGCGCAGAGCCACAAAGATGATTAAGGGAGTGGAGCATCTCCCTTGTGATGAAAGGCTGAGGGAGCTGGGTCTCTGTAGTTTGGAGAAAAGGAGACTGAGGGGTGACCTCATTAATGTTTATGAATACTTAAAAGGCGATCGTCAGAAGGATGGAGCCAGGCTCTTCTCTGTTATGTTCAGTGATAGGACAAGGGGCAGCGGGGGCAATCTGGAGCATAAGAGGTTCTGCAGAAACATAAGGAAAAACTTTTTCACGATGAGGGTCATGGAGCACTGGAACAGGTTTGCCAGAGGAGTTGTGGAGTCTCCTTCTCTGGAGATATTTAAACCATGCCTGGACTCATTCCTATGTGACCTGCTCTAGGTGGTCCTGCTCTAGCAGGGGGGTTGGTCTAGATGATCTTTTGATGTCACTTCCAACCCTTAACATTCTGTGATTCTGTGATTCTGTAACCATGTTATGCTAGCACGCTTTCTCTTCTGTGTCATGGTAGTAGTGCCTGGGAAAGAGGTAGGAACACCAGAGCTAACTGACAATCTCCAGCCCTGAGACTACTGAGCAGTATGAACCTGAGTACCTAACAATGAAGCCTCTTTTGAGATCGTGGCAACACAAAAATTCTACATGAGGTAAATCTTTTAATGTTACAGGTGACAAAAGGTATATTCATTGTGATTTTTCTTAGCAATAACTACCAATATGATGCAATTCCACTGCTGGGGAATGCGTGCAGCTATACTCTAGTCTCTATGAACTCCCTAGTGTCAATTTAATAGTATGGATGATTACAATCCAGTGACCATGGCTTGTGCTGCTTAGTTTACTGATACAGAGACAGAATTCCTTTATGTAAGGTTATACATCTAATTCATGCAAATTGCTCAGCTCAGGACTGGCCTAATTTTCTGTCAGAAGGCCCCTGGAGCTCCAGGTGCTGCCTGAGTCACTTGTACTGTGTTACTGATGTATTGAGACTGCAGAAGCTCTAAATCGGCCTACTGGGATTGGACTTTTACTACTCCATTAATTGCGTGTAAAATGAAATCTTTTACAAAAATATAACACTGTGATTTTTATCATATCTCTTATTGTTTCAAACTGTTAGTTTGAAAAAAGTTTTTTTATCAACTTGACACACATTGATTAGGATTAACTTAACTGAGTATATTAACATCTTGCATCAGTTAGGACCCCATTTTCCCCTGATCAATACCAAGAGACAAAATCCTAGGTCCTCTTGTTCAACTTTTTAAAAATATTGGTATTGTAGTTTTCTTCCAGATCTCTTGAATTTCATAATATTTTCCAGATCTATTCAAAGAACCATTCAATTTGTTCTTTTAAATTTCCTGTACGGAAATTACTTTGGCCAGATAATTTTTACGTGTTTAAAGGGTCTTTCACATATTTCTGAGTTATTCTTAGAATAGCATGTCTTTTATCATTGTGTTCTAAATAAATAAAACCAGTCCTTTTCCAAACATAAATCAGAAATACAATTAAGCATTTCTGCCTTCTCACCAACAACAGTGGCAATTTGTCCACCTCTGTCTAGCAACAGATAACACTAACTGGAGATCAATAATAGGTATAGATAGTACTATAACAGAATAGATCATAAAATAACATGTAATATTTACCTGTTTGACTACATATTTTAAAACACTTATTCTTGTTATTTTTAACTGCAGATCAGAGCCTTGTGACATCTTCCCATCCTCCTCACCCAGCCTGTCCTTGTCACTCCAACTGCCCAAATAATTCTTCCTCTCTAGCCTCAGTAATACTCAGGAACAATGACATGAAGGAACACTTTTCAGGTAATAGTTAAAAGTGATTCTAACCCGTGCCTTATTACTCTACACTGTGTAAAGTTTATGAGGGCTACATAAACATGCTTTATGTGAAAGCAGTAATTTACTGTTAGTCCAATTATAATCTTAACAATCTAATCAGAGATTTATTAGGTCAGATATAGCCATTATAGAAAAACCAAGGAATAACACAAAATAAAATCCCACTGAAAAATTCTCAAAATTGTACAGTTAAAATTGCCACATGCACACTTCTACTACCTCTGCTGTTATACTAACCATTTATTATACCAGTCCTCCTCATGCAGCAGAGGAGAATCATCAGAAGAGGACATAAGATATTTATGGTGGGGTTTCTTTTCTTCTCACTTCAGAGTCTGTTTAACTATTACCTTTTTATGTTAATATGCACTACACCTTGCTCTTTTTCTCATGGTCCATAATTCATCATCTTTTCCAGATGTACTATATATACTGTGTTTTATATATGCTTGTTATTTTGGTTTTGTTCTGTTACCCTTAAAAATGGTTTTATTGAGCTCTCAAGGTTGCTTTACTTTAATGACCAATGACTGACCACTGGTGATTTGTTTATAGCCTCTGCTATCTTCCTGTTCTTGTACTTTCAAGGCCTCTGCTATCACCCTTCACTTACACTCCAATTCAGTACATTATTATTCTAGGGTCATAGACAGTTCACTTTACACAGAAGAATTGCTTTTTATTGCTACTGGTTACTTGCAGAAGCACACCAAAATTAAACCACTAAACAAGCGCATAATGCTAGCTAAAGCTAAACAAGTTACATAATAGTTACCTGGTCATTAAACTGATGTTGTTTTATCTAAATGAGTTAAAATAAAACTCCAGGTAGGACAGCAGAGTTCAGACCAAATAAACTTGGCAAGGCAGTCCAGAAGTCTTCTGTATTCCATACAAAAGCTGTATTCTATTACCAGAAATGGCATCACTGTATTTAATGGGCTGCTAAAACTATACAGCTATCTCTATTTAGCCTCCTATGTTACCCTGAAGTTTGTAATTCCTCTGCATCTTCTCAAAAGTTTCTCAACTTCTGACCTCATGCCCCTAGGTAGAAATATTCCACAGACCACTTCTAGGTGATGTTTACTAAACAAAGCCTACAAAAAAGAACCCATTCAGCCTTTAAAGGTCATACTCCAGCATGCTGTCAGGCAATCAGATACATGACAACTCCATTATCAAGAGTCCACACAGTTGAAACTGTGCTGGTGCTCAGTTCTGGTGAGAGACTATTCCATCAAAATGAAGAATCAGTGATGAAATAATAGTGGTCACTGTAGGTGGAAAGGAAAAAAAAGATGTATAGGGCAGTTCGGTAAGGGCTGAGTCTATTGTGTGTCTGACCAGTTTACACAACTATACCCTATACTGTGAGTTGCTCGCTACGGTCCTCTGTCCATAAAGGCCAAACTACATTTTAGATCAGCAGGAACAGCTTTCCACTGTACGGAACTGCATACAGGGCACACACATCAAGAAGGAGTGTCAGGGAAGGTATCAGCAACAATCAGTGAGCAGTGCAGGCAGTGAGCACTTTGGAAGACCTGGCAAAACACACATCCAGAGTCCCCTCTCTCTCTCTCCACACTGCAGAGAGACAGGACATTATCAGGGCATAAGGAGAAAGGACACTACCAGAAGATTCTTTATCTGGCCACCTAGAATAGCAAAAACACCTTCGACTACTCAACCATGAGTCAACTAGAGGCCTATTGACAGAGGGCACTAAGAGACTTCTATATTGACACACACATTTACAGGGCACAATGCCCAGCACAAGCACCACCTTCCTCCCTCCCCTCAAGCTCCTACACACACACATATGCACACAGCCACCAGGGACTCTGCACTGGGCCATGGAGCAATACAGACAGCCCACCCTGCTGCAAGCATATAGAAAGCCCACTCTGGGCCAACCATGCCTTCACAGACAAGACAGGGAGATAAACCTCTGCCAACACTCAGCCACCCCAAATAGTTGCAGATGGTCACCCCATGGGCAAGAGGCTTTTACTACCAATCCAAAACTGGGGGCATAGGAATCACAGCCAGCTCCTGTAGCCCTCCCAAAGAGGAGAGACAACATGGAAACAAAAGGCAACTTCTGGACAGGCTGCACTTGTAACACTTGCTTTACAGCCTGTACAAGCACAGCACTATTCAGCCCCTTTCCTTTAAAAATATCACATTACTCTCAGGAGTACCAAATGTTTAAGAGGGATGCATTGGCATAGCTGCCAATATAGCATGCCAAGGATGAATAACACAACTGAAACAACTAATGCCTCTTCTAGAGGCATTGTAAAGGGAAGGTGGAAATAGGTGCTTAGTAGTGACTTTATAATATCTGCAAAAAGTTCCAAGAGACAACTCCAGATATCTTACCAAGAGGGTGACTGGGTATCATATTCAGTGTCTCAGCAATAGCATTTACTTATTTTGCACCCATTGCAGTAGAAATTACAAAAAAGCAAGGGTCTTTTGGTAAAGAGTAGGCTCAGGCCACTGAGAGCAAAACCGTAAGTAAAAGGTACGTATCTAGATATAGAATTCAACTCCTTCCGCCCGTGGTAAATTCTGTGTAGCACAATCTAATATGTTTCTAAATGTCTCCAATGGCACTGAAAGGAAAACATAGATTTCTAGTAAAAGCACTGAATATCACTGATGAGAGACTTTCACTTGCACACAGCAGAGCAGCCTTCATGTTAATAGGATTCTATGAGATTTAAGTTTAACAGCAGCTTCCCCTTTACACTACACAGTAATGACCGGCATCCTGCTGATTCACAATGCTACTGAGGTGATAATGAAGCATTTGCCAGATAGAAAGTTACAAAAGCATCAATAATTAATACCAATGAGGGTTAACATCATATCCATGGTTTGTTAGCAAGAAAAAGAAAACAAAAAAAAAAAAAAAAGAAGAAAAAAAGAAGAAAAAAAAATGCAGCAGGTAGTGAGAGATTGCTGGGCAAAGTGGCATAACTTCTTGCATGGGGAAAATCTCATTCTCAGCCATTTTACGTTTCCATCACACAATTCTGCATGCCAGCATCCTAAAGAGTTTCAAAAAACATGCATTGCCACAGAATATGACTCCTTTTTTTATTTTGATCACTGACACTGATAGATTTTATCTTTTCCAGAGCAAACAATTATGATTCACATATCAGACTGTTCAGCACTCTGTGATGGGTTGAAGTGCATTTTTTCAGTACTTCACATGTCAGTTGAAAATACAAACATCAATATTGTTACTTAAAAGTCTTCCAACATTGAGCCTTGAACCTCCAAACCTGTTGAAAATAAACCTTCTCAACATTAAGTTATGTCTGAGGAGTAAGGTAATATCCTCAAGTGTGTTTCAAGCCACCAAATTAAAAACAAGACTTGAATGAAGAAATTCCAGTTGGCAGATCTACTTCTAGATATTAGCTCAGGTGCACAGGCAAAGGACAATACAGAAGCTTGGACAGGGACTGAAATATTAGATTTTTTTTTTTTTTTTCCTGTGTATCTCCTTCATGGATGAATCCTTGTCTAAACATTCTACATTCTGAATGTGTCTACATTCGCCCTAACTCTCCTGCTACCCATTGTGTAATATTTCCATTCTGATTTTTTGCAGTCTGCTATTGAAAGGAGAATGTCATACCAGCTTTTCTTTGGATTCTCAGTTTACCCAGACTTCTTTGGTACACCCAAGTGTGCCTCACTCATGAAAGAAACTGATACTATTACCAAACTGATTTTTGGCATGGATTGACTCCTTGTCTCAGCTGAGAAAGGGTTTAGGAAGCATGAGTCCAGCTCCCAACCTGTCAGGTACTGCAGCAGACTGCAGACTGTGATAGCCAACAGGTAAGTTCTGAAAACTGTTAGCTCAGGATTAATCTACATAAGGTATCACTCTGCCAAGATAATATCCTCTCTTCCTGTCACTTTTAAGGACCTTCTCCAATCTCTCAGGGGAATTATTCTTAGAAAGAGGTTAATACATGGTGTGAATGTAGCTGCTTAACCCCACCTCTGGAAATGGATATTCTGAAAGAGCAATTTCCTTCAAAAAAAAAAAAAAAACCAGAGTGGGGGAACCCTTAAAGCTCATTTTAAAGCTAGATAAATCAAATTATTTTATTCCTGAAATTCAAGTTAAAGATCATGGCTTTGCAAGTGGCATTACAACAATGCACAAGGAAAACTATCTCACTTTACCTCAAGGTGCCCATTTCTAGGTTCCAAGCTCACAGCTTGGTCCTCTTTTACAGTTTCTGCAACTTATCCTGAGTCACATTGGAATTCCTCAGGCCAGTCTACACTCTCATCCAAATAAACCCACTGAAATCTTAACGCAGAAGGGCCTCTTGAGAAAATTCAAGATTGACCACAACTTGTGCAAAATTGTGGCTAATTTTCTCAGTTGCATGAACAAACTCTGATATGCTGTAATGTCATTCTCGATTTTCCTACTCTTTTCCCTCAGCAATTCTCTGGGGCTCTGAAACCGGATGAAACAGGAATACAGGTAATCCACACAGAGAGGATGAGGGATGGTCTGCATTCTTACAGGTACTGCTAAGGCCATGTCTTCTCCAGTACACTGAGTTATGTAGGTTCACCATGTGAAAATATGTAAAAACATTCCATCTAAGCAAAATCCAGGACATTTTTTCATCTGTGTTCTGTAATAACCTTCTCATATGTGGTCTTAGGGGAACCCTATAATTCACATCTGATCCAGACTTCAAAACTGGGGACTTTCTCCTACACAGGAGATAGCAAGTCCTCATGCAAATATGAACATAAGTGTCAAGAAGCATCAAGAATATTCATCTTTTGAAGTGATAAAAAAGAAGGCTCTTGGATACAGCTTGATAAAGCAATTTCTTGTTCCTACTCTTATACGCTTGTGAATTGACGGATTTCTCAATAGGTGGTCCAAACCCTCATAGTAACTTAGAAAACTACAAATGTCTGACTACATGATAAAAGATCTTGCACTTGAAAAGCTTTTTTTGCCAGTTAGTGTTTTCAGGCTACTGGCCAAGACTGCTAAATCCATTAGCACTGCTATCTGCAATGTGAATTCATTCATCCCTTGCATGATTATCTTCACTTAACTACATGCCAGGGTCACACTGAGCACACATATCTGCATTAGAGTAAACAGCATTCTTAAAAAAAAAAATGTGTTGCCTTGATACTGCAGACCCAGTACTTGTCATCAATTCATCTGACACATGTCAACAGAAACAGGAAGGATCAACACTTGAAGGTAGGAGCAGACACAAGTGTCATGCCTGGGAGGCTGATCTCTCCTTCTATTGCTCATGATGCCTCTTCTCTCCTCCTGACTATGACAGAAAATTGAACCCTGCAGACAAGACAAAAACATCCCTTTGGAAGCAGCTATTAAGGTTTGATTATGCCAGGTCTCCAGGGTTATTAATACTTGCTACCTGTGGTTGCCATTAGCTCCCATCAAGTTTTAATAATACTTTCTGAAACAGAACTGGCAACATTTCTCACATCCAAATTAACACCTCATTATTTACAATCTGGTAAGGGTGAAATGAATACAGAAAGCTTTTTTTTTTTTCACTTTCAATTTTATAACAAACAAATGTGGTTTTATAAATGATCACTGTGAGACTGCTATTTT
Organism: Todiramphus chloris collaris; assembly: GCA_025345505.1. Lineage (NCBI taxonomy): Eukaryota > Metazoa > Chordata > Aves > Coraciiformes > Alcedinidae > Todiramphus > Todiramphus chloris. The sequence goes on from JANVCC010000018.1 coordinate 19,864,944, forward strand.
TCTAGGTTTTGTTACCTCCCAAAATTGTGCAAGTCTATATTTTGCAAGTATTCTTCAGCAAGTTGTGTACGGCAAGTTGCATACCTTAAATGCCTTTTAACTTAATCCTAAATGTCAGTTCAACCAGAGTTTTGCAGTGAATTAACTTCTTCACTTGGAGTTAGGGCAGCTACTGTGCAGTAGATTCAGGGACAGTACAACTACTCCAAACTATCCTGGTGCAGGCCTCCCATGATGCATATTAGAAGTGCTTTTGAGTCAAACACCTGCCACAGAACATCACTAAAGGTTTTTTGTGGAATCAAGTTATTTTTATAAAATCTCTCTCCATTTCATCCTAAGGTAGGTCTGTAAAAGCAGGTGAGAGATGAAGTGCCTTTTGAAGATGCCTATTTTTTGCTCTCGAATATATGAAGAGACTAAGGTTACTCACTAGGCTCAGCCAAGAAACTTTTAGTCTTGCAGAGCTCAAACAAATGAATACAGTCCACAACAGTGTAGCTACTACAGAGTACATTTGTTGTCTAGCTTATCAACCTGAAATATCCATGTGAAGATAATAACCTAGAAGGCTGAGAAAAGCAGTTGTTTTGTTCCCATTAAAAGCACAAGAAATAACATTAGTCATTCCAGCTGCCTAGGCTGCACTAGATTCTACAAAATTCTTTCTTGATTTAAAAATAATATTAAAAAATCCTGAAAATACTGTATGCCATTTATACTGCTTCTTTGAAAAGCTATTAATTCAATATCAGAACACATCTGCACCTCAAAACCATCAGGACTGCAATCAAAAGCATGTTGGTGGAAACATTTTTTTTAAACAATCCAGTTATTTAACAGTCTTTTATGTCATTAGTTTCAGGCACCTTTTCCAATTATGTACTGCATGACCTTACACTAACATGAAATAGTCTATAACTTTTAATGTGTGTTTGTGGGTTGATGAAAGACTAGAAAAAGTATTGATTTTTAAAATGTTTGCTCTACACAGCATAAATTTTTCCTAAGTATAGTCAGTAAACATGACTACTTATGACAAGTATGGTGTAAAAAGTTCCTCGTATCACTGAAAACATTTAAAACTCACATTTCTGCACTGAAACTATGACAGAAAATGCTTTGGATTTTTTTCCACATAAATTGCCAAGCATGTAGAGAAATAGATGCATATCAAATTGGAGCAACACAGTTGACAGTCACTGACTGACATAGAACAGTTGTAACATTGTAACTGGAAGATGCAAGAGGTGCAATTAATTTCACAGAGAAAGAGATTTTAGCACAGTTTTTATGATTTGCTGTCTTTTCTTTTTCCATCAAAATCTCCCTTGTTTTCTTGCTTTATCTGGATATTTTCTCATGGCTCCTTCTCCTCCCTCCAGCTTTTGAAAAAGACTGGTTGTCAATGTACTGCATCCTCTCTCTGATCTGCTATCTCTAAAGGTTGTTCTCTAGCTGCTGTCAGATACTACATATCTGATGTAATAGATACTGCAAGGAGGAAGACGTTGAGAGATTTGATAAGGAAGGGGTTGAGGAATACTGTAGATCAAAATACCTCTGGGACAGGTAGATTTGCTGAGGTCTGGCAACTGGCTTGCTGTCCTTCAAAGGGTGCTGTTTGGGGAAAGCCATAACAGAAAAAGCACTGACCCATCAGTTTACTCTAATGCTGGCTGAACACAGGAGCAACAGGTCTCTGATAGATAAATATTAAAATGCAGGATTTTTTGACTGTGTTATACACCTCCATCTTGAGCTGTAACCTCAGTCCACACAATACTACTTAAGGCTGAGGGTCTCCTTATACACCTTCTATATTAATTCTAAATACATTTGTTGCCAGTCAAAAGTCAGGGGATTTTAAGGAAGGAATCCATCACTTGGACCATTGCTATAACAATGCCTAAAAAACCTCATGCCTTTGCTTGGTCTGGAAAAACACATTGCCACATTCTTTGGATGGAAAATTGAAATGAAATATCTAAACTACAATTTCAATCCCCGGAAGTCTGCTGCACATGCCAGGATTCAGCATGGACTGGCCTGGGTATAGGCAGGATGAGAGTATTTCTGTACTTGGAGGCTAGAAGGTGAGCAAGAAAAAAATGTACAAGTATGGAAAGGCAACCCAAAAAATCTCCCATTACTAATGAACAATTTACCTGGTTGCACCTCTCTTCTAAATTCTATTATAGATTGTTTCTCATGCATTGTTAGCTTAAGTACTTTCAAGGACTTGAGAGATTGTACTCTTTCTCTTTTAATGTACAGAAAGTGTATCTCCTGACACCCTGCCTTTGGATCAGTATCAGATTCACAGGGAGATGGCCAACACCCCACCCCTGGCCAACATCAGCAGCATAGGTAGGATGCCACTCACATTATTCCCGTAAGGTAGGATTCTCTCACATCACACTACCACAGGTGGAACCAAGGAGTGGCATGATTCCTACTCAGATTCAAAATGCATTTTCACAATTGTCTGTTTTGCCAAGTGACCCCAACACTTGGAATCCCTGGAAGTCCACTAGAGCCATGGCATTGCTTATGATCCTGTGTTTGCTACTGGGGATTGGGTGAGTTGCCATATGCTCACATTTCCTGCTGCCTCAATAAAACCTTTGTTTATAAAATGTGTCAGACTCCATTACTGCTCAAACCACAAATGTATAGAAAGTCTAGCTCCTGAGAAGATCTATAAATTCACACAGTTCATTATATATGTAAAAGAGATGATTGTAAGTACATTTTCCAGAAAAGAAAATACTCCTTTATAAAACGCTTCAATTCATCAGAATATTGACATCATAGCACTGACATTTCAATGCTAAGATTATCAGCTCAGATCACTGAAAGCAGAATAGTTTAAAATTTTTACATTTTCTATTTAATATATTTATGCTGCAGTTCTCTGAAGAAAGGGTCTTTCAAAACTCCATATTTATGGTGAAAAAAAAAACCCTGCCCTTTTTCCTCAAACACTGGAAAACAAAAAGAACAGCAGCTTTTCTTCATGGCATACTACACTAAGCAACCATTGAGTACAGACCATCTTAGCAGAAGTAATGGCTGCATCCTATTCAGTTTTTCAAATTATGCACAGGAGCTGATGCACTGCATAAAGGACTTTGTAAAACAGAATTCTTAGAGTGTCTGTACTTTCAAGTTATCATCAACTTACGCTGCAGTTCAGCAGCTGTACTACATATTGCTTACTTGAAGGTTCTTACTCTGTAAAGAACAGATATAGTATCACTTTTCTACACTGAAATACCACATGAACAACACTAACAGAACAGCACAGGAATAGTGCAATCCATCTTTTTCTGCTGGGCCAGATTATGCACGAGATGCTCATGAAAGAAACAGGAAAACATTTATGTATATTTTTATAAAACTGCAGCAACACAGAAAAGCTGTGTTTTCTTTTTGTAGGGATTAAAAAAGGCTAAAGGAAACAACTTGTCATATCACCTCATCTATTCATCCACATAGTCCCGTTGCATTTAATGTCATTATACAGTAGTGTTGTTGTGGACAAATCATGTGGCCAAAGTACATTTCAGCATCCTTCAGAATTATACATCTGCTTTTGACATCTAGGTCTCCCTTTTGCAATAGCATGCTCAGCCTTCTTTCATCTTCTGGTCAGTTGAAATGGGCAACAAAAAATACTTGGGCACTTTTTTTTCAAGCTGCAACTTGAAATAAATTCCTGAAACCTAGATTTCAAAGACTTTTTCTGCCTTAACAATCAAGTATAGCATTCTATGAAGTCTTTTTGTGAAAAGCCAGATGCTGCAGGTTTGGAAATCCTACCCACTCCTTCTTCACCCCATCTCTTTTCTTTAAGAATTCCTGGGACTGGTAATGTTAAAACACAAAGACATCTTTTCTGCCTGGCCTGGGAATGTGTAAGGACACAGTAACAGTGGGAAGTCTTTTGAAGCAAAAGGATTTGCTTATTCCCACAAAGATATCTCCAAGAATACTACAGAAAAAAAAAAAAAACCCAATGTTTTCCTTAAAATGTTATCCATGAAGCTCTTGGGGACTAGAAGAAATTGAATGGGGCATGAGTCAGTGTTTGGAACAAGGTCTAAGTGCCATCTGAAGCATTTGAAGGGTGTCTACATCAGCAGTTTAGTGGGCAACACAGATACTTTTCAAGTGTGACTTCTACATATGTCCACAGCTGGAGTTATATGCATTGCAGTAACAGGCCCATGTAGTGTGCCCCTTCTGTAGTGAGGACACAGGGTACTGCAGTTCAAGGGGTAAGGCACAGTTCTGTATTGTCCTAACAATGACTGCATAGAAAACAATATTGAAAACATCTACAGATCATGCCCCTCCCTCTCATGTCAAGAGAGTTTAAAAAGGTGAGGAAGGTTATTGAAATTCAGGCATTGTTTCCTAAGCTTTGCACGGAGACAGTTTAGTAGATTTGCTGTTACATAGCTGAACTTCCAAGACACTGATTTGTAGTCCCTCACATCAATTACACTGCTCAATTCTAAATTGTTATTGAACAGGTATTTTCATCCGACCACCAGCAATGTTAAATAAGCCACAGGTCAAGCAGGCAAGAAGGTCCATTGGAACTCCCTGAAGACTTTTCAGAGAATTGGTTTAAACCTTTTTCAGCTGTCATACTACCCAGCAGAAACACAGAGGTAACCTGTGCAATGGACTGCTGCTGGTTACCCACAGCTGCCTGGCTATTGACTAGAAGCACCACTTGAAACACTGGACAGAAAAATGAGACTTGACTACATCTGCCTTGAACAAGGTGATCAGATTAATCTAGTGAGACATGGATAAAAAACGTAACCATTTTTCTGAAGTGACTGTAGCCTAGTGGGTGACATAAACTGCAATGGGTAGCAACCACTAATTCACCTCAGTGATGGAGAAAACTCCAAGAGCTGGTCTGGGCTACAAGATCAGCAAAGCCTTTAGAAAGCAATAAATAATTAGGGCAATAGCCACTTGAATGGAGTCACCATATACAGATGTCTAACATCTACAGTATGGAAAGTGCAAGGAAAGGAACTGCCATGTGTTAGAGGTGAGCTGTCCACCATGGATGCAGCACATACCTAGCCAGAGCAAGTGCCTTCCTTCTCCACTGGTACCTACCTGGTCTAAACTGGACTGGTGGGGCTGAAGCTCTGATTTCTGTGTACATATGTATGTTGCAGGGAGAAGGGGAGGTGTGCTTATAGAGCAGGAATTGCTACCCACTTGCTATACTTGTCCTACCAATAAATAAATACATGTCGCTGAATAGTATATTTCCCTTCTAGCAGCCACCCCACCCTGAGTCTGGTGACACTGGCAGTCAACAACAAACTTAAAAGCAATGTCTTTAATTATTTCCATGGCTGGTTTCTTTCACAATATTTCCAAATGAGATAATAAAGGTATTTGGAACAGCTCTACTAAAAAAAAAACCCTAAAACTCACATTTAATCTTTAGTAGGCTGTAGTTTACCTCAGTCATTCATGTGCTAATGCCAAGAGTTTATCTTGTTTAGAACATGAGCACCGTACTGAGAGGTTCCTGTTCTCAAGGAGGCAATTGCCCTCCCTTGCCCTCCCTGCTGGGGAAATAAGGAGCTAACAGAAGGAGAGGTTTTTACATAGTGAATTGCTGTTTTGCAGGGAGGCATTTCCAGTATTTATAATTTATCTTTGGTGAACAAAAAGGATGAGAATATTCAGGTCAGGGGAGGTTTCTCTTCTGAGAAGACGTAAATGCACACATCATTGCTATGAAGAGCCAAGTACAGGTGAGAATACTCAGAGTACTGTCACACACATCTTTCCTGAAATAAAGGGCTTGAGAAAATCTCCTTTAGCAGACATCTGGCCATTGAAGCAGCTGTGATTAGTTCCAGTGAGAATTATATTTCGCTCTTGTTTCTTTAAAGCAACTTCTCTTTTTCCCTGCTGCTAAAATCTGGACTGCTGAAAGAAAAAAGCAAGAAAGGCAGAGGCAGATACTGCAAGACACTGCAAGAAAGGCAGCTGCATATAAGCTCTCCTTCAGAGAATGGCTTCTAACTTCCTAAGTGCAGAGCACTGGTAGGCCTTCACCTCACTCCTCACTGTCCAGTCTTGATGACCCTCCAAAACAGCCAGTTACCACTTAAAGAAATCAGCTTACCTCCTCTGTTCTTTTCCCTTACAATTTTAGAACTCTGCTCATCTGAATTGGAAGCAGTTTCCTTTAGCAGCACATAGATCTCCTTCGTTAAGGTTTCTTATGTTTGCAAGGCCAAGATCCATTCCACCTCAAAGCAGAGTTTTGGGTTTGTTTTTTTGTTTTTTTTTTTTTTTCTCATATGTGTTTTCACAAAAGCTCATCTTAACTGTATGTCATTTTCCAATTACGCAGTTCTGCGTGGCTTTTACTCTCTCTCTGGATTGACATGTTCCAGCACTGCACTTCATGCCAAACCCTGGGTTATGTTTGAACAGTTTCTCTACCCTCCCCAATTCTCCTGTTGATTGTTGTGTACCAAGCTGCTGTCCTCTTTGCCAATTTAGCCCACATTCATCATTCCTCTTCCTTCTCCTCTTTTTACACTTGAAATGCAAACCCTTTGTAGATCAATGTCACTTCTGCTTTTAAAAGACTGGTACTCACCGCATTCTTACACACAGTGACAGCTGCAGGTGTGTTTTCCTCCTTGCCACCCATTCACCACTCCTCTGGAGTTCCAGTTTGAATGACACTTGCATTCCCTCCCATGTCCACAGCATGTACCAAAGTGAGGACTTTTGGACGAGTTCCCCATACTTACCTGCAGCAGCTGATGGAGGCAAAGGTTCTCTAGTTTTCTGTATGTCCTTACAATCTGTCAAGCCACACTGATGAGAAGCATGTCATGAGTTCACATGCACACACCTGAGATGTGGGTCTCTATGCTACCCTCTGCACTGTCACTGCTATAGCTGGATGCTCATGGCATCTGACCGAGCTGCTGTTGTGTCATACTCACTCCAATTTCAATCCCCACAATCACAAATTTTCAATCTTTTTTTCACTTTTCAAGGTTGCTTGGTGGTTTGGGTTTTTTTTACTTCTCAAGCTGACTGATTTTCTCAAAAGTACCTTGGTAATTCTTGATTATTATTTAATTGTGATGAAAGTCATCTAAAGCAAATTCAGTCATTGTTATTTTCTTCCTAGCACTATCAGGCTTGGGGCAAATACCCTTCAGAATAGTTTGGGGTATTCTGTTTACTCACTTATATTCCTGCTGTATCATATTATCTAGAAGGTGCTGTGCAGATTCCCACACACACTATTATATGTAAAAGACCTGAGCTAGAAATACTGTCTCACTCTACTATGGAGGCATGTATTATTCCCAGCAAAGAATACGCAGTTTCAAGTGTCATTGATGTAGTTTTCTTATGAGATTACATCCATAAATTATGCTTCAGAAAGACTACAGCGATTACGAAAGAGGTATCCGTATTTCCCTAAAAAGGGTATTTCTCACTTTATACTTGCTCACCACAGTACCAGTCCTTACATGGATTCTGACTTTTCAAAGGCCAGAAGAGAACACGGAAAACAATTGAACTGGAAAATAAACATCACAGTGCTGTCTTCAAAAATCAGCATGGATTTAAAAGATAAGTTTGGTTTTTTCCTAAAATGACACTTCACTAACAATTATTTCATAGATTTTTTTTAATCATATGCAGATTTATCTCCACCATCACTACAAGTCTGCAAATAGTACTTCAGATTCCAAGATCTCCCCATGCATTATGTGTGCTGCAAGCAGTTGCTGTAGGCTGGGAGTATAGCTCTTGCAGAAACTGTAGTCCATCCACAGTAATATCTTCATTTTGCATCTTTACAATGCTGTTTAAAGGCAAAGCAGCCTCCAATTATTTATGAAGTGTTTGAAACAATGGTACTTACAAATCCCACAGTCATCTCCTCCTGTGGAAAGTCTACCAAAGGAATGTTCCATCACACTGTGGTGTAAGAAAAGTGCATGGCTGAACTGGCAATGTGATCCTTTACTCTCTGGGTAAGCTTGTATTACCCAGTGAGAAAAGGGATTCAACCACATGAAGATACGTGCTATGACTCCATCAATTACTTTTGTCCCCAGCTGGAAAAAATAACAATAAAATTATGCAGTAGTTCACATCTAGGCCATTGGGAAGCCTATAAAAACAAATATTTTTCAAACAGGCATGCCCAGCATGTCATGACTGTATATATGCTCCCTGTGTCTCCTACAGTCACTGAAGAAAGTGGTTAAAAAGGTCATGATGCTTTTACTGGGTTTATGTGTTAAGGTGTTTGACTGACAGGGCTGCAAGGGTGGTCTCTGTGAGGGGATGGGGCTATCTTGTGCTGGACACGGTTGGTTGCAGACAGCTCCAATGGACCCATCATAGGGCACAGCTGATCCCAGCAGACAAAATGGTGGCACCTCTCAGACAACATACTTAAGAAAGAGCAGAAACCACTGTGCAACAGAGTGTAAGGGAAAAAAGTGTGAAACATCCCTGCAGACACCAAGGTGAGAGAAGCAGTTGGGAAGGGAAGATGCTTCATGCACTGGAGCAGTGACTCCCCTGCAGCCTGTGGAGAAGACCATGGGAAAGCAGGTTGTCACCCTGTAAGCATATGGTGGGCCATGTTGGAGAAGGTATCCACTCTGCAGTTTATGGTGTACACCATGACAAAGCAGATTGACGTGCTCTGAATGAAATGAAGACTGTGGAGAGGTCATGCAGAAGTGCGTTTATCCTGAAGGCGTGCAGCCCATGGAAGGACCCATGATGGGCAAGGAAGAAGTGGAGGAATGAATGGCAGAGTTGAAGTGTTACGATCTGACAACAGCCCCTATTCCCCATCCCCCTGTATCATTTGGCATGTGGAAAGGAGAACGTAGAGGAATCAGGAATGAAGGAGTGAAATTGATACTGGGAAGAAGGGGGAAGAGGTGTTTTATTCTTTGTTTCTGACCATCCAACTCTATTTTTCATTTACAATAAATTAATTTTCCTGAAGTTGAGTCTGTTTTGCCCTTGATTCTTACTGGTAATGATCTTCCTGCCTGTATCTTGACCCATAAGTTTTTCTATCCTATTTTCTCCTTCTGCCCTGTTAAGGAGGAGGAATGACAATGGCTGGCTGGGCATCTGGCAGCCAGCCATAGTCAAGCCACCACAATGCTTGACCATGGAAAAGCAAATGATGATGCAAAGGGAAAGTTTGCAAAAGTACAAAGATTTTCATACTGACAAAGGAAAAATCTTTTCACATGACAATATGTGGATCAACCTGGTTGAGGCCACAGTTCTCACTATACAGATTCTTTCTGCTTCCAGCCTTTCTTCTCTTCGGTGCTCAGCAGTTCTGGAGGACTGTATATAAATGAAAACCACCTGTGGGATAGCTAGTTTTAATCCATTGATGCCTCAGGTGTTTGTTTGTTTGTTTCTAGATCTATGTCCTGGTCCTTTAAGAGTGCTTTCTTTTTGCTTCCTTCTCTCCACCAGCTCCATGCCACACTCTGGTTTATGCCACCTCCTTCTTCACCTTGCTCCAAATGTGTTAGTGCCTCCTTTTGTTCTGAACTCCTTTAGCAATGGTACATTCCCATCTCTGGAAGGCGGTGGATGTTGTCTACCTGGACTTCAGGAAGGCATTTGACACCGTTTCCCACAGCATTCTGCTGGAGAAGCTGGCAGGTCATGGCATAGACAGGAGGACTCTTCGCTGGGTTAGAAACTGGCTGGATGGCCGAGCCCAGAGGGTGGTGGTGAACGGAGTAAAATCCAGTTGGCAACCAGTCACAAGTGGTGTCCTTCAGGGCTCAGTTTTGGGACCCGTCTTATTTAATATATTCATCAATGACCTGGACGAGGGAATTGAATGTACCCTCAGTAAATTTGCAGACGACACAAAATTAAGCGGAAGTGTCGATCTGCTTGAGGGTAGGAAGGCTCTGCAGCGGGATCTGGACAGGCTGGAGAGATGGGCTGATCTCAATTGTATGGAGTTTAACAAAGCCAAGTGCCGGGTCACGCACTTCGGTCACAACAACCCCCAGCAACGCTACAGGCTTGGGGAGGAGTGGCTGGAGAGCTGCCTGGCAGAAAAGGACCTGGGGGTGTTGGTCAATAGCCGGCTGAACATGAGCCAGCAGTGTGCCCAGGTGGCCAAGAAGGCCAATGGCATCCTGGCCTGGATCAGAAACGGTGTGGCCAGTAGGAGTAAGGAGGTGATCGTACCCCTATACTCGGCACTTGTGAGACCGCACCTTGAGTACTGTGTCCAGTTTTGGTCACCACAGCACAGGAGGGACATCGAGGTGCTGGAGCGAGTGCAGAGGAGGGCAACAAAGCTGGTGAAAGGGCTGGAAAGCATGCCCTATGAAGAGCTTCTGAGGGAACTGGGTTTGTTTAGTCTAGAGAAGAGGAGGCTGAGAGGAGACCTTATCGCCCTCTACAACTACCTAAAAGGAGGTTGTAGAGAGGCTGGTGTTGGTCTCTTCTCTCAAATTAGTAATGAAAGGATGAGGGGAAATGGACTCAAGTTGAAACAGGGGAAGTTTAGATTAGATATTAGGAGGAAATTCTTCACTGAGAGGGTGGTTAGGCACTGGAACAGGCTGCCCAGGGAGGTGGTGGAGTCACCATCCCTGGAGGTGTTTAAAGAACGATTAGATGTGGAGCTTGAGGATATGGTGCAGTGGTTAGAGAAATGCTAAGACAAAGGTTGGACTTGATGACCCTGGAGGTCCTTTCCAAACATAATGATTCTACGATTCTATGATCTACTACCAGAATGTGTAAAAACTTGAATGGCTAATAGTAATTCATCTCCCCTCTGCAAGACTGAACATCTCACTAGACTGCATTTCATTTGTTGAGCTGTTGCCTTAAACTGCAACAGCACCTCAGTACCACATTAAAATTATCATAGCAAAAATCCAATCACTTGCTAATGCTTTTTGACTGCCAGCTCACCTACAATGCTGCAACCACTGAAACTGGGGTGATAATGAGTAACAGAAGCATTAAAACAATTGGATAGCTGCTAGCTCTTTACATTGTGCTAAACTCTTCTGTATTTTTTTCATTGCTTTTCATATCTGTTTTTAATGTTACAGCACTGAGCTTGCTTTACAGGCAAACTAGCAGAAACCAGTAGCTTGGTGAATGCTTTCTCCCCACCAAGAAAAATCAGAACTACCCTCTTTTCTCATTTTAAGTAAAGAAGAGAATATGTGGGTTTGTTCAGGCTGAAATGTTAGTGATTACAGTCTGTCATTGTCTCACTGGATGTTTGGATTGTGCTGTTAGCCCTTGTGTAACACTGGGTAGCACTACAATATGCACAGTAATTTGTAACTTTTCCTGAAATGACAATGATACTGACTTCACTTTGATGGCAGAAAATTACCTGAACCACTTCTGTAGGTTTACTTTCTGAGCTATTTCTTCTGCTTCAATATTGTAAATTTTTGTTACATAAATTATTTTCAGCTCTTATAATAGCCTTTAAAAATGTAATTCTTAAGTGTAATCTCAAACAGCTTTTGTTATTGGTTTTATGAGTGGCAACATATGACTTCAGTAAAGGTGCTGCCTTTCCAGTCATTTCCTAGTTAATGTGTCTCTATTAAAAAATACTTAATGGGTAGGTGTCAGGAGGGTGGGTCCATTTATTTCTCAGTGGTGCCCAGTGACAGGACAAGAGGTAACGAGCACAAACCTGAACATAGGAAGTTACATCTAGACATGAGTAGGAACTTCTTTGAGGGTGACAGAGCACTGGAACAGGCTGCCCAGAGAGGTGGCGGAGTCTCCATCTCTGGAGACATTCAAATCCTGCCTGGATGCACTCCTGTGAAACCTTCTCTAGGTGAACCTGACTTGGCAGAGGGGGGATCTAGATTTGGTCTGTTCTCCCTGGTGACAAGTGACAGAACAAGAGGAAATAGCCTGAAGTTGAACCAGGGGAGTTTCAGGCTGGATATCAGGAGGCATTTCTTTATAGAAAGGGCTGTCAGGCATTGGAATGGTCTGGCCAGGGAGGTGGTGCAGTCACCATCCCTGGAAGTCTTTAAGAGGTGGGCAGACGTTGGGCTTAGGGACATGGTTTAGTGTTTTTTGATAGGGCTATGAATAAGGTTGGACTTGATGATCTTGAAGGTCTCTTTCAGCTGAAACTATTCTATGATTCTACCTCCAGAGGTCCCTTCCAGCCCCTATCATTTTGTTATTCTGTGAAAAGCCTGCTCCGCTCTACATTCATATCACTAACAAGTTATGAGTATGAGTTTGCTCAAAATTCTGAAGCATTTAATAATCTGTAAATGTTTTCATCACTGAAGAAATGTAAGCCAAAAGCAGTCAAAACATCTTGCTAACTTCTGTGGCAGTTTTCTGACTATCAATATTTTTGTTAAATGTTTACAGTGTCCAAGACAATTGGAAAGGCTCAGCTAAGAGATCTGGCAAGAAGGCTCAGAAAATGCACCTCTATAAGCAATTCTCAGCAATATTAGCAATACTACATTATTTGCTTTGAGAGTCATAGAAAGGTTTGGGGTCAGGAGGGACCTCTGAAGATCATCTAGTCCAATCCCACTACCATGGACAGGGACATCTTTCACTAGACCAGGTTGCTTGAAGCTATAGCCAACCTGACTTTGAACACTTCCAATGACAGGACATCCAAGACTTCCCTGGGGAACCTGTTCCAGTGTCTCATCACTCTCGCCGTATAAATGTTTTTCTTGTATACAATCTAACTCTATCCCCTTTCAGTTTAAAACTGTTACCCCTTGTCCCATCACCACAGGACTTCATAGAAAAGTCTGTTTTCCTTGTAAGCCCACTTCATATATTGAATGACTGCAATAAAGTCCCCCCAGAGCCTTCTGTTCTCCAGGCTGAATAACCCCAACTCTCTCAGCCTTTCTTCATAAGAGAGTAATTTCAGAAGCAAACAAGAAATGTATGAACCTCAAATTACAGAATTTGTATAAAAAATGATAGTATTTTCTTATCTGAAGATGTTACTGTATTTCCTTATGTATAACACTTGTCCTTGGATAAGAAGATGCAAGAATATCCTAAATTTTCTTAACTAGTTTGAACTTAACTGATCTTTCTTTAATAGTTAAGAAATGTGAAAAGCAACACAAAATACAATTCTGTATCTATATTTTCCAAGCATCATGTATCTAAAAAACCATTTCTCTCAGTTGAGTAGAGGTGCTTTAAGTTTGAAATGATCTTCAGTACTAAATACTTTTACTGATTTCTATTTTGACATCTGCATTTACCTGCCTGTTCTACAAAGGTAGGATGGGTAGTTCTGCACACAGAAATTTGTGTCAGTCTGCACATAGCACTACTTGTGCCTCCATTCATGCTATGAAACCCATGAAACACAGTGCTTCAAACAAACTGCCAATTCCAAGACAGTATCAAATGAGAAATCATGCTGGAGAAGTATCCCAGATTCAGCTACAACTCCTTGGTTCCTCAGGAACCCTTTAGGTATAGAACATGTGTCTCTCTCCCAACACCTCCCTAGTTAAAAAAATCACAAGATGAGGACCAGGGTGGTGAAGTCCCTCCCACTGTATGTGAAAACCTGAAGAACCTGAACATACATAAGTCTATGGGACCTGATGAGATGCATCCGAGAGTCCTGAGACAATTGGCTTACGTAGTTGCCAAGCCACTACATATTTAAAAAGTCCTGTCAGTCAGGTGAAGTCTTTGGTGACAGAAAGAAGGGACACATTACACTCATTTTTAAAAAGGATAAAAAGGAGGACCCTGGGAACTACAGACCTGTCAGCCTCACCTCTGTGCCTGGGAAGATCATGGAGCAGATTCTCCTAGAAGTTCTGATAAGGCACATGGAGGACAGGGAGGTGATCAAAGACAGACAGCATGGCTTTACTAGGGGCAAATCCTGCCTGATGAAAGTAGTGGCTTTCTATGATAAAGTGACTATGTCAGCGGACAAGGCACAACCTATGGATGTGATCTATCTGGACTTCTGCCAGGCCTTTGACATGGTCCTACTCACTAAGTTGGAGAGAGACAGATTTGATGGGTGGACCATTCAATGGATAAGGAATTGTATGGATGGTCGCATCCAGAGGGTAGCGGTCAATGGCTCAAAGTCCAGATGGAGAGCAGTGACAAGTGGTATCCCTCAGGGGTCCATACTGGAACCTGTACTGTTTAATATTTTTATCAATGACATAGACAGTGAGATCAAGTGCACCATCAGCAAGTTTGCAGATGACACCAAGCTGAGTGGTGCTGTTGATGTGCCAGAGGGATGGGATGTCATCCAGAGGGACCTGGATAAGCTGGAGAGGTGGGCCCAGGTGAACCTCATGCAGTTCAACAAGACCAAGTGTACGGTCCTAAAGCTGGGCTTGAAAAATCCTCACTATCAATACAGGCTTGGGGATGAGGTGATAGAAAGCAGCCCTGAAGAAAAGGACTTGGGGGTGCTGGTGGATGAGAAGCTGGACATGAGCAGACAGTGTGCACTTGCAGCCCAGACAGCAAATCACATTCTGGGCTGCATCAAAAGAAGTGTGGCCAGCAGATGAAGAGAGGTGATTCTGCCACTTTACTCTGCTCTGGTGACCACCTGAAGTATTGTATCCAGTTCTGGAGCCTTCAGTACAGGAGGGACATGGACCTGATGGAGCTGCTCCAGTGGAGGGCCATGAAAATGATAAGAGGGCTGGAACAGCTCTCCTACGAAGACAGGCTGGGCGAGCTGGGGCTGTTCAGCCTGGAGAAGAGAAGGCTCCAGGGAGACCTAATAGAAACCTTCCAGTACCTGAAGTAGCTAGAAGAAGGTGGGAAAAGGACTTTACAAAGGCCTGTAGTGACAGGATGAGGGGCAATGGTTTTAAACGAGACAAAAGTAGATTTAGATTGGATGTTAGAAATAAGTTCTTTACCATGAAGGTGGTGGAACACTGGAACAGGTTACCTAGGGAGGTAGCTGAGGCCCCATCCCTGCAGATATTTAAGGTGAGGCTCGACAAGGCTCTGAGTAACCTGATCTAGTTGAGGATGTCCCTGCTCACTGCAGGGGGGTCAGACTAGATGACCTTTCGAGGTCCCTTCTGGCCTAAACCATTCTATGATTCTATGATATTTGACTTTCATTTGACTGCTGAATACATCTCTCTACGTAGAAGACCATAAAAGTCTCATATATTGTTCATAATGACTAAAATATATTTGATATTGATAGCGTGCCACCAGCATATAATAGGAGCATTTCAGAAAGGCAAATTTACCTGTTTCTAATATTTTAGTCAACAAGAAGCATCTAACAACCACTTGGAAATCTTGCAATTCATCTATTTCCTACATTTTCAATTGTTTAAGCAGCACATTTCTCAGCAGAGCACTCCGAGGAGTTCCCACCTTTGTCTTTCTAAATGGTTAATCCCAATCATATAAAATTTGTACCAATTCTTGGTCTTTTTATCCAAGTGCAAGGGTCACTTTTGTCATTAATTCCATGTGCCATGAACCAAAATGACTTCAAAAGATGCTATTGATAACAAGCAGAAATAATTAGAACTCTGGCAGGACTTCCACTCATGATAAACTCATAGAATGATGATTTTGCTCATGAATCACAAAAACTGTCACTGATCTGAAATGTAAATGCTAACGTAGGTTGCTCAGGTTGATCCTCAGGTTCAGATGTCAGCCCACAGAAGTATCTTGAATTAACACCCACAAAATGGAAAGACTCCAATAATTTTACATGCTAGTCACACAACTTTGTGTGCTGCAAACTACTAAGTTGTTCACCTCACAGACCAAAAACTCACAGTTTCTAAACTGATACCAGGAATCCTCAGCAATCAGCCTAGACTCCAAAGGACTGGGTTTGTCTTGACCTGCATCTAGGGCTCTAGACAACTTTGAAGTTGAGTTGGAGAATGATGAACTGATACATGATGGGCTGACACTCTACTAACACCTTCTCTGTCTGATTAACTGCTAAAATGAGCCTATGAGCATAAATACCATTCAATATTTCAAGAGAATCAAAATATGCATATTCTCCAAGATGAGCATATGTACCTGTTTAAAGGCTCTTTGGTGAGGCCAAAGAAACTGGCTTGTGGCTGTCACCACACCATCATCAAGCTGCATGGTCTCCCAGGCAATTTCTTTGTTCCCACCCCTTGTCAGACACTCTAGGTCCTGAATGGCTTCTTTAGGAACCACCCCTTGGAATGAAATTTGTGTATCTCCACATTTTTCACAACAAAACCAAAAATTAAACTCTTGCTTCACAAGAAGAAATGTCCCCTAATATAAAAAATATATATATATACTGAAAGAGATGTAAAACAAAGCAAGCAGGTGATTAAGAACAATAGAGAGGGCAAATGGAATGTTTCATGACTAGCAAAAGCAGACTCATGGGGATTGATCTGGCTGTAAATATCTGTTTTCTTTAAAAACAATCTTAGTCATCAAAAATAACACCATCATCAAGTTGGATGAAAGGATATAAGTATGCAGAATCTCCTAATTCAAAAAAATTGAAATTATTTTAAGGAGAAGAGTTGTTTATAAAGAAAAAAAAAGGTTATATATGGCTTATACTGAAAGGTTTGTGTCAGAATAGAATTAACTTACCTTGTCCTTCATAAAAGGGGTATTTTAATAGTTGAAACTGAGTCTACCCAATCATATAAAAATTTACTATAGAAGGTCCTTTTGAGGACATACAATCAAACCTCCGATTCCCAGCAGGGCTAGCTTCAAGGTTAGGCCACATTGCTCTGAGCCTTGTCCACTCAAGCTTTGAAAATACGCAGAGATGGAGATCCCACAGTCGTTCATTGATAGCACTCATCTGTAAGTCTTTACTGTGAGAGAACAGTGGCATTTTTTAAATCCTTAATTCTGCTCATTATTAGTTCGGACCAGTAATTCTCCAGTACTCACAAATACATGAATGAAGATGGATGACTAAATGAGGTACCACTTATATTTTTACTTTCAAATGCATAGAAAACTGGAAAACAGAATATCACCATCAGTCTGACTGGAAAGGAACAATGGTTGGATATGCTACTTACTAATCTTCCTGGAAAAGGTGTATTAAGCATTTACTTATAGAATGCTCTATACAGGACACTTCTCCTTAGATTTTTTTCACCAAACTTAGAGTGCACTTAAAGAGTGCAGTGAAGGAGAAAAGGTAAAATCAGAGAGCTGACTAGCTCTTGTGCACAATTCCCATTAGACTGAATTGCCTTGAAGGCTTTCAGTACCCCTGCCCCCTTCAGCAGTGACAGTTAAACCTCTTATTAGTACAGCTTACATTAGTAATTCTTACTTCCAGAAAATGTTTGCAAGAAAAGGGCGTTTTCTGTAATCAACACTTCTCTCAAACTTTTTTGTTAGCAGAGAACACCAGGTGCACAGACTTTCATGCACATACACATTTTTAAAAGAATCAATACAGTAAGTCAATAGTTCTTATTTTCTGACATTGGAATTCAAGTTCCCATTTCTAACATTTTCCTTTGATACCAAGTTTTCCTAATACTGGCTACCAAATATTATTTCATTTTCATGTGTCATACATGCAGTAAATACCCTAACTCATTCTGTTTTAAAACATTTTAATTACTATAATTTCATATAGAGCATGATATATGTAAAGAAGAAAATTGTTTCAGCTTTGCATCTCCCATTAATCATTACACTGTGGATCCACTAATTGCTATATACAAGTTACCAGTAAGATTGCTTACAGCTGATGTAACAGAACTGCAGTCTATCTTACTATTTTTCGCAATTTACTACGGGGTTTTTTTGTAGACATCACTGCCAGATTCTTTTTAGTTTCCCAAGAAAATGTGAAGAGCTGAAAACCCCGTTGTTCTTTCATTACCTCCTTATTCAATGAATAACATTCAGATATGTTCCATCATTTTTTTGCTATTTATCTTTTTTTGTTGTTTGTTTTTATAGAAGTGTTAATTAGAACTCCTAAAGATGTCCATTTTTTAATATCTATAACCAAGCACTTTCTTTATGTCTTTGGTGCTTGCAACTAACACAGATCTTCACTGTTCATGACAGACAACTCTTCAAACACGAAGTCATTAACAGCAGTGTTTTCCATGAGACTGATACTGGGAAATCAAACACTCTGCTCTGAAGTTTACAAAACGAACATTTAGATATCACAAAAGAAGGAAAAAAAAAAAAAAAAAAAAGAAGAAGAAGAAAAGAAAAGTTTCTATTATAGAAGTTTCAGGTGCTTTTTTTCTCCCCACATTTTTTTTTTTTCCATCTCCATAGGTACTCACTGGAATTCATCCATCATAAAATAACTTTGCACTCAAGTTTTAGAATTTTTAATATTTTTTTTCCCTGAATCCATATTGCCTGTATTTGGACACATACTCAGAGTGAATTTTGGTGCATACTAATACATTTCCCAAATAGGGAAATGGACATATAATAAAGGCTGCATTTCAGTGCTAATCTTAATAACACATACGTGAATTTGAGAAGATTGGTTTCATACTGGGTTTTCCATAATCTTCAAAGCCATCTCAATAAGCTGGAGAGGCACATGTCCCTCCCCACACTAAACGCTAATTCATATTCCACTGTACACAGAATGTTATCCTTCTCTCTACCAAAACTTCTCTTCAAAAGGTGGAAATTATTCCTTTCATTTTTAGGGCAGCTCCTCCCTACACCGTCATCATGACTGTCTAGAGACTACAAGGAACTTTGGAAAGCAGACCCAACCTAAGAAAAGGCCAAATACTACTTCAGCAAAACAGTGGAGAACTATATATGCAAAATTAAGAAACTAAGGGATGATGAACTGCTTACCTAGCAATGCAACCAATTTCTTGGAAAGAAAGTCTGATTTCCCCTTCTTTGTGAAACTAAATTTTATGCCAAGATTCTACTGTCCCTCACATCATCACATGGAGGTTCTCCACTTCTGTGCATCTAGGTAAGGCCCTAGAGACAGCCTCAATAAAGACACGAAGAACAGCCATTGGGGTCCACATTTTACACTGCACCAGGAAGCCTGGGAGAATCTCCAAGCAATCAGAATCCTGAAATAATTACCCATAAACTCAAATTGGCCTTAGATAAGAGCAATAAATGTGCTTAGAGTATGGCAGTGACCAAGTACACCAGAAAGAAATTCTGCCTAGTAAAGACATGTCACAGGGCAATATAAGCTCAACACAGTGAGTGCTTAGGCTTTGTATGTACAGCATGGATGAAAAGCTCAGAATTGCTTTTGCTGCTGCCCTCTTCTTCACCAGATCTCTCATAGTCCAAAAGCAGACTTCCCTTTCTTACTGGTAGCAGTGACAGCTGTAGCACACAGTGTTAACCGAACCAAACCACATGCTGTTTCTTATGTGCAGCACAGTATACTGTGCATGGGCAGACATACTTGAAGTAGCTGTTGACTTAAAGCAGACACTGAGGCAAAAAAAACCCCACAGTTCTCAGTGTTTCCACAGAGATGCCCAGCACAATTCTTCTTTAAGTCTTACTAGTGACATTTTCTTGCTTTCTAACCTTTAAGGAAAAAGATCTCTGCCAGCATCCTTCCCCTCACAACAAGTAGGGTCCTACAAAAGTCTGCAGGGTCTTTGTACTCAAAGAATACATTTAGCAGTAGGCACAAACAGGTCAATTATTAACACCTGCAGGAAGCATACATGCTATTCCATAAACTTAAAATGTATGCTGGGCTTTTTATTAGGATGAGAATCGATAGCATAAAACTTTCTTTATTTGAGTTTATCTCAAAACCTGTTTTGTGAACACTGCTTCAAATGATACAATGTTCCTGAAAAAGCAATGTACTGAGGAAAAACAAAGTAAGAGTGCCACCTACTGCTTTTACTTAACAGAAGACTCGAATGCTCATTACTTTTCCCCACCTTCATTACTCATTACCTTCCCCACCACTGAAGTATGCTTAGCCTCATAACTACCTCAATGATGCCAAGATTACTGAGCATGCATTTTCATGACAGCAATCTTTAAACCTGTTTCTGGAATTCACTAGGAATTGGTTAATGTTTTGCACTGAGCAACTTCAATTCAAATCTGTCACAGAAAACTTCCCCTAGTTCTCAACATGCAAAAGAAAAGAGACACAGAGAGAATTTACTGAGCAAGTATCACTACCTGATTGTCCTCTTTGTATATTCTTCCCAAGGAATCTGCCGATGGACACTGACAAGCACCTCCTAATGTTGTACCAGTTCAGTCACTGTCCATAAAAGGAATGTGTTCCTGTAACAACCTTAGCCTCGTAACAGCAATAAAACAAAAAATACGAGATAAATACCCCTGATATCTGCAAGAAAATAGCAATAAGTAGTAGTCAACAGATACTAAATCCAGTATTTTGATTTTTCCTTTGTATGTTAAACAGATCAAATAAAAGAAACTCAAGTACACAGAAAAGTATTTAATTCCCTCAATTTAAACAGAAACAAACTAAAATAAATATTACTTTGAATTATTACATGGAAGAAAACTCACAGATTTCTTCAAATACCAAATATTCTGTGTGAGGCCACCTTCCTCAGACTGCCCTTAGGAGTCTTATTTTTTAGTTTATGGTCTCCAGTAAGGTCAAACTTCTGAGTCATTATGTAATTTTAATCAACTGAGGATAACATACCTCACTTGAGCAGTTAAGGTGCGTCTACATTTAGTGAGCAGTGTGAATGCACCGAGTGTCCACACTCACAGTTACAAGGAACACACTTAGTGCACACAGCCTGTGCACATGCTACATTTTTTCTACCAAACTAAGCAGAAAGCTTCACACTGGGCTGCAATCTGAAGTTCCCAGTGTTAGTGTGGACACAAGCACATACTGGCCTTTCTACTTTCAAAGAAGATAACGCACAATTTACCTCATTGGTGTAAGTCATCTTATATGACCTTACATATTCAGTTCAGGAGAACCAAAAAAACGGCAGCTACCTGAGGGTCACCACCTTGATTCTGTCAAGAGTTTATTACTCTGGTGAATCTAGTCAGGCAAAGGACCAAAAATTTCACTGGGAGGTTGAACAACATGATGGCAGTCTGTCAAGGTCACAAGGAAGCTGATCTCTGCAGAGTGCCATTCTACAGAATCAATGTTGCATCTATTTAAAAGAAAAAACAATGAAAGCTACATTTGAAAAATTGGGACAGAAAGTCTCTGCTAAACCCAGGTAAATCCATCCCAGTTACACAGAGATGAAGAATTTTGTCTGGGAGAAGGAAAACAAGGCTACTGCACCACCCAACCTGAAAGAGACCAGAGGACCCTCTTGAGAGATATTCAAAGGCTTTGGGAAAAAGGATATTAACCATCCTTCTCAGTGAGGACATCCTAATACCCTAGAGTCTCAGCATGGAAATTTCTGAGACAGAGAAGATTTGTAAGGTTAGAACTCTGACTTTGACTCAGTATAATACTGGTGGGAGATGGTTAATTCCTCTGATTCATGACTTCTGAAAGACTGCTTATCAGTTTCTAGTGGTGAAAGCCTCATCTTTAAGGTAAAGATCTCTGCCTGCACCTTTCCCCTAGCAACAGCTAATGACACAATGAAGCCACATTTCCACATAGCTGTAGTACTTGGACTTAAAAGGGATAAGGGAAACGAAGGCAGAGAAGCTATTTTCATATGATCATACAATTAATTTGTTTTCATTAGGACAACTGAATCCGTTTCTCTCCCTGCCCTTATGTGACTGTGTGTTACCCATACTCATGTAAATGCAGCACCTGGCAACGTGTTAGGAGTGTCTGTTCTAACACCATAGAAAGACAGTGCTGTTAAGCAATGTAAAACTTAATTCCACTCCACAGAAAACAGCAGTTAACAAGGAAAGGATGCTACAAGGAAGACCGCAAAGAGGTCAGTGTTGAAGGTGCTGTTTCACATACTGCTGTGTATGGGGTCAAATGGACAGAAAAACATTATCCTTTAATTGATAATGCAGGCTCTGGAATAGATCTGTAGTGGTGCCCCAGGTGTTACCACATTCTGTCATTGTCCTTCTGCTGCTGTGTTTTTCCTTTCTCATTTTGCATTTTCCAGTATGCCATCAAAAGGAACTACAGGGGATAATTATATTTTTTTTAAAAAAAATGGTTACTACTTTATTTTCTGGCAGTACTGGTTATTGGATCAATTGAAGGACTGGGCACAGAAAATTAAAATGGGAGGAGGGAACTAGAGAAGGACATCTTCAGCAGTAGAATACTTCCACAGGAAGGAAGCGTAGGATAGAGCTACTGGGTAGATACTCATTTCTTGCTGAATTCCTCTATTTCAACAGAATATGCATTTTTCCCATCTAAACCCCACAAAAGAAATTGGTTACCTTTTGTAACACATGACACTTCAACATTCCCTGGGGAAAACCACTCTCATGACAATGTTTCTTGGCCAATGGCAATTTTAAGAACAGACTAATTTTTATGTGATTGACTGTCCAAATATCACACAATCCTGCAATTGCAAACACTAGGTCTGCAACTAAGAATTCTGCCATTAAGTTTGCAACTCCTTGGTCAACTGTTCTAAAAATCAGCCTTTGCCCCAAATGCTCTATGCAGTCTGTGTTATCATTGACTTGGAATTCTTTGTGCAACTTGACCTTTCCCACAGGGTTTCTAGGCATGTTGCGTGCTAGCTTCCTAAACTTTTTTTCTGATATGATTCTCATACAATTCCTCTGCCAGTGCCTCAAAGCTTCCATTCACAGATCTACTCCTTGCACAAGTATGATGGTCCAGGTTTGAGAGGAACGTCAAATCACTGTCCCTACCACAGGCACCTACAAAGTTTAATGTGTAAGTTCCCTTCTCTCTGTAGTAGGATCCCTTGTGCAGGACACCTGGTAAGTGTGTGTATCTCAGCACTGCTGGGAAATCCTCATAACTCCATGTCTGATGATTTCACTGAAATTTCTAACTAAGAAATGTTGTATAAAATTCATATACAGAACTGTATCTAAAAACTCTGTCTCAGTCTTCCCAACGGTGGACTTGTCAGCACTAGTGTGCTATTATGGGAGAGAACCTTAAATTAAAATACATATAATATCATATTGCCTGTGAAGAGCAAGTCAAAACATCAGCACCACAGCAACACCCCCGGCCAATAAGGAATAGACCAGCAAAGCCTAGAGACATATCTGACCAATCATGAGAGAATAACACTGTAGAGCAACCCGTGAATCTGTAAAACTTCAAGCTGCAAAAGCTGGAGGAGGATTAACTGCCTGCTTCTCAACCCCTTTGATGCAAAATGTTGTAGTGGAGCTCCCACACCTCTGCCAGAAAATTACAACATGGGAATACTCTCAGGCCATATGATTTTAGCACGCAGACACTAAGACACTAAGAACAGTACCTTGGTACTGATATGTGTTAAATATACAAACGTTTATAGCTTTGCAATTATTGCCATATTTGATAGTATCTTATATAAGTGCTTATAATGTGTGTGTTGTGATTTTTATTTCCGGAGACCAAATGTGAGCAAATATGCTCACAGAGTCTGAGCCATTTGGTCAAACTATAGAATCAGAGCTATGAACTGTTAAGGATATGCAATAGACAAACACCAGAAAGTGACAACAACTCATAGTTCCAGGACCAGCAGGTAGATATACTGGTTTTCTAGCTCTTGACTGTCCTGCTGCTGAATTACCACTGGTTTTCCACCCTTCACTCTTGACTCATTGGAGGAAGATGGTAAGGAAGAAGCTGCAGGAGATCCCAAGTACAAGATTTTTATCAGCTCTTCAGTCTCACAGACGGAAAGGCTGAGATCTCTCAGAACAATGACATGTTTAACAGATGTCTCTTCCAGTTGCTTATCCTGCTCCTGCCACTCCCTGATCCCTGCAGCATGCCATTCCCCAACATGCTAAAAAAGATGGGCAAGAGGGGCTAGGATGTGCCTTCAAGGTATGCCTTTAAGCAGAAAATACAATGCTGATAATAAGCTCTGGAGTCACATCAGATACAATCATGAAAGTTGCCCTGCACATCCTAAATACTTCTGTTCCTTCTTGCCCTTTTATTACAATAGCTGTATAGAAACTTAAATGCACTGCATTGTCTGCCGGGTGCAATGCAGTCGCACACAAAAAAAATGTAAAGGGACTTAATTTCCATACCATCCTGTGGAATGACACAAGGTGGTACTTCAGAAAAACAATCAATGCAGCAATTCTGAGAGTAAAAAACTTCAGAGGGAGTCAAAGAGAAAGTAAAGTGTATAATTAGGAGCAGGATCTAAGACTGTCAGGACTGTTTTTTGCTTGCAACTACATTTGGTCTCTTCCACCCTGACTAGACAAAGACCCCAAAAGAAGTAAAATCTGATTGTTTTGCCAGAACACAACAAGGCTTTGAAATAATTCTGATTTTGGGGGGGATTAATGGAATAATTTAATAGGCAATCATATTGGTAGGTAGAGAACAAAAAGACATTTTCATTTCAGACTGACTGTATGGTTTGGGAATAAGTGCAGGAAGAAAAGTAAACATGAAGAAGCTTGAAGCTATTTTGCACTGAGGAAAAAGCTCTGACAGAAAATGGATGAAAGAGATGCAGTTAAGGGAATAAGATTCTGAAAAAACATACAAAAACATTCATTTCACTTCCAGGCTAATGCAATGTTGTTTAGTGGACACAACTCAGCAGTTAATTTTTCTCATTTAAATTGTGGAACCGTGGAATCAGAATAATACAAGTTGGAAGGGACCTTAGGAGGTTGTTCCAACCTTCCCCTCAAAGCATGGTGTGCTGTGTGGCCAGACCAGGTTGCTCAGGGCTTTATCCAACTGGGTCCTGAAAACCTCCAATAACACATATCCCACAGCCTCTCTGGGCACCTTTTTCATTGTTTGATTGTTCTCACAGGGGAAAAGCTTTTCCTTGTATCCAGCCCAAACTCCCTAGTTTCAATTTAAGCACACCATACTCCCACCACACCACCAGAAGAGCCTGGCTCCATCTTTTGATAAGCTCCTTATAAGCACTGACAGGTGCCTATTAGTCTTCCCTTTGGGCCATTTCTTCTCCAGGCCAAACAATCCTAGTTCCCTCAGCTTCCTCCCCCCCAGACAAACATGCAAACTCTCTGAACATTTTGATGGCTCTCTGTTGAACTTTTTCCAGGTTATTATTGTCCTTGTATTTGAGGCATCCAAAGCTAGATGCAGATGTGGGCTAATGAATGCAGAATCCCTTAATCTCCTGGGCATGCTGTTAATACAGCACAGGAGACTGTTGGCACTGTTTGCTGCCATGGCACACTGCTGTTTTATGTTCAGCTTTTTGTCCCTCAGGCTCCCCATGTCATGCTCAGCAGTGTTGCTCCCCAGCCAGTCAGTCCCAGTCTGTATTACTGGAAAATCAAAATTAAATAACAATGTAGGTCAGAACTCAAGAGGTCATCAAGTCCAAATCTCTTTTGCAAAAGCAGGGCTAACCTCAAGGTTAGAGGAAGTGGCATCTATCATCTAAACCTAAAACCCGCAAATGACATAAACAAAACAATCCACAGGAAGTTTTAAATTTTATTTATAAAGAAATATTTACAACCCTACTATTACTATTTTCCAAATACATCATAACCAAAAAAAGATGGTACTACAAAAAGATGAAGAGACGGCAGCAGCTGCAAAAATAATGGAAGCACTAAAAAATAATTATTCCATAATGGTAAGGACAGGGAAAGTGAAAGGTTTGAGTGAAACATGTATTAGCATGAAGACCAGACCCAGACTCACTTCAGTTGCATTGGGAAGCAAACGTAAATTTAAGATGGCTTTTGAGCACAACCATGAAAATCTTCACAGAAGAAATGATGGTCTGGAAGCAACCATAGCAACAATGATCACCCAAACCCCTCTCTCAGGCTCGGTCTATTTTCACACTGAAACTGCTTACATTTCTTAAAACTCTGAAAAGATTATCCAAGAGAGTCAGTGCAGCAGACCACTCCCAGAAGCAGGCTGGGAGACAGGCAGGAGATGAAGAGACGAGCAGCCCCTGTCCCCACAGCAGAACTCAGCTGTGAGATCTTTGCAAAACACAGAAGCTGGGCATACATGTCACTAACCCCTACATGTGCCCACCTCCTATCTCTGCATTGACTCAGGCTCTGGTGAGGGGCTGCCCCATTCACTACCTTGCCCAATCTCCTTACAGCTTTTTCTCTCCCTAATGGAGACACAGAAGATATGTCTTAACCCTTCCTTTTGTCCCACAAGTTACCTGCCATCTGCCCCAAGGAGAATCTCAGCTTTGCTCACATACTTGGGGTGGCAGACGGCAAAGTCCAGTGCACTGCCAGACACATGTTCATGATTACATTAACAGAAAAAGGAAGAGATGAGAAGTGGGGAAAGTGGAAAAGTTAGAAAAAAGTATGGAGAAAGTTAGAAAAAGTATGGGGAAAATCAAAGGGCAGCTCTGGAACCTTAGTTCCCTTTCAGTGAGAAAAGCAGATTATCCTCATTAGGGTTCTGCACTTTTTATGCCACTGAGAGCTCAGGTCATACCCTCAGAACCAAGCATCCCAGAGCTGGCAGGAGAAGCAGCAGTTCACCCACCCTGCCTGATAAAGGCAGCCCACCACTCTGAGTACAGTGTCAAACAGAAGAACCACAAGAACCAGTGGAAGCCTCCCAACACTGTCACTGGGGGTAATTTGTATAAAACCAATCACTCACCTAAAGATCTTCCTTACATCTGCCCAGAACCAGAGGTTGATGAACTTCTGCACCTGATGGCTCAGTCTCATCATAAGTCATCAAATGAAGTTTTCTGGCAAGGCTAAGGTCACACATTCTAACTGCAACTAACAATCCACGTCACAAACCAAGAAACAGTGGGCCAATGCATTGTATGGTGCAGCAAGTAATTCAAGTGCCCTTGAAATCAATATATTGTATGAATTTCCTTTTCTGCATTCAGAAATCTCTGCCTGGATATCAAGCTCAGGGACACCCAAAGGAAAACCTGAGCCTCACCTACTCCCAAGAAGACCCTCAAAGACTGGGTGGATGGAGATCAACATGCATGTTATGGACAAGGACAGCAGAATAACCACAGACTGTGATCCAACAATCTGGACATGTAACCTCTAACCTCCTGATCAGAGAATACATCTGTTGTGACACTGACCTACCTCATCATAACAGGACATTTATAATCTATTTGTATTTTGCATTTTGTATATTTCAGTTCATGTTTAAAGACAATAAATTTCCTCATAACATTGTCCGAAGAAACTGCCTGTTTAAATTGAGACTGTTGTAAACTGTTTCAGGCACAAAAGCTTGAAAAGCTTAGACAGCTCAAGACAAGCCCACCCCTCGTAAACATTGCAAAGATAGGACATTTAATATATCAAAAGCAAATAAAAAAATGATGTAGAAGATGGTTTGCTCAGCGCAAGGACAACAGAAATTTCTAGTTAATTTTTCAAAGGCATTTTAAGTATGGATCTTATATTTCAAAGCACTTTAGCTTCTTAAGGCAAAGACTAAAAATGCATAATCACAAAAGCAAACCTGTATCTTAGGATCTTAATTAAACAAGACCATTAAAAATATCTATCTGCTAATTCAAAGATTCATCAAATAAAATAAAGTAAAATAAGCTTTTACCATACTTGTGAGGAATTTCAAAACCAAAAGTTCTATCCTGTTCTCCTGGAGAATTAGAGCTGCATTTCCCTCAGCAGGAAGTATAGATGGCACTTCCAAATGGTCTGTAGTACAGCACCATAAGGTCTACTAGGAAACACCTTGGGCTGCCACTAGAAACATAATTTAACATTTAAGTTTGAGATTTCCTACTATATATAGGCTTTTTTTTTGCCACCCAGATTATTTTGCCATCAATCTAAATTTAAGATAAATGTCCAATTTTAGATTCTTTGCAATGTAGAGAATATGAAGCTTTTCAGCTGTTAAAAGAGAAAAAAAATTCCTTTTACCAATCTACATTTTTTATCTTTCATCCAATCTACTTGGATATTACTGTAGTAGTTCAGACTGTTTCTGTAGTTCAGAAAGAAAACGCACAGGAATCTTAGTCTTGCGACAGAAAACTGAGTTTTAGAAACTACTTAAGTTACTTAGAGTAACAAGAAGAAAATATATCACCGTTGGTAGTGTACATGTCTGGTTACTGGAGTATTTTAAAAATTTGATCTAAACGTAGCATACTCTCTCTGCAAAGGACAAATACACAGGGTCTTCCCTATGAAAGATACCTTTCAAGTATCTTCCGTTTGACGTTTCAGTCTCCACTAAAATATAACCTATTATTAATTATAGAATTAATTATAACGTAACCGCGCAAAAAGATCTGGTAATACTTATGCATCTGCTACCACCTGCTGACTATCTTAGTCATCTTAAAGCAGCAACTCCTGTTTCTGCAGAAGAAAGTTTCCACTGCTGCATTGTAACCATCATAAGGGCAGGGAACGAACCTCCGCCGAAGTCTCGCGAGAAGACGCCCAACGGCCGCGGGGG
>JANVCC010000018.1:19898612-20088511 GCA_025345505.1 Todiramphus chloris collaris
GCGGAGAGCCCCGGGGGGCTGCGCAGCTGCTGCTCCATACCCGCTGCGGGCGGCCGTTGGGCGTCTTCTCGCGAGACTTCGGCGGCCGCCAGCAGCGGGTATGGAGCAGCAGCTGCGCAGCCCCCCGGGGCTCTCCGCCATCCTGGCGGTAAGGAGGGAGCTGAGGTCGGGTTGCTCGCTTTAACTGCCCGGTGACGCTCCAGCCCTAGCCTCATCTGCTTTTCTTTTTGCCCCTAGAAGACGGACTGGTCCGAGCCCTGGCTGCTGGGGTTGGCGGTTTTCCACGTCCTCTGCTTCCTCCTGACGTGCGCCTCTTTCCAGCACTACCGGGTGCAGATAGGGCACTTCCTCTGCATGGGTGAGTACCGTGTTCCCGCGTCTGCAGGTACTGTTTAAGCTGCTAATACTGTCAAGTATTATCTTTTTGGACTCTTTAATGGTAACCGTTTTCTTCATGTACTTGCACAGTGCATGTTTTTAATACTTTGCCACAGATAAAGTGCTTGCAAGTGAGTATTTCTTTTGTAGTAACGCCTGTGTTTGTACATGATTTAACTGTTACAGAAACTGCTACGACCTGTAAATACTTAAGTTTCCAAGCCTGTATGAAGTAGTGACTTAAAACTGAAACATGGGATATTTAGTGACTTAAAACTGGGACATAGAGCTGGAACATAGGAGGTTGAATGTAAATGTAAGGACAGTCTTCGTGGTGAGAGTGACAGAACACTGGAACAGGCTGCCCAGGGAGGTTGTGGAGTCTCCTTCTCTGGAAACATTCAAAACCCACCTAAATGCTGCGTGATCTGATCTAGGTGATCCTTCTATGGCAAGGGGGTGAACTAGGTGATCTTTTGAGGTCCCTTCCAACCCCTAACATTGTGTGTGAAAACTCTGACCTTAGTGAGGATCTCGGATAAGTAAGGTTTCTGATAAATGCTGTGTGTATCACAGCTTCCCAAGAAATTGTTGCTCTGTGGGAGTGGCAGAAAAGAAATTGTCTGGGAGCAACCTTCTACTCTGTTTTATTCTAATCTTGCAGTTCAGAGAATATGGTCAGCTTTTACCGGATTTCATGCCCTTGTGGCCAAGAAAGCCAATGGTATCCTGGGGTGCGTTAAGAAGAGTGTGTCAAGACCTCATCTGGAGTATTGTGGCCAGTTCTGGTCTCCTGAGTTCAAGAGGGACAGGGAAATACTAGAGAAGAGTCCAGTGGAGAGCTGCAAGGATGGTTAAGGGGCTGGAACATCTCTTATGAGGAAAGTCTGAGAGACCTGGGGCTGTTTAATCTGGAGAACTGAACACCGAGAGGTTATCTTATTAATGTTTACAAACATCTGAAGGGTGGGTGTCAAGCAGAAGGGGCCAGTCTCTTTTCACTTATGCCCTGTGATAGGACTGGGACAATGGTTACAAACCAGAACACAGGAAGTTCCACCTCAACAGGAGGAAAAACTTCTTCACTGTGAGAGTGGCAAGAGCCTGGAACAGGTTGCCCAAAGAGTCTGTGGAGTCTTCTTTAGAGACTCTCAAAACCCATCTGGATATGTTCCGTGTAGTCTGCCCTGAGTGATCCTGTTCTGGCAAGGGGGCTGGATTCAATGATCTCCAGAGGTCCTTTCCAGCCCTTACCAGTCTATGATTCTACAGAGTTATTTTAGTTGTTACTCATTTGTATGCAGAGCTCTTTCTGTAAACTCAGATGAGTTGGGTTTTGCGTTTGTTTGTAATACAGTGGGTGTGTTTGTGATCACTTCATACTTCTTAGTAACTATATGGGACATTTAAATCAGACCTTGTTTTGTGGAATTAAATGTGAAATTTCATCTGAGGATCAAGGAAGTCTAATGTCTGGTATATATATATCTTTAATATCTATGGCAGAACTCATGGCAGTTCATTTTTAAAGAAATAATCTAATCTTTTTCTTTTGTTGTACAGTGGGCTTAGTGTCCTGTGCTGAATATATAAATGAATTAGCAGCCATGAATTGGAGGTAAATGTTTTCACTTTCATTTTTGCATTTAAGTGAACTTTTTCCTAAACATACTGGTTTTTTTCTTATCATTCCCAGAAAACATTAGAGAGTCATGCCTCATCAGTAGAGGGTCTGTTGTACTGATTAATATAAAACTTTTGAACAGAATCATACAGTACAGCGTAGTTATCACTCAGCTTATTAAAAAAAAAGATATTTTTAATAGCTATTATGTGTTTATGCTTAAAAATCTATGTTTATATGGATGGTTGTAAGCTAAGTTGGAGAACTAAGAGAAAAGCAGAGTGCAGTGGTTAAAGGGAAAAGCAGGGGAGCTTTGTGTTGCTTGGTTGGTTTGATTTTGTTGAGTTTTCTTTGGTAGCTATTCATGTTTAATGAACTGCAGTTAAGCACCACATAGCAAAAATATTACCACTATTTAATAATTAGTCATATGCATAAAAAGCATTAACATTTATCTGTTTTACTAAGCCTTTATAGCAGAATTAAACCGATTACTTATTTTCATAAGCAGTGAACTAACCTTTACCTGATGTAAATGGAAATGGTTTAGCACTGCTTTGTGAAAGCATCTAATTCTAAGTCTTTATGTTTCACTTCAAGCATATGCAACCTAAATTACAGCTTGGCTACATTTATTATTTCTGTTATCTTTTATGAGTAAGCAAAATACCCAAGAAAGTAATTTCAGACATTTAAGGATAAGCATGACTTCTGATACACATATATAATATTGTAGTCATATTAGTAAGTTACTTAATCTGTGTTGGCTTATTTAGGTTTTGTGCAATAAAACTTTAAAGAAATGAAAGACTAGTATTGTAATAAATAACTCATAACTGATGAGATACTGGCTGTCTCTTTGTTCTGATTTAATACAGTAGAATGCTGGCTATGCTTACGCATCCCAATATGTCCATGATGAATAGTTAGTGTGAAACGGTGTGTGAACTACACTGAATAAAGCTTCCTCTTTTATTTTTCTTTCCTTTTTTTTTCTTTCAGGCTGTTTTCTAAGTACCAATACTTTGATTCAAGAGGAATGTTTATTTCACTTGTATTTTCAGCACCACTGCTGGTCAATACTATTATAATTGTGGTATGTGTTCATTTATATAGATGCTTTTTTTAATAAGTAAATATATGTGAATTAGTTAAATTTAATAATTTACTTACTTTTCAGGTGACCTGGGTTTACAGAACTTTGAATGTAATGACTGAACTAAAGACGTTACAGCAGAGAATGAAAGCGGAAAAAGAGAAAAAGAAATGAAAGTGCCTAACACTATTTAAAAAAAAATGTAATAATACCCATCCAGGTAACCAGTCCTTCTGTAAGTTTATCCGGAAACAGCAATGTTTTTGTGTCTGATGTTAAGAGGACTTTGCAAGCTGTGGCCATGGAGACTGAGGTGAAAGCAGGTACTTAGAGTACGTTTGAATTGTCTGTGAAATATAGAACCCCCTTCTTAGTAGGTCTTTGTGCTCTTGAATGTGAGAGAGTTTTCCACCATGACCAGTGCTATTAGTATCGAGACACAATCTTCCAGTCTGTTTCCATTTGCCTATGTGGTTTTTAACTGTGTCTTAACTGTGCTTTTTTGTCAAGTATCCAGTCTTCTGCTGCTTAAGCCAACTGGAACAGTGTTGTGAATTCCAGTAAATGAGGGACTGTATTCAGAATACCTCAGGAATCCATGCTTCTGTGAAGCATTTCACTTCTTTATAAATAAAGTTTCATACTTCCTATGTGTATTGTGTGCCAGTAGCATTTTATAAATAAAATTATCCCCTGTATCTTAAATGGAGTTAATTTGTATTGATTTTTAATGGGAGTTTTTCTCTTTTTTCCGCATAAAATTTCCCATTTTAGTAAAATCTCATACTTAATTTGTGTAAGTAATTCGAAACAATCTCTGCTTTTTTTTCCAATTTACGTTTAATGATTGTAATCCGACTAGGTAAATACATTTTCTTAAAACTGGATGAAATTTTGATAGTTTTTGCTTATTTGAAGAATAGAAAGGAAAGGGAGAAACTTACGTTCTATGCAGTTTTGTTCCTATTCTTTCTTATGCTTTCCTCTTTTTTAATAAATAACTGAAAATTAAAAAGAAGTTGTAAAAATGAACATGACTTCAGTTTTGCTTAGTAACCTGTTCTTAGTGGATTAAGGACATTTGGAACTGGGGAATGAACACATTGGAAGACTGCCCATACATACTTATAAGGTAAAAGGTGTATCTGAAAACAGTTAAGACTTTGTGAGGAAACCTAAACTTCTGTCTAAAATAGATGTCATTTAAGACCTAGGAAATTTTACGAAATCGAACTTAGATTAATGTGAAGAACAGTTGGCTACAAAAATGCAGAACACAAAGTTTTTAAGCTTACTTTTTTAAGTGTGGTAAATGTGAAATTAACTTCAAATACTTGAATAGTGGAAATAAAGACCCAAAAGAGATGAGCAGGTGTATATGCATACACAGTTTGTGAGTCTCCTTGTTAGGGTGAGTGAAACTCTGGAGGGCTTCACAGCATTTTAGAAGTGTAGAGCGGTGTTAGTCTGGGATACAATTCTTTACCTTATCCATGGAAAACTTAGCATGGCTCTCCTCACTCATTCCTCTATCAAGAATTGCAGACAGTTAAACTATATTAACTAAACAGATACAGCCTTGCTATGTTGTCCCAGAGTTGCCCATTCTGTTGTGACTCTTGATGCAATGGTGGGTAGCATCAACTGTCACTTCTCCACAAAAACATCTGTAATGTTCTAGTAGATAGCCTGTGCCTTTTGGGAACAGTCCCTGTTTTGAAGGAGTGAGTAGAATCTATCCAAATGGCTGCAGGATAGGCTGTGGCACTGGTCCTCAGGAGATACCACCTGTTATCAACAGCATTTGGCGTCACAGCGTGTATGAATTTGATTCACAGACAATGAGGTAGTTTAGAGAAGCTAAGCAGCAAGTCTCTTGTGATGGAAAACATTATGCCTTATTTAGTACACCCAGTGCAAACTCCCAAAATAGTTCAGGATTTTGACTTCTTTCTTGTGTTTGAGATTGAAAAAAATGCCAAATCCCTCTTCCATAATTCTGTGAAACTGGTGAGGTACAGCATTTAGAACTGTCCTTTCTAGCATAACATAAGTTACTTTTTCAGTATTGTCCAATTGTGTGTTACTCTTGCTTGGCACAAGATTCTCTCTACTTTTGGGTGAAATAAAATAAATCTGCTTGCTTAATTTCTGTTTCCTCTGCCTCTCAGTGTAGTTGACCTTACAGGCAGTATTGTGTTGCATTACCAGAGTAATTTTGCCCTTTAATATAGATCCCAGGGCATTACAGCCCTTTAACAAAGCTGAAGAACCTTAGAGTGTGAGTGGCAGGCAGTTTAATTAGCAAGTAAAAATCCATTTGCACCGTATATTACCTGTTGATTTCTGATACCACTGACATCATGCAGTAGCTAGGAGGCAGATAATACTTGTTTTAGAAAGTATTAGCATGATGGTTTATTTTTTTATTTATTTTGTTTTCTAAACGTATTGATGATTGAAAGTATAAACAGCTCCAAAGTACAAAACTACGTCAAGGATTATTTTCAAGGATGAAAATCCTAAAATGTACGCTTCAAAATTGTAAGCTTTGTGGTTTTAAACCTTCCCTGACTACTGAAACTATAACAAGTAAATGTAGCAGTTATATAAGGTAATTTTTTACAAACACAAAATGTGGTTTCCATGTATATGTTTGTCAGAAAAATATTCCCATTTTCTACATTTCAGAAAGAGTTGTCCTCTAGCTAACCCTGCCTAAGAAACACTAAGTTTAAGAGCCAAGTTTAAAAAAAAAAATCCCCAAAAATAAACCCCAGAACCAAAAGTAGGTGTCTTTAACCATTAGAGAAACCCTCAGAATTAAGTAAAGCATGGCTTCAGTATGGGTGTGGATTTATGAAGTGATAGTGCAATTAAATAATGTAAGGGCTTACTTGCTGACAAAAGAAAACAATTTCATCATTAATTT
The DNA here is from genome assembly GCA_025345505.1 of Todiramphus chloris collaris. Taxonomy (NCBI): domain Eukaryota; kingdom Metazoa; phylum Chordata; class Aves; order Coraciiformes; family Alcedinidae; genus Todiramphus; species Todiramphus chloris. The sequence continues at coordinate 19,904,643 of JANVCC010000018.1, forward strand.
AGAGACTGTTTTGTCTACTCAATTTTGTGTCTATAAGTGATTGAGAGCCAAATGTATAAGGCTGGTGGAACACCTTTGCTTTTAACTGGGAGACCTGAACTTAGGTTGCTTGCAAAAGAGTCTGTTTATTTCAGTTTGGAATGCACATACAGAAAAGCTTTTATCTGCTTAGTTGGATCCTCTGGAAAGTAAGATGAGACTGGTGATTTGTTACTGGTTTTGTCTGTCTTGCAGGCAGTGACTCAAATCTTCAGCCTTCCATAATGTGTCTAACCACAACAGCACATGGTGTCAGCCCCTGTGGAAAAACATTAAAGGAGAAAGCAGTATTAGCCTGGCAACTTTACCATAGTAGAAAGTAGTTCTGTTGTGTATAAATCTGTGTAAAGATTAGCAGAATTTAGTTGGCAAACTTCCTGGAGGTTGATGTTGGCCTTGTTCCCTATGGAAAAGTAGTAACTGAGGTGAGATGCGTTTCCAAGAATGAGAACTTAGAATTCTCTCTTTTTCCACATCCACTGAGATGCTGTATCCTTAGTGTGAGTACATTTTCACTTCTTTTTGGTCCAGTGAAACTGAATATTCTAGACACAATGGTACCGATCCAATAAGGGAATTTGTATGTCTGTTCCTCAGGAGTATTTGCTAGCTTAGGAGATAAGTGTTTTGTTTTGGATCTCCCCATCTCACATTAAAAAAAACCCTATTTTCCAGAGCCATGGAAGAAGTAAATTAAGGTTTCCCACATCTTTATGTGCTTTCTAAATAAAGAACTTTGAAGGACAATTTTACTACTTTTCCTACAGAAAAGCTATAGTAGATGGTGATCTACTGTGGCTGTGAATACTCAGCAGAGAGAGTCTTTGGAGAACTGCTTTGTGGATTATGAGAATCATAATCTTGAATCTTGAACCCTTTTTTTAATAGGAACTGAGAATGTCAGAAAAGAGGGGAGTAGTGATTCTGTGTGAAAAAGAAAAATACAGCTGTAATGTGGGGAATAGTTTCTTTAAATACAGATGAACATTTTTGCTTTTATTGTAGGTTTAATTAAAAATTAGAAGCAAAATGTTATTTTTCACTGTAGATGAACACATTTTTCACGTTGTGTATATTTGTCTAAATGTTTTTAATATTTTAAGGTATGTTTTAAATATTCAAATGTGTTTTGAGAAAATACGGATATTGATGTTTTTCTGTGCGTAGAGATCCTTACAGTTAACCAAACTCACCACTGGATGTCACTATCTCACATGCAAAGGTGGACTCAAAGCTTTCCCTCCGGCCTGGGTCGGTAGAGCCTTTAACCATAGCTTCATAAATACTATGTGCAGTATGGTGGAATGGCCAGGAACGCTTGGACTGTAGCCTCTGAAATTGTTACCTGAGCTCCAAAATACATCTCCACTCACTTTCAAATGTTTACTGACGCTCCTGCCTTTTACATTAAAAAGTACTTGTAGCAGTGATGGTGTGCATATATACTTCTAGAGAAAGGACTGTGAGGATATTTTGTGTTTTTAAAGTCTCTTAATGTGACAAGGAAATAAAAACCCTGTTCATACCTACATTTCATATGGAGGAGCCTGGTTTCAACCGATTAAAAAATATAACAATGAAAACCAAAATAATTACATTATTGTGTGAACAATATGCAGGAAAGCTTAATCTAACAGTCTGGTTCATGAACTGACTTCTGCATGGCTTCTCGTATTTTGTGACTTATCCTTGCATAATGCAATTGTTACCAAGTCTGTCTTTAGTATGTTACGCAGCTAGTAGTTGCTTACAGTCACAATTGAGGTTCTCAGAAGTCACTTCAGACTTTCTCCACCATCTGGCAAATGGTAGGTAGCAGTCTTGAGAGGCTTTGTGATGTCATTTGAGAAGGTATAGAGTTCTTCACATCTTCCTTTGTGTACCTGGTTTTGAGACTGTTCTTTGAGTTCTGTTTCCACAGACCACCTCTTTAAGAATATAGACTCTTAAGTCTGAATGGGCTTTGGGCACCTTCCTGTGATTTACATGCATTCACATAGACATCAATCTGAAAAAAGTAGGCAGTTATAACCCAGCATGCTTGTGAAATGCCAGCCTTGTAACTCAAAACTGATGTGCTCTTTATGAATCTGTGGTTTATAATCTATCTTTTTCTGACAAGTTCCTCCTAATTGTGGCCATATTTATATTACTGTTTTGCTGCAAAACTAGAACAGTGTTGTACTGAACAGGAAATACCTCAGAGGACTCAAAAGGAAGGCCCCTACATTTCCTATATTTGTGTTTATTGTTTCATATAACTACAAAGTGTAGCAACCTTTCTCGTATAGTTTCCCAGACATAATGAAACCAGGAAAAGAGCTGTAACTGGTAGTATGTTACGCTGCTACAGGCACCGACTTTAAGTGGTCCCACTGAAATCATGGTCCTGTTTTCTTTGGCACTGTCCAGAGTTAGAACCAGTGGAAAACAAAGTCAGGATCAAATGTGTGCCCTCTTTCATCTGAAAATGTTACAATAATTAGCAAGGCATTCAGCAGAACTGATTGAAACAAGGCACATTTCTTAAAATGGACGAGTTCCAAGTGTCATTTCTAACACGCCTTTTAATCCAGCCCTGAATCAAAGAAATAAAATCTTGTATACCTTTCCTCCCTTCTAATCCAGCAAGAACCTGAGAGAAATGGTTTGTACAGTAACCCAAGAGGAGGCAGAATGAAGTTCAGCTGGGCAAAAAGGTATCTAGGCTAGGACCCTTCACTGAAATGATACTTACCTCTCAGTTTTAGGATTGTATAATAAATACACCTAGGTAGCTTCAGCTAGCAGGGCAGGATTTGAAGTTTTTTCATATAATTAGGACTGATACAGCTTGATCTTAAGAAACATGAATCTTGGGAGGGTTTTAATCTGCTAGAAACAAGCTTTTAGAAATTCTTCAAGTCATTTAAGTAGTCATGCTGTGGAACTGGGATAAATACATGAACAGACGTAGAAATGTGTCATTCCTTTGCAGTCTGCAGTAGTGTTCTACCCAACAGCTCATTAGTACTATATCTTGAATTAATATATAGCAGGATCTACAAGACGTGCATCATTTTAGGTCCATAACTGTAATATATGCACATCTGATACCATACCCTTCACCTTGATTTAGGGATTAGTGAGAGTAATCGGCTTCCTGCAGCCCTCTGTAGAGAATGTGATTTGTACCGTTTGTACTCAAGCGAAAGCATCACAAAAAGCAGGAAGCTGATGTACCAAATAAATAATATGGAAGCCTTCAGCCCGTCATGGCAAAGTATTGTTTATCAGAATCCAGGGAACTGTAAGATTTTTTGGTTGTTTAAATACATTAAATCCACAGAAGTGGTGTAAAATGGTCTCAGTAATAGATTTAATGGCTTTACTTTAAGGCATTGGTTTTGTAGGTCAGTTGATAGTAAGACCTGTAAGTAAGCACAGTCTGTTTTTTCTTTGAAATCACAGTCAGCACAAATAAAACAGTCCAATTTTATCTATTTTCTTGTTTCAATGTCCCTAAATCCTAAATTAGACTAATCAATCTACAGTAATTATCAAAAAGCAGGACATACCATCCCTCTGATTAAGAAGAGCTAATTTATAAAATAAAGCTCATGAGACCAGATTCTTTCTAGAAAATCAGTTAATTTTTACAATCAAAAATTCAAATTAATTAGTAAATAGTGTGTGTTATCCAAGTTTCTGCTTCCCCCATGTTGTAAGAAGAACAAATTTAACATGCAAAATTAGCCTACTGGATTTTTGTGTGAGCAAACAATGACAGTTATAACAGTATATGATTTCCATGAAATTCTCTTCGAAATAGAAATAAAAATATTCTAAAATATTATTAAATGGAGCTGCTTCAGAAACTAGTTTATCAATAACTGTTTGATACTTTAAAAAATAATTTGAAAATGTATGGAGCACAGAGTAAGCTACAGATCCCTAAACCACCTAAACATGTAAAGTTTATAAAAAGTTTGGCAAGTTTTATATTTGAATGAAATATACTGGAGAGATCAATTTGTACAGCTATGTCAGAAAGCAATCTCTTCTCTAAACACTGAAGAAACTGATGAAATTTATTACTTTCAAGACTTATGTGTTAAGAGAAATTATCCAAAAGAACTCTGAAATCACAGTTACGAAACTTTAAGTGGAGCGAGATACATGGAAGTGGCAGATATTTTTGTAGTATGAACTGCAAATCATATCAACATACTGGTAAAGTTAATTGTAAAATTAATACACTTAAAGACCACTAGTTGTTGTATCATGGTCAAGAAAAATAAATGACAAGTAAGCTAAAATTCCAGGGAAAAAATGGATATTATCACATTTTTTCAAGTGACTGCTTATATAATTCTTCTGCATGTTTGTACATACCAATATTGACAAATTCCAGACTGCAATAGCTGAAAAACATCACCAAAGATCCTTTCAACTGAAAGATGGAGAACTTGTCTTCTCAAATAAAAACCACCCATTTTTAAAAGTCTATCTGAGTCTTCATACAAAATGTTGAATATTCATTGATTTTTATTTATTTATTTATTTTTATATTTTGCCTACCAAATTACAGGTTGAAATACTACCAGTGAGAATATCATACTCAGTTAAACACTACCAAAGCCTTCTGGTTTTATTCTATGCATGCCTATTAGGTAGACACGTATTAATTAAATTCTAATTGTCCACAGCCATTATCATTCAGTACCATTAACTTAGTTATTGTAAAACATACCTATATAGAGTGGTCATCTCATTTAAATTTAGCCCACTTAAGTGTAATAGACTATACCTGTATTAACTCAACATGAAAAGATAAAGTGGAGAATATAATAATTGTTTCAATTAAACACATAATTGGCAGTATTCTATCTAAGCTAGGAAGCAATCAGTTTGCTTTGTTACCCTTAGAGGGCTCCATTGCTATGTAGTACTGGAAAATAGGCTAATTTGACATCTTCACGTATTCTGACATCTACTGTAATTTAATTTAGGCTTTATATTATCTCTTTTTGCATGGTTTTAACTGTGTGCAGAACCTTCCAAGCTGGTTAAAAGGTCTGATGACGTAGATCTAGGAATCCGAGATGAAGTAGAATGTCTACAAAGCTGTTACCTGTTGATTTACTGGAGTAAGTATTATACATGTGACAGGATCCTCAGTACCCAAATTTTAAAAGCATGAAGAGTGGTCCAGAGGCAAAATGATTAAATCATGACTTAAGAATTTCTCATGATTTTTTGAATGCTTTACTGTCCATCCAGAATGTCTGTGTGTAAATCACAGTATTGCAGTGCAGCTTTTCCTCTTTAAAAAGCTAATACTTTTAAAGATGCTGGGGCAGGGTGTTGCCTCCAAAGAACAAATTTCTAATGGGCTAAGAAAGGTGAGTCCCTCCTTTTCTTCCTTCCAGAGGAGTCAGGTGTGACTCAGCTCCTCTCTGTAGGCATGAAAACAGCTAAGAGCAACAATGCTCTAGCAAAGGGTTAGCATCACATGTGTTTGATTTGAAAGAGAAGAGCAAACACAGATGTGATAACAGTGAACTGTCATCTACATATCAATTTCTTATGTCTAGAAGATGCTCTTTTAAAGGCCAAAGTGAGGTCTACCACACAAACAAAGTGACCTTGAAGAACAGTTGCAGCTTCACAGACGGTTCCCTTAGGATCCCATGTGCAGAGCAAATGTGAAGGGTTCTGGAATGGAACTGGAAGTGAGTCCTGCATAGAAACCAACCTGAGTGAAACAGGGCATTGAAGTCAGATATGCCTTTGTTTAAAGTAGTATTTTTTTAAATATGCTAATATTTTGAAGCAAAAGGTAACAAGAACACCAAGACAAGCAGAGGAAAAACTGCATGAAAAAAAGGTCACATGACGAAGCTAAAGTTTTGAAGCAAGTGAAGAATATAGGAGAATTACTGGTCACTTTTGCATCTAGGACAAGGAAGGGAGAAGACAGTTATCTGAGTGAAAAGATAAATGGACAACAATGTAAAAAGAAACATACCTTACAGCCTAACAGCTTTCTCTGGGCAGAAAAATGGCACATACCTTTGCACAAAGATTCTCCACAAAAGCTTATGTGAGAGGGACCAAAATTACATTGTTCATATAAGCAGGAAACTCTTCTAAAACCATCAAAATATAAGAATGAAAACGCTTTCAGAAATAGCGGGCAAACAATAAATAGGTCAGTCCTGAGAGTTAAAAGCCATTTAACCTCATGTACTGCCTCCAGCAGTCTGCAGAAGAGAGGTACTGACCACAATATATTACTCCCTGTTTCTTTACTCTGTGGATTAGGGTGTGTTTTATGAGTCAAAATGTTGCCCTCAGCTCAGTCCATCTAGAGCATGAAGAAATTTGCCATGAGCATTTTATCTCACAAATCGGGCAAACACGAAGAAGCATCTTTGCCAGGATCAATATGTTGCTGTGCATTTCCAAACTGGGCTGACTTGAGCACTCCGAAGTGACGCTGCTGATAGCGTGATCTCTTCCTTGACTGCCTTTCTCTTACAGTGGAAATGGGAAGTCCTGTGTTGCTCCACCCAGAAGTCCCTTATGGGTTTCCTTACAGCAAACCATGCTCTAGTTGCTGCAGGATTCAGTGTCAGGAGACTCATTCTGAAGGTCACTGGTTGCATATGTATCCTGGATCTTGCTAAAAGACATACTGGAAATGGCAGAACTATCCCATTACTAACATTCTTTCACAGCCTTGGTGATAATGGTATTGTTATGAATATTAGTATTTATTCTTGAAGAAGGAATTGATTTTCCAAGAGAAGAGGAGAAAAAAATGTTTCCTGGGAAGAATAGGATGTTAAGAGTTATAAAAAGCAGTTTATGCTATCTTGATTTAAAGTATTTTTATTATACTAGTAAGCCTTATATCTAAAATAAGAAAACAAGATTTTAAAAGTGAAATGAATGAGTTTAGTGCTAGTAAGGGTAGAATAGTTTAAAGTGAAAAATATGTATGGAATATATTAAAGTTCCAGCAAATTTAAAAGAAATAGGCAGGAAGGAAGGAAAATTATTGCATGACTCATACTCCCTTGGGTAACAGTGCCAGCAGACTTGAAATTATCATGTTGCATAGGACAAACAGATGAGCAAATTGATGAGTAACTGACAGAAACTTTTTTTTTTCTGAACACTGAACTAGCAAGCAGCTCTTTTTCTGTAATAAAGATGTGAGGTAATCACTACAATCTCTCTGAAAGTCAGGGCTATAAAGAAGGATATAAAAGAGCAGATGGTATGTTATGATGATGCCCTAACTAGTGCAAGCAAGCATACTACTGCAAGAATGTTTCTTCATGGACCAATTTAATCACAGTGAATTGATTTTTGCCCTTACTACATCATAGGAGGTAGCAGGTATTTCTGGCATGGTTTAGCCCATTAGCTTTGTCTCTGTTCTTTACACCACGTGATTCAAATTTGTGAACTAGAATGGTTTGAATTTAAGCTCATCTCTTGCTGCGACTTAGTTGATTTATCTGTTAGGTGGAGTGAGAGCCAACATGTAAGCAGTTTGGACAACCAAGGAGTATTGACCTTGGTCCCTAAGCTGGCAGTGCAGACCAGTATTTTTTAAAACCCTTTGAAACTTCACATCTTTCTTGATGTGATCTCACAAATTAGTTTTTCTTCAGTTCTTTCTTGGTTAGACATGGAGATAATGGATCACTCTGCAAGTTTTTATGATTGCTTTCCTACATAGATGTGATGCCATCAATTCCCTTCCTCAAGCAGCACTTCAGTTAACCCTGGAAAGTGTTTGCACAGAACTAGCAGTAAGTTATTAGAACTATATTACAAGTCTAATGTGAAAAACTAACCTTCTCCAGAAATAATTTAGTACTGACAAAGCATTGGTATAAAAATATCTATAAGAAACAAGCTGGACACTGAGGAGGAGCAGTGGGGATGCTCCTTTTTTTTTTTTTTTTTTTTTTTTTTTTGGCTTTTCTGAAAACTTAACATTTTCTTCTTAAAAGAGATGTACAGCTTGAAAATATTGATAAAGTCTGATTTCAAGACAGCCCGTGTCTTTTCAACATTACAATGTTGTCTTTATTCAACTATGAGCTGTAGTTATGATTTCCCAAACAGCAGTATGGGAATAAAAGAGAAAAGGTTCCCAAATCGGGTGTGAGACCAGTTGTAGCCTAGCTGCAGTGTGATAGTATGCTAACTGTTGGTGGTAGGGATGGAAGTACAAATGTCACAGGACAAGGGGTAATGGTTTTAAATGGAAAGAGGTGAGGTTTAAACTATATATAATGAAGATTTGGTTTTTTACAGTGAGGGTGGTGAGACCCTGGAACAAGTTGATCAGAGAAGTATTGGATGCTCCATCCCTGGAAACATTCAAGGTCAGGTTGGATGGGGATCTGAGTAGCATGATCTGATTGAAGATGTCCCTGCTCACTGCAGGGGAATTGAACTAGATGACCTTTAAATGTCCCTTCCAACTCAAACTATTCTATGTTTCTATGACCTGACCTGCTTTCCTTTGCAAACCTTGCAATACCTTATGTCAATTCATGGAAAAAAACATAATCCTCATTCTCAAAGAATATGACTATTAAAATAGCATTTGCTTCAACACTTAAGTACAAAGATGAAATATTCAATGTTTGTTTCTAAGACTGCAGTCTCTAAGGGACCTCATTTGCAATTATATCTGTCTTTTATATAGCTTATGGAATGCCTGAAAACATTTTCCTTCACTAACATGTACTGTAAACAATTTCTTAAATTATGTTAAAAGCACAAAATACTGAAAAAATACCAAGTAATATCACAAAATACATTTATGGATGTAACTTCCTATGTTATATTAAAAAGGCTAGTAGACAAATAAAAATAAGATAAACATAGCCTGTCCTTTTATGACACAAAAGGCAGAGGCTAACATAACTCGCCCTAGAGGAGCAGAAATTAGAAGAGAGAAAGTATAAACTCTCACATCTTAAATCTTCCTACTTTCATTTGTGAAACATAAATTCTTAGCTTAATGTTCTTGAATGAAACAGCAGCAAGAGATTCTATTTTTTAAGTACATCTACATGATCCAATGCAGCAATCACAAGTCACATAGACATTCTCAGCTAGATTTAAACCATCTACCTGTTGCTGAAAGTGGGGGGAAAACACAAGCACATCAAATTAAAATCAGGTGTCTGCCAAGCACTCAGCTCTGGGCTGACACAAAACAAATTATGGGAAAAGCATTTATTCAATGTCCACTGGCTTGAACCTCTCAGTGGTTACCTTCTCCACTTAAATGATTGTTTTAACTCGATACTAAAAGATGTAAAAAGATGACAAGTCCCTCCAGATCAAAATACTTCAGACCTTTCCAAACTTGCAGCCCTAAATGTAATCAAGCATTTTTGTTTTCAACTAAGCAACTAACTCAAACCCTTAAGGACACAGACAGTTTCTTTGTAAAAAAGTTCTGTTTTCTCTACTGAAAGCTAGGAAATGAAGTCTACTCCATCAAGTTTGCCAAATTCTTCACTTAGGATGTCCAAACATACTCACGTGACATTTTCTTTCTTCTAGTAGTCATTTCCTTCACACTTCAGTCTCTGGGATAAATGCTTATACAAGCTATCTTAGTTTGGATTCCTATTTTGACTCCAATTAGAAAAGTTCAATATAATCTATCTCAGCTTGAGGAAAAATAGGAAACACGGTCAGGGATTCCAAAAAGACTTCCCTTTCTGACCCTCCCTCAAGGCAGGAGAAACATCCAGACTAAATGAATACTAAGATCCATGAATTTGACACCTGATAAAATGCATCCAGCTTTGGAGTAAGAGGCATTGTTGTGCCCTTCCTCACCCTTTGCTTACCGCTGTTTGTAGTTGAGAAAAGTGGTTGTGGTTTAGCCTTCCTTCAGGTGTTCTCACAGCAGGGAACTCCACCTTCTACCAGTGGCTGACAGTTCTGATTCTGCCCACAGGCTCCAAGCAAACTGAAAATGCAGGATAGGACCTTCTCACAGAAGCAAGGGAAGTCATCTGGTAAAGTCACATATTGTTCTCCACTCTTGATTTTGAGGTTATCTCAGGATTTTATGCTCTGACATCCTAGTTTTCAGAAGTAATTACCTACCTATTTCATTTACAAATAAATTAGAAACCTGTTACACACTGTGGAGTAGACACCACTTGGGCTCTACAATACTGTCATTATTCAACGCTAGAATACTTGTCTTTTCTTTGTGTAGGTTATGTTTCCTAACTTTTCTAAAGGATAAAAAAACCTGATTTATAAAGACAGAATATGATACTTATGTACTAGGAGGTAACAGGAAAAAATAATAAAATAAAAGCTCTTCTGGATGAAACCAAATCCATTCCAGTGCCATGTCTCTGACAGTGGCCAATGTCAGTTACTTTGTGAAGAGTAAAAGAACACAGAAAATAGCATCCAGTCCCCAGCATCCTGCCACACACAACCTGCTGAGTTTTGCTGTGGGACATCCTGGTAAGAACATTGGTGTTAAGTAGCTTTTGATGCATATCCTTTCCCCAAGATTTTTTTTTTAATTCACTAAAAATTTTATTAATGATAAGATTATCAGGCTTAGTCACCATGGATTCACCAAGGGGAAATCATGCTTGAACAATCTGATAGCCTTCTATGATGGTGTGACTAGCTGGGTAGATGAGGGGAGAGCAGTGGATGTTGTCTGCCTTCACTTGAGCAAGGCTTTTGACAATGTCTCCCATAACATCCTCATAGGTAAGCTCTAGAAGTGTGGGTTAGATGAGTGGATAGTGAGAGAGGTTGAGAACTGGGCATACGTCAGAGCTCAGAGGGTTGTGATCAGTGGCTCAGAGTCTAGTTGGAGGCCTGTAGCTAGTGGTGCTCCCCAGGGGTCAAAACTGGGTCCAGTCTCATACAACATATTCATCAATGATCTGGATAAAGAGACAGAGTGTAGCCTCATCAAGTTTGGTGATGCCAGAAAACTGGGAGGAGTGGCTGACACACCAGAAGGCTGTGCTGCCAGTGACACCTGGACAGGCTGGAGAGTTGGGTGGAGGGGAACCTATTGAACTTCAACAAAGTCAAATATAGAGTCCTGCACCTCGGTTGGAATAACCACATGCACCAGTACAGGTTAGGTGTTGACTTGCTGAAAAGCAGCTCAGCGGAGAAGGACCTGGGAGTCCTGGTGGAAAACAGGGTCACTTTAGCCTGAGAGAGGTCAATGAGAAAACCTGGTTCAAAGCCTAACCTGATGTGATAAGGTGCATTTTCAGTCATGCCTGTTGCTTCTCTCCAACTTTGGTGAACAGTCTAGACATCAAAGTACTCTGGAACAAGGCTCTCTATTGTGTTTTGTCTTGACTGTAAATGTAGAAAAAGGATATATATTTTGGAAATGCTTTTAGGAGCACTTGAATAAATCTGAAGTTATTCTTGAAGTATCATGCTGGAAATAGGTAGACAGTTTTTTTAATTGGATCACTGAAGAAATGAAAAGAAAAATCATGCAAGATATGCTTAAGAATTAGTAATATTAGCTCTAATGTTCATAATACTAGGGGTAGTAATAAGATATCTTGGTGTCAAAAGATAAGGTAGTAACAATTCACAGTTCAAGCTCTGTTACTTTTTAAAAAGATTGCTGTACAACTTTCAAGAAAAAATGCAGTGCTGAAAAAGCTTATATATATGTATCATTTTGTTAAAAAATCATCTTTTTTCCTGATCATAATTATTCACGTACATGGGAATTTGTAAGAAGTAGACTGTCAATATGTACAGTAAAATTAACTTTTAAACATGCATATGGCAAGGAAGGACTGCTGCTAATCTTTTTGTAACAGCTTAAATGATCATTATTCTTGCTGTTGTTGACAGCTTTTTCCTGCTTAACTGTTGAAAACATTATATTATTATATGGTGGCTTTTCTCCAGGTTTATAGAATATTGTTTTCTTCTTGCAAGAGGGAAAATTTACATTAACTTTCATATATTGCACTCGACATTTATAGTACAAGTGGGATTGATTATTTTAACATATGGGAAAACTGCAGCCTTAAAATATACAAAATATGCGACGATATCATCACGTACCAATACATTATTTACTTTCTACTATTAAATGCTCCACTGCTTGTTGGTTTCAATATTCTTGATACTTGGACTATTTACTATGAGAATATAAATTAAGTCTTGCACAGGTGTTTATGAATGTCCATCATAGTTGTATGTATTACTGTGTTATTGTTTCACCTGTGTCTGTCCCACTGTGAAATTTTGCCTGGAACTCAGGCAAAGTCATTGACAGTAAACGTGTTGTGAAAAAAGGATTTATTTTTAAGATTTGGAGTTTTCATCTGTGTAAGTATAGAGCAGTTTTGACAAATTCTGAGCTGCTTTTCCCAAACAAAATTATGTCTGAAATTAGATTATTTTTCTGGAAAGATAAGAAAGCTATTTTGGGATTTTGTGTAATATGTTGCCTCTTAGAATTGCACATCATGTGATTTTTTTTCCAAAAGCATGAAAGAACAATGCTGTATACTATACATCAAAAATGGTTTTTAAATTGTAAAAGAAACGTGAAAATCCATTTATTTGTAAATATGGGAACCTTTGCTTGCATTAATTTGAAAGTTTTAATTTCCTTTAATTATATAAATATATGTCAGCTCTACTCACAACTTTTAGGTCAAAGCTATGCCTAAAATTCTCTTACATTTTGAGGGCAAAACCTGATACAGGCTCCAGCTGTGATTCTGATGAGGGCCGTTCCTTAGGTAGCGAAGTGAGCACCAGACTCAATGAAACATAAGATTTCCCCCATCTATTCTCTTACTACATATGCATTTTCCCCTGTCCCAATCCTTTCTCCCATTTCCTCCCACTCCCAAATTCCGACAATAAAGTTCAGATAACTTTCGTCTTAACAACAACCTCTAGTAATAACCAGTTTTTTTTGTTCTTTAAAAACTGAACCAGATAAGAAAAAATATGAGTAGTTAGCTGAAGTTTCACATCTTTATGTTAGAAATAGACATTTTGACTTTTAAAAGAAAAGTCAGAGAGTTAAATATCTTAAAATGAGATGACAGAGAAAGTCACAGCACCACTGTGAAATACAGCACCATTGAAGGCAAGTTGAGAAAGTCGCTTGCTCCAGGATGCCCTCTAAGTGAGTGCAGCATAGAAGATGTCTTCAAGTCCTGTCCAGTACTGCTCTTGCCCTCTCTGCTAACCAGGATAAGCTGCACAGCCACAGTGTTGTGGGCAGCAAGCTCTGAAAGAGTCCAAGCAGAAAAAGGATGCTAAAAGGTCTCACTACTCCAAATACACCATTCATCCTTGCTAAAGGAAGCCATGAAAATGATTGGTCAGCTGCCTGAATAATATTGCTGTACAACTGATTGTGCTTTATTTGACAAAAACTTTAGAAAATCCTAATGCTTTGCTTTTGTACATGACTTTCCTTCCACTGACCATGAAAGCATCTCACAAAGATTAGTATTACCTTTTATAGACAAAGACAACACATGCTGACTTTAAGGATGTACAAGTTCTGTTTAGGGAGAAAGAAAGAAAAATGAGGAAGCTTCTTTTCTTAGTTACCAGGAAGTTGTTGCTCCCCATCTGCAGGTGAGTAGTAGCATGGGAAGCAAAGGGTCATTTATCCTTTTCCTGAGAGTGTGAATTAACACTCAGCCTGTCTTGGGGCAAAGAAAGCCACCACACTATATAGTTAAATGAATTCTGAAAAAAAAAAAGTGTTACAAAGACATTAACCATGACTGCAAAAGAAACCTCATCTGAACTAGTTGTCTGATTAATCATCGATGGTAGGTCACTGTCCTGGTTTGAGTGAGAACAGAACTAATTCTGTTCAGTGTTTTTACTTCTCATCTCAGTTCTTCTAACTAACTGCACTGTCTGAAGTTAGCAGCCTGTATTCCCAGGCAGTGTCTGCTTCTAGCAGTGATAACACCCCATGGTTAGAGTTACTACCAAGGGTTGGTATGCAGACCAAGGCCACTGCTGCATCTTGTGTACCACATTGGGGGGTGCAGAAAGTGAAAGGCTGCACCTGCAGGGAGGAGCAGACAGGACAGATGACCCTAAACTGACCAACAAGGGATTCCATCCTATATACGTCATGTTTGGTATGAAGCTGAGAGACTGGGAGGGTCCCATCTCTCTCTTTGCTCTCTTGGCCTGCTTTGCCAGCTTTGCTCAGCTTGGCTTAGGTCCTCTTCTGGTTTCTTCCTCGGTCCCTTCTGCCTTCAATCCTGGTCTATGTGTTCCTGAATCCTGTACCAGAATCCAGCTCCTGAACACAGCTCCTGTCTTGACACTGGGCCCAGTCTGGGACTCTCCCAGTGCCTGCTCCACAGCATCAGTGGTGACGGTGATGGAATTACCATCAGGGGGGTTGGGTTCGATACTGGTTTTGTATATATTTGTATATATTCCTTTTTTTTTTTTTTTTTTTTTCATTTTCATTAAAGCTGTTCTAGTTTCTTTTTCTAATTGCTAATTCTCTCTCCCTTATTCCCTTTCTCTTCCCTTTTGGGGATGGAGGAGGGTTAACAGAGGGCATCTGTTATAGGCCGTGACCCTAAATCATGATGGTTACTTACAACTGTAAGTTTAAATATGAATAACTAATTAAATATATATATATCTCATATTTGATGTTTTCATATTTAGCATGTAACTGTTGAAGTTGAATAACCAATTAAAAGATGCAATTTAGATCCTAACTGTTTAATCTTTAAGAATTGAGAAGGATAACAATGTTTAATGGTTTTTCATTTAATTTAATTTTATTTGCACTATTATTGGAGAATCACTTTGCCATACTCAATTTCAATGCATGTGGGAAACTTGATTAGAGTGGTGTCATGGATACCTCATTTATATTCAGTGTTTCCACTTTTGCATTTCTGCCAAAAACGGCTTTAACTGTAAAATAAAACCAGACTCCTTGTACATGACACTTACCCCAAGGATACCATTGTTAGTGTAAACACTGTTTTCCATCTAACACCATTAAAGCTTTTACAAAGTATTGTTTCCTTGTCGTGCAAACTTTTGGCCATACTGTCTTCCGATTTTATGGGCAATTTTAAAATTAATCACCTAACAGTACACAAGCCACCTCAGCTAGTGCAGCTATCTAGGAGTGACTATTATGTAGAAATTTAAAAAAAAAAAAAAAATTATAACTTTTGTATTTTCTACTCTTTCTTCTTTCCTTTTTTTTTTTTTTTTGTTTTAAATAAACCATGATTCTTCTGGGCCTCTACGAAGTGTATCTTCATGTTCTATTTTTGTATCATCTTCAAAAAGCTGTCATCTCTACCGCATATCACTGTCAGTTTTATATAAATACATCTATTTTGATAACCTCGACATGTCATAATCTTCTAGAGACAGATGCAGGAAAAGTTGCATGAACAATATTGTGTGATGCTAATTGCATATAACTGGTGTACATTTAACCTTTTTATTCCAGCGCATTACTCAAATATGTCTGTGCCATTTTTAGGAATCTTTTGCCTTTTAAGACATTTTATTTTAATTATTCAAAACAATATTATAATACTACTCATATAATGTTTCATTTCTATTTTTAGTAGACATTGATCTTACCTAAAAGGTGGCAGCTTGGGTATGTGAGCAAAACTCTTATTGATCACATGTGTACTGGATTTCCTGAATTTGCAATTACATATTTCTAAAATTCCTGAAGAGGAATAAAGAAGCTGGGCAATTGCTTAAAAATAGAAAATGAGCCCTTTTACAGTGTTTTCTGTTGTTTTAAAGAAGACTTTACCTTCATTTAATTTACTTGAAATCTTACATGTCTTCTGACTTATGTACAGGAATGGA
The DNA here is from genome assembly GCA_025345505.1 of Todiramphus chloris collaris. Lineage (NCBI taxonomy): Eukaryota > Metazoa > Chordata > Aves > Coraciiformes > Alcedinidae > Todiramphus > Todiramphus chloris. Next base: position 19,920,594 of record JANVCC010000018.1, read on the forward strand.
TCCTAACAATTCAAAAGAACCAAAACAAAAAGGAAGGAACAGTTTCCCACTTACTATATCTTTTTTTTCAATGGTCAGATTCTTCTTCCAATGACTTAATGAATCTGCCCAGCTTTTCTAATCCTACTTTGAGTTACTGATCTGGCCTGGCTAGCCTGCAGGATCACACAAGACGTATCTGGACAACAGCTGTTTTATTACCAGCACAGGTGAAAAATGAAGTAAATACTTTTAATGTGAATGTGGGAAAATAAAAATGAGCTTTTCCTTCACCTTCTATTTTCTTCTAATGAAGTCTTATTTTTACAACTGATGGGTAGTGTCTCTTTCTAATTATGATGCATTTTTTTCAGTTACAGAGGTTTATTTCTATTGTAATGCTTTCTATCTGTTACTACTACTCTACTACTATTACACTGAGGACACTATTACTTCTTGCATATAGTGGTCTTATTGTGAGGAATTTAAAGATGCTAGAATCTGAAACTGATAATGGTCCTCAAAAGAAACAAAAGAAACAAAAGAAAGCAGCAATTCCCTGCTAACCTCACTAAAGAGAAAGGGAATAAAAAATCTTGTGGGTTTGCCTCTGATGGTTCTGTGTTTTTTTACATAACACATCTCTGTGTCTTCATGATGATCTCTATTTTAAAGTTTTTTAGGGTGGAATGTCATGTTATATCTTGCTGATGTAGGCACTATGTCTCAATGTAATTGCAATCACAGTTTTCTTCCATCAAGATTATGTATGTTATTGAAGCAGACCTCAAAAATGTTGGGAATTATTTTTAGTATAATAGTGATGAAATTACTCAAATGTCTGAGATACTTGCAAGATTTCATTCCAACATCCTTGCTGAACAATGGCCAGTCTCCTTCTTAGCTAGAGAGTACACAATGGCTACTTCTACAGCATCTTTGCTATGCCATGCTAGGGACTGAGCCTTTTCCATGAGTTTATCAGTTCAGGCTTACTGGTATTCATGTTGGCTCTAGCAAATGGACACTGGAACAAACTATCTTCTCTATGGTCCAAGGTTTCTTTCAAAAGCGAGTTCAAGATCAGAGCCCACATGAAACATTGCAAGTATGTGGAGCACACAATCAGTGACTGAGCCCTAGAATACATTACAGGAATCTGATGTCTCTAGTGGGCTGCTTCAGAATTCTGATCCTGCTGTTGAGCAACCTGCTTGTCTTCCCAAAACAACAGTTGCACAAATAATGATCTGAGGATGCATAAAAGAAGGGACCAATTTCACTGAGTGAAATTTGGTATTACTGGCCTGGACTTTGTGTCAGTATTTTCACTGGCTTTGGTGCATTTAGACTTCTACTTACTGCATTTACTAGAGCTCCAAAATATGCTACAAGGTTTCAACAATTCTCACAACATAGTAGGGATCAGCTGAAGGTTTATAATTATGCAGATTGTCTAAGTGAAAGCAAAACATGCCAAGTGGGAAGAATATGAACTCTACAGGCAAATTAGGCTAATTTAAGCTAATATAATTCCCAGCATTATCAGCAATGCCATATAGAAAACAGGATCTAATACAGGCAACTTTTCTTTTTACATAGAGAATTAGAGCATATAAGAACACATGTGAACACATTCTGCTTCTCACCTTCGACTATCCAGAGAGATCCTGTTTTAGAGGAATGAGCATTTTAAAGAAAATTGTACTCAGACATGACCAGTACAGTAAATTCACGAACTATTAACACTACTGCAAGGCTCTACTTTTTTTTTTTTTTTTTTTTTAACTATATGTGCCTAACAAAATCATTTCCTCTAGAAACTGCTGTCACTAAGGGATAATCAAATCATGCTTGCAGCTGGTAAATCTGTGGAAGTATCACCTCAACTGAGGTCCAGGTGATAACACACCATGGTCACTTCTGGTTAACACGCCTGGAAAAGCAGAGCTTCTACAACGTATACTGAAAGACAGCCCTGGTCAAGAGACACTGATACATTATTTTGGTAAAAAAAATATGTGAAAAGCTGGTGAACTGAAACTAATGGGTATCTCTATAGCTGTAAGGTATTAGTTACAATTTATGTGTTGACATCTGTTTTTTCTTTATAGATTTTAACTCTAACATTTTTTTACTTCAGAAAAGATGTCTGTTCATGTGTTAACTGTGCACTGTCTCTGAGCAAAAGAAAGCTGTTCTGGTCAGTGAATTTAAACTCAGATACACCATGAAGTACATTTCAAAGGGACTTTGGAGATTGAATATAGGCTGTTCTACAGACCCTTCTGGACAGACTATTTGTTAAAAGTAAATTTACTGATTTTTCCCATAGGTTGATGCTCTCATTGATGTTCATCCCTCAGATGGGATGGTTGCTTTCAGAAGGAAGGTGGAGAAAAGAGATTTAAACCCTTTTCTCCTGGAAAAAATGTTAGAAGAAAATTTGCAACTGATTCTGGTACACCCCAGGTATATTGATCTGGGTGAGACAATCAATGTACGATTCAATACATTGTTCCAAGAACTTGGTATCAGTCCCTTGCCGGACACAGGCAAGTGAATGAACAGGGAAGTCATTAAAAATGGAAAGAACTTTGAAAAATCATTAAAAAAAACCATAACAACAAAACAAACGGGTGTGTTCAACAGAACTGTACCCTTCGTTGGTGCAGATTTTCATGCCACAGCACATAGATACTTAGTAGGAAGAGCAGCTGAAGAATAAAGCCTTAGTGAAGAATAAAGCCTTAGTGAAGAAAAAAGCCGCAGTAGAGAATAAAGCTGTAGTGAGGAATAAAACTTTAGTGGTGGCATCTAGCAGACTGTGTGAGCCAAGAATAACAATGTCTGAAATAATTAAAAAATAACTGTATGCCATGACACTCCAGTTGAATGAAAACTATGACAAGACTGTCAGCCCTCACGGTGAGCTTGAGAGCATGGTTGCAAGCAGAACACCTCTGACAGCCCACCTGTAGCATCCAACCTCAGGAAGTACAGCTATATGTTACTCTGCCTTCCCTTCTAGTAACCGCACTGTGTACAGAGTTTTATTAACCTGGTAACTATCTCCAGTTCAAGGTTTAACAGAAAGTTCATCCTTATTGCATGCGTGGACTGGGCCAGGAGGAGAACCTTGGTCCCAGACCCAATAGCAGAGGCTGAGATAAGTGCACGTGGCTCAGAGCTGGTTTCTTCATCTGCAGACATTCAGGGCAGCCACAATGCATAGCTTCTGGCTCGCATACCCTGGGACTCCACAGAGCACCACTGAGATATGCTCATTATTCTTTTGAGGCTGCATTTCATTAAGCATACTTGAAATGATGGTAAGGCTCCAACACAGCCCAACAGCACGGTGCTTTCACATCTTGATACTGAATCTTCATGTTCTATACTGATGGGTGTCATTTTTATGCTGCATGGGTGTGTGAGAGGGTAAGGTGTTCTGGGTCTGGATGAAGGGCACTGCCAACCCTGACAGTCCCTGCCTGACCCCCACATGTCTCCTCTCCACCCTACTCACAGCCCAGAACCCCGTGTCAGCCACTGAGGCCATCAGCTGTGGATGCTGAAAAGCTGCTAGCAGAGGGATTTTCTCAGGTTATCACAATATTCAGTGAGAATCCTGCCTTTCTCATGCATGTTATGAAAAAAAGTAGGATGTTTTTTTGTAAGCTAGACTAACATGTAGTGTTTTGCTAAGTTCTGTTTATGGTACATTGGAAAAATATTTTGAAATAGGTGTTGTAGGACTTTAGCCAATCACCCTAGGAGATGGGTGATCACTGACCAATTGTCCTATGGGGCTAGGGTATATAAAATGGAGTTATAAATTAATAAAGTTGCTTCTTTTGCCTGCTCTTAATGAATTTGTGTGTTGCTGCATCTCTCCGCTCATGGTATAAACAGTGACAATCAGCCTCTGCTCTAGCAAGGCCACAGCAAAGCCAGTATCCAGCTCCCCACAGCCCAGCCCCACCTGGCCAGGGGCCCCAATGAGTCAAGCCCACCCATGGGCCCATGTCCCAGCCTGACCCTGAGCCACCCCCAGAGAGGCACCCCATGCCTAGCGCTGGGGCTGTCCTGGTGCCCCCCAGATGCACTTCTCTGCTTTGTCCAGCTGTATCACTTTACTGCAACAAGCACTTGCTTCTATAAACCTTGCTTTCCTCATCTCCTTAGTGCAACCTGCCCACAACAATTTTTCTGCTCATTCTCGCATAACAATTTTGTCCTGTACCATATCAGTTCAAATAGCCCCCTGTTGGCTTCCAATTGTGACAGCATTCTCTGATCTTGCTCGTTAGGAGGATTGGACCACAACAGATGAATACAAAATCTCAAATTAAGGACCTGATTTAATTAGCTGATAGATAACTAATATAGTCATGAACCTCCATCAGTAGTCTAGAGACAGAAATGAAAACCAGGACAATATTTAGTACTAGAAAAATGAAAGGTACCTATATAAAATTGTTAAAAGTCAGAGTGAAGTCTATGATCCCACCTCATACCTCCCTTTCTCATACTCATACCCACAATCATGTTAGTAAAATGAGGCCATGATGCAAAACAAACACAATTGGATAATCCAGCTCAGCTCTGGAGTTGAAACTTGAAGGCTTCAGAGAAAAGTACTCATGAACTCAAGACCTGATGATAGAGTCTTTTATGTTCAGAGACGCAGTGATGAAACTTCCAGCAAGAATCAGAATCATCTGCTCAGTTATCAAGACGTTCAAGAAATGTACACTTATTGTTCTGCTTTCATCTGATAAATATATCCATTTGAATGCTTAACAAGCACACTGGGCACAGATATGCTTGCTTATTAATATTGGAAAAAACAATGGATACTTACTTTTACCAAGTACACAAATTATTGCTATTTGTGATCTTTAATATACATGGCCTTTATTTAATTTACATAGAATTACAAGAAAATATAGATTGTAAGGAACCTCTGGGTGTCCTATAGTTCAAACCAGGGTTAGATCAAAAGTAGGTCCATCTGCTCTGGGCCTTGCCTAGTTGAGCTTTGGAAGTCTCTAAGGTTGGAGATTTCATTATATCTGTAATGAACTTGTTTCAGTGTTTAATCCTCTCATTGTGAGATACTGTTTTAGAAGTCCTTCAGTAGGCCTTCAATAGTTTCAGAGAGGAATGAAAAAGAACACTGGGGAAAAAAGAAGTATTTCAATTTTATGTTTTCTCGCTGTTTGTTTTTGAACAATAGGAAAAACAAACAAACCCAAGAATAATAAACAAACAAAATGCCCAAATGAAACATTCTGAATCAGTCAAGCAGGCATTTTATTTGACTGAAAAAAAAAAAAAGTTGTGTATGTATTTTTTTCTATTAAAAATATATTTGGATTAAGCAATATTAAAAATCAGTTATTCGTGCAATCATCTAGTCTATTTTGACACTACTTATATATCCACTGAAAAATTGTGTTACCTTCTGTGTGCAGGACTGTATTCTGGGTTGATTAACCTATTAAAAATATGTAAGTATTTTATGAGTGTTTTTTTGCGAATACTTCAACTTTGTGTTCAGACTTACTGAACTGCTTAGGCATCAGCAGAAGCAGGATCATTTTGTCATATTCATTTTGCAGTTCTAAGAAGTGGTATTAGTAAATCAAAAATTGTAAGAATTGCAAAGAGATGATGAGAAAACAGCAGACAATGACTTCAATAAGGAAAGGAGTGCACATACATTGCAAGACTATTAGAATTCAAAATGATCTTGAAAAATTGGAAAAATAGTCCTAAACCACTGTGATATTTATCAAAGTAAAATGCAAGATTCACTTAGACAATCTACTTCAAGAAGACAGAATGGAGAACAACTGACAATCTGTCAGTTTCAAAAAGGAAATATTTAGGGATTATAATGGGCAATATAATGACTGTAACCCCAGTGGTATCATGCTCTAGAGCTACAGGTGAACAGCTATGAAGAAAGTCATAGCCTACCTGACATGCAAAATAATCTTTCCTCCTCTTCAAAACTGTTTCCTCAGTTGAAGTGTTGTGCAAGGTTGGAGTTCTGCTCTTCATGAAAGATATGGAGGAGTTGCTGAGTGGAAGAAAGAGAAGTCTGCGGCAAGACAGGAAAACACTCTTCAGATCTGTGAAAGTCTGTTGAGGAGAGGAAGTGGATGAGCTGTTCTCCTCTTTGGAGTCAGAACAGGCTTCAATTGCAACATAGTTGTCAAGGTTTAGGGTCAGAGCCATCCACTGGATCTGCAACAGATTCTCTCCGTTAACACCCCTCCCTCCCCAAAGGGGAAAAGAAAGGGAATAAGGGAAAGAGACTTATTGATTAGAAAAGAAAACTAAAACAACTTTAATGAAAATAATAAGAATAAAATTGAATATATACAAATATATACCAAACCAACATCGAACCCAACACCCATCCCCCATGCCAATGGCAAATACATCACCATCACCATTGATGCTGTGGAGCAGGTGCTGGGGAAGTCCCATACTGGACTCAGCAGCAAATGGGAACCAGATTCAGGAGCCTGATTCTGGAACTGCATTCAGGAACACATAGACTGATATCAAAGGCAGAATGGACACAGTCCTCCTTCCATATCGACCTTTGGAGAAGACAGATTGACCCTCATGATCCCTCAGCTTTATATTGAATATGACATATATGGGATGGAATACCTTGTTGGACAGTTTAGCGCCACCTGTCCTGTCTGCTCCTCCCTGCAAGTGCAGCTTTTCTTTTTCTGCACCCCCAAAGTGGTACACAAGATTTAACAGTGATCTTGGTCTGCACACCAACCCTTGGTACTAACTTTAAACATCAGGTGTTATCACTACTAGAAGCAGACACTCTCTGCAAAAATCTGCCATTAACTTCAGAAACTGCAGTTAGTTAGAAGAACTGAGCTGAAAAGTAAAATCACTGGACAGAATTAGTTCTGTTCTCATTCAAACCAGGACACTAGTTTTGGTTATGCTTTGCAAAAAAAAATATTGCCAAAAATCTTATTATCCTAGAAGGTGATCCTATTATAACAAGTTATACGAGATGGCTTATTAGAACCTATTATATCTTTTAATCATTATAGAAGACATTTCAGTATTTTAATTTCTGAAATAAAACCCATTTGTTTCCAGAGTCTGTTTATTTAGATCAATATGCCATTTCATTCCTAAGGAGACTGTAAGTAGTCTGATTACTCTATTTTTTATTATCAATGTGCTATGTGAGACTGTGTGAGTAAACAGATGCTGTCTACTCTACACAAAGCAATATAATTTTTCGAGCTTCAGAATCAAAAAGGATTAAAATTTTAATCCTTTAAAATTTAATCCTTTAAAACTCACAGTTTGAAATTTTATTAACTTCCAGCTTCAAGATTCAGATTTATTGTACTTCTGGTCTTTTTTTTTAAACCAGAAATATATTGCAATATATTTATATTTGATTACACACATGCATATGTATGGATTTAAGGTTCAGAGAAGCCCCTAACCCACAAGTAACTTCTGAAAACCATAACTCTTTCTAGTATTATCTACAACAAGGACTAGCTTAAACTTGTGTGCCTAAGAGTGATATTGACACATGCACCTATTTTACACATATTTTGGAAGATCTGGCAAATACTGATGCAGTGAAAAATGAGGTGTAAATGAGGATCATCCACTTTCTAAAGATTATGCAGGTCTGTGATAAAAAGAGAATTGCAACCTATCCTTGAAGACTGCCTCTCTCAGTTCACTGGGATTGTTGTGTGCCATATCTATTCAAGCAGTGACTCAGTGGTATGAGGTTAGTGGAATGCACCACTTGGATATTACTGCTAAAGTCCTTCAGCTTCTTTGTTGGGGCATGAGTCACCATAATCACAGATTGTGTCATTTTACAAATTTCTTATTACTTATTCTTCAAGCCCAACAGTTAAAGTTGTTATATGATTGTGATTTTTTTTTGTTAGATGGCCATAGTACACTATGAAAACTCAAAAGAAAAAGAAAAAAAAAAAAAAAAAAGAAAAGAAAGAAGAAAACATAGTGTAACCTCACTACATAAATTATCAAAAAAAGTTTTTGAAGTGCATCTGCCTCCTAAAACAAAAGCATAATCTTCACTGCCAATATGACATCAGCAGTGTTGGAAACACATGCTTCCAAACAATAGAAAAAGGAAAAAATAAAACAATTTTCTCCATTCCTACCCAATCGTGGTAGGAAGACTAAAAATCAACACTCTGTCACTGAGAGTATGCAGGGTTGCTAAGAAGTCTGACAAAAAAATACTCAGTCAACAGTATAAGAACACTTCATTTACTGCAAATCCATGAATTTGGAGGTAAACAGTTATACGAAAGTCATTTTCCATAGCATCCCAAAAAACACCTATTCCATGGAAGACTGGATTTTGTAACTGATAGACCTCATAAACTAAGTGATCAATTTAAAATCATGTTCGCACTCAAAGGAAAGCATTAATAAAGTGTTTCAATGACAAAACCTGCTATGTGGCCCATATTAATTGTCATTTCAAATTAATTGAATGAAACGCACCCACAGCATGCAAAGCTGACTTAATTCTCCACAGAAACTCCTTGTTATGAAAGAAATTGCTGTTACAGCAGCAATTTCTAATTTTGACCTTACATATATAGATAATTCCAGAATAAATTGCAATAGTTGTCATGGAAATAATAAAATAGAGTAGATTAGGTAAATAAACTAGGATATATATATCTTGTACTCCCTATATAATAGGCAATTGATACAGCTCTTCCACTCTGTTCTTAACTGTAATGTGTCAGTGGAGATGCCCTGAGTGTGAAATATGATCAGTTAAAAGAAATTAAATAAAAGTAACCAAAGCCTGATAGACAAAAACTTATTTTCCCTGAGAAAGGTGAAAATGTACTTATCTAGAGGAGAAAGTGCTATCAAATATACAATATGAATGAACTGAAAATAGATGAGAGATTAGTTTTTCTGTAATCTTTTCACAGAGTAATTTCCCATATTTTTTTTTAAATGTAGGAGATAATGTCTCTGGTACTTAACTGTTCTCTCATGAACAAAAGCAGGTTGCTTTTGGTAAATATATATTACATGCTGCACCTGGAAGAACCTACTGCATGAAGAAGGTTGTCATCCCCTTCCTTTTCCACCCTTGTTTCCATCTAATGGAAACTGGTTGCTACCTCTACAGCACTCTGTAGTCCACCAGATAAAACTCTTTCTACTTCCCCACAGTCTCTAAGTGGGATTACATACTTTCCAATTCCCTCTGTGACAATATGGGACTTGGTCTCACAAATAATTGATATTTGTGTGACTCCTACACGAGTTAAATGGCTTGTTTACTAGAATTTTATATTGCATCTCAAGAAGAAAATCATTCTAGTTCTGGTTTGGGCTGAAGGATTAGCATTTAACGTCAGTGGTCTAAGCTCACTTGTGAACAGTGAATCATTGCTCTTAGTACAGGAACAGACTTTAATGGGATCATAACAATCTCAAGTTTAATAATTACTCATTCACTTCAAAATGTAATGGTTATATATAATTCGTTTTAGATAAGAGAGAAAAATCTTTAAGGAAATGCAATGATGTAAAATCAATCTCAAGTCTAATTTCCCCTTGAGCTACCTCAGTGCAATCAGATGAAATTATTTCATCAGGGAGCTACTTTCAATAAAGAGTATCAATAAAGAATGCTTATAGACATTTTATATACCCATAAAATATTGTGAAGAATGCAAATATGAATATATGCAGCAATTTTGAATCTTATACCTACCTGGAGACTACACAGCAACCTCTAGGATAAAAGTGTTAGCTGGTAAATTATAAAATATCATGAGAAACTAAGATTCTGGCTAAATTACTTCATAAATGTTCACACCTTGCTGCTTTTCTTTAAGTGCCCAGCGAGGAGCACAACCTGACACAGAGGTGCTGCATACTTGGTATAGCTAAGCATAAACAGTTCTAATGGTATAACAGACCCACCAGACAGTCAATCATCTCTTAATATTGTCCTGGCTGCCTCCTGGGCATCTAGCCAAGAGACCTGGTCCTTTGGGACTACATATTCCTGTGGGTCTACACTGCCTCCTTCTCTCACAGCTGTGACACAGGCCTGTGTCAGGGAGACACACAAATACCTGCTTTACCTTTAAGAAATTCACAAATGAAATCTGGCCCTGATGAAATGAAAGAGGTATTTTGCCTTTAACATCACTGAGTTCATCATTTATTTATTTATTTTCCACTGAGATTTAAGCCCATACTTAGCACAAACCTTTACTGAGCTTTTCAGATCATCATTACTGTGAAATTCTTTATAGAAGTCTGAGCACAATAATCAACTAATATAAACTATATAGCATGCTGTTTGTGTACCTTTTTATACAACCATAACGATGTTATTTGGGATTTTCTGATGCTGTCATTTGGATCAAAGTTTGGGGTTTTTTTTCACTTTCATTGACATGGGGCTCAGTAGTATCTATTTTCCTTATGGTAATACCACAGCACCTTTCCCAAAGAAACAAAGAATATTTGTAATCAAAATTTTATCTCCATTTTAAAGTTGCTTTTATCCCTTTCCTACCCTGTTCTCCATATTATGTTCCATTCACCCAACTTTACCAAATTATTGTTGTGAGCAAGTGCTAAGTTTTACATTTGGGAAATGCTAGAATTTTGGAAGAAGAGCACAGCTGGAGTGGATATAATGAAACAGCATTCTTCTGTACCAAAGTGATCTTGATGCTGATGAGAAAAAAAAATCAAACCAACAACCCCCCCCCCAAAACAACAATATGGTTTATATTTAACCCAGTTTAATGAGGGTCTATTCAAAAATCCAGCTGTGAAAATGTGATTAATCTATATGCATAGTCTTCCACTACTAGAAAGTAAGTTCTTCATAGAAAACACTAATTTCCACACGTTACAAATCCTATCTTGTCACTTAATCATTTCCTATAGACCATTCAAAAGCACATAAGCACACTTTGGAGTTGGAATATGTTTCATGGAAAGTATAGCAGCTACTAATAAGCAACACTTCATTGATGCTTCTCAGAGTGCCTTCTCAGCAAGTTTGCTGATTACACGAAACGGGGAGGATTGGCTGATTCACCTGAAGGCTGTGTGGCCATTTAGCAAGATTTGGACAAACTGGAGAGCTGGGAAAAGAGGAACCTAATGAGGTTTAACAAGAGCAAGTACAGAGTCCCACACCTGGGAAGGAACAATAAAACGCACCAGTACAGGTTAGGAGGTGACCTGCTAGAGAGTAGCTCTGTGGAAAAGGACCTTGGAGTCCTGATAGACAACAAGTTATCCATAGACAGCATAGATAACGTAAGATATCCATAGACAGCAATGCGCCCTTGTGGCCAAGAACACCAATGGTGTCCTGGGATGCATTAAGAAGAGTGTGTCCAGTAAATCAAGGGAGGTTCTTCTTCCCCTCTATTCTGCCCTTGTGAGACCTCACCTGGAGTATTGCGTCCAGTTCTGGGATCCCCAGTTCAAGAGAGACAGAGATCTACTTGAGAGAGTCCAATGGAGAGATAAGACGATGATTAAGGGGTTGGAACACCTGCCTTATTAGGAAAGGCTGAGAGACCTGGGGATTTTTAGTCTGGAGAGAAGACTGAGAGAGGATCAAATTAATGTCTATAAATACATAAGGGATGGGTCTCAAGAAGGCAGGGACAACCTCTTTTCACTTGTGCATTGTGACAGGACAAGGGGAGATGGATTCAAGCTAGAGTACAGGAAGTTCCATCTCCACATGAGGAAGAACTTCTTTACTGTAAGAGTTGTAGAGCATTGGAATAGACTCCCCAGAGAGGCTCTGGAGACTTTCAAGACCAGTCTGGATACAGTTCTGTATGATCTACTCTAGTTTTGTCCTTCTCTGGCACGGGGGTGTGGACTCGATGATCTTTGGAGGTACTTTCCAACCCTGAAGACTCTGTGATTCTGGTAGTGGGCTGAGCATCCATATAATTCTAGTTCCTGCAGTTCTTTGTTTATGTATTTATTTATGATTTCTCTTCCTTTTTCTCTTTGTTTTTTTTTGTTTGTTTAGGGTTTTTTTTTGGGTTTTTTTTAATGAAAAACCTTTAAAGCTAATACTGAATTACTTCTGTAGGTGGTGCCAGAGATGTTCTGATGCTTTTACTTGCTTAGATTTAATTGTGGTGTTATGTATGTGCAAAGTTTGGCTTGATGTCATATATTAGGGTTATGAATCTCTCCTCAGATTCTCTGTGTTTTTCTATCATAAGATAAAAACAACTGTTATCCAATCTGGAAAGCAGTGAACTGTCATTCATGCCCTCCACCCTATGATTGATATAGAGTATTTACAGAAAGAACCTTCTAAATCTTTAAGCAACAGCATGCAAACTCTTAAAGAAGCTTTTAACATTCTAGGCCATCAAAATTTTAAGAAATATGCTAATTTCACTTGTTCCATAGATTTATTGTTGTTGGAGAAAAAAAAAATGCTTTTCTTTGAATTCACATAGTAAGAGACTGAAGTATCTGGGAACAATGCTTTAAGGACAAGAACAGATACCATTAGTAGATTATATTATCTGTATTCTAACAGCATTGCTTGGGGCTCCAGACATTGAGCTAGAAGATGGACAAAGAACAAGCTAATACTATCACATTATTGATGGGCAGCAGGAGCCAGAGGAGTTGAAAGTAGATGGGAGAAGGAAGCCACAGGATTCTGCAAAAGGAGGGAAACCAGGGTCTCGTGTATTAAAAATGAAGCATTTAATGGAGCTGTCCCATCTGGTAAGAGGAATCTACACTGAAGTTAGGTGCCTGAGTTCCATATACAACAAGCTTTAAGTATTACATACTTAAGCTTAGAGAATTCAGCTGTGCTTTTCATGATCCATTGTTTTCTAAACAGTTGCAGATTTCGGAGGACGTGTGGATTATACCTTCTTTTTCACTCAGACCCCTGTAGAATAAATTGTTACTTCATGACTAAAGCATTCTCTGGAAGGAAAGATACTACTGTCCCTCAATGACTTAGATAACTCCCACTCAGGCACCTTTGCTATTTTGTGTGTTCTTTGCCTAAATTACCTATTAATAAAAAGGAATTATAGCAATTTCTCACTTCATAGAGTCATTGTGAGGCTAATACATTAAATATTAACACGTGAAAAAAAAAATAACCTTATTAAAGGAAGTTCATAAAAGTCACCTAGATAAACAAGAACCAAGTTAGGAAATGTATAACAGACCTGGGAAAGTGAAGTAAAAAGAATGAGAAAGTGAAGCAAAAAGAATGAACAAATAATGAGAGAGAAGGAAAAAAAGACTGCAGTCCTTTTCATCAAAGGTGAAAAAGAAAAAAGGGGGAATGGGGAATAATTCAGTAGATGATGGAAGCATGTATACTTCACTTTCTGCCCCTGGGAAAGCAAGCTTGTAATTTAAGTTTTCTGGTTTTCCTCTTGTGGTAGGAAAAGTGAAATGTTTAGATAATGGTTTCCTCTGTACCTTTGAATTGAAACATCCTCATTCCCCAAAAACTTGTCAGCCATGACAAAGCTAGATCCTAGGAAGCTTTTTCATCAGGGAATACCTTCCGTCTTTGAATAGAGGAATGAAGATTGAGGTTGTGTTCACTATGGATGCTTGCTGCATCTTTATTTTAATATTTCATCATTCAACTGGATATCTATTTGACTGTGTTTTCTATGGGGACAGTCAAGGAACACATCAGCTTCTGCAATTTTATACATCCATTGCCTGTAATAGTGTGATGAGATGGGAATAAATAATAGATAACCACAGCAATGCTAAACATAGACTAGCAAACTGACTGTTTCACAATGGAGTTTTGTCACCCAGAGCATGTAAGTACACTAACAGTTTGTTCTAAGACACAACAGTGGAATAAGATATAAATGAAATGAAGGAATTACAGCAAGAGCAGTCAATCAAGAGTAAGGAAATAGTAATCTGTACATTTTGCCACTGTGCCAGTGACAAAGTGTCCGAATTCAATTGTTTCTAAGTAAACATGTTGCAGTCTTCAGAGAAGAAAGAGAAGCTAGTTATAGTATATTTAGTCTCTTCCATGATATGGTTTAGGAAAAAATGGAAGCAGTTATGTTCATAAAACAGAGCTCTAAGACTCTAGGTCAGATTAATTACTTTGAACCTGAAATAATTCTGGAATCAGTTAATTTAGATGCAAAGATAAAATTTGCATTGCATGACTTAAGCAGACAATGTCTCTGCCTGTAGTGCCATCCTCTAGCAAAAAGCTACTACCTCAGCCTCCTGTTACACCTTTGTCTGACACAGTGGAAGAGACGTGGACAAGATGGGATTATTTTAATCTATCATTGGTGCCAAGTGTAAAGGTTAGGATTACAGAGAGGCAGCCCGTGTGACCCCAAAGATCATAGAGTGACTGAACCATTTGAACTGGAGGGGAGCTCATAAGGTCATGTGGGCTGATATCCTTACAGCAAGGTCAACAAATTGGAGGTGCTCAGAACTTTGTTCATCTAGGTATTGAAAATCTCCAAAGATGAACACATAACCTTTCTAAGCAGTCTTTTCCAATGTTTTATTAGGTCCTTAATAGCACTTAGAACAATTTTAAAAAGAATAGTATTTTATGACCTTTATATAGTCATACTACAGTTCTAAAAGTTACCTTTTCTTCCCACTTCCTATTCACAGTGCACAGGTTTTAACAAATAATAACCTGGGATTGTTTGAAGACTGTTGATAAGAACATATTTGTTGCATGATTTCTACATGTTACTGCACAGTGCTGATAGCTGTAACTGGAAGCAGACAATGCTTAGAAGTGTTTGTAACCATCAGAAGTTCTGCTTTCTGGTAGTCCAGAGATTAGGAGAACAGCTGCCACTGTGTACCCTGGCAAATGCTATTGGCTTGGTTTACTATGCTATGGCACATGAATAGTTGTTCCATCAGATCATTACACTCTAGAGGGTCACAGATGGATCCATGACTCCCTATTGCTATTACTGCACGTCAGGAAGTTGTTCCCTGTTCAGAGGTGCAGATTATGACTACTTCTTTTTTCATCCAGCCTCTGAGTGGTAGAACAGTTCTAGAAAATGTGCCTGGATCTTCCTTGACTTTGGAGGGACCATTAGCCTTTATAATACAAGGAAGATTAGCTCTGTTGCTTTAAATCATATATATTATGTTTCACTTCAAATATTTATTTCTACTCTATTAGTGAAAAATAGTACTGTATCCGTATCTTTTAAGCACATGTGTAAAAACTCCACAAAAGAATGGTGATTTACCAATTCTTCCTGCATGCAGGAAGGTCACAAAGATTGCACATTCTTAAATTGTAACATCTGTCTCATAAGTCACACCTATAATGCTGTAAAACTAATTATGATTTGCATAAATTTGTATTCAGTGTTAAAATATCTAGCAGCATTAGCAATGGTATTACTGTGGCTGACTTATTAAAGGGTAAGAATGAAATGTCACAGTCTTATTTTATCCTCAGAAGAATATAAGTGATAATCAGCCTAGTAGGTTAACTTTATTTATGACAGAAAATAGAGTTTGCAAATACTATACACACCACAACAGTCTGCTTCTACTTTAAGTATTTGCTTTCTCATTTGGACTGCTGTAATGAGACAAGTCATTGTAGTGAGAGTGAAAACAGGGAAATGTCTATTTATGATTTGCATTGTATAATGTACACTTCATATTCTGGGTGGCTGTAAGACTTGTGAATCAATACTGTTCACACAGTTCCCTAAATAATTCTCTGTTGTGATGAGCTGACAGAAGAGTGCATTACTTGAAAGAGTAAACATCAAGAAGCCTCCAGGGGTTCTTTCACTTCATTCATTTTGCATTATCCCATTTAGCAATTGTAGTTACATCTCTGCAGCCCTAATAACTCTTCAAGTGAAGTAATGTATAGTTCTAAAAGACATAAACCTACTGGGCCAAACATAATCATGTTCAAGTACTAGTGATGGACATGCAGACTAAAAATGCAAGGGGATATGTGCTTGCCAAATCATCAAAGTAGAGCAAAACTGACTCACTTCCTGAAACAAGCAGCTAAGACTTGGGGTTTTTTTGAAAACTGCATTCTGTACAAAATTATAAATAATTGCAATTCACATTAACATACCTAAAAAAGGAAGCTCTTCTGGCACTACTTACAAAGATTTCTTTTAGGACAATATATCTGTAATTCTCTAGCTTCTTTATTGTCCAATCACAATCTAAAAGTGTCATTTTTTTCATTTGCTGCTAGAAACAGCTGAGTTACACTACATTCATGTTTGGCACCTGCATGAGGTAGAAGCTCTAGAGAAGTTTATTAAGGATTGTGAGACTGTGGCTCACAAGAACTGGAACCAGTGTTGCTTCATCACTGTTAGCCCTGTAACTCTTGATTCTGCACCAAATATGCCATTGTACTAAAATAGAATGAGAACTTCAGCAGCAAAAGCAGGCTTGTGGAGCTAGGCTCAAAACCGGGCCAGCACAGGAATAACTAATAAACAAAGAGTACTGGATATGTTAAAGGGAAGTTTTCATGTCTATAACTTGGGTTTATTTCTGTCTTTTTGTTCCTTTGGCTAAACAAGATCTCTCTGTAGATCAAAAATAAATATTAACATTTCGCAAGAATCTAGTAGTGGAATCTTTCCTTTTCCTTGTTGACGTTTAATCATGTCATCTGTCAGGTGAGTAGGGAAAATGTTATTAGAGGACTAGGACAGAGGAACTCAATAACCTTGGTGGAAAAACCCTTATAGGAAAACTCCATATAAAGGCCATCTGAGGCAAGGCAGAAAAAAAATAAATCACTGAGTCTGTGGTGCTGGATAAATAAGCCTCCGTAAATGTTAGGGTCATCTATCTAGACCAAGAGTCTTTAACTCTGTATTTGCAGGAAATAACACAGTAGGTATTTAAACATAGTTTGAAGAAATTATCTCGCTCCAGTCACTCCTCATCTCATGTTTTAAAATCTTCAAGTCAGATCCTGAAGCTCTATCAGGATGCATTAGCCAAAGAATCTAGTACCACCTACCCTGCTAATTAACACACATACTCACATATAGTCACTCTTGTGAGCTGTATGTTTACTGCTGTTCTTGGCTGAAGCACCATGGGATGAATTTTGTACTCTTTTATTTGTACCTTGCCTTACTCCTTTGAGAAAGAACAGATCACAACTGAGATTGATGGAGTGAAACAGCACAAGTCATGACAGTAATTGTAATAGATTGAAACTAGTATGTTCATTTAAATTAAATTTCTTATGGAATGGTTTAGAAGGACCAGATATCTGTTGATGTACCAATAGTACTTCATAGTTGAAAAAAGAATTTTTTTTTCCTTCTAAGACTTTGCCAGTAACCTTAAGGAAAATTGTGTTTAAAGAATTAAGCTCTGTTAAGAAAAAAACAAATAAAAAAGTAGACTTTGCAAAACTGCATTCAGAATAAGAGCTAAAATGCTTCTCTAGATCATCCAGCATAGCTATCTTATCTTATGGTTAATTAGTAGCACAAAACTGAAGTATTGTAACACAGGAGAAGAATACTTTGCAACATTAGATAAAAGATAAGACATATGTATGTACAGCCTTCAGCTAAACGATTAAACTCCAGAAATGTCAGCTTTGTTTCAAAGTAGTAATGTATGTATTCATGCAGATAAACTCAAGCTTTTTGACAAAGCTGCTAGGCACAGTGCTTCAGTATGAATAAATGAAAGTAAAAAAAAAATACATATTTAGAAGCTATGGAGGTGGTATCTTGGAAAAAAAACCAAAACAATTAAATGAAACAGAAATATCCTAAATTTTTGAGTCCAATCTATTAAAGTGTTTTTACTCACTGATGTAATCTTAATCTTTGATGTTCCTGTTTATGTAGAACTAGTTAACTAAAATTTTCT
Source organism: Todiramphus chloris collaris (assembly GCA_025345505.1). Classification (NCBI taxonomy): domain Eukaryota; kingdom Metazoa; phylum Chordata; class Aves; order Coraciiformes; family Alcedinidae; genus Todiramphus; species Todiramphus chloris. The sequence continues at coordinate 19,938,570 of JANVCC010000018.1, forward strand.
TTCCTTTTAACTGATGTATGTACTCTGAGAAGATGTAACATTTAACTAGTAACTACACATTTATCTACTTTCATATGCTATAGCTCAAAGGGAAATTACTAGATATGGATGTAAATGAAAATACCTTCTTCTTTCTAGTCTGTTATGGCTGCTCGTATTTTAATAATATAGCAAAGCAGGGCTACAAAACATGCTTCTTTGGCATCTTCCTTCCTTTTGGGGGCTACTTATAATAAAGGAAGACAAAATGCCTTCTAGTAAATGTATTTAATGACCATCTTTTTGAATACATCTTTTTGACAGAGACAGTTTAGAGCCAGTCTTCAACCTGTTCAAGGTCTATGACCATAATAATTGATACTCCAAACTCAAAAAGCTACAGAAATGTTTGTCAAGTGTTTAAAAAATGTTAAGCTCTCATGGTTAATTATTTTTTTAATATTATGATGAAATACAATGAGAAATTGATCATACAGTAATATAAAACAGGGATCACTTCTCATTCTGTAGAAGATTGCTGAATTATTGCATTATTCACAATACTTCTTGGCAGAATGCCCACAAGGCAGGATACCAAATGGTCGATGATCAGGAAAACACTTTATCCTTTACTAAATTGATAAAATAATATGATGAATAGAAGAAGCCTGCAAAGTGCTGAGTTACTATGGTGATAAGGTGATATAAGGACTTCTATAGAATGGAAGAGGATATAGAAGCACAGGGAATTCTTCTTATTAAATATGCACCAGTCAAGCTCTCTGCCTTGTGTTATTTTGCTCACATGCAGTCTCATATATTCCATTTTTTAATGTCCTTTGGGTAATTACTTATTTATCTCATACAAATCATCTAAGTAAACACAGGTTTAATATAACTAGTTACTGAAGTTTATATACCTCTTGGGCTTTTAGTGTTGTCTGATTAGATTAAGGAGAAGAAAAACATACCAAAAAATCCTAGTTTTCTCAAGTTTCCACATAACTCCTATAATTAAGTTGGTAATATACATATTTAATAACACTTTGCTTTTCAATGCACTTATATATGGTTGAGCCATATTTACTAGGTGAATATTTTCATTAGATTAAAACCAGAGAAAATGTAGATTTACTCTGCATGCATTGAGCTCTTTCTGTAAGATCTGTTTCATAAAAACAACCCTGACACCATGAGGGGTAAACAACTCTGGCTTTTAATACTAACTCAGGTTTCAACATTGATCCTGTATATACAATTGAATTAAATTCCTTCTTATGGCCAGCACATCCCAAATTGTAGCTGAGGTTATTCACTGAGGTTGTATGTATCAGTAGTGGTGTTAAAGTGCACGTAGAATAAACTGTTTGTCAGAAAACTAGATCATGAAAAAGATATGTAAACCACTATCTTCACTCACTATCTACTGAAGCCTGCAGTCTTAGTCAGCAGACTAATACATCTGATCTGATTTCTCACCCTTGTCACTCCCTCCTGTAAACAAACCAAATGGAGTAATTACTAATTTACCACAAAGTAATTCACATATTGTGTTCAGATCCTGTCTGATTCTCATTTCTCCTTTCTGTCAATACTTTTCAATTCCAGTTCTGAAGTTTCCTCTTAACTTTGGTGTAGCTTTAAATTTACTTTTTCTAGGTCTGAGAAATTATTAGCATGTGTTTGAAAGTGTTCTAATTTAAAAACTGTCAAGCTTTTATTTATGTCCTTAGCAGAATGTTACAACACTTGAATCTTTCTTGAAAAAATATTTTGTAAGTAATATTGCAAGAAATTTCATGATCTTCCATATATAGCTAAACAGCAGTCTCTCATTATTTTGATAATAAGAAAAACAACAATTTCTGACCTACTAATCAAATGAGTGCTTACAAGACCACTAAAGTGTTATTATATTAGTAACACAGAAATGTGAAATACAAAAATAGTATGGCAAGATTTATTACATCACTTTTGGACATACTTCAATATAAAAACTAGCATCATGTAATAAACCACTAATATATAGATACAGGTACACTCATATTAAACTTTTATTTGTGGTATATTTAGCAGTAGTTTCATCATGGTGAATGGAAGAAAAGATATACAGGTTTCTGTTTGACTTGGTTGAAGACATTGAAAACAAGCATAGGGACAAAATATTCTTATGTCCTTTGCTTTTTGACATATAACTGTGATCACAAATTTTGAGTCTCTGTTTCATTACTTTTAATCTTCTAAACATTACAAAGAAAAATAGTAAGAGAGATAAATGGACATTAAATCCTTTTATTTCTATTAATACATATGTCAACCTAATTTCCAGATAGAGAAAAATACTTTATAGAATTCATCAAATCCTGTTTCATTAATTCTCAGCTCACACCTAGAGCTGCAAACACCTAATCTATGAAGCAGTGGGTGGGTACGTGATTCCCAGGATCAAGTGCTAATAAATCAAACTTTCTTTCCACTCAGTTTGGGAACTAGTGAATTGCAACTTGTGTGAAGTTCAATACATCAGTCTTTCTGAAGATGTATTACAAATGCTTGAAAACTAAACCCATTTCCTTTCAAGGTTTGATTACTGAATTATAGACCTCAAAACAGTTTTCAAAACTTATTAAACTTCTGAGAAATCAGAAAAAAAAAAAGTTTTTTTATTGTAAATTTTATAACACCACCTTAACAGTTTATGGCAAGAGTGTCATTGAAATATGATCTGTTATTATGTGAAAGGAAAATAAATGGATGGGTTAATGTCTAACTGGAAGAAAGTTTTATTTTATTTTGTTTTCATATGATATTAACCTTTTAACAAACAGTTACATGATAAAGAATTTGTTCTCATAATCAGTCTTGCTAGCTAGCCTAGCTTCAAGCTTACGGACACTTATTATCCCTTTGGATTTTATTTTGTTTACTAGGTTAAAGTTACGAATATGGATTTAGCAGTGAAAGTGAACAAAGGTAAACAAATCACTATGCTCATGAGATTGTGAGGGGAGAACACATTCATCATTTAAAGGACATACAATAGGTAATATAGCACAGTGTGTGTCACAGATACGGTAGGAAATGATTAGTGTTAGAATTCACAAGCATGCAGTCTTCCAACTGGCAAGCCAGTGTCTTGTTAGGATTGTGAAACCATAGCATATTAATTTGCTGTTATGTATTTATTAAAGCATGCATTACTGCCATCTTGCCATCAGTTAGAATTATCTTCCAAATCCACATTCCCTGGGGATTCACTCTGATGTTTATACAGACATTTAGTCCTACAATTTTGATACTTACTTATCTTTATAATGCACCTACACCTAATTCTGGTGGAACTGATGGAAAGAATCAGATAAAAAACTTACAAAAGCATAGTATCATAGAAAAACTAAAGTAGAAATTACCCCAAGAAATTACCCAAATTCCACACTCCTACTGTCAAATAGCATCAACTCTGTCTGAATTTGTTCCATTTGTGCACCCCAAAAAAAATTCCCATTGAGATCTAGCTTTCCATGAAGGAAATGTGAGCTTGGTTTTGTTTTTTTTTTTTCCCAGAAGTTTCACAAACTATTCACAGCGACAGAGAACCTCAGTTAGGTGTTGCAAGCCTGTGACACTAAACCATTCCTGATAGATACTTGCTCAAACTGTTCTAAAACCGTAATTCCAGACTACCATTTTTTTTCAAATATTTGGCCTTTCTTCTAGATATATTTCCTTATGTCTGAATGTTCTCAACTTCACAGCAGACAAATAAATGCAATCATGGCATAGCACTGGAAGTCAACAGTGTTTTAGAGAAAAGGTCTTGAAAAACAAGGAAGAGTTTTGTTTGCAGGACTACTAAATCCATGATACTCTGCAGAGGTCATAGATTTACTAGCATAGATACCATTGGTTCATTCCAGATAGGTCACTGAACATCTATGAAAGAGGAATAATTTTAGTTAATCAGTGACCTGATCTATATTCCATCCAATGATCTAAAGGGGATGAGCCCTACAATTCATTCCTAATAACTGTAAAGGCCCCAGCTCTTTAAGTATTTAATCATCTACAGTAAAAAATACAACCTTATAGGAACACATGCACAGGTTATCCTGTTAATACTTTTATTAATAATTCCTTCCTTTTAAAAAATGAAAGATGTCTGACAAATAATTATTGCCTATTCTTGAAAGTAGAAGTAGGTCCTGTATTTTGAGAGTATCTATTTTTACATTACTTACAGATGAGATCAAAAATTTTTGGATGTGGTAAACTATTTTCCTTACCCTGAGATCATCTGAAATAAAGAAAATGACTTAGAAGTACAACACAGGTCAGTAATTTCCACTTGGAGCAATCTCACTAACTAGGGATTCAGTCTAATGTGCCTGGAAATTCTTTGACTTACAGCTTTGATGTTGGGCTCATATCTTTCATGGCCATGCCACGCTTTTTTGTCCTTAAATGCAGTGATATAGCAGTTTGGTCCAAAAAAAGTACCCATGTTGAGACTGTGGTGTGCTCAGAGGTTGCAGAGAAGGAAATAATACTTCCTGTTTGCTGTGTTATTAGCCTTCTTCCTCAAGTGTCCTTGACCATCCACTGTCAGAGACAAGGGACTACATTTTGTTCTTACGCCATGCAGCTATTCATAAATTCCTGTGGTCAGAATGCTTCAGACAGGATATTATTTATCTACAAAATATGGATCTGGGAGCCTTGGTTAAGGCTTTGTATCTTTTGAATACATGCCTCTGGTCTTTAGGTTGACTGACCCCCATTTACATGTTATATTCCCCTGTGCATCAGAAATATTACCACAGTGGATATTGTCTTCTAATCAGCACCCCAAAACACCCTCTTACGCTATCTGTTCTCTGGTATTTCCCACCCTGCCCACCAGAGATCTTTGATTCTCCATGTCTTGAACAACTGGATAGAGCTAAATAAGAGGACACATTGACCTTCTAAATGTATTGACTGTGTCTTCCATCAACGTACTGAGAAATAGTAAGGAATTTTATAACAGGTTTTCCATGCCTTCAAGGAAGGAGTTATTTAAACTTTGATTTTCCTTCTTTCTACCAACTCAGTTTTCCAAAACCCAATATACAAAACCTGAAGAATTGTTTTTCTTCAAAAATGTTGCTTGTAAAACAGAATCACAAAACTAAAAGGCTATTGGGGCTGGAAGGAGCCTATGAAGTTTGCCTCATCTGATCCCACTGCATAAAGCAGGGTCAACCAGAGCAGGTTGCCTAGGGCTATGTGCACATGGTGTTGAATTAAGTCCAAGGATGAAGGCACCACAGCATCTCTGAGTAACCTGTGCTGGTGTTTGATGACCCTGAATGTAGCAAATCTTTTCATTAGCAGCAAAGCTAATCCTCAAGACTAACTATGGCAAGTACTCTGCTGGATTCAACAGGTGTTTTGCCTGAGTTAGTTTTATAGAATTTATCTTTATGACTCCAAATCTTTGCATTAAATATTCATGTAAATGAGAAAAAAGATAATGAAAAATAGGTAAAGACCCCAATTTTATGCTAATATCTGAAATAAATTAATAGATTTGCAAAACCCAAATTAGTAATAGACAATAAAAAGGTTGCTGGACCTTTTTCTGAAGACCACTGTGCTCTACCATATGCTTAATACATACAGTGTGTTCTACTTTGTTTGACATGTATCAGAAGATTTAAGTGGGAAAGCCTGAAAATTTTCCCCATCCATTTAAAACTAATACCTTTCAAATACTTCTGCAGCATGTTATTTTTCACTGGGAAAGTAGTACCTGTACTTCAGGTATTTGTGGAAAAATGTTCCTTGTACTTTTTAATTTGTTTCAGACTTTCTGTCGGATGTCAAAGGTTTATAAATAAAAACGTACCTACATCACAAGAGTGTAAAAGGACATGAAATTATTGGGAAAAAAAAAAAAATTCTTCCACAGGTAGACTATCTTCTTTCTGCTATTTTTTTTTCTTATGTGGATAAGAATTTTTATTTCATTTTGTGAGTTTAATTTTTAATATTTTAAATAAATTTTTATAATTTAAAATATTTGTATTTATTTAATTTTTATTTATATTAAACAAGATATCTTATCAATCTTGCTACTTGAAAAAACTGCATGTGGTATTTATAATCTTACATTACGATACAAAAAAAACCTACTGATTTTAATATGATACTTTGCTTCTCCATTTGTAAAATAATATTTTATTGTTCTTGAAGTGAAAGCAGAAATAATTATAGTAAGTACAATATTATTAATAATAATAAATATAATAAATTCCCCACAGTTATACCTGTTGAGCTGGTGAAAACTGTCAATTAATACTGTCTTTTAAAATAAAAATTATCTCTTAGCAAGTAGATTATCTCTCCTATGGAATTCTGTATGGGCCACTTCATAGCTATGAAAGCCCTTCTTTGTAGGTTACAGGATTTAATGCTAGCTCACACAGCTAGCAGCAATCAAGATTTTGACTCCACTTAAATTGCACTGCTGAGCTTGGTGAGGATATTGCCATTGGCCATACTGGGAGAAGCATCTGAGAGGGCTGTCAAAGGCACTGAGAGCTCCTCTGTCAGCACCTGGCAACCAGGATGCTTTAGAAACTCCCAAATGTATTTCTTTGCCTAACAGTGATTAACTATGCATAGGAAAATACAGGTTTCATAGCTTCTTGTGCATAAAGTTTATAAATACGTACTGATGGTGCCATACTCTTTGGCAGACATACATACTGACACTGTTGAAATCCAAATGACCTTTAAAATTAAATAAATATCAATATCAATACAGTCCTGGCAAGTACTACTGTGTAGAAACACTACAGTGAAGGATTCCATAGGATACAATGGTTTAAAGGAAAGGTGAAAATCTGAGAGGGTTTATTTGTAGAATATTTGCTCTTATAGGTAAGCAAACTACTGAAATGAACAGTTGCCTTTAGACATTCTTTCCTGACCTTGCAAAGTATCCAAGAAAGATGATACGCCTGGAGTAGTGTAGCAGGCAGGACTCTCATTCCTAAAGCAGGATTACTAAAATTCATGTTAGTTGTCTGAAAACCCAAGAATTTTGTCACAGAAAACAGCACATACAAAACCCAAAGGTTCTGACATTATTTTTCATTAGATCCTAGGGTGAAAGTTCTTCAAAATAAACAAAAGAGAGGGAGATACAAACCCATGTGTTAATGGATCCTCCTGTGTTTCAAGTACCACCATAAAGTACTGGGTTTTTGGGATCCTTTCTCTGGAAGATCTTCCTTTACCTATTCCTTCTCTTGCACTGAATCTGAAAAATCTCTAGGATGTAAGCTTTACAGAAACAGATCTGTACTTGCAGAGCATGGATGAGCATTTTCCAATTTAGAAATCCCACAGTCATTTTTCTAAAGTCACAACTAGCTTGAATTAGTATGTCTATCACATAAAGGGTGATACCAGATGCTTACCAATAGGAGGCTTAGGTAGCTGGGTCTGCTCCCACACAGTGAATTTAAAATCTAATAAAATTCTTTCCCAAATATTACACTTGCGAACAGGCACAGCAACAGAAAATTTTTCAAAAGCAGTCTTACAGTTTCAGCTTCATTATCTAGTTATAATCTTTCCAGCCAAGAAAGTTTTCAACAGACCAATTAAACTTCTTCCCAGTAAAACTATTGATCCCTTTTAGAAAGCATGCATGCCACAATCATGAGCTCCTGGGACTGATCTCTGACTGAGCTCATAATTTCAGGAAAGGCACAAGTTCCCCAGGCTGGATGCAGCCACAGTGATGACAGCAGATCTGTGTGTGACACTGAGCATATGCCTTGCCTAAAAGGTACATGCTATACTGTTCTCCTTCCCCTGCCCTGTTAAATCTATCATTACATCCAAGTCCTTTTATTTCCAAAGGAGCCATCCACACAGCCACCCGGTATTCACATCAAGCACACTGGTTTGCTGCATGAAAAGCAAGTGAATGTTCAGTCATTTGTGAGGACACTCTACTCCCTGAGCTTTAAGCTTTACATTTTCAATGGCAACAGAGCTAATACTCAAACCTTACTGTGGCAAAATTTCTCTTAAATTCAGTAGGTTGTAGAAATCAGCTCTATATCCTCAGAGATTTGCATTAAACTTTACCATGTTCCTTAAACCAAATTTAGGGCCACCAGCAGTGCTATGGCATCCATCCATAGAGGTCCATGGAGCTCCTCTGCAGTTCACAGCATGCCGCAGGAGCATAGCCGTCCTTGCAAATGTAGCCAGCATTAAATCTGCAGCTCTGAAAGAGGCTATAGGGATATGTCTACATCTCTTCTAGTAAATAAAATGGGTCAGACTACATTTTCTGACCCTGAGGACAAGTGACATGGTATGGTTTGCATCCACATGGCTAAAACCTTAGCTTCCCCCAAGCAGGGCAGCACTGTCCATACAGCCCATGGGAACAGCCCCAGGCTATGCACAGGCTGAGCCCGAATACTCCCTAGGAAAAGGATGCCTGCTATGGACCAGAACTGTATCAAGCAGTGCACTAGCATTGAACACTGTAGATACCCACAGGAACAGACACTGAGCTTAAGCCTCATCCTTAGTTCACTAACACCAATAAAGCCCAGGAAGGCCCAAATGGCGAAAGACACCACCTATGAGAACTCTGCAGGAGCAGCTAATATCACTTTACTTGTACACACCCATGCAGATTTGTTAGTAAGCTCCAGATTCATTCAGTTGAAGCTAAAATCTAATTATGTGTGTGTTTATATAAAAGTTATATGTGACATTGAAGAAATTAAATATTCATAATGACAACATGAAAGAATTTCATTTATGCCTAAATGAAATGTTTAAAAATAAATGAACAATGTATTCTAAAAATTAAATACCTGTTTTCTCCAACTATGTCCCATAGCTTAGTTAAACAATTGGGAATGCTTCATTTTAATTTTGTGCATTGATTTCAGATGGCATTAATAATATATTTCCCTTTACTGTAAATTATTAATAGAATTTGTTAACACTAACATGCATCTGAATCCTCACAACCATTCAATGTACCACCTCACCAAGAAATCAACAAGAATATTTCTCAACTAATCTAAAACCAGGCACTTTTGCTAAAAATCTGTACTTTTAGTTATACAGTTTCTAAATTCTTCCAGAACTCTCTCCTGTTCCCAGAACCATCCCAGTCACATGTATTTCTTTGACAGATGAGATCTCTGTTTTTCATTGGATTAAATACCGCTTGCAGGAAAGAGCACCAACCAAAACAATAGCTGTTGCTGTTCTTTTATTTCACTTAGCCTGCAATACTTTCATTCATAAGCGTTAAATTGGAATTGCCAATATTAACTTACCAAAGAGCTGGTGGAAAAGGTTCATACGCTATTTATCCTCAGGGGTCCAATTCAATCACAGCCCTGTAAAATGTCACTGACCCACTTTGTCAATTACTGAAGGCAGGCGTGGGAGCTTTGCATTCCTCCTGATTGTACCAGCCAAATATATCTTCTTTTTTATTTATGTGATAACTAGACTGCTCACAAAAATAATTGTTGTAAGCTTCTTTGCAGCATAACTATTAAAAATCCACTTCTATTGTGTTTATCTTCAGACTTAAAAAGATGGCCACGAAATGATTACTTTCTGATAGACTTGTTACTATCAAACTATATAAATTTTTGGGAGAGTTTCAACTATAATTACAAAATACAGCTGAGAAGCTTCAAAAGAACCATGAATGGTTTAATTTGAAAGTACATTTTTTGGAAGTGATATAACAAGATTTTGTAACTTGGAAGTTACAGAGAGATTTTTTTTTTTTTTCAGTCTCTAGAGGAGACAACTACCTCTGGGCAGCCTGTTCCAGTGCTCTGTCATCCTCATGGGGAAGAAGTTTTTCCTGCCTGGCCCCATCCTCTGTCTTTTGGATATCTGTGTTAATAAGATGACCCCTCAGTCTTCCCTTCTCTAGGCTAAACAGATGCAGGTCTCTCGGCCTTTCCCCTTAAAACAGAGATGTTCCAGTCCCCAAATCATCTTCATAGTCCTCCGCTGGACTCAATACAGTAGTTCCTTATCTCTCTTGAACTGGGGAGCCCAGATCTGTGAAAAGTAGTGGCACATGTTCTACATCAAAGTTGGACTGGCTGATCATAATGTTGTCTTCTGGTGTTAAAGTCATATATAACTTATGTCCAAATGTTTTCTGTACTTTACTGGGATAAATAGTTCTATGTCTACTTGGTTTTCAGTCATTATTATATTCTTAATTAAATGCTTAGAATATGGTACTTATATTACTTTTTTAAAAGCTTTATGAGCTTTTCAAAAACAGGTGACAGTATAAAACCATTTTTTTTCTCTAGAATTAAGGTTTAACATTTCTAATTACATTGTAGATACTAATGCATTTATGTGACGCAAAGTAACTAATGCAGCTTGGCTCTTTCAAATCTTTGTATATAAGACATTTAGAAGTAATAATTTTTAAAGATCAGTGACAGCAAAGGTCCTCATAAAAAATGTTGCCTCTAGAAACTATGGGAAGAAGCTCTTCCTTCAAAATTGAATGGACACTATTAATAATATGGAAAGAAACAGCAAGCCATTGAAGTCTAGGACCTATTTTGAAATGATTGTGAGTGAAGGGAAAAAGTAGATATGAAAGCAAACCAAACCATCAGCATCTAAAACAAAGACACAGGGGACAAAATGCAGGTCTTATTTGTCTTATTTCCTTCTAAATGGGGAAATTTATGACAAGCAGGGAAATTCATGGAAATTCATGTTGCCCATAGTGGGCAGAAGGAAGTGTAATGAAGATCTATTTCTGATTACTCCTCCTTTGATCTAAATTTCATCCACCGTTAACAACGGTCACTCTTCTCAGATTTGTCACTATTTCTGCTTTTTAATATCTTGTTCTGCAAAGGGATCATTATTGTAAAACATCCCTCCCATGACAGGGACTTCCTTAGCCTTGCTACACTTACACAGCCTCCATTCCTCTGCAATGACCTCATGGTTGTTAGCAGCTGCTCAAGACCACCGAGACACCATATTTCCTGACTTCCTGTGATGGGAACTGAGCCCCAGACTGGGATTCCTACCCAGCTCCCTCTAGCTGTGAGGTGCAGGCTGCAGCTTAAGCTACCAGAAGGGTGAACTGCCCTCAGAGGAAGCTGGAGGTGAAAACAGTAAGTTATAGCTTCTCAGCTGACACGTGATAACTTGTTAAACAAAGCTGTAACACATCAAAGTTGTATTACATTGCTTAGTTCACCACTCAACTGAGTGTGCTTGTTAAAGATGCGCAGAAAACATAAAATATAGTTTACATTTTTTGTGATGAATATTGCCTTGTACATAAGTAAAAATCGGTACTAGGAAGCAATTCTCTTCAAAACTCTTTAAATATCTCATTTTCTTCACTTACAAGATTCATGTTTTTAAATTCTGGCCTTTCTTTCCCTGCATGTACCACACAGGCAAATAAAAAAGCTGACACAGAAAACTGAAGAGGGAACCTGTTTCCAGTAAGAAAACATAACTGACCAAACTACTTTTAAACTGTTTTTAACTGCTCATTTAGGAAAAAAGGCAGATATTTAATATGTATAAAACAGGAATAGTAAAAGTACAGCTAGTCTAATAAAAAGTTTAGGGTTAGAGGTAAAAGATTTGGACATAATATGTAAGATGGCAAAAGCAAATATAAGGGACAGCTATTTAGAGCCTTTGTTCTGGGAACTGGAGGTCCCTGAGCCAGCAGCAGGCAACACCATCTTTCTACCTGGTCACGCTGTAGTAGTTCAGACTTTAGAAGTGATGCAGGTGGATTAGCACATGTCTGCTTAGAGGCTCTTTGGACCTGCCTTCTAGCTAATGCGTTTGGTGTGAACATTGCCCTGACACACTTCCACAATTTCCTGTGTCAGTGGTGGCTTATTTAGAGCTAAGAGAAGGACGTCTACTTGATATACCACCAGACTGAAGTCTTCCAGCATGAATTCATTTGTAATGCTACTGTCACCTTCAGCTGAGGTGAACATTGCAGTAATATGATATGGCAAAGTCCCTGCAACAGTGTATAACTTCCAATTTCCATTTCTTTTATATTTTTAATGCTGGGAATACACATCTATGGAATCTGAAGGACTGATTTTCTGATTTTAATACTTTTATACATGCTAGTTTATGCTGTGACATATAAAGATGTGAGTAAAATGTATCAGTGAGTAATATAAATGTGACTGCATATATTAAGGACTTACAAGATCTATTTTAACTGATGACAGTCCCTTTAGTGCATCCAAGTTCCTAATTGAAATTTTCCATCAACTAGAATATGAAACAAATGACTGTCATTATTTTGTGTGCTTAGCTCTGAGCATTTGCTTTTATTGATCCCAAAGATCTAGCAGCAGGAAATCACCAAACAAATAAAGAGAAGAATCACTTCTGGGTGTGTTTCCAGACCCTTGATGAATCAACATTCTTATTCGTGCAGTATGCTAGGAGTATGCAGTACTTTACAATGTTAGCAAGAAATTATGTGACCATATAATCCAGATGCTATATAATGTCAGAAGCCTGACATTGAACTCTATTGGCATCAGATAAGCCATGGAAAGAGAAGGCACTCTGTGTGTAACAAACAAATATAGTCTTGCTAGCTTATGGGGAAAAAAAAAAAAGTTCCCTCTTGAATGATTTTTCAAGTAATTTCAAAACATTATATCAAGTATTTGAAATTATATAGGATGCAAAGAAATGTAACAAAGGCATTTTAAAGAGAAAAAACAAATTTTATCACTTAGTTATGATAGGTGATCATACAACAGTGTAAATTTATACGAATTTTTTGTTTAAGTGGAAGTAACAAACCTTTGGAAGATTTCAGTGGAAAAGAGTTTTCTCACAGAAAAGGTGGAGGCCTTTCATGCATAAGATTTTGTCATATACCATTTTATTAACCTTTCTTACAAAACATGGATGGTAACTTTAAGGGTTGTATGAAACCAGACATTAAATTAATTAATTCACTCAGTTGATACTAGAAATAATCCATTGATTATGTTTCTGACAAAAATGTCAAAAAAACCTACTGATATCCATTTTTTTTTTCTTTTTTTCAAGAGAAACATGGAAAACAGTGGTGGTCTATCATGTAGAGATTGTTGAAATGTTGTTCTTATCAATGGAAACTAGCCAGTACCTTTGAGACCACTGTAGACCTACATCTATACGGGGACTTGTTATGATCCTATCTTTTGACCAATAGTTCTAGACAGGCCAAGCTCTGAGACCCTTTTGCCATCTCTTCTTAAAGGCCAAAGCTCGTTTCAATTTTCTGTCTACCTAAAATTTTCCTGTTAGTATAGAACTCCAATAGCCGAATAAAACCATTCTTACTGGGAGAAATATATTAGAAGAGAACTTGCCTAATCTTGTGCTTGTCCATAACCGAGGTAGAAGATTCCACCTGAACATCATTAGAGTAGAGCAACAGAAAGCACCATGTCTCCTGTGCATGTCCTGTTCTGTACTCTGCTCAGTTGCAAGTAAATGAAGCAGAGCTATGCTCTGCTGCTGTAAGGCATTTTTTAGTTTCTAAGGTACCTTACTAAATTCCTTTCAGTCCCACAGAAACTACATAATGAAACCTCCATGCCTTCCTAGCTTAGAACAATTGTTTTGGTTCTTGCACGCAGAAAAGTCTGCCAACGGATATTCCTGAAAGTGAATATAGACAATAGATATTATTCAGTGCATCCTTATATCTACATTTGGATTAACTTCACCTTAGGAAGACCTGTCTGTTGTAAACTACTAACCACAGATCACATTATTCTCCGTTATTGGCCTAGACTGAAGGTGTCAACCTCAAAACAGTTCATTCTGCTTACAAAGCTGCAAGTAATTTTCATAATACATTTTTTACATTAATCCAACTCTGTATCAGACATGAATCATGGATGGATTAAACTAATCTGTCACAAGTTCTTAATGGTGACAGAGAAGAGAGGGTGAGGACGGTGTCATGGGGGAAGGTGAGAAGTTCAGTTGCTGGTTATACAGAAATATGAGGTTGAGACAAAAGTTTGATAGATTAAACAGCTTGCATCAGAAATGACAGAAGAGTCTAAAATAGATTAAAAAAAATTAATGGAAAATAAAAAGGAAAGGAACTTAGAACAAAAACTCAAGGAAAACAATGTTAAAGAGATACAACACTGAATAAGATACTAGAGGAATAGCCAGAGTGTCAGGAAAAGATCATAAAAAGAATGGACGCTCAAAAAATATGAGCAGGGAAGAGAAAATAAAGAATGTAGCCAAAAGAAGAAAAGAAGATTATAAAGTCCTGACTTCTCCATGGCATAGTCTAAAACTATAGTCAAAATGATGAAATGGGAGATTAGGGGACCTACAGCAATGCAGTGGAGAGGATCAAGAAGTGAAAAAAGGAAGCAGCAGAAAAGAGAGCAAAAGTTAAAGAAATTTGCAAAAAGAGTAACATGGATACAGTAGTGCCTACTGTACATGTGTCACTGTGGGAAGTTTTATGTGATACTTGCATCCAGACCATGAAAGCAGGGTGGGAAAAACTCCACAAACCTACAGGGAATTAAGTCAGGAATCTCATTGCCATTTTCTCTATGCTTTCTTATGGTAAGAACATAGGAAATGATTTACTAATATTGAAAAAGATTTCTGTCACTACATTGGAAGTTACACTACAGCTTACAAAAATTTTCATCAAATGTATTTTCAACATTGAAAAACAGTTATTTTTGTCTTGCCTTTTGAAGTGTTTTTTGTGGGTTTACACAAGTCAATATAATTTCTTCCTTTCCATCTGTGAAGTTACTTGGTTTTGACACAAACAAAACATGATCAACAATATGGTATAATGTGATTAACAAAGCTAATTAATTTGTGTTGGCAAATGAGCTCTTCCTCATGGGATAACATTGCAAACTAAAGAATTTTAAAAGCTATTAGCTATTTTAAAAAAAATATGCAAATATTCAGAGTTGAAAGCTAGGATCACTAAGTATTTGAATACCCATGTTTTCATAAAAGAGGTAATTGTATCATATCAGCAACCCCTTCATGATATTTTACATAGTTTTTATGCCACCTGCTGGTCAAATATCTAATAGAGTCATAATGGGTGAAACACCCTTGTAGCAGCCTCAGACTGTCTTGGGTGTAAGATGGATACTGCAGTTGTGCCATGCAAAGGATGGGGTGACTTACCAGGACAGACATACACGGGGAAGAGCTGGCATCCACACAAACTCTCCAGAACAGAGGAAAGGGAGTAGGACTGTAGCTACTGAACTTCCCAAACAACAACAATGTAAGGTTAAGTAGTAGTAGATCTATGCACTGCCTTCAGCTACATTTGGGGTGTATTCTTCTTCATGCTTCTTTGTGTTTATTCTCATTTATCACTGGGGCTTTATGTGATTTGCACCACCACAGGTAGCTGCCACATGTCAGCAATTTACCACAGGTCCAATTTGTTCAGCTTCTTCCTGAACTGAGGAAACTCGTAGTTGGTGGTAGATCTTAGAGTATAACACACATTCCTGAAGACATAAAGGCAAAAATTCTCTTTCTTCTGTAAATGTAAAGTGCCTGTTTGGGACAGATGAACATCAACAGCAAAACCAAGTCTACCTTCATCTCCATAAGAATATGATAAATTCTGCATTGGGTCAGACCAAAGGTCCAGCTGATCAAATAGCCTCTTTCTGGTATGGGCTAGCACCACAAATTATGCAGTCAAGTTTCTTGTACTTACATGCTGGGAGCTTACACCAACTATTTGAATACTACTAGTGACTATTCTAGATCCTTCATTTTCAACCTATGATTTGCTAATTAATTTTTTGAATGCATTATCTCCCAAATTCATTTGTCATATGATCTTAGTGCTTCCTCTCACCAGACTCTGGGACATCTTTTAGCTTCAACAAGCCCACTTTTCAATATAGATCAACATGGGAAATGCTCAAGGAATGAGCATTATAAGGAAACAGAGCAACTATAGACTGATTCTTCCCTGACATATCTCCCAGACACTTTCCTAGAAAGAGTGTTGCATCCGGATCACTATGTTAAAAACTAAAAATCTGTAAAATTAAACTTTTAATTTACTTTATATCAGTAGACTATTTCTAGGCTACCAGGATATTTTCTATAATTCTTTGGAGTTCTAGGAATGACTTTTTTCCCTAAATGACTTTCATCCCATGCTCATTGAGCTCCTCCTCACTGGGGAGTAAAGGAGTATAGCTTGACTTTACAAATGTCAGAATGTCATGAAGTACTATTTGGCAGGATGTGAAAGAGAGGAGCATGAAAAAATATTTCAGAACCCAGAAGATTTTCTGTTTGTGGAATCATACTAATACTTCATATTTACATACTGCAATTCAATCTTCTTTAGCAATATTAGTTTAACCTCTTGTCACTATTGATCATATTAGTATAATTTTTTTTGTGTCATAAATGAGGAAACAAGTCCAAAGAGAGTACATAATCTGCCTTTAAATATTTCTGTGAACATAAGAGAGAATGAAAGTTAATCCAGTGCCTCAGTTCCAGTCTTGTGCCTTATACACAGGACAACGTTCTGGCCAAGGATAACACACAATTCCCATTTTGCTAGGTTTTTTATCTGACACGTACTACGTGTGAACTCTATTAAAACTTGTAAATCTTAGTAACCGAAACAGTGGTGTCAACTATACAGGTCATTGTCCGGTAATGGCAAACTAATGTAATACTTGTCTTGTGATAGTTACATACTACATTCTTCGTTATGTTGCTTTCAGTTAATAAATCACAAACACCATCTTCATCTTCTCCAGTTTGTGAAGCTGCTTAGATCCTCAACATCAACATCTTTTCAAGACAAACTCTGTTATTTGGCCTTTAAGAAAAGCTACAGCATAGGCCAAAAAGGACAGTAAGATAACTTCCTTCTGACCAATCTGGACAAACAGATCTGTCACTCTGTTTGAAGAATCCATCCAAGTTTATGCCATGTGAGGAAGATTATACACTTCAAAAATAATCTTAGTCACACAGACTTAATAAAGGAGTTTCTTCCCCTTTTCTTTTTGCTTAATTTAAGTCTTTTTGCTTAAGTCACTGATGGTGGACCTTGTCTTTCTGGAGGCAGCTTTGTGCCAGAGCTGTCTCAGTTAAGCATCCCCTTCTCTGGTTTTTTGGTCTGGTTCACAGGCACATTCTTGACACAGTGGTGGATGACAAAGAAGAGAGTAAGAGTTTCTTGAATCAGTTCCTTAAATCAAGAACATAGACTCATTTTAATTTAACAGTTTTAATTCTGAAATGTCACTGCCATATCCATTGTTGACACTGCACTGTCTGTAGAGAATTCATATGTCAAAATGTCAGTTTGATCAATTATTTGTTAGACTTATTGCTGCAGTGGAATTATTTTGTTATCTAAACCAGTTGAAAATTGTTTATTTTGCAAGTTGTTTGCAGGTAGACATTTCTTCATAAACTCATAAGAGTTAAAATAGTATAGCAAACCTTGGATGCTACAAAGATTTATTTATTAGAGGAGTAAATGTTACATTTTTTCTGGCCTGGACTTGGGAAATGTCATAGAACAACAAGCATCACCAGATGCCTTCTTACTCTGCTCTTCTTACTATGTAGGTAATGTTAAGATCCCAGTAAATTACCTACTATGTTGCTACACCTTGGAGAAAAGTCAGAGGCAAGTAGGATGTGAAAACAACTATTTCTATGACCTTTCCCTTTCACACACTCCCCTCCTTTGAGAGTGTAGAGATGGAGAAAACAAGGAATAATCAAAAAGGGGGAATGAATAGTTTAGAAGATAAATATTTTCACTTATCATTTTCAAGACAGTTATAGACAGTATAAATACTATTATTTATACTAAATAATACTAATGTAGAGATATATAATATATGTGTATATATAATAAATATATGCATGTATAATGCATAATATTAATACATAATATTAATATTACATAATAATAGTAAAAATAATAATTAGTAATAGTATTAAATAAGTAGAACTGAAATAATTTTTTTCTGCTATGGTCTCCAAAAGAATATTAGGAATCTGTGAATCCCATGTTCATACTTGTTTATATGAACTGATCTACTTTACTTCTATTTTGTTTTCTTCTTTCATCAGGATATATGCATCCTCATGTTTGTGCTATTCAATACACACCAGTCAAATTTTCTACTTTATTCAGAACTCTACTAACATACTATGGGTCTTACAACAAAGCCAGTATAGTGAGAAACCAGGGATGCTATATCAACATTAATTTCTCTTTATGGCATAAAAAGAAATATATATATCTATCTATATATATATAGATATATCTACATAGCAGTTACCAAACAATTCAATGGAGTGCAGAGAGGCCTCATTAATTCCTTTGATGCTGCTTTCACAGTGTACTTTTTTGTTGTTGTTTTTGTAATAAATTAAAATTTCAAAGAGTTATGGTAAAGCAGGCTGTTGCCTTTTAATTTATGTGGAAGTTAACTACACAGACTGATTTGCTTGGATGTAGTTAAGTGTAATCCAATATCACTGAGGTAAGGTAAATTCTAGCAGTACTCCTCTGAGATCACAAGTAAACTCCTCATTGTATTTCATTCATTCACCACTTATACCACAAAAAATATCTGAGGCAAAAAGTTGGTATTCTTTGGGCCATTGTAGAGTAGCATAATTTTCTGGAAGTCCCAGAATGCTTTCCATGTAACATTCACAAGAGAACAATTTAACATTACTGGGAGTTGAAGAATTGAATCTTAATGAGCCACTTATTGCTTCACTGAGAGCTATTGTGTCCTTCATTTTGGTATAATGCCTCTTATACCAAACAACTGAGTAATGCACTGTGATAGGCAGAACAAAAGCTTAGTCAGAAGCCTTGACGACATATGTGTTGCAGTGGGTAGTCCAAGTAGAACCAGTATAAAGTTTCAAATTTTTTCATATACCTCAAGTGCCATCAAGTTCTGTGCAGTAACAAATGAGACACCTGCATGTGCAGCCAGGTGCTGCTCTTCTGATGCAGAAACTTACCATGAGCTAGTCTAAATGAATGTAGACATCATGATCTACATGAAGCCTTTGGTTTCAGTCTCCAAGTTCTGTACTTCCAAGTTCATCTTCAGCCTCCTTTAGTAGGCTAAAGCTCAGCTCTGTCTACAGTGACATTGCAACAAGAGGAGTTATGGGAGACAATAGGAAATTAAGCGTAAAAACTGTAAATGTCTGATGCACATGCCAGGCTCCTAATGAGGTTCATTGATTGCTCTCTAGTGACAGATTTGATTGTCTGTTAGATTGTAGCTGTCTATTACAGAGCATTTTTATCAGATTAAGACCACAATGGTAATTTGTCCTATTGGCACCTAGAATCTTAGGCAGTGCCATACACACATGGGAGTCAGCAGATTCAACCGTTCCCCTGAACAATATCTTGCACAAGCTACATAAGAAAACTGGTGGAAATTGTTAGATCAGTTGCTTTCATCTTCAGTTTAAAAATAGATATGATTTCTCCAATATTAATACAAATATTAGTAAAAAAATGTTAAAGTGACATATTATAAAGTAAGAGTGTATTGAAGGGAGAAGAAAGGCTTAAGAGAGACCTAATAGCAAAAGGTAAACTAATATGAAAGAGATGACTGATCTGAGACCAACCAATTCCAGACTGCAATTACAGCTTCCTCCTATTTCTCAAGCCTTTGTAGTTTAGCCGGAGATGATGAGATCACAGTGAGTCTGCTAATAAAAGCTGATACCATGGAATGGTCACAGACTTGATGTAACTTCTCACAGTGGCCATGTAGTAGCTCTTAATTTCATAACCCTTCCTCTTTTTACAAAATGTGACCATACTAACTCAATGTATTTCTCACAGCAAACACCCATCAGGCTCCAGGGACACTTTCTAACTCACAGAGATTTAGAATACTGGTTGTAATTGTACTCTGACAAGAACAGGAAAATAACACAATTGGCTTATCTTTACCATGATTTCCCAAAGTTCTCACTAAAAAATAAAAATATTTTAAGTATCTCTGTTTAATGCAGAATTGATTTTTTTGTGGGAAGATGCCAAGTATCTATCCAGACAGATTATTCTCTAAATACTGCAATACATATTAATTGTCTACAATGGCAGAGGCTGTGCTACAACTAATTTATTTGCCACTGCCATCCTTGAACTTTAATGAATGAATATGTTAAGATAAATCCAGCTCTACAACATGCCCCAGCTAAAAGAAGCTATTCCGATAACATGCAAAGTTCATCACAGAACTTCAGTTCTTCCTTGCTTTACCAACATAGTTTTCTCTAACTAAATATGTGATAAGGTCAACTTTGGGCTAGAAAGAATTCAGATCTCAGGGATTGTTCAAGATTTAGGAGCTAGTATCTCTCACATTCACAGATCCATTTGGGAGTCTCTCAAAATCACAGATTTTATTTCCTGAGGTCATCAGCTTCCAGACAAACATCAGCTAAAAGAAATCTGGACAAGATAAATCATTTGTCGTATGCATCATTCAGTGAAGCAAGTTGCGTATTAAAAAGAACATAGTGCCACCACAGATATAATTTTGCATGACCCCAGTTTAATCTGCAGCACTCTGATATGTGTCAGAATAATCTCCAATCTTTTCCTAGCCCACCTATAACCTAACTCACAGGTTATAGTAAGCATATAGTGAAAACTATTCTAAAGTGAGCCAGAAAGTAGAAAAAAGTGAAAAGATAATGTAGTCTCAATTCGTTCAGACATCATATAAAGAAAATACCTCTGCCGAAGACAAAAACTGTGAAAGCATGAAATAATCTATGAAGTAAGACAAGAAAATTACTGGGTACTGCTCTTCAGCTGAATACTACTGGTGCAACAGATTTCCTTGCTTTTACAATGACCAAAGGTCTTTTCTGGGGCCTCCCAAGGGCTTACATATAAAAAAAGTCACAAATATACTTGCACCTGATATATCACATAGAAAGGAAAATATGTTATAAAGATGGCAAACCTTATTTGACCTAGGAATATTTGGGACATAATAAACATTCCAGTCCCCTTGGCCAAAAATTGCTTCATCCATTTGGAAATAAGTATCGGTCTGTATTTGTGAAGGGTTTAATGAGTGAAACCATACCCTTATGTGTATTCAGCCTACATTAAAATTATACTTCATCCAAGAGTGATCCAAGTGATCTGACATTTATAAAGGTTAAATATGCAGGTGAACTGGTTAGATACTCAAAAGCATCAAATCGTCTCAGAATCCTTCCATAGAATCACAGAACTGCTGAGGTTGATTGTATCTCTGGAGATATCTAGTCCAACAGCCTAAGAGCAGGGTCAGCCAGATTAGGTTTCACAGGACCACATCCAGATGGGTTTTGAATATCTCAAAGGATGGAGACTCCACAAGCTCTTCTGCAACCTGTTCCAGTGTTTGACCTTCCTCACAGGAAAAAGATTTTTTTTCTTCTGCTCAAAGAGTATTTCCTGTGTTTCAGTTTCACAGAATAATAGAGTGTCCCAGGTTGTGAGGGGTCTTGAAAGATTGTCTGGTCCAACCTTTCCTGAGAAAGGGAGATTAGGTGAGACCATCTAGCAACCCATCCATGCACCTCTTGAAAACCTTCAGTGATAGGAACTCTTAATACATCCCTGGGGACATTGTTCCACTGATTGATGGTTCTCACCATAAAAGATTTCTTTCTTGTATCATGACGAAAAAGTTTGTGTATGACACCCCTGAGCCTTTTCTAGGCTCAATATAGAATCAATCCTAGGTTCTCTAGGAACAATCCCAGATGCTCCAGTCCATCATCCAGTATGTCCATGTCTTCCCTTGTATCAGAGAACCCAGAACTGGACACAGGGCTCCAAGCATGACATTCATCAGTGCTGAGTAGAGGGGTAGGATCGTATCTTTCAATCTGCTGGCAATGGTCTTCCTAAAGTAGTCAGGAGGCTTTTGCCATGAGGGCACATCACTGACTCATGTTCAGTTTGGTGTACTTCAGGATGCTTAGGGTCTTTCCTGCAAAGCTGCTTTTAAGATGGATGGTGACCAGCCTGTTTCAGTGTCTGGGGTTGTTCCTATGTAAGTTCAGGATTTTGCACATAGCTTTCTTAACTTTATGATGTTCCTGACCCATATTTTCAGCCTGTCCAGGTCCTGCAGTATGGCAGCACCCGTTCCTCTAGTGCACCAGGCACCTCTTTCAGTTCTGAATTATCTGCAAACTTGATGAGGGTGGGCTCTGTCCCCTCATCCAGGTCATTAATGAAGACATTAAACAGGACTAGCTCCATTATTCATCCCTGGAGTAGACCACTATCTCCAGCTGGATTTCATGATGTTAACCACAACCCCTTGAGCCTGCCAGTTCAGCCAGCTTCTAGTCCATCTCACTGTCCATTTACATTCTGATCTTAATGAATTTGTCTGTGATAATGTAATAGGAGACAGTGTCGAAAACTGTTTGAAGATTTTACTACTATGGCAAATATCAGAAATAATCTTCTCTTTCAGTCCAGTAGCTACAAAATCACAAAGCCAGTACCTGACACAGCTGTAGTGAGTAATTTACACTTAAGATGCCAGGAGGAAAATACCGGAGAAATGAAAATAATGGACAAAGTTGCATCAAGTGTAGCAAAACTTCTTCCTGTGTGATGGAGTACAACATTTAGTTCCCTCCCAGATAGGAAAAGTTCCCCTGAGTTTTCACTGGACCACACCAGGTGGTGTACACATCAGGTCAGGTGTCATAGTCAGAACAACAGGTCTAGTTTAATGCCCTTATTTAGACTGTGGTGATCAATCACAACACTGCCTGGCAGGTAACACTGCATTACAACAATCACATGATTTACATTGTCACTTTTCCTGTTTCTTGACCCTCCTTTTTGCCATCCTACCCTTGTACATCCCTTCCTCCATCTCTACGTCCTTCCAAATAAACATTTCCCTGCTTTCCACTCACTAGTCCCAGTTTTGCCATGTTCTTGGTACAAATGGCTTTATATAGTGTAAGTCATACCATGTCCCAGGTACTGCTGGCCTTGCAAGACTTTGTCCCTGTGAAGTATGGCCATTTTTCACATAAACCCCTTAAACACCTGTGAAATCCAGCAATAGTCACGGCACCCTGTAACTTTGGTCAGCTTCCCACAGTGTTATCTGTCATGGCCAGCAATGTCTCATTTCATGGCCAGTAGTTCTCCACATCCTCTTCAGTTAGCTTAACCTCAACTGAAGACCTTGCCAGAGGCCTCATCATCTGCTGGCAGCTCTGACACATGCTAGAGAGAAATTTCCACTATTTTAAATATGAAATATGAATGGAGGTCTGTAACAGAGAGCAGTAATATTTCTGTGTCTCCTATAAAAGGATATGTCCAGTTATATCCAGCTCTTAAAAAAAGTACAAATCCAGCTCTTTAATTTAATTCAATTTAATTAATTTCTACTTTACCATGCTTAAGGCAGAATTTTGAAGAATATTTAAGAGGTACTTTGTTTCAAAAAAGCTCATCTCATAAATTTAAGGGGGTTCTGATCTGCCCATTCTTCTTTTAAAGGCAAAACGGAATGTCACAGTGCTATAGGGATGCTCTGCTGTTGGGATATGTGTGTGTGGGGGGGGGGTGTTGATGCAATTTTATGTGCTTGCATGCAGCTCCTGTGTTTCTGTGGTTATTCTTCTTATTTTATTTCCTTTTTTTTTTTTTTTAATTAAATATAAGCACTTTGACAGATGAAAAACATTAAAATATTTCCAACAAAAAGACATGATGAACAAGTTTTTATTTACCACTACTTAATGAGAAGCATGGGAAACACGATCACATACATCTCACTTTCTTAGAAAACTCAAGTAAAAATGATATAATGTATTGTCGTTGGAGCTGCCTTTTCCCTTTGTTTCTATGTCATTATTTTTTAAATCAAGTATCCTGTTATCCAAACTACTGCTGACACTAAAATGCATTCTATCCACATTTTTTTGTAGCCAGAACTGGAACTGAATGAATCATTCCTATGACTCATCACACCACTTTTTTTTTTGTACACCATGTTATAATGTACTGAAGGATTTAACATAAAAAGTGGAGTTGTCTCCCGGTTCTGATATAATCTTTTTGCTAAAGGTTCAAATTAGTCTCTAATTATTTTAAACGTATTTTTGTCATTGGATTTGGCTTCACTGGTAGTGGAAACAATGGCAATTAAAGTGCAAAAGCTCATCTTGCAATCTTCACAGATAGCCTTGATCAAAAAAACCCACAGTGCCCATATATAAAGTGACCTTCTAATAAAAAATGCTAAGAGTTACCAGTTTGTTGGGTTTTTGTAAATCGTTCTAATGCCTATATTAATGCCTGGATTAAGCATGCTGTTATAGACACACAAGAGCAGTATCTCTCAGCACAGATAACCAAACATCAGGAACTACTAGAGGCACTGCAATGCCTCCAGCCCAATACATGGAAGTCATACACGAGATATTCTTCCCTGAGAAAAGAGTATATGGTACACCTGGGACCATACTAGTAGTGGGACTTGTATTCTAGTATCCTGGAGATACTCAGGAAAACAAAAGAGAAAGAAAAATCACCTTCAACCACCTGGATAACTGTACACGATCCACTCAGATCAGGAATCTAGGTCCCAGATCTCCTATTTTCCCCATGGATTCATGTGGAACATTATCACACTCAGCTACTTACTCAGAAGGATATTTAACAGGAATATCTCTCCAGAGGGATTGCTCATGATACTGTGTGAGATAGGAGATATTTGAAGACCGGAGATATTTGAAGAGGATTAATCTGTGTTGAGTGTAAAGTATGAGAAAACGGAAGTGCTTGGAAGGAAGCCTAAGGAAATCATGAAATGGTAGGTGGTAGAATGAGATAGTTGTTTTCCTCAGTGCAGAAATTACTAGGGCCAGTCACAGGAAAAGGGTTTGCTTAGGTAAGCAAACACTCAGGGGTATTCAATGACTGTTTGCAGTAGCTTCTTACTACAAAGAAGCCAGAACTGTCCAAGAGCAGTGGGTGGTAACAGACCATGAAGCATATGCTGGAAAGGAAGTCAATGCAGCATTTGCAGTAGCCTTGTTGCAGTCAAGCCACAGTGGTTTAAAAAACACTACCTTCTGAACTGCGTACGTGTGACACGGAGACTGCCGTTATGACCTTAAACATCGAAAATTGCAATCAACCTTTTTTGTCTTGTTATCAATGTGCAGAGCTAACCTGCTAACAGCTGGAAGTGTTTTGAGAAGTAAAAAGTTGTGCAGTGCATGCTGTCTCATGACAACAGTCTTTCTGTGAGATGTCTAACTGAAAACAAAGTTCATATAAATCAATCTAAAGAAATGAAGTTCTAAATGAAGTTCATATAAATAAATAAACACAGCTGTAATATTTCAGAGAATAATGTTCTTCCTGTGCTTCCTTAATGCATGAGACAAGAGCATATAAGTGTTACAGCTTAACCAAAGGTTTGGCAATACATCTTTAATAATTTTGCCAGTCCCATCATTCCCCCTCTATTAGTAGATCTGCTACAGATCTGCCATGGTACATAGGTGACTTTGTCCTTTTGACTGCATTTTCTGGGAGCAAGTCCATGGTGCAAGTTTCCTCTGCCAGTGCTCCAAGCCAAACACTGCCTGCACTGCTGTAGCTGTCACTGTGCTGGGTCTAAGCCTCTCTGTCCTGCAGAGAGGCAGAAATCATTAGATGGGGACACACAGAGAAAAAGAGATGAGGAAATGGCTAAATCTTGATCAGATCTGCCTGTAAAGTCATAGTAGTATCTCCATGGTTTGATAACACCACACACTATAGCTCTTACTCACTCTTTGTACTGCATGATGAAACGTCAAACTTCGTGAAACAGGTAACCGTTACTGTCACGCCAACCATAAATGTTATTCTAACATAATTCATTGTTGTCTTGGAATAAAATGCTCCAAATGATAATATGTTTGCTGGTTTAAATGTCACCAAAATGTCCATAGCATCTTGAACAGGCATTTATCTATCGGTTTAATTCATTATAAGATAAAGGAAGCTTTCTTCAAAATGATTTTGAGATTAGAACCTGATCCAGTTACCATAACTGTAGAAGTTATTTGTTGATTTTATAAAAATTAAGGTGGATTTTGGCTCTGGAATTGCCAAACATTTTTTGGCAATCTTAGTACGTAATATCCAAAAAGCTACTTCAAAGTTTCAATATATTGTTGATGTTAAGCCAAAGCTTCACGACACAGCTTCACACTTCTCTCCTACCCACATTAAGAACTCAATCTGCTTGGAAAACTGGTATGTTCATGTCTGGAGAAAAGGCATCTCCCAGGAGCAATGTAATGGTGGATAATATTAGTCCATCTACCTCCAGCTTGGGGGATAGAATAGTTAATTTTGATTTAAGCTTTTTTCTTTTCTCTGTAAGGTATTATATAACATTAAATTACATTATAACACTGCCACAGTACAGGGAATGTACTATGAATTTCCAAAGACCAAATAGCTGAGTGATTTTCTTTAATTCCCATAACTTTCAGAAAAGATTATGGTTACTTGACACTACAGCTCAGTTGAAAGGAACAGTTCAAACGGGTTATCTGAGTAAGCATGTTAAGTGAAGAAAGTGCCCTGATCATTTATTTGAAACTTGCCAATACCATTTCTGCATATTTTTGTCTAGTATTCTGATACATGGGCAGAATTAGCCATAACAATAACACACCACCACCTCTCTCATCTTATAGCCAAACAATCTGAAAATGTGCAGTTGGTCTCAGTAACATGGATCTCCTTCCAATTAAAGAAATGAAAACATGCAGACTTCAGAGTAATTAAGATCATGTCATTTTTAAACCTCCAATGAGTTCCAGAGACCTCCTTTTCTCTGGCACTCATCTTGTTTTAGTTGTTTCTTAGACTTTGTAATGTACTCAGAGGTTTCTTACACAAACATCTAAGAATATAAAAAAAGTTCTTGTGATAGAATTACAGAGGCCAAAAATGGTTTCTTCTGTGACTGAGTACAGACATGAAAAAATCCAGAGGGAGAACACCAGGTGATGCAGAAGTCAGAGAAATTCTGAAGGCAGAGAACCTTTCTCCCATGACTTCATGGAATGTGCATCCCTGAGGGTAAGGTTTGCTAGATGGTTCCGCCTTATAGATACCTAAATATCAGAAAATAGTGCCATGATCTTCAATATTACCTATCTTGTATGCAGCTGCTATGTACTGAAGGAGCAATGTGCCGGCAGACCATAGTAAGACTATCAGAATTGAGCCAATACATTAGGAATGGGATGGTTAGTAGACACCCCTTTAATGCTGTAAAATCCACCAGCTGCCAAGAATACCGTGACCTGAATGTTAGATATTCCCAACTCCTTATCTGTTTTTCCATAGAGAGGATCATGTTGTGTGCTATGTATTTGAATTTCAGCTTTCCCAACCTAGGTATTCAGTTATAAATTGTGTATTTCTATCAAATAGAAACAAGGAGAAAAATTAAACTAGACAACAGAAGGATATATGTTATCTGAAGGGTACATGCTTGAGGCAACTGAGTTAGCTTGTTTCTTGATTTATTAAGTAACTCAGTTGGTATTCCTAACCTAAACACTAATTTTAGTATGCTTGCTCTGTCTCATATTGAGGGATTTGCTGATCATTCTCAAATACCTCCTCTAAACCCCCTTAAAGGTTTAGAAAGACTACAGGGAAATAAATCCATGACAACATGCCAAAGCCCATCACAGTGGGTGCTATTCTTTTTCATTTGATACAGGTCAGCTCAGGTCATTCAGTTGGAAAGTTAACATTGATGTAATTAACTGCAGTACACTGTTTTGTTTTTAATGGAGATATTCTTCCCATGTTTTATGTGTACATTTTATGACATACCCAAAGTAAAAAGGTATTGTTGGAGCATTAGAAAAGAATACAGCACAACTGACACATTGAATAAAAGGCTGCTTCCAGTTTAGTTTGATTCAAGAAAGAGGTAAAGATGATCTCACTGATAGCTAACAGAATTGGACAGTAGCAGTGGTGAAGTGATTGATGTTTATTTCAAACTTAAAACACATAGAACAAAGCAGAATACAGGAGCTCTGAATCTAAACTCACAAAAATCAGGAAAGAGAAAAAAAAAAAAAAAAGAAGTAATTCACTCTAACTCAAAATCTGGGCAGACAATCTAGTAACATTAACTGTGATGCCCACCCATCTGGACTTGAAACACCTGTGTTCTTCACTTATTTTAACACTGTTCTGTTGATGTTCAGGTCTGACCCAGAGGGTCTGTCACCACCTTAGGTAGTTTCCTCAGCATTGGAAGAAGGTGGTGAGAGAAATAAACATAAAAATGCAAGCAAATCTCAGCTGTAAAAGCAAAACGCTCATCTCAGGGAAAAGCCCTATGACTCTCTGGCTGGCTGGTCTCCTTCAAGATATGTCCATCATTTCTGTGCTATGATTAGTTACTAATACAGAATCATGGAATCATTTATGTTGGAAAAGATCTTTAAGATTATAGAGTCCAACTGTTAACCTAACACTGACAAGTCCACCACTAAACTGTATTTATTCCTCAGCACCACAGCTACATATCTTTTAAATACCTCCAGGGATGGTGACTCTGACACTTCCCTGGGCAGCCTGTTCCAGTAATAAAAACCCTTTCAGATAGGAATTTTTTCTTAATGTCCAACCTAAACTTCCACTGGTACAACTTGAGGCTCTTTCCTCCTATCACTTCTTACGTGGTTAAACAGACCAACCCCCACCTGACTACAACAACCTTTCAGGTAGTTGTAGAGAGTGATGAGTTCTCCCCTGAATCTCCTTTTCTCTAGGCTAAACAACCACCATTCCCTCAGCCACTCCTCATGCAACTTGTGCTCTAGACTCTTTACCAGCTTCATTGCCCTACTTTGTATGCAGTCCAGCTCCTCAATGTCCTTCTTACAGTGAGGGACCCAAAACTGAACACAACCTCACCAGTACTGAGTACAAGGGAACAATTACTTCCCTGGTCTAAATAAAATTAATTAATTGAAACCATGATTCAAACCAAACACTATAACTGGTTCAAAGCAACAATTTGAGAAGTGGGCCCATGCCAACTTCATGAAATTCAACAAGGCCAAGTGCAAGGTCATGTATCTGAGTTGGGGCAATCCCAAGGAAAAATACAGGCTGGGCAGAGTATGGATTGGGAGTAGTCTTGAGGAGAAAGACTTGGTGGTGCTGGTTGATGAAAAGCTGACATGACCCAAGAATGCACAACTGTAGCCCAGAAGGCCAACCGTATCCCAGGCTGCAGCAAAAGAAGCATGGTCAGCAGGTTGAGGGAGGTGATTATCCTCCTCTACTCTGTTTTTTTGAGACCTCACCTGGAGTATTGCATCCAGCTCTGAAACCCCCAACACAAGAAGGACATAAACCTGTTGGAATGGGTCCAGAGGAGGGCCACAAAGACAATCAGAGGGCTGAAGCACCTCTCCTACAAGGACAGGCTGAGAGAGTTGGGTCTGTTCAGCCTGGAGAAGAGATGGCTCCAGGGACACCTGATAGTGGCCTTCCAGTATCTGAATGCAGACTACAGGAAAGGTAGAGAGGGACTTTTTATAAGAGCATGTGGTAATAGGACAAGAAGCAATGGTTTAAAACTAGAGCAGGGTAGATTTAGATTAGAAATTGGGAATAAGTTCTTCACTCTGAGGGTGGTGAGATACTGGAAAAGGTTGCCCAGTAAAAGTTGTGGGTGTTCCATCACTGGATGTGTTCAAGACCAGATTGGACGGGGCTTTGACCAATCTGGTCTAGTGGGACATGTCCCTGTCCATGTCAGGGTGGTTAGAAGCAGACGACTTTCAAGGTCCCTTCCAACCCAAACCTTTTTATGTTGAAAATTAGAATCTCCCCAAATATTTACTGGTTCTAATTCTATATTCTTTAGTCCTGTGAGAATCTGGGGGGTATTTTGCTGTGGGACTCCCTTTTTGTTTGAGAATGTAAGTGAACTAGCCTCAGGCTCAGATTTTTTCAACACCTGCAGAATGATATTTCCTTTTGCTGTTCCCTCTCTAAAATAAAAATCAGGAACTGTTATTCCCAGTGTCCCTGCAGCTCACTCACTCACAATTAGAGAGGATGAAGGTACATAAGAAGCAGATTTAGAGTATTTAGTCTTTTCTACTAAGACTGTCCTGAAATCAACTAATAAAAAAATTAAAAAGAAAATTACAGCATGGTTTCAATTACCTTTCTCCCATTTATTTTCCTGTAAAATGTTGGTGTTTTTATTAGAGTTTGCTCTTGTAAGTTGTTTTTTTTTAAATTTTAAAATACAGGAAGTATCCAAAACAACATGTACAGCAGAAGAGAAAGAAATTCATACCAAATGTAACACACACACCCTGAAAAAAGCAAGGAAACAACTAAACAAAATAAAACAAAATAAAACAAACTATATCACAAAAAAAAAAAACCAAAACAAAACAAAAAGACAAAAACACACACAGAAAAAAAAAAAAAGACTACTATTTTTCAGTCACTTTCCTCCTTTTAGCTGTGTGCATATATCACACACACTCATACAGAGGCATATACAGTGTGTAACTCTGTATCTATCGGAAATATTTATCAAGACAAGATAAATTTTCATGTCAACATTTACATAGTTCAACACTAATGAGATGGGAAACAAAGTACATTTGAGAAATGCATAAAATCATGAACTTGATTTTGATCTCAGATGCACAACTTCAAGCCCAGTCTGTTTAAATTTATAGAGTTTTACTCCAGATTTATGCTTTTTTAATGGATCTTTAAGGACTGATGATTACTGCAGCTAATTACTCAGGCTAGAATAATCAGGATGCACTAAATTCAGCAGCATGAAGCAGTCCAGTCTTGGCTTGGTTTGGCTAGAGATTGGGCTCAAGAGTGAATGTAACATAAACAAAGACGATTCAGACAAATTATTTTACTGTGTAACTTTCCCCTTGTTCTCATTGAAGGGAAGCCATTTTAAGCAAATGAGAAAGAGTGAGTGCCTGAATGAATTTTTGGGAGGCATAACAGATACATGTAACAAAATGGAGTTTTGTCCAAAGAATTAATTTGTTGTCAGATTGGAAATGCTTTTATTGCCTCTCTAAAAAGCCTCAGGGTTGTTTTAAGTTAACATGTAACAAATGATACCTTGTAAAATTTACAGACTGCCAGAACGACAGACAGAATTCACAGCAGTTAAATTTCAAAAGCTGTAAAAACAATATGTTTAAAAAATAAGCTTAAGCTTACCTATCAACTTTGAGATAATAAAGGAATAACTGAACATGTACAGGCCATGCTGCCTACATCTGCAAAAGCTGAAAAAGTATTTTATCACATGGTGATGCTTTGGAAGAAAAGGAGTTGATAAGATAAATTAGATGAGACTTATTTCTTAGTTCTAGAGGCATGAAAATTTCAGACAGCAAAATAGCTTTGCAAGCCAAAATGAACTCTGCTGCTTTGCAGGCATGTAAAATAAAAAAGACAACTTCTGCTACTGCATGGGATGCTCTAGAAGCACACAAATCATCATGGACCATGAACTGCTCTGTTCCCTGCCTTTGGATAGAAAATCTTGCCTAAGACTTTCTGTTTCTATTCAGCTGGTAGATCGGGCTTCAGAAACAGAAGTGACAAGAAATAACTTTTTTTTAAGCACCTAGCAGGCCAATATGGGGTTTTAGTAGGGACAGTTTGCAGAGAGTCTAGAGAACCAGGCTTGTACCTCTGACATTAATATGAGCTCAGTTCAGTGGGAGATCAGGTTTCCAGCAGAGCTGGAAACAGTCCTGATCCCCCAAAATTGCAAGGATTTGGCAGTGTTTCATTTGTAACACAGAAGGAAAATGGGATTTAAAAAAAAAAATTAACCAAAAAGGTCTGTTTCCCTAAAAACATGATTTCAGGGCACCCAGTTTTATTTAGGTACTTATTCCTCACAATCTGGAGGATTTTCTCCCATAGCTCAAGCCAGCAACCTGACTGTAACAAAGCTTGAAATTCTGGTATGGGTTAACTTTTTATTTCTTTCTAACTTGTTTTGAGCAAGAAATTCCCAAAAAAAAGCCATGTTTTTTATCTTAATTATTTCTAAAAAATATTTCAGACTCAATGAAAGTTTTTTTTCAGTGTAACTTAAAGGGCCATTTGATCCTTTTGTGCTATCTTTAGTCTTTGAGTGAAATATCACTTTCCTTAGCACAAAGAATTTAATACCCAAAGCCCAACTGAAGGTTTGTGCAAACTTTCTGTATAACAGAAAACAAAAAACACAAAAGCAAGGTACAAGAGACTTAATCAGATTTTTTTTTCTCTTGCATTCCCTAAACAAAATAATTTGCCGCTTTTCTGTGAATCCAAAGGTTTGTGTGATTTAAGAAATCACAGAGAACTAGACAACTATTAGGAAGGTGTTAGGTCTGAATAGTTTCCAGTTCATCTCTTTACAAGAAAATAGTCTAACGTTTTGCCAATGAAAGAGTTTGCTATGATTGCATTGTGTTAAAAAAAAAAAAAAACAGGCTCCTACTTAGATATTAATCCCCTCCTATTCAAATACAAGGTGGCATACAGGATCACCAAACATATTGATTAGGAATTCTTAATAATTAATATGTTCAGTGTCATTTGTCCATTGCAAACTGAAAGGTTAAATTTATATTGCTGTTTATGATTAATGTTAGCAATCATAGCCAACAACAAGGTTTTGGTAACTGAGTGAGAAGAAGAAACAGAGTTGTTATCTTTGGTCTCTTCTTTCTTTGGTAAAGGTGGATGTGCATGTTACAAGAGATAAGGAACACTCCTCCAGGTGCGGAGAGAGGAGGCAGCAGTGGGGCAACAGCAGGAGAACTGCCCTCACCCAGGGGCAGGAACTGCCCTGCTGCAGGGATTCACAGGTAGGGTGCTCAGAGGGCTGGTTAAGCATAAGGCAAACAAAGGACAAAGGCACCCTGAGCCACGACTACCTTGCCTTCAGGTATTTTCTAGAAGCACTTTGCACTCTCCTACTAACACCATGAGGCAAGAAGACATCGCACAGCTCCTCTCTTCCACCCCAGTTGTGGCCACTCTTTCTCTAGAAAAGTTCTCTGACAAAATGCTGCCTTTGTTGGCACAGCTTAACCAATAGAAAGGGGACTGAAGTGTATCTTCTAACACTGAATCTGAGACTGACTTCAGTAATTCTGAATCCTTCTGCATTGTGGGAAAGTTCAAAGAGCAGCTCTGATCACTGTGACGTTGAATTTCTAAAAAACCTGTAACAGAATTAAGGGAAATAAATATGAATTATGGTATTCAAAGAAAAAGAATGAGATGGAAATATCTGGAGGGGTTTTTTTAGAGCATTTGGATAGAGGTGATCTGAGAAGAAGATGATAAAGGAAGCAGCCAAATCTGTAACTAGGAACAGAGGTTAAAAGTTTCCTTTTAAAATACTTCCAAATTTCAGTTACAGCTTATATGAGATTTAAGGATTGGAGTGAAATCATTGAGCTCCAGCTGACTTCATTAGAGCTGCTCATGTGAGGAAAGTGAGCAGGATTTGGCTATAAAGCAGAAAGGCCTTTGGCCTTGTTTTTATTGCCAAATATTTTCTAATTGATACTGCATGTAAACTCTGCCCTCTGCTAATACACTAAATAATCAATTCTGTCCAAGCCCATGGCTCATTTTCTGCCTAAGACATGATTTTGTTTGTATCACTGCCACAGGGATGATGAGGGAACGGAAAGGAGTTGTGCCGTTGGACTGCTCCTTCCTCATGCAGCACCATGCTTGTGTTATTCCACACTCACTAATGGAGAGGTCATGGCCCTCTTAGCTGCAGTCCCCTGGTAAATCCCCACCCAGATGTAATCCCCTGCACCTTGAATAAGATGAGATTCCTCTGCTTTCTACAAACACTGCATTATGTTCCTGCAACTACCAGCCAGCTTTAAAGACAGACTGATTAACCAAATCCTTACAAATTACACGTGACCTTTGGAAAGCTACTTAATTAGGGAGAATGTACTCCAGGGCTTGGAAATCCACAACGTCCTGAAGAGAAATGAGGAATACTTTGGGCATTTCAGCTAATTTTGGTAAATTGCAGTATAAACTTCAAGACAGGATTGTGATTTACTGGGCATTTTGCTCATTTTTTTTGATTAATACTGTTGTTTTGCAGCATTAAAAGCTTACTAAGGAAACATGTTCAACTTCAATAATTAAAGAGAATTTTCAGTGTATAAATCCCATGACTTAAGGCTAGTCTCTAAAGTCAAATTCTGTTTCTCAGCAGTTGCTTATTCTCTGATGGTATTCCTATATGTTTTATGAGACCAGCTGTATGAAAAAAGGTAGCTTAATGTTACACCCACTTCTCAGAAGCTGTCCACACCATCTCTCAGTTGCACAGTTCTTGGCGGTGATACTTGAAACTGACTCTACGTTGTTCTTTTTGTGTCTAGGAAACAATGAAACTACTGAAGAAGCTTGCGGTAACAGGTACTGATGATATCTAACGACTTATGAAAAACAGATTTTTCTGTTAATATTTGCTTCATTTGTCTTCCACTGTTATTGACTAATTTTGTAGTATTTACATTGGTTTCATAGGTCAGTTCAAAATCTAAGGAATTAAAATAGCAGAAAGAGTTACTCTTACATCTAACAGAATCTCTTGTCAAACAGAAGCCATAGCACTCTTAAAACATCTTTGAATTAACTTTTTTCTTTAAGTGAGGAAGATCTTAAAGCAACCCAAATCATACAGTGTTGGTGGAAAAAGCCCAGATACCAGGAATGTTGATGCATCTTTCCTATAATACATCATCCTTGTAGACAAAAGTAAGCACTTTATTACTTATCTAATTGTGACTTTCAGCCATTAGAGTTTCATTATGGTTTTTTATACTACATTCAAAATGTTATTTCCCCCACCTTGTGTTTCTCTTTGATAACTGAAACAGTTTGAGTGTTGTGAGTGCCACACAAAAGCATCAGCTCATTTGTTTTCTAATATTACTTCTGTGAGCACCCTTCAGTGATAAACAGCCTGTACAGACCACACACTCTATAACAGGACAGAGGGGGTGGGATTCTTCTCACTTAAATAACAATCCAGATGGCTTCTGGAAAGGTAGTCACTCTAAGCTCTTGTTAGAGTCAGTGTAGAGAAAGAGCCTCTTTTCATGTGTGATTCATTGGGTACTTCATACATTTGAGATTAATAATACCTTAGAAGTGCCTATTTGCAGATAACCACATATTTCAATAATTTCCTGTATTCCAGAATTAATAAAAAAATATATACACAAATTTGTGTATCCTACTTAATTTCCTCACTCAGCAGTTGTGTTTGCCTATATGTCCAGAAGACATGTCATTCTGATGTTCATCCTCCATAAACCGAGTCAGGATACAATTCCCCATCCATGTATATAAGCTATATCTCTCACTGTAGTATATGCAGCTTTGTTATACATATGGATAAAATGTACAGTACATTTAATATGATTTGCAAGATTTTATATATTTGACATATTTCTTGCTTGTCTCAGAGGACCGAGTCAACTAGTACCATCCCAATGGCTTTCAATTCACTATTACTGCTCCCCAGGCTTTTGTATTATCTGTACGATCCTTCTGATAATCTTAGGGTTTGTTGCAAGTCATTGACAAAAACAGTCAATGGCTAGGTTTGGGGACAAATTCCTGTTAGAAACTGAACAAAGATTCCACATCTAGTGTTAAACTGGTATCTGTCTGATCTCAAAATGCTTTACAATGTTGCATGTATGCTATTCCTAGATTTTTAGTAGTAAATCTGCAGGATACACATTCAAATAATTGAATTTAAAGATACTGCTACAACATTACTGCTATTATCAGCAAACCTAGCAGATTATTTAAAAAAAAAAAAAAAAAAGGAGAGAAAACAAAACCAAGTGACCTACGCTGTCTTTTCCACTAATAGCATCAGTGTAGTTCTATGATTTCCTAATTACAGTGTTTGGCTGTAAAAAGAATTGGAATGAACATAAGACAAATCTACCTTCTTAGCAGAAGAAATCTACCTCCTTACCGGTGCCAGACATAACTACTTTCCATAGTGAAAAGGGTTTATAATCTTTCATGTATTCAAGCATATAATGCACACAGTCACATGTAAAACATCTGTGTTCTTGTCTGCCCATGCATGTATGTATGCTGAATTAAAAAATGTCTTGGCACACGTTTGCTCTCAAACTTCATCTAAGGGTAGAGAACCTCTTGTTAGTCAAGTCTGATACAGAAGATACCAATTGTCCCACCCTCTTTATGGAGTCTCTCTGAGTTGTTTTATATGGATACTAGTGATACCCTTTATTAATTATTGTGTGGATCTTGTAGACTCCATTCTCTGAATAAGGATCTATCTAATGTGTTCGTAAGTCTTCTGACTTCTTATGTGGGTAATCTTACAGCATTGGTGCATGACACAGCCACGTGTTAATACACAAAATATCCTGAAGACCAGGTGCTCTGCCAATATCTATCATTAGTTTCAGTATGTGTTCATTTCAGCACTAGGGTTTTTTATTTTTTTAAATTCTAATTAATTAGATTAACAATTAAACAATTAACAAGATTAACAGTTCCTCCAGAATCTAAACCAATAATCTCATTAGTATTTCTTCCCTCAGAAACACCAATTTACCCAAATTGATACAGGTTATCAGAAAGGAAAACACTTGACAAATTTCCATTGTATTTAAGTTGCTTTTTTTTTAAATTCTAAAATGCTGTGTTACAATATTTTCTCAACAAAAGATCTTTTTTTCCTGATTAAGAGAACCTTACTTATAGCAGCTAAGAAAAATATTTCAAACGTGCCACCTAAACCAATTTATTTTCAAAATTGTCAGAAAGAAACTATTCAATTTGATGTCACTTTAATGTTCATCTCTGTGTGTGCATTTTACATATGATACACATAAAAATAAGAAAGTATATATCTGTGTTAAATCGGATTAAAGATGTTGAATAGCAAATCCTTAAGGAGAATATAAGAACAAACAGTTATGCATCTTCAGACTACCTTCTGACATGCAGGAATTTATTGCTTAGTGAGTACCAATCATGTAATAAGTATTCATGACTTTTCTTCCAGGACATAATCTCTGGTTTTGAACATATGCTAAGTTTTACCTTCTACAGCAATTTATAATGATGCATTTCAAGTATAGCTATGCATTTTATGCCACTTACAAGCTTCATTTCATGCTCACAAGACTTTTTTCATTTGAAACAATAAATAATTGCCTACCTACCTTCTCAGCAGCTCTCATTGTAGCCAGCCATACATATGTTTCCTAGGCTGAAAAAAACCTTGAAAACTCTATTTATTGTTCCTTATACAAAATCTGTTCTTTATCTTTTAAATTCATTTCTTAAACACTTTTGACAGTCCAATTTTTCATTCTGGTTTAGTCTGGGAAAAATGTTTGAAATATTAACAAAAAAAATGTTTGGGGATGGGAAAATCATTTTCTGTCCAGCTCTAACTTTCAATCCCATGTTACTGTCAAGTGCAAAACGTACAAAATCCACCAACATGTATAATACATCTGGAAGTAGGTACTTCAACCTAGAGAAAGACTTAGATAATAACATAAATTTACTCTTCCTGACTTCCTCAGGTGATTTGTTGCCACATAACCTTCTTCTATTTTATTTTCGTTAAATGTATTTACCATTAATAATTATTACCATCTGTTTGAGTTGGGCTCCAAAGTGTAGTTCTGTAAATTAGAAGTAACTTAGCAGAAATCAATACGATTTTTGCTTTACATGATAAATTTGGCTATATTCTACTCTTTTCACTCATGTCTTCTAGAACTTTTCTGGGGAATAAATAAATAAATAAATAAAAGTTACCTTAGAAGTCAAGTCACTATCATGAGTAACAGTTCCTAAAGGGCATTAACATTTATGGACACTCAAATTAAAGTGTGCAATTTCGGAAAATATTTAACACACCTTCAGAAGATGAGGCCACTTTCAAATAGATTATGTCCACATATTAAACAAAACCAAAAATATTTTTTGAAATTCAAATGGTCTTCTGCATTGATTCTGCAAGCTTACCATTTCAACCATACCAAAGCCTCCACTGCTAGTAACCAACATGATGCTGGATGTTTTATGTAGCATCTGCATAAGAAGTAAAAGGTTTTATAGTTATTTACTGAAAGATTAAGTAAAATAAGTTAGGTATCAGACAAAGCCAATTAATTGAAAGGATGTATCTATAGAAAAATAAACTATGAAAAAAAAGGAATGTATCTCCTGATACCTTCAAACCAGGGACTATGCAATAGGTAACAATCACTGCTATAGAAGACATTACACAGGAAGAGATTACCCCTTCTACTTTACTTTTTTTGGGGGGATATTTTTGGTTTTTTGTTGTTGTTGTTTTTCCCCCCCAACTCTGAGGATTTATCCGTGGGATAAGCTGTCATGGGTGTCTTTATAGAATATGACAGATTGACATGCACTTCAAATATGGAGCTACAGACTGAATGACAAAAACAAGAAGATGACAATTGAATTAAGTGCACAAGAAAACTGAGGAAGAAACAAAAAATTGTGCATGGCAATACATAAACCAAAGAAATTATTATTCAGCAACTATTTTTTATTAAACTCCATTAATCCACATCCTGTTTAAAAATATCTATTTTTTATGTTAATTTAGAACTACAAGACAATTAGTACTTGCCTACATTTAGCCCATATCCAGAGCAAAACTACAGCAGTTGTTCTATCACTCAGTGACCCTTCCACAAACCAGAAGGGGAATCAGGAAAAGGAGAGGGCCCTCATGGCTTGAAATGAAAACAGACTTAATGAAACATCAAAATTAAGACCAGTGCTATAGTATACAAAAGTTGTAGTATAAAAAAAGTATACAAAGTTATAGTCAGCCCAGCAAATGTATAGCAGTCACAATAAATAGGAAGACAGTAATCAGGAGCAGAATGGTAAACAAGACCCTCCAGGGATGGGGAGGAGGGCATGGAAAAGGGTCAGAAACACATACACACAGATCCTTACTTACCCCTTTATAATGAGCATGAGGTTAATGGTCTGGGATACACCTGTGAGCAATCCTGGGTCAGCTGCCCTGGCTTTTGCCCACCCCATCTTGAGCTCCCAGCTGACTCAAAACTGCTACTGGCCTGTGATTCTGTCTCAGCAAAACCAGGGCACTATCTAATATATATGACCTACAAAATCTAGTAATAAAATACTTTATCAGAGATGATAGTGGTGCATGTGTCTTTCCAGCCTTGTTAGATTTTGTGTCACAAAAAGTATTCAAGATAAAGACCACCCCTTTAAGTGTTTTTAAAACTGGACAGTATACCAGAAGAAAGGGGGAAGAAGGGAGTGACAGAGGTTCAGTGATTCACTTGGGTCAGATTGAGGAGACTTACACTGTAGGTCCATAACATAAAGTTTAATTCTTAATCCCCTGACTAAAACTATATATGATGTACTTAAAGGAATGAGAAGGGAAAGGAGGGAGAGGGAGAGAGGGTAGATAAAGTTCCAGATCACCAGCCAGGTTCCAGTGATGTCTCACCTGGTCCATTCCTTCAGGGGTTTCAGTGGTGGGTGCACACCTACCAGTGTACTTGAGTTCTTTTTCATCCCCTGCTAAGAGGGGTGTTGCTTGACGTATCTCTTAATTTGCATGGGAATTGTGGAGAGGCAGTGCTAATTTACATAGGAAGCATAGAGAGGTGGTAACCACCATTCCTTTCATGTGCAGGAGGTGGAAGGACAGCATCAACCCTATCCGCTCATGGAATTAGTGGTTGCGGATACCCTGTATTTTATTATCCTTTGCCTGGTAAGCAGCACATACGCAAACTTGGCAAGGGGACAAGGCCACCTATCCTCTGATGTACTTCATTCCAGCCTTAACTAGAATGTTTTGTCCCTTGTTCTAACCACAAGACTGTTTCTTACATCAACTCATTCAGGTCAGAGTGTTCCTCACACAATGTCTGAGACAACAACTCATTCAGATCAGAGTTTGATAGAGGATTTCCATTCTGTTTAGCATTTCAAACACAATTGCAATGTTCCATTTACCTTCAACCATAACACTTGCTCTTTCTCAGTTAGAAGGACTCATCCTTTCCATTTGAAAACCCTGCAGTCTGAGAGTCAGCTTTGATAGCTCTCTTCCAGATCCCACATCCAGGCTGAGACCTATTCCTTCTGCATCAAGCCTCTAGCACAGTTAAGCTTTCATGCCTCAATTCCTGAAAGCTTCCTTCTGGTCTTGAAAAATGAATGAGTTTTGTATTTGTTTGTAAGGATTTAATCATGAGTAGGGAAGGATTATAAGATCAGTTATGAGAGTACAGGACTGTTGTGACCACAAAGACAAAATACTTTGCTTGTTTCAGGGGACAGAAGGCATGCAAACAGACTGAGAAAATTATCTTCGTTCTAGTTTGATGGTTGACATATGGAAAAAAAAAAAAAAAAAATCCTTCTGTTACCTTGTTTGAAGAACTTCCATCTTTGATGGCCACTAATTTTTCACAGCTGCAAGACAACAAAAAATACAGTTAAGTTCCTGACGTGTAACACATCAGTTTTTGTGGTGATCAGCTTTTGTCCTTATCCACCTACCCCTGTCTTATCCTGAGGATGCAAGCCCCTTTTTTACTTTATGTGTGCTCCACCATGAAAAATACTCAACAGCCTAGTTCACAGACAAGGTTCTTTGGTACTAAAGTTACACATATCATAACATTAACATCAATTATCACAGTAAAATCATGGTGACTTGTTGGAATAAGCTGTGTGTCCATCTCTCAAGACATAATAAGCTAATATGGTTCAAAGATCCATTTGCTAAAATATGCAATATCACAATAAAACACACCAAAATGGAAATAAACTGGAAATACTAGAAATCCCAGAAATTAAATTTACTACTAGAAACACACCTTGGAGTGAAATTATTGAGAGAGTTCAATGATATTCTATAAATTCAGAATATATTTACATTGATATTCATATGCATTACTGTGGTGTTTTGACCTTGTCTGGACGCCAGGTGCCCACCAAGCTGCTCTTCAGCTCCCCTCCTTTCAGCCGGACCAGGGGGAAGAAAATAAGATGAAACTCATGGGTTAAGACAAAAGCAGTTTAATGAAGAAGCAAAGCAATGATGTGTGTGGAAGCAAAAGAAAAGAAAGATTTATTCTCTACTTCCCACAAGCAGGTGATGTCTGGACCTTTCCAGGAAGCAGGGCTGCAAACGCATTGCGGTTGCTCTGGAGGACAAGCTAATGCCCCTGTCTTCTCCTCCTTTTCCTAGCTTTTATAGTTCAGCTGACGTCATATGGTATGGAATATCCTTTTGGTCAGTTTGTTTTAGCTGTCCCAGTCGTGTCCCCTCCCAAGATCTTGTCCACCCCATTCCACTGCAGGGGGGAATGTTGAAAACCAGCCTTGGTGATGTGCGAGCCCTGCCCAGCAGCAGCCACAACACGGGTGTGTTATCAGCATCTTTCCAGTTCTCAGTGCAAAGCACAGCACTGGGAGGGCTGCTATGGAGAAAATTAACTCCAGCTCAGTCAGACTAATTCTCAATTAGTTTATCCGTCAATTCTTCTTTATGTTAACATATGCACATATATTCTTTTCAAAATCACAATATGCTGGGTGCTAGCATATGATCTTGAAATATGTGGGGAGGGGGGGTGTTAATATAAAATATGGCTAAAGTGATTAATAATAGCCCTAAATAATTTTAAAAGCCAAATTAATTGGATGCCAATCAGAGCTATTGCAGGAGTATAGGGTGGAAAAAACTCAGTTCCCTATTGTGCGTGAGAGAAACCTCAGATGAAAATCTTGCCTCTTTTCACTCAGGAAAAGCAGGAAAAAGTCTTCCATAAGTCAGACGCAGAAAACTTTCCCTCAGCCTGAAAAACTCAGTTTTCACTTTGATATAATGATGTTCACACATTTTCTCCACTAGATGCCCTTATCACAGGTAACTGGACCATAAGCAAATTGTGAAATTCTGAAAGCTGCTGTAAAACAGAATCACCATCCTCAGGTTCATTTTTCTGTCTGCAGAACATATGTAACAGGAGGGGGGAAAAAGCAATAAGCACAAGAGAAATAGGAATGTCTTTACACTGCAAGACTTTCTAATAATTATAAAACCACTTCGCATCCACTTGCATTTATGAAATAAAAATGTTTAATAAATCAATGAAGTAAGCAATATATTATTCTAGGTTTCAGCAGAACTACTCTACTGATAGCATAGACTGCACAGCATACTAGTACCTTAACTCTGAAATATATTCATATTTGAGATTGTCCTTCTAGCTAAAAATAGCTCTTCTTGTAAGATATTTCCCTTTTCTGTACAACTGTAAAGTATATCTATGTAGCACAATATGGCACAGTGATACAAATAGCTAAATTACTGCTGAGCAACCTAAAGCAAAGATGTGTGCACAATTAAAGGCTCAGATCCTGGAAGCAGAAAAGCCAGGTTAATGTGTCACTGCCTCTTCTCACAGCATCTCACTGGGGACAGCAACACAGCTACAGCTTTTCTGTTTCCAGAGCTATTATGTTTAAAGAACCTACAAAACACTGGTATGCAGGCTGGAGTCAAGCCTTGAAGGTGGTGAATTTCATTTTACATAAGTATTTTCTCAATTCTTGTACAACAATAATAATAATAAATAATTAAAAAAAAAAAGTCAGTGAAAATCATTTGGTGTGATCAAGTAGCTAAATGCTTTAAAGGGCTTCTTGCACATTTGTAACATACTTACTGAAAACGATTGGAGGGGTGAGATGAGGACACTGGTAGAGAGATGAGAGGCAGATTCCTTAATTCAATTTCACATCAAAGTCCTTTCCAAACAGCGGCAACGGTTTCAAAAGCCCTTGCATAGCCTATGCAGCTGTCTTCTAGCTCCTCTCACAAGGCTCCTTTCAAGTGTGTGTCTACTCTTACCTGGTCAAGAAATATTATAACTTCATAGAATGTCATCAGGATAATGTGCTGCATTCCTCTTCTGCAAAGTCACCTCAGTTAGAAGCCCTATAATATTATTACTAATAATTTTGGATCTAATACTCTCTTACACTGGGGGGGGGGGGAATTAATAAATACAAGGAAAGGAAAAAAGTGAAAATCTAAATTGTAGAGTGTAGAGGCTGTGCAAGGGTATGAATGACAAGGATATATTTACTACCTTCAGTAGTTAGTTAGTTAGTTATATTCTGTCAATCACAGCTGGGGGGAATGGATCTGCTTTGTTAAAGAAATATGTGATATTTTATGTTAGAAACCTAGGCTGAGACATGAAAAGATAACTTGCATGCCAGGCTTTGAATTGATATGAGTGGCTAACATTTATGAGAGCTGAAACCTTTCCCAGAGCTGGATCCACTGCTGCCATCCCAGACTGTTATCGCTGAAGCTTGAAACTTGTGTAACATCCCACGTTTTGCTTAGTTCTGAGTCCTCAACCCTCTGTCCTACTGAACATGAAAACAAATGCTGAAAGCAAGAAACACTCTAGATTGGGGTCTATATTCTGTTATTTGGGAAGGTTTCTGTGTGCCCTGTATGTGTGACAAAACTGCACAATATTCTAAAATTACACTAGATACCAAAATAACTGAAAATCTGTTCTTGAAAATATGAAATCTGGACTTCTCCTTAGGGCAAAAGACACATTATTCAGCCTAATGAAAATGAAACCAGTGGAGTAAAGCATCACTCATAATTAATAAGACCGTCACTCTCTAAACAAACCCTTTTAGTCCTGTGTTTCTAAAGAGTTGGCTCTTTCCAAGGTGCCACTGAAATATTTTCTTCAGCAGCACCTCACAGAAGACTATAAATGCAGCACACATGTTCTCATGGCATCTGCAGCTACTCAAATAATGGCTTATAACAGACTGTGAAAACCAGAAGACTCCTGATTGTGATGCCTTCATACAAAATAAACCTTGGGCTATTTACCATTCTTCTGATGTGTGGCCATTAAGGCCACAGATTGGGTGGGCAG
The DNA here is from genome assembly GCA_025345505.1 of Todiramphus chloris collaris. NCBI lineage: Eukaryota > Metazoa > Chordata > Aves > Coraciiformes > Alcedinidae > Todiramphus > Todiramphus chloris. The sequence continues at coordinate 19,982,880 of JANVCC010000018.1, forward strand.
GAGTTTGTAGGGAAACACATCTGGGACAGCTGACCTCAACTGACCAAAGGGATATTCTACAACCTATGATGTCATGCTCAGCAATAAAAAGCTCAGGGAATGGAGGAAAAAGGGTGTTGCTCATGATTATGACATTTGTATTCCCATGAAATGTTACAGATTCTGAGGCCCTGCCTTCCAAGAAGGGCTGGATACCTCCCAGTGAGAAGCAGTGAATTAGTTCCTCTTTTTACTTTGCTTGAACACATACCTTTTGCTTTCCCTATCAAAATTTCACTATCTCCATCCATGAGTCTTCTTTCCTTCCTTGTATTTTTATTCTGCCCCACAGGAGAAGATAGTGATCAAGAGGCTAAGTGGGTGTTCGGCTGGTAGCTGGGGTCAACTCACCACAAATGCTTATCACTATCATGCTTACTGTGCTTTCACAACATCAGTAATGTTTCTAAAATAGTTGTCACACTCTTCCAAAAGCTAACAGCTCTCAGTAGCATGGCTTTTTAATCTAATCAGGTAATCTTAAAATATACACATCAAACCTTATGGCTCAGTAGTTGCCTATTTTCTACCTCACACATGTGACGATGAAATATGGTCTATACAAACATAGTTTCTGCTTTATTGATTTTTTTTTTTTAAATGTCCCAGCAATTCTAAAGTAACTACATAATCAACATAGCAATCAAAATATTTAGTAAAAGACATACCTCATCCCATGTATTTTGATAATGCTAATGAGAAATATAAAAAAGTTATCTTCATTTTAGGGTGTAGCAATTTAACTATGTAAAAATGGAGAGCTGCTATACATGGACTTTTCAGAGAATTACTTGTTCCTGTAGAATTAATTTTACAACACCCCTTCCCCCCTACACCAGCTTTCTATCTGATTGTCTGGGAAATGAGAAATATAACTCTACTGTTCTATTTCTAAGATGTAAGCCTGCCTTCGATCCCAATGCTATATACAAGTATGTCATTAGTAAGTCAGAGAAATTTAACTTTCAGTCATATTGCTATAAAAATACTATTTTTCTTTTCTGACTTTTTGCACAGTTTTTTTTACGCTCTGAGAGAAAATGCCATCAGCTTATAGCTTTGGCAGACCTAAACTCTCCTGCCACACTGTCTGATGGCCATTGCGTGACATTCAGAGGCTTTCTGGTTGATGAGGGGAGAGTTCATTTGCAACCATGCTGATCAAGATCAGGATTCCAAATGCATATACTTTTCCTTAGTATGTATTTATGTTCTATCTACTCAACTTCCTCAGCAGTACAGAACTCCTAAAAATGAAATATGTATCTATGGAAGATTAGTAGGGAGGTTTAAGTTTGATTTTGTATTTTTGCATTCTTTTCTTTCTTTGAGTAACAGAAGACTTGGAAAACTTGTCTGTGTTTTATAAAAAATTCCACTTCATATTTTTGCAAGTATTTTAAAGTAAAGGAGATTTGATTCCCAGAGATGATTTATGGGCAGTTAAAATGCTCAACAAATTTTCAGTTATTATAATATCCATCTTCACTCTCCAGAAATAATTGTACCTATGCAGCTTTTACATATTTTTTCCCCAACAAGTTTTAAAAGACCAATATTTTAAGTTTGTAAATCTTAAAATGTTTTTTAAGAATTGCCAATGTAAACCCACATACAGATTATTTGTAAGCATATTCCCTCAAAAAAAAAAAAAAAAAAAAGTCAATTTTAGAAAAGAATAGCTTGGAGATTATATCAAAATCTTAGTCATCAGAAACCATGTCATCTACAACAAGTAAACCTCAAAAAGGACAGAGTGGAAGCTGCTGAGTAACTAATCTGTTTAAATTTTGATGTATCTATTTTTATTTGAATAACAGTGAGAAGTGAATGGGATTCAGGCACCTAAAGCTGACAAAGACTCATGAAAATCTCATCTAGATAGTATTTTAAATCTTTATTGATCGACCCACATTGATCAAACTGAAGTGCACCAGACTGCCCTCTGGAGACTCCCAAATCCCTCTACTTGTGGCTGACAGAGTATCACAGGATTAGCTCCCCCCGTACCTAAAAACAGACACAAATAAAGTGCCTAAATTAGTGGGTTAGGCCAAACCTACAAATAATGTCTACATATATGTCAGTTTTCAAAGGTCTTTTGCTGTTTATTCACACAGCACGAATACACAGTGGCAAACAGGAAGCAAAGAAGTTTTTGTTGAAAACAGTCAAAAAGTACTTGGAAGTAACGAGTAACCCGATTGGCTCATTACAGGTTCATTTGTCACAGGAAAGTTAACCCTTCAACAAATATTGTTAAGAATGAACCATTTGATCAGGTGTAGTTTGGAGGTGGATTTCATTTCAGGTAACTGCCTCAAAATAATTATCTGTGATTTATTTGCATATCTAGACTTCTTTGGTCTGAAGACAATAAGCCACCTTGAAAAGAGTCATTGACACATTTGCAGTTCTTCCAGCATTTATCAGGTGTGATTCATGTTTTAAGCACACTAGTATGCCTGGGTCTAATTTTACTGAATCTGTTCAGTCATTCAGTTACTCAGAGTGATAGAAATAAGGATGTAGTCCTTAGTATGTATGGAGTCCTGAAATATGCTGCCTCGTTTTCCTCTATATTCCACCTCAACTTTTTTTTTTTTTTGCCCTTCCTACTCATTAGCATTTTTCCCCTTGACTTCTACTATTTCTTACAGGGCTTAATACTTTGATTAATTTTTTTTGTACAGTTATTTGCCTGTGGAAATTTTCCTTCCTTATCTTCTTTTTCATTTCCCAGTAACCTAACTCCTTTTTCTTTTTAAACTTTCCTTTTGTTCAGCCATAATAGAGATGCCCAACCAGCTCCCCCCACTTTCAGATTCCCTCTGTACCTTTTTACTAACCTTTCTCTTCTGTTTGGACCCAATCCTGCTCTACTAACATTTCTTGGGGTTTGAGTTCTTTTTTTTGTTTGGTTTGGGCTTTTCTGTTTTATGATATTTTTTGGTTTGGGGAGGAGAAATGATACTTCTGTCTGTGATGTTTGGGCAGTACAAAAAGTACATCCCTTTGTTCCTGTCTTTTTCTCAATGGATTAGAAAGAATAAAACCCTGTGTGTTGGGAAATGGAACACAAACCTGGGAATCATTTGGACAAGATATTGGCAGACATTTTATTATCACACTGCCTCTGCTTATCAGAAGGAACATAACTGTTTATCTGGAGGGAGCTATGTCGGGTAGTGCTTTCACACCATGGGACTTTTTAGAAATATGACAGGATATATAGCCAGGTGTAAGGAAACTCTAACGCAGGATGTCCTGCTGAATGTGTTATAGGAATTAGGCTGTGAACTGAACAGTTCCTTGGTGTCACTGGGAGAGTACAGGCAGCAATTAAGACCAGTTGCTAAATGCATCCCAGTCGTGCAATTAAACAGATGAGTTGCTGGAATTCCCTTATGTCATTCTTGCTTCTTCAGTCCATGGTATGAACAATTGAATGTCCTGGCAGTCACTTATTTCATTTCCTGACCATTTTAGCTTCCAGAGTGAAAAAGATCTGAATTTTGGAGTGAAACTCAGACACCAAAATGCAATGCAATGAATTGGCACTCAGGTGGATTGTTTGCTGTCTCCCTTATGTACAGATGGATAAGGCAGATTGAGAACTATAACCTATCAGTCTTGACATCAGGGTGCATATGAAACAAACACTCTTTTTTTTGTCCATTCATTCCACTACCGAGATTCAGGAGCAGTACAGTACTATGACAACTGGCTAGTGACAGCTGGGAAGTACAAAATCCTACAAACAAATGAAGCATGTATAAATACATGGCATATGTTGCCTTCTGTGCAGAATTTAGCTGGACACAGGAGAGGAAAAAAAAAGCATCCTGGCCCCAAAAATGGTTTGTTTACTTTAAATAAATTAATTCCACATTTTCAATTAATCAAATTTTAATAGCCACAACAGGGGCCAGAGCTTAGTACAGAATGAGAATCATGATGTATTCTGGGAAAATTCCTGTTGAGAACCTGCTGTGTTATGAGGGGCAAGGCCAAACAGTTAAAAACAAAGAAAAAACCCACCTCTAAAAACAAACAAACAAACAAACAAAAAAGTAGAGTTATTGTTTGCATTTGACAAATCAAATCCAGAAAGTTTGCTTCATCTACATATCGAGGAAAAGAAGGTTTGAATATCACCAGAGAAAAGAATCTGGGATAATTCTTAGTCCCACCATAAGTTTGATTGCTTGTTTCCACTTTAAGTTGTCATGCCTGAGGTTCTGCAGGAAGGAATGGAAAAGACGGTACTCTAAAAACACATAGACAGCAAGGCAAAATAAAAGCTTGTGCTGAGCCATTTCATTAAAGAAAAGAAGATAGGCTTGTGCAATGACTGATTAATCAGAGGGTTGTCTAATCATTGTCACAGTTAACATATAATTGTTAAGCTTGATGTTCACATCAAATCGTGTTGTGGAGAGTGCTTGGAATTCTTTCAATAGAACAGAAAAGGGCTTATGGTACTTTGTAAGTTAAACTTTTACTACTCTTCTTGGCCAATAGAGCTCAGATGAATGCTGTGTGCCTTTCAGGAGGTTGGGTCCTGTCATACAGTTGCCAAATAGCTTCCTCACAATAAATATACTTTCTATTTATCGGTAAGGACAAATACTAGAGAGAAAACAAAAGTAAACAAGTTGCCCACATACCTATCATAGCCCAAAATTATCACCATTTTGTTACGGCCTTGAGAAACCTTTCACAGTTCATAGCTCAAACTTAATTTTTCTTTTTTTGCTTTTCTTCCCAAAGGCGTATACACCTTCTAAACCCCCATAGAGGGGTAGTTTCCTTTTACTTTGTCCTTTGACTTTGGTTTTCTTTCACCATATCACGGTTTAGGGTCAGGGCAGCCCCTTAGACCTATAACAGACTCTCTGTTAACACCCCTCCCTCCCCAAAGGGGAAGAGAAAGAGAATAAAGGAGAGAGACTTAGCAATTAGAAAAGGAAACAAGAACAGCTTTAATGAAAATGAAATTAATAATTATAAAAATGGAATATATACAAATATATACAAAACCAGTATCAAACCCAACCCCTCTGACGGGTAGTTACATCACTGTCACCACTGATGCTGTGGAGCAGGCACCGGGGGAGTCCCAGACTGGGCCCTGCAGCAGACGGGAGCTGTGTTCAGGAGCTGGATTCTGGTACCTGGTTCAGGAACACACAGACCGGGATCGAAGGCGGAATGGACAGAGTCCTCCTTGGGTGCTCCAAGGGAGGAACTGAAAGAGGACCCAAGCCAAGCCAAACAAAGCTGGCAAAGCAGTCCAAAAGGGGAGAAGAAGAGCCCAAAGACCCTTGGGATCCTCAGCACTAAATCGAATGTGACGTATATGGGCTGGAATCCCTCGTTGGTCAGTTTAGGGTCACCTGTCCTGTCCTCTCCTCCCTGCAGGTGCAGCCTTTCACTTTCTGCACCCCACAATGTGGTACACAAGACCCAGCAGTGGCCTTGGTCTGCACACCAACCCTTGGTACTAACTCTAAACATGGGGTGTTATCACTGCTAGAAGCAGACACTGTCTGTGAGAACAGGCTGCTAACTTCAGACAGTGCAGTTAGAAGAACTGAGCTGAAAAGTAAAATTACTGAACAGAATAAGTTCCATTTTCACTCAAACCAGGACACACCAAAACATGTTTTATGGTCAGGCTGGAGAAGCTGGGGCAATAATCATAGTTCTTAGTGTAAGCATTGGCCCTTTATAATTCTGTTATATATAATAATAACTGTTTGCTGGAGGATGCCTATTTTCTGCATAGTTTTCAGAAGACCCACTCTTGATATAAAACATTTACGCATTGCTGAAAAGTCATAATCTTTACTTCTAATCTGATCTTATGTAACTGTCAGAGTCACCTCTGGTCCTTGTACCATTTCTCCATGTTATTCTATAATGCCCTCCACCATCATATTTCTGCTCCTTGGATAGTCATTTAGAAACGTCTAAGGGCAAGTTACCATGTATTATTGCCTTTAGTAAGCTAACCAAGCCAAAATTTTAAACTTTTTTTGATAGAAGACACATTTTTCAACTCAGTGTTCATTCCCATAGCTTTCTTGGAAACGTTTAGTTCCTAAAATCTTACTCAAACAGGTTCTGTTTGTTCCAAATGCCATGTATCAGAGAAAGATTACATTTATTCAGACACAAGTGAATTGTTTGCATAACGAGATACACACTTCTGACAGTACACCTCTGCAAAACTTGGTGGGAAATTAAGCCATTTAAACATTTTATTTTAAATACCAGAGTCACTATGGAAGGAAAGAACAAGGGTAGATTCTGCAGAATTCTTGGAAACTGTGTACAAAAAGCAGCTAAGCCAAGCATGTTTGTGTAGGAAAGATCCAAGAAGTTATAGCATAATTTTAACTGAAACATTAGTCTAAAACATCAAGACAATAAATTTGAATAATTGTCTATATATGGAGACATTTCTGATTGGCAGTTCCTGGTTAACTCCATGCTCTGGTATTTACATCACACAAAAAATACTGCCCGCATATGGAGATAACCAGAAACAGTTACAGAAACAACTTTAGTTTAGACATGTGGCTGTGACCAGAGCTTTCACACTGCACTTGTTAGAGCTAATTAGGAAGGTTTGACTTTCCCAGCAGCTTTTTCCACACTGTAGAATGATGCTTGTCTGATTTTGTAATGACAATGCTTTGAAAAAAGTTGAAGAGCTCTCATATTTCTTAAACAAAAACAAACAAACAAAACAAAAAACCACACTCACACACACAAAACAAAACCCAAAAAGCAAAAAAAAAAAAAAAAAAACCAAACACACACACAAAAACCCCAAACCAAAACACCATATGGAAAGAGTCTAATACACGATAATGCAGTATAAGTATCAGACTGTGGGAGGTAGGAACCCTTAAATAAAACAAGTTTCTGCCTACCATGACTGAGTTGCTCGGGAAGCTTATAATGGCTTACAACTTAAAGGGGTTTAGTATAACAAATCAGAAAGATGGAACTTATTTACTGATTGAATTCTGTGGGAAAATACTGCAGAAATGTTATCCTTGGATGTGAAAGGTTAGCGTTTGTACAGAATACCCAGAAAACCCGGAGGGAATTCCAGCACAGGGAATACAAGCCATCTTACTTACAATTTGAACAGAAGGAAACTCTGGAAACACACCCAGTGAATAGGGCACTTTTGCTTGTGCTTCTAAACAGAAAACAAAACAAAAAACAACAACAACAAAAAACCACACAAACAAACAACAAAAACAAAACAAACAAGACAAAATGCAAACAAAACAAAACTCGGCATTAGTGACACTAAATAAATTCATTCAACGTAGTAACACCTGCTACCTTTCATCTAACCATACTTCCCAGCAAGCCATTATACTCAAAGCCCACATTTTTCCCCCCATCAGACTCTCATCTCTTTATGATTTGCTCATGCACATGGAGTTTTGAACAAGTCCAATTCATGAATAGAGTAAGGCACTGGACTGAGTTTGGGAATAACTCAGACTGTGGCTCATTGCTGTATGCCTGGTGGGGCTCAGACCAGTATCTGAGCATCTATGTACTTAAATTATTAGATGGCAGTTTAGCATCCTCTCATTACTCCCAAGTAATTAGGAGTAATTATTATTATTTTTCACTGTTTTGCACTGAAGCCTATAGTTAGGCTTCAGAAATGTTTTGATTGGCTTGTGCAGAGCATGAGATCTGAGGTGCTGTCAATGTCAGTCTTCCAATGAAAGAGAACTAATGATGTGAGTCAGCTACCCTTCTAGAAATTTTTTCTCCACAATGTTTGTCTGGAGTTATCTATGCACAGGTTGACTTCTCTTGAGATAGCGTAGTTTAAATGAGAGTGATCAAACATTGAAACAATGTTCAAGCCACACACAAACATACATGTCTCAAGTACAATGTACCACTTATTTCAAGCAACAGATTCCCATGTGTGCAGATGTCAAATAACGAGGCAACACAAATAAGATCCTACCATAACATATCACAGGAAACAAGCCCTATATATTTGTTAAAATTCATCCTGTGCAACTGCACATGTTTATTGTAGGATAAGAAGAGCTGCTCATGGAAGTGGTAGATTTTTTCTGTTGATTATAAAATGAATTTAAAATGACTAGTTTAGACTTAGATAATTAATTTTAAATATCTAAGCTAACTAATATAAATTTTACCCCCATATCATAGTCTTTGAAGAAAAATGGTCATAGATTGTGCCATAACACATATCTAGATAAATCACAGCTGCATACAAAAATTGAGTTCCAAAAGGTGTTTTTAGGTTTTGGATCAAAACCCAAATCTGAAACATCCACAGAGTTGCTAACATCAAAACTTTCTCATCACTATGGAAACAAACCCAGGGGAAAATGACTGAGTATTTCTTTTACGTACCAGTAATTTCTAACAACATAACTTCAACAAGTCCTCAGTTAGTGAAAACACTGTTCGTAATATTTTTAATCTGATGTCACATTCAGAATGTCTGGTTAGTTTATTCAAGGAAATATCTGTCTGCATACAGATAAATATGCTAAATATAGCATAGGTTAACTTCATATAGATGTGACTAACGATAAGCTATAAAGTTACAAACACAGAGATAACTAAGCAGACTTAATAACATATCAATACAATTGTTTAGGAAAGAAAAGTGCTATCATACTCTCCCTTAAAACAAAAGACACAAAACCAGTATCATATATGGCTAAAAAAGATGCATAAAATATATGACCAATCATAACCTGGAAGAGGTAACTGTGAATAAGCCCAGTCAAAAAGTGCTGTAACCAAATTTGCCACTGAAAAAAACCTCCGGAAAACCAGAATTAAAGCAGTTATATGTAAATTTTAGTGGTTGTGGCTATGTCACTAGCATAACCTGGTTCTTATTTCTCAGTAAATTCCTTAGTGTAAAGAAGGATCTGAGTAATTTATAAAAGCCACACACAGAAGCACATGCTTACTCCTAGAATTACTTCAGCACTTTAATTCCAGACTTCAAGTGAAATAATCTAATAATGCTTGACTTTATCTTCTCATCAAGGCATACCTAATTTCATACCTATACTGACACTTGTTGCTACATCTGAAAGACACACAATTCTTGAAAATTATTAAATCCCAGCAACAAATCTGGTCGTCTATTTTACCATTCTTCTACACTCTAACAAGCATGTTATTTATTTACTTGTTGATCCTTTTAAAAGTTACAGTATTATGTCTTCTTCAAAAATTGACTGGATTATGGCAAATGTAACATCCCTAATTGACCAGTGGACAATATTCTCATGCTCAGTTTCTAAGAGATCACTTTTACTCTGCATCTATCAAAAGATAGATTCAGCATAAACTTTAGTTTTCTTTCACAGATCTGTGCTTGAAATATTGATATACACAGTCAGTGAAATGATACTGAAGTAACAGTTCAGATGGTTTATGCTTTTTCTTGTGTTTCATATTTGTGGATAATGAGATGGCCAACTTTACATTTGCATCAGAAACTTGGCTAATGCCTCTTTACTAGGCCAGCCAGATTTTGGGATATAATACTGGACAAAGTTTCTTGCTGACCTGAAAGGAAGAAGATATTTCTCCAGTAAAGTTCATATTTATAAATTAGCTTATTGCAACCATAAGAATTTGGAGGAGTGTCAGCAAATTATAGATTTTCAAGGAAAGAAGTACAAGTAAACTGGTCACCAAATATCAATTGTATAATTAAAATTTTCACATCAATATTTTCCTTAAAATAGCACAGAATTCAGCTGTCCAGAACAGTATAGACACAATCAGTATTTCCTGGTCTGCCAAAAAAATGGCCTACTTTTAATCCCTCACCATTTAACTGGCAATATGGGGCCTATTTGTTCCTTATTATGCTTCCAGTAGAACAGTGTTACTCAGTAAAGAATTTTTCATATATTTGTCTGGATGAGGATTGGATTATTTAAAAATTATTTTTAACTATATAACAAAATCGGGGTTAATCACTAATTTAATATTAGTCTTAGAGTTAATAAATAAGAAAAAAAACAAACAACTTCTCCAGTACATTCAAAAAATGAGAAAGACAGGGAAATTATAACACTAACAAAGATCTAAATTTTGAACGGAAAAATCTTGTGTAGTGATGAGAAAAAAACCCATGACCAACTGAATAAATTAAACATAACACTTGGTGTGATGGTAAATATTCACCATGTATTTTCAAAATGTGTTTCTATTCAGATGAAGCTATTCCTCAGTGCATAAACACCTTTTTCTGAAGCAAAAGAATAAACAACAAAGTTAGTACAAATCTATAACATTAATTGCAAAAGAATATCAAGTATACAGAAGTTATAAAAACTTAATAAAAACAAGGTGAAAAGGCAATTTGGGCAGTTTTCCAAAGGAAAATTGTATTGTAAGAAAACATGTTAAAAATGTGTCTGATAATTCATTAAAAAAAAAATAAAAATAAAAATTGCAGAACAGCCTGACATCCATTTCAATATGTATTTTCTTTGGAGACAGCAGAGCACCGAAAAATAATGCTGTGAGATCTACAATATCTTCCCATTGCAATGCTAAGGCTTGTTTGTTTGTTTTTAATAAAACTGCATTAATTTTTTCCATTTTCTATAGGATCTCAGAGTCTTGGTAGCTGATACAACATTAGCTTATAAGTAATCTCAGTCTTGTCTAGGTTTTGAGGAAGAATTTAGTAAAAATGTAAGCGTAAAAAATAGATTCTTTTTAAGGCCTATTTAGAAGCTGATATTTGATTGAATGTAGTTTATTTCATTTATTTGTATAGGTTTATGCATACCTTCACTGTATAGACTTTGAAGTATTGATTCACAAATGAAACATAGCTAAGTATTCACCTGAAGCTACTTTCACAACTTTGTCACTATCTTTTAAATCACCTGATGCCACATTCTCTAAAATGAAGCCACCTGGCAAAGCCAGCTGAATCTGACTCTCAGAACTGGTGGAGAAATACAGTTGATGGAACAGGAAGGTACTTTGAGATTTTTCACTCTCCACACTTATCAGAAAGAATCTTCATCACAGAATCTTAGGGGTTGGAAGGGACCTCTGAAGATCATTAAGTCCAACCTCCCTGCCAGAGCAGGACAAAACTAGAGCAGATCATGCAGAAATGAAGCCAGACAGGTCTTGAAAGTCTCCAGAGAAGGAAACTCCACAGCCTCTCTGAGGAGTCTATTCCAATGCTCTACAACTCTTAATGAGGTTCTTCCTCATGTTGAGGTGGAACTTCCTGTACTCTAGCTTGAATAAGAAGTTTCATGAAAAACTAGTGTTACCTTCTGATTAACGTGCCTTCATAATATATTAGATGTATAAAAAGCCCATTGGATTTTATAAAATAAATACAAGCTTCTGACAGACCTCCGTACAAGAGGAGAAGCAGAGTTCTGTAAATTTTAATTAAAGTCTTGACAGTGTTAGAATAAAGCTATCCTGTTAATCAGAAAATGGTTGGCCTCAAACAGGACAAAGAGTTTCTTTAATATAGTTCCTGAAAAAAAATGGTATATACTGGCTTGCAATTGCACTTTACATGACATGCAAAATTTCTAGACTAGAAAAACAGTGCTCTGAGGATAACTTTTGCTTAGCAAACACTTACTCAGTGCTAGGATGCAATTTCTCTAACACAGGTAAGAATATTGCCTTTCATGTTCAGAACTGAGAAATGCTTCAATTAAAAAAAAAAAAAAGTTAATTTAGTGTCTATGAGAGCGGTCTGTGTGTTGAACTTGGCTGCTTGACAGGCCACTATCCACTCTCTCACTCCCTCTCCTTAACAGGAAGGGTGGGAAAATAAGATGGAAAAGCTCATGGGTCAAGATAAAGATGCTAACTTACCTTCAACCACCATGGGAAAACCAGACTCATTTGAGGAAAAACTGAGTTAATTTCTTGACAATTAAAATAGATGCAGGTAGTGAGGAAAAAAAAAACCAAACCAAAAGACAAAATATAAAATGTCTTCTCTCCATCCACTCCTTCTACCTTCAACTCCACTCCTTCATTTCCTACTCCTCTACCTTCTTTCCAGTCTCATGGTGCAGTGTGGGTCCTTCTACAGGCTGCAGTCTTTCAAGATAAACCTACTCCACCACAGGCTCTCCATGGGCTGTAATTCCTTTGGGAAATATCCACCTGCCCCATTGTGGGGTCTTTGATGGGCTGCAGTGTGACTGCCTGCTTCATCATGGTCCTCCACAGGTGCTGGGAAATATCTGCTCCCCCATGGGCTCTCTCATGGGCTGCAGGAGAGTATCTTCTTCGGTGCCTGGAGCATATCCTCCTTTGCTTTCTGCCTTCACCTTGGCGCTTTCTCTCATCTGAATTTCCTCACACTCTTCTGTGTGCTGGTTTTTGCCCATTCTTAAATACTTTTTTTCCTAAGGCACCACCACCTTGGCTGCTGGGCTCAGCTGTGCCCTGCAGTGGGTTGGTTGGACCTGTCTGAAGCTGTAACTGTAATTAGTTCACACAGTGTGTGTGTTGCTGGTGGTGACTGTAATGGAAGTATTTCACCCTGAACTATCATCATTCTTCAAGTTGACCCTAGTGCTCATAAAATTTGAGAGACAATATTTTTCACTACCATTTATTTAGCCTTCAGCATTCCAATTGATAAGACCAACAGGGATGTCAAAAATTAACGGTGCCTATTTCAGAAATGCCATGCTGGGACAGGGCTGGCTGCTTCCACAGAAGCCTACAGACACCCATCAGGCTGTAGCAAGGCTCACTTGCTGCCATCCTGTCCCCAATTCAGTCACGGAGCAGCTGTGTTCTCCCTCTTCTACATGCTGATCTACTGACTCATCCAGTGAACCCGGCCTTGCTATTTTAAGACTCCATTGAGTATACGATGTGGCCATAAATAGAAACATGTCTGAAGACAAATAAATACAACATAAATTGCTCATTTTAGCTCATTGCAAAAACTGTAGAAAATAAGTGTCCTTCCAACATGAAAGTCAAGGCAGTTTTTTTGCCATTTTTAGCTAGCAGTTCATCTGTTTCCTTTGAATTAAGGAATATTTCTGTACTTAGAAAGCTCTGTAATCTGAATAAATTAGAATCCATTTTGTCGCTTTCCAGTATCTTAACACTTTTCCTCTTCTTTATTGATTTCACATAATTTCCACTTTAATTAAAAATGGAAATTTCTGTACAGCTGATAATATTCAAGTTTTCAATTTCTGTAAAAATTAGTCATCCTGTTTGGTTTCTGATGGCAGGAACTGATGAAATACAGTCAGTGATTACACCTGCTGGTGTAGGCTTGCTTGAGGTTTCAGACTTTGCTTTACTGCATTCAGATCATTGATAAAGATATTAAAGGGAACAGGTCCTAATACCGAGCCCTGTGGAACACCACTTGCGACCATCTGCCAAATAGATTTAACTCTATTCACCACCACTCACGGGGTCTGGACATCCAGACAGTTTTCCACCTAGTGAAGCATACACCTGTCCAAGCCATGAGCAGCCAGTTTCTCCGGGAGAATGCTGTGGGAAACAGTGTCAAAGGCTTTACTAAATTTAAGGTAGAAAACATTCACAGCCTTTCTCTCATGTACCGAGTCACCTGGTCATAAAAGGAGATCAGGTTAGTCAAGCAGGACCTGTCTTTCATAAACCCATGCTGGCTGGGCCTGATCACCTGGTTGTCCTGTATGTGCCATGTGATGGCAGCCAAGATGATCTGCTCCATAAACAGAGGGTAAGAGATAATGAACCTCCAAAGTGAAAAACTAGTTAACCTTGAGAAACAAGATATACTAGAACACGATCCACAGGTGCCTTAAATAGCCTTTCTATATACACCCACAAAGTTAATTTTCATCATACAAGAAAAGGAGGAGGAAAAATTCTATATAACCAAAAAATTAAGATTAAAAAAACTAAGAGTAATCCACAACGTTACAAAATTAGGCTGAAAATTATCAAAGAAAGAGGAAGATATCCCTTGCAAAAAATAGATTCCACTATGGAGTAGATTGCACTTGGAGACAAGTACCTACTTGGAGAAAATTAAAGATTTGTATACTGGTGTGGAAAACTGATCCAAGTGAAAGACTGTGACACCAATGTCTTAAAGAATGCCATGCCTTAACAAGGAAGTCTGACCTAGCCACTTTAAACAAATTAATGAATATTATTATAGTGAAGTTGTAACTGGATGTACATGTTAAAAATATTAAGAGTTGTGGAAAACCCTCTATTAGGGGTGAGACTGAAAGACTAGAAGAAATATATAAAATAATGGTTAATAAGGTATTCTGGTTTTGCTTACCTCAGCATACTAAGGTGTAATTACATGGAAAGGAACACAAGAAAGTTTTTGCTTACAAACTGTAAATAATCTATGTAAGAAATTGGCACATGATATGTAACAGTACAACAGTATTAAAAGCACGTTCATATGGAGTCACCACAGATAAAATCACTTATAAGGGGAATGGCCATTGTGCTTCGGGGCATAATCAAATCAGGAAACAATGGGGCTAGAAAGAAAGCTGGTGTTGGAGAAATAATACTTATGTCTGCTAAGTATATCTGGGCTTCCTGCTTCACACATTCATAAACTGTTGTGATATAATGTTCTATGTTCTCTCACATCGTAAGCCAAAAACACTATGTCTGGCTAGGTTTATTGCTTGCTCTGTTCCCAAGTGAAACATTTCTTTTTGTAACTCTTTAGTTTCCTACATTATTTTAGTAGCTCAAGTAGGCCCTGGAGGTCCTACATCCTGCATCTCAGAACACCATCAGAGCTGTGCAAAATTGGTCACCCTTATAGAAATTATCTGACTTTGCAGGATTCCTTTTATTTTCCATATATTTTTTTCTTCTAGTTCAATATGTCATTGCTTTTATTTGGCAATATAAAACTGTCAGTCATGTAATCTTCAATGCATTTTAGCTCCCTGGTCTGTTTTGGGATTTGAGAGTTTGCAGAGGGCTGAGAACAGCTTTCCACATGCTTTCTGTCTGTTACTGAGCCCTGTGCCAGCTGAAGATTATCACCTCAGCTGGCCAGGACTGTATCTTGTAGTGAAACTGAAATCTGAACACTCCTAGAGCCATCTAGAACCACCTATCTGGGCTGTTGGTATTATATGGATTCTTAGTGTCATTACAAACTGCAAATGGCAGAGACGATCTCTTCCCTATTAGACTATATCCAAACTGAAGCCTCTTGTTTCCCTTTTCTTCACAGATATTAAAGCATTAAAGGTCCTGATCTGTAGGCAGTGACAAAAAAGCTTTCTCAGTAGTGATACTGGGCTGACCTCAGGTTGATTACTCAAAACCAGGCACATAAGTTGTCTGGAGATTGAGTGTGCCATCATTAAAGGACTAAAGAAACTGTAAATCAACTGCTTTAGAAATCTTTGGTCTTTTGCTCACAATTAGTTGAGAAGTAGCTGTCTCATAAGAATTTTTCCTTTTGTAAAATATTTTTTACCAGGACGTGCTGGGTTTTTTTGGATGCCAACCAGAAAACCACAGAGATTTTCAAGAAAGGCAACCATGTTATTGGCGTCCCAGAAAAGACATGCTAAGTTACAAAATCTTATGCCCATTCTGATTCTAGGAATGCTGTGAAGACGCAGAGGACCTCTGGTCAGGGCACAGCACATAGCACATATGCTGTCCCTTACAACGTTCACCAGCATTTGTCTTTTTTGGGTTTTGCTACAAGTAAACAACTCTATTCATCATTTCTGCTGTTAGGCAAAAGGATATTTATATGAAAACACGCTGCTTCGCTTCAAGGTAAAGGACATGCCAGTGGTGTCATCACTGATGATCCTACGTCAAGGTGTTTGTGTAGTGCAATACAGCACAGTCCTAAAGGTCAAATAATATAAGCAGTAAAGCACACGCCTGCACCTACTCATGTCAGCTTCTGTGTGAATCAATAACTCCTCATCGTACAACAATCTTTGGTTAGGTTCACTAGAGAAGGCACAGTATCCGGGACTGAAAAATGAAGCAGTTACTTCGCCTTCCTGGAAAGCCATTATAGGTTTATAGGCCTCACAGGACTCAGACAGTTATTTATTTATTTATTTGTCTATTTATTTAGGTTCCCTCATCAGAAAGAGACATTTTGTTTTAAAGTCTGAAGAAGAGCTACATCTTTTGGTTTATTACACAATCCCCAGCTGGCACTCTCCTTCCATGGTAAGGCATACAGCTTTTCTGTAAATTCACACTTTTTTATAAATTTCCTATAATTTTCAGTATGATATCAGAAATCGTAGGTATAGCCAGGTAGCAGTGATACTTCTCTACTGAGGTCTTCTGGGCAATTCTTCCAACAGTACTGAAATGATCTGGGGGATGTAAGAGTTCAATACAAATGTGGCTTTTTCCTTGTGAGTCAGGCCACAACCCAAGTGAACTTATGACAAGTTTCACTTTAATCAGAAAATATGAATGCTAAGTTTTTGCCTAAGTTATTTAGAACTCTAGAACTTTAAAATCTCTCTAAAGCCATGATTCTTTGGTGTTAGTTTTCTGTCATCTATGTATAGCGATCATGTATCATCTTTTTTCTTCAAAACAAAAAACATGGAAAAAACACATGATGATATTTTTCTCATCCACATGCTCTCTTTCCTTTTGTCTGTCATTGTATTAAGCTAATGATATCTTTTCCCTTGATTAGCATTGTAGGATGATAGGATAACTAAGGGTGAAAGACACTTTGGGAGATCTCAGGTTCAACCTCCTGCTTAAAGCAGGGTCAGCTCTGAGATCAGGCCAGATTGTTCAGGACTTCACCCAGTCAGGTCTAGAAAAACTCCAAAGACAGAAGCAGCAAGTGCTAGGTACAGAGGTATAGTCCCTTCCCTCAATCAGTTGGCTGTGCTCCCACTAATACAGCACAGGATGCTCTTGGCCATCGCTGCTGCTGGGGCTCACTGCTCAGCTCACTGCCCACCCACCAGGACCCCTAGGACCTCTTCAGCAGAGCTGCTGCCCAGACAGGCAGGCCCCAGCCAGGATCACTGCAAGAGGATTCATTTCATTTGAAGTACTAAACTGAAGAGTTGTTCTTATTGTGGAAAAGGGTTGTTAACAACTTACTGACTCACCATAATAGCATTATCCCTGACACTGAAGCCCACAGTTAATCCATCTCCCCACAGTTCACCAGCTTGTGAATGCGTATCTTAGTAGCTGGCTCACAGTACATGGTGATAAATGGATTCCTTTTTCAGTCCAACCTTTTCCAAAGGATTTCAGATCAATTTACTGCTGCATCCAGTGTTAACTTAATAGCTAACACTCTTCAATAAGTCTGGCATCCTACACTGAGATGCACTTTTTTACCACTCACTGACAGGTAAGACACCTGTGTCCTTTAACATTACGCTCTGTCACTGAAATGAATGCACAAAGTACTTTTCTTGTGTTTTTTTTCCTTTCACTTGCCGTAGCAACTTCTTCTTCAATCCACCCTTCGGTCAAGTTCTAGCACACAGAGTACTGTCAGAGTTACTTTTAAAAGTGGAGCCTTGGTTTGTGTGAATTAGTTATATTCTAAAAAAAAAATTCTTTATATGTAGCTTTGCTTTGTATCCAGCACTATACCTGATGATCTTTCCAACTGAGCATTTGCTAATGATGATATAAATGTTGCCTTGATTAACACATCTGCCTGTTTACCAGATCTATTTTGATACTCTTGTTTTACCTGATGACTTGATTACAGCCCTTTCATTTCATCAGTAATGACTTCACTTGCACCTAGTGTTCTTTTAGCCATAGAAACATATAGAATCATAGAACCATAGAACCATTTCGGTTTGAAGAGACTTTCTAGATCATAGAGCCCATCTGTTAACCCAGCACTGCCAGGTCAGCCCTAAACCATGTCCCTCAGAACCACATCTACACATCTTTTAAATACCTCCAGGGATGGTGACTCAATCACTTCCCTGGGCAGACTGTTCCACTGCTTTAGAACACTTTTGGGAAGAAATTTTTCTTAATGTCCAAACTAAACCTTCCGTGGTGCAATTTGAGGCAATTTCTTCTTGTCCTATCACTTGTTACTTGGAAGAAAAGACTGACACCCACCTCACTACAACCTCATTTCAGGTATTTGTAGAGAGAGATAAGGTCTCACCTGAGCATCCTTTTCCCTGGGCTAAACAGCCACAGGTTCCTCAGCTGCTTCTCATAAGATTTGTGCTCTAGATCCTTCAGCAGCTTTGTTGCCTTTCTTTGGACACACGCCAGCACCTCAATGTCCTTCTTGTAGTGAGGGGCCCCAAACTGAAACCAGTATTCAAGGTGTGGCCTCACCAGTGCTGAGTACAGGAGAACAATCACTTCTCTAATCCATTGAGGACTATTACCAAGCATGTAGCAGAGATCACTTATTTCAGATTAATTTTTCACTGATAATTTTTGAAAAAAAATTCTGTAAATTCCTCTGTGGTTCTCATTTATAGTTCATAATGTTTGGGAAAATGGTTATAAGTATTCCCTGAACTTATTATTTCTTCAAGAGAAAACCTTTCCAGTTTTTAGTTATTGAGTTGTTTCATTTTTTGTCCATCCAAGGAGTTAATTTATTTTGCTTTGGTAATTTATTTTACTTCATGGTGGTAATATCTTGGTTTTTTCTCTTTATAAACACATTGCATGATATTTACTCAGAGTGGCCTTAAGCATTTTCATTTTTCCTGATTTTATTTATTTACTTTTTTTTTTTGCTCCATTTATATGCCACGGCCAAAGTTCAATTTTTTTTTAAAAAAGCTCCTTGTATAAATTTAAATCCTCTTAGAAAGATGTTGGGTCAGCTCTAACACTCTCACAGTACATATGAGAAAACAAGAAAAGTGGGAAAATATAACAGAAAAAACTGAGCCTGATATTTTGGATTGAAATATGGCATCTGTTTGCTGGGGAATCCATTGGACATACTACAAAATTTAGTTCAGTTCTTTTGGTTTCTTTTGTTATTTTTTTAAAAGGAGATGAATGGCTTTATGTTCATTTAATAAAAGATTAGGATTCTTCTAAATTTAAAAAAGGAGAGATCATGTCTTTACCCAGTTTAAATGTTCCAACCTTGGACTGGTTTCCTGAATCACACGTATATTTCTGGCTTTCACTAACACTGTTTTCATTTGAATATCCCAGACTAATAAAATGTACCTTGCTTTCTTGTGTAGAATCGCCAAGCCACCTGTGATCCTGTGACCTTCTAAACAGGGACTTGCCAGTTTTGAAATTTTACAAGGCTGTTTGTCTAGGGCTTCCCTTTTCAGTAGGTGGCACCAGTTCAGTTTTCATAATCTTTGCTCTGCAGTGTTCTCCTCTCATTTGTGATTATCCTACCTCTTGTAGTCTGAAAAATAACAACATTCTTCTCATTAAAAAGACTCACCGCCTTTCCATTTAGCTCTTTATCAGGTGTGTAGTTTGTGAGAACTGAGCTTGGCTTTGACGATCTAGATACAGAAACTTGGGCATTCTTTTTTAATCATTGTGAAAATAGGCTCAGACTGTTCCTGCTGCAGGTAATAGTAAATGGAATTGCTATAGCTTACAGTTGCTTGATCACACCTTCTGATGTGCAAGGATACAATCAGTGCTAGGTCAGCCTGCTCTCATCTCGGGCAATAAGTTCTCAGTCTCCACCATTCTATGGCTTGTTCAGCTGCATTCCTCTAAATGGCCTGGAACAAATAGTCTCACTGGAGCTTCCAGATCCGTTACACTCTTAATCACAAACTCGGCTATTTAAGGAGTACTTGTTTATATTGGAAATCCTTTTGGTTTTGTTGGTTTGGTTTTTTTTGTAAACAAGCTTCGCATGGATTGTGACTGGGAAGTGAGACCCATAGCTACAAGTCAGCCCCCTTGCTAGCTATCACTCACACCACAATACTTACTGCAGTCCTTTTCTTCTTAAAGAAACTGCTCCCAGTCCTCAAGCTACATTGTAGGTATCACTATTGAAAAAGAAGTCACTATATTGATTGTCTCACTAAGAATTAACAGCTAGAAGGTCTTTGCAAAGCCCTTCCAGGATTGGTCCACTTTCTCTTGCTAACATCTTTTTCCCCAAATCTTTTGTCTGTAGGAGACATGTTTGTGAGAGTTTTAGGAACAATTACCTATGTAAGCATTAATCTCAGTTTATGTGTGCCAAACAGAAGTGATCTCAATTCACACTATTGCTGATAAAGGGACAGTTGCATCTATATATGGGCATTTCATCATGTAACAAATGCACAATTAAATTTCATTCTGGTGAAGGGCAAAACCATATTTGTTTTACCAGCATCAGAATTTCAATCCAATTACCTCTCATAGTGCAAGATGAAGAAGGGTATTCTTGGATTTACCAAGACAGAAATAGCAGAAGCTATCCTTTCAGTATATGAGTTATGATGTATTTGGTATTTAAGAAAATTTTCTCCATATCATGTCTTCACAACAGAGCAAAGGTAATATGTTTGCTGACAAACATCCTCTAGCATAGATCTGATCTATCCCTTATAAAGAGTTTCCAACTTTCTGAATGCAAAGGCTGAGTCATATGTAGCTGGGTGCAATAGGTCCTAGTGTGGGCAAGCAAAATATCTGCTAAGAATCACCTGTACCCTGTGTTATGTCCTTACCTGAAGTGTGGGATGTTATTGCTGCCAACTCACAAATATGAGATACCTTTACAAACTGTACCACCGTTGCTAGAAGTTTTGGAGAGAAATCTTGATGTCTTCTCTATACAAAGCAATGGTGTTTGATGTCCATCCATCTGTGAACAGTTTGATCAGGACTATTTTGGGAAAATGGTTGATACTGATTTGTGAAGTGCCTGAACATTAATCTCCCCATCCAGATATCGGACTTTTCTCCAGAGAATTTACAGGCTAAGAAGGAAACAGAATAATGACAGATTCCCTGAAAAAAATTATCACAGGTACCCGAACTCATCTAAGACTGTTTTACATGCTATTCATTCCAGATGAATAATATATGCAAGATGGGAAAACACCTGGTACAGTCTTGGATGACACTGAAGTTTTTACTTTCTCAAATATTCCTGACTTTTTTCATCATTCTTGTTTATGTACTGCAACTGTGATTTGCAATTCTGTCATCCTCCAGAGCATCACTACAAATCAACAGTTATTCAATCAACTTATTCCAGTTCTTCTCCTAACAATATGCTCCCCTTTTCCTTCTCTGTTCATGGTTTTAATCTACTTTTAACTCTAATGTCTTTGTCCCAATGATTTGGTTCTAGCCCCTGCTATTTTCTCTGTGCCTTTGCTGTTTCTTTTCTTCACTCAGTCATTCTTACTGCAATGTCTTTGCTTTACTATTTGCCTCAGAAAACCCTATCCTGGATCCTATGTACTGATCACAATCTTATCCCCCCTGTACTGTTTGTCAGTGGTGAGTTGGTTCCTGCCACTTTCTGGACATAATTTTGAGGCTGAACTGAGAGAGAAGGAGCTCAGGGAAAGGGGTCAGAGATACAATGAAATCTTTGTTTGTTTCCTCTATTCCCTTTCAGAAATACATTATAAAGAGTCAAAAGGTAGAAATGCATTTCCTAAGCTTGAGGTCAGCAATATGCTGTAAAGCATATGTATGTGGTATACAGAACATTCTTATTTGAAACTTTTTTGACAATAACTACCTGTAAAAATTAATCAGGGAAGAGGACAGGTGTTATTAACATTAGTTATTAGTTTACCATGGAGTAAAAAAACCCAGGAATGTAAGCATGTGGAAGCTGTAAAAATGTATCTACAATAGAGGTCAATTTATGGATACGTACATGATGGAAAAAAGACCCTAGGTCTAAATGCAAGGCTGAAAGGAATGTGCTAGTCCCACACAAAGGAGTATAGGCTCCTTCCAAAGCAGAGGTGGAGCATTGCAAAGTGAGGACGCATTGCAAAGTACCTAGAGCTTAGGTCTTATATCCTGTTTAACACAGATTGTGAAAGAGAAAATGCATGTCATGGCAGATTTGAAGTAGACACCTGTATTTAAAGTTCTTTGAACAGTTGTTCTGAAATTAAATTTTCCCAGGAGTCCCAAGGATGGGGACTGTGGCAATTAACTGTAGGACTGACAGCTGGCCTCCTTGGGGATCAGGTGTACACAGTGATGTCTACCTTGTAAATACCTGAATTTCTTCAGCTGAAGCTTGAATTTCTAGCAAGAAACCCAGAAGCTGTGGGGTTTTCTCCAAGTGTTATAAGCTTTCTATGAGGGCATTGACTTTTCTATGTGCAAACATCTTCATATTACTTTTTACTACACATTTTAAATGGAAAATTTCCTGTGGCAAAAATATATATCTATATTGAGAGTAAAGGTGTTCTACTAGAAATTGCAAAGCTTTTATTGAATATACTTGTGACAGTCTGTGAAAAGCAGAAGCTCACGCCTCATCATCCTTCAAGTTCCACAGTAAGCCAGGGGTTCTCCCAACCTCGTAATGGCTGTCCACCCCTTCTATGGAAAACTTAAGGCACTGCTTAGCGTACATTTTCTCCAGAGTCCAAATTGAGGTTCTTATTTTTATCTGTCTGGTAATTCCTACAAGACAAGTAGTTTTCCACCATTTGTTGGAAATCTTAGACAAAGAGCATAATTTTTTTTGTGGCATTGTGCTGTTTGAAAGGCAAAGTTATCATGGAAATGATTAACATTAAATTGGATTAGTCCAAATGATGTGGGCAAAAAAAATATATATACCAAGAGGCAACTACACGTTTCTGGAATGAAAAAAGAATGAAAGAGAAACTATAGCTTCAAGCACTCTGATTGTCTGTATAATAAGAGAATTAACTTGCTCTTTCATATTTCCATGGCTGCTGTATTTTTGTAGGAACATATTATTTAAGTCAGGAAACTGAGTCATTGTGAGCCACTAAGTATTGATTTTGTACTTGCTATAGGGAGCAGTTTGGGACATACGGATCATTGCATGCTGTTAACTGGTATTGAAAGAGAAGTTGCCTTCTGTTACCTTTTGAGCAAACGGTAGGTTTGAGACATTGTTGAGATACAAGACTCTATATGTAGTAAAATACAGGACAGTAAAGTACAGAGTGATCTGAGGGCTGCAGAACTGTGAATATGCAGAACGAACAAGAAAGCACGGTTGCCAGTTGAGATCAGATCAAAAAGAAATGATGCTACACAATGATTGAGTGTTTAACGATGTACAGACACTATCTGTTGGTTGACTGAGAATAATGGGTTAGCTCTATGGGTGTGCTGCCATGGATTGCCAAGGAAATGTTAGCAAGCAATGAGTGACACAGTGACTGCCTCTTGGGTTGCAGCTCACAGCAGAGTTGAGCATGCTTAAAGTTACTGTACGTTGCATGCTACGCAAGGTCAACGAATAGAGTTTTTGTCCAACTCATCTTGCAAAAGGCATAGAAAATCCCACCAAGTCTTTGAGGGTTGTCAGGTCTGCAGGACAAAAAAAAGAGAATAGCAGACAGAAAACTGTCTGCTAGTCCTTAATAATCACTCTTTATTATTATTATGCCAGTGAAAATAATGGCAATTTACTAGTGCACAATGACTAACATAATGAGGTCCTTCGAGTTCCCAAATACTTAAAATACCAAGTGTGGGACTTCCCTGTAGGGAGCACTTAGAGCAGAGCATTGGCTATCATGATAATTCAGCGGTGGTAGCCACATCAACATTTGAAAGAAAACTTATTTTCCACCACCATGTAGACTTCCTTACTAGGATATAATCTGATACAAATACAGACATAATCTGTAGTTGACAGAACATTGAAGGCACGATGCATAGGTTTTAGACTTGGCACTAAGCACAGTACAAGGCAGAATAATTCCTCCATTCTCTGTGTCCAGCATGAGTGCATTTTTTCCCCCCACCATGGTTTTAATGTAACAACTTCAAGGGGTTTGCTGTGTTACAAAACACTTTACAGACTCATTTCTGGGTTCTGAGCATTAGTTTCGATACCTGTTAAGTCTTCAGGTTAGGTTGCATATATGCTGCTGCTCTCCCCTACAATCTCCCTTGATGAGAAAACTTCTGCCTCTACTGAGGATGATAATTTGCTGAGATGACTTCTACTCCACCCTTTTCACCCTCCCTACCCCACTGTCTGAAGCAGCCTTCCCACAAATCATCCCTGTTACTGTCAGGGCAGTTATCTCCCTCCTTGCAGGAAGTTCCTGGGGCACGCCAGTATGCAACAGAACAAAATAAGCAATGAGCCTTCCTCTCTACAGCCCAGCCTACTATTTTTGCAGGAACATCATGTGCATTAACTGCGAATAAGCCCATTAAACAGATGCACAATCCACCACAAATATCAAAGATGATTTTGTGATTTTTGATCTTTATGCTGCAGAAGTTTAAGATGCACAGTCATCCCTGCAGGACTGATTTATTATACAGGCATCACTGAATCTTTCACAAACATATTGTCGTTGTCTTTTTAAGAAGTGATCCATCCCCATGTAACTTGGATAAGATTCACATCCTTAGTCTTTTTCTCTTTTATGTACTACTGTGACTGAATTTCCAGGAAATCCGAGCCGGGTAATTTTCACAAAAGCTTTGTATCAGTCGTGTTCCTTTTGAGGTCCTAAGGTCTTCATAAGCAATCAGCAGCACATCAGATCCATCTGTGAGAACAGGCTTGTTAGAGGCATGGTGGGATTTTTGAAATACCTGAGTTAGAGAAACTTGTTCTACATTACAAGGAAAAGGACTTTTTGTTGTATACTGCTCTTCCAGTTCTGATTTCTTGTCTCTCACGATCCTTGATCCCATTCCCACCTTACCTTTCTGCATGAAATGGTCTTTCAGGTTGTACTTCCTGACTGAAAGCGGAGAAAGGCAAAGGCAAGAAGAATTAGAAAATTCAGACACTAGGCATCTTACAAATATCATATAAACACCAGTTAAATCCATCTTGTGAATATGAGTGTACATTATATATGGTCCCAGTCAGTCAGCATTGCCATCAGTGAAAAAATTGGCATTATCTTCAGTGGAAGGTAGCTTGGGAACTCTATGTGCTTATAAGTGCACAGATACATGCAGCATTTACGGACATAGTTTAGTGGTGGACTTGGCAGTGTTAGGTTTACAGTTGGACTTGATGATCTTAAGAGTCTTTTCCAATATAAATGATTCTATTTTTCCATATTGACTTCAAAGTCAGGCATAGAAACACAAATATTCACATAAGCTTATTATATGACAACTAAACTATGTGTATTTTCATAAGATTAAGAACATTGAATTTCCATACACTGTGTGTCAGGATATCCACAGCATCCCACTACTTTCATATTTTGCTATCCTTGAAGGAGATGTGTCTTAACTCCTTTAGGCATACAAAACTCCTTTAGGCTTTCTTCCTAAAAAAAATGACATCATGGACTGTTGTTCTTAATTGGGTAAAAATGGTGAAATGCTGTACCTGTGTCCAGAACATACAAGGTTACAGTATTCAGAGGCTTAGAAATCTCCTTGTACATAATCCAACTGAGAATCTAACCTTCAGACATATGATACTCCAGATTTTATTCTTCTTTCCTGGTGTGTACTAAAATGACACACCTCTGCAAGCCCCCTGGGGATGCAGAACACATCCAGAGTGGAAGTTATGGGAGTCATAAGGTAGCCTCTTGATAGTAATAACTTTATTATAACACTCAGTGTTCTTCCAGCTTGTACACCAGTATTGTAAAATATTTGTCCAGACAAAGTGTTTTTAGACCAAATTGCTAATGAGAAATAATGAAATGCTGGAATTTCTTCCTTCCTTCCGCAATTTCTTATTTAAGGCACCAAACTCCCAACATTAACTTATTCCCTTCAGAGTCATAGGACAGACTCTGGCTTACTAACTTCCTGCCTAATGGATCTTTCTACACAAATTGGGCTTATAGGGGTTTATTTTTCCCTGGAGGAAAGATAGCTGGATTATGCTTTTTTTGTTGTTCTTTATCTATTATTTACATAGCAAAAACAGTGCTTTTTTTTTTTTTTCTCTTGCTGAAAATGTGCAGTTATTCCTGGCACCAATAAAAAGGCGTTTGTTGGTGTAATAAATGGCCAGTTACTGTATTTTTTCTAAATTGATATATTACAGAAATACATGTTGAATGTATAACAAGTCCAATTTTGACTGGCATAATTGATATATGAGTTGAGACACTGATTCCAAAATAGAAAATATTTTATGGGTGTGCCCAAGATTTGCAAGTAGCCATGCATATTTTCTTGGATCCACACGAACTATTTCTCCATGACTCTTTTGTCTGTACATTTTCAACATTAGGCTTATCTTTAAAACACAGATAATTTTTAATATTTTTTAACAGCAGCTACCACATACAAAACAAAATACATTTCAATTTAGCTAAAAGAAGATAAAATATTACTGTGTTTAAGTGTTAAAGGATATGAAGGTTTTTACTGACACATGAAATCCATAACATCAGGAATCAGAAGACTTTTTTAGACATTACTGTTCTAAATGCAAGTTCCATTAGGCCCATGGAGTTTTCGCTGCTGACATTTAGCTGTTAGAAAGGGTGACCTCAGTGTCTGACTAATGCAAAGTCATGATTAATGAAGGCATTCAGTCATGTGCCCAAGGAGATGACGTGTTTCAGGTGAGGCTGTGTCACAAGAAATGACTAGACACAGAAATATGTCAATCTGATGATGAACCAGACACAGAATCTACCAGTCTAGAGAAAGCTATTTAAGGATAGCAGCTTTCTCTAAAGGAAGTCCAAACATAACTGGGCATGTATCACCCAAGTGAAAGAGGTAAGAATGCAGTAATCAGTTTAAACATAAACTAAGGTATCAAGCTTTGTTGATTCAATATCATTTACATAACAAGAGACAGACTGGGAAATGTCTGCTCCCAGAATAAAAAATTCCATTCAGCTTTAATGGACTCAAAGTTTTACCTCTGTTAGCTGAAAATCAGGACTTCGTTCCTCCCATGTAGTGTTATTACATTAAATATCAATAGCTTACCTATAAATAAAAAAAAAATCATTAGGTCAAATTGTCTGCTCTGATGTTACATGCAAATGTAATACTTGTATTCAAGTGACCACCTAGCAAAAATGTAACTGGAAGGAAAATTCATCCTTTGGAACAAGGTGAAGTCTAAGTGTGGAAGTCATTAAAAACCAGTTCATCTTTAATAACTGGTCACCAGCTGCATGTATAAACATCTTTTCTGCATTATCTCCTTTGGCACTTGTACATATAAGCTGAAACCTTAGCAGCACACATCCATAATATCGCATCACTGTGTTGACTGCCTGGCCATAGAAGCTGACATTATCATTATTATGTTGTACAGAAAGTACAGGACATGCTGGTTTACTTTTTCTAATATTTTCCAATATTTTTAAGAAATTAAATCTTAAGAACACAGTAGAAGGGCTTGTTTTTCATTGCTCATCAAAACTACAAGTTAATGGATTTTACATGCCTTTATTATTTTAAAAGTCCAGTGCTTTTTAGAATTTCTTAGAAAGTTTCCAAGGAAGAGCTTTTTCAGAGAAAAATATATTAAATAATCTGTCAAATCAGGTTAATTCTTTAAAGTAGCAAAGTCATGTGTCAAAGAAAAAGAATGCAATACAACTTCAGAAGAACCACCTGATCTACAAACATACATTTGACATCCTTTGACATTTTCTATATTTTTCCTACATTTACAGGTCTACCAGCAGGATATCACAAAGACAGGGAAAAGAATGACTATATTTTTGTAAAATCTTTCACAGTGAAAAAATACATAAGGGAAATAAATTATTTCTGACCATTAAAATCTTGTAAAATCATCATCTTTTGACACTGTCAATACTGCAGTTATTTTGTTAAGGTCTACCAAGGAACTTAGAAACAGTCCATCTGTAAACCCCCCAACAATCAACGTTTTTTGGGAAGAAGCTCATTATTGAATTCTTTCAGATACTTTTTCTGCCCTTAATTTTACAATATTGATCAGCTGTTGCTGAAGAGTAAAACCTACAGTTCACGTCTTTTGTGTGCTGTAATTTATATACCAAATAAGCAGAGTTTAGACTCTTCTGGTTGACTTGATTCTTCTAGAAGCTGTACCAATGCTTTCCACAGTGACTACTGTTTTAAAGTAGACTTAACTTAAATGCCTCTATCATTTAATGTGAGAAATGTCATTAGATGGCAGCACACCTTTATTGCTAAATTATGGCTAAAGAGTACACAGTCGTTCTTGATAAAACAACGTAACTTTGTTTAGAACATGAGAAATTTCAGTCAACTCTTCCAAAGAGTAAATTTCAACATCCTACATTGGTAATCATTCTTTCAGTGGTTCTTGATCAGTTACAGAAGGTGATTAGAGACAAGAAGTTCCCTGTAGATAGCATATTTGTAGCATTTCTAAAGGGAAATTCAGAAATCCAAACCTTTAGAGGTTGAAAAGTTACAATCTATCAGTTATTTATGGAGCATGTGCTATCATGAAAAGTTTCATGACTTTTAAGTTCTAAAAATACAGTAACTGGGACTATTCTCACTTGACAAAAATGCAATAAAATAACTTGAGACCTGTGCTATTGAAGTGGGCAGAATTCCACTGGAGTGAAGTTAGTTGATTCAAGTAAAGTCAAGTTGCAGAATTATTTCTAGTGATAATCCCAAATCTTAGAAATACAGTAAAAATGAAAGGTAAATTCAATATGATTTCTCAGGAGGACTGTAATCTTTCACTCCATTATCATGTGATTCTCATTCTGTGCCACAGATATTTCAACATAACCTCATATTATTAGATAAAACAATTTTTAATTGAAAATACAAAACCCCACAATATAAATACAAAAATGAAAATGTGTTTTGTTTTGTTTTGTTTTTTTAAACAATAATAATAATAAAAAAGGCAGCATCACTGGATTTATTCCAGCATCAGTTTCTCATCTGGATACAACTATTTTATGCAGTTTATATGGGTGTGAAATGTAATATATTTTCCTAGTTGCCTAAAATGACTCAATATAGATGTCTTTTTCCCACCATACGTCTCTGTTCATTTATTACTGCAATCCACTGAATAAGTTATGTTGATTCATTTCTGACCTGCTACAATTAATTTCAATCTTCCATGTGAATTGCTGCCTCTCTGGATGACTGGAATTTTTCTGATTTCTACTTCTGAAAAGGTGTTCAAAGCTGGGCAATATCTTTGCAAAGTAGCTCCTTCTAGATGGAGAAAACTATCTGGAAGTATATGTCAGTTAATTGCAATTTTGTTTCTTTTTTTTGAATTTCAAAACTTTTTAAAATGTAAACACACAGAAAACTTAAGGTTTTTTTAGGGAGCTTTGATTGTGATTCATTGCTTAAAATTAATAGGCCCATTTTCTCAGAAGGGGTGTTTCTTCCTTGCAAGAAGATGTCTTATGTTATTTGTGGAAAAAAAAAATAGTCTGGACTTGAGTTCTCCTGCACTCCTAATTAATATTAAAGAAACAGCAAACTTTGTAATTTGAAAAAACCCTAATTTTCTAATTTTCCCATTGTCCCATAAGGAAAATATCGTTATGAACACCTGGTGAACTCTCACTAATGAGATTCTTTGCCTGCCAAGGCAGTTCCTACAATTACTAGCTCTGAAATATGTAATTCCTCTAAAACATTAAGTATATTCACGTTAAACTCCCAGTGATGATGCTCATAAAAATTGCTAAGTGAAAAACATGTGACATTATCTTATGAGGAAGTGTATTTTATTACAACAGTAACTCTATATAGATGCCTGAAGCAACTTTTCTTAAGGAATAAAGAAATAATATATACAGGAGTAAGAGATATTGAAGGTATACTCACTAAAAAAAAATCTTGAATTCTTAATGGAAAGTTAACTAAAAATTAATTTTGAAATTGAAAGAGAAATTCTTTCTAAAGTATGGCTATAGTTGAAGGATATCTAAAGCTATCTACAGTTGTTACATTGTACTTTTATCAGTACTTACATGAAAATTAGGGTTTAGATGGAATAAATTTCTAAATTAAGTGACTCAAAAGAATTCCATTAAAAAATAGAAAACTGAAGGAGCAGACTTCATTAGAGTACACCAGAAAAGCTTGAACTGACTAACGTAAAACATTGAACCTCAAAATACAGGAATAACATTGACAGAATATGAAAGAAGAATGATACAGTCAGAGACAATGAAACCATTTGAAAAATAAAACTATGTTTTCTTGCTGCTGTATACAAGGCTACTGTCAGTGAAACTCTTCCTGGTTTATCTAGCTCATTCATAGATACAAGAAAAATATCATGGGAATGTGTTGCGATGTTCGATTTTTGCACTTCTTTGTTCTGACAAATTAGCTATTTAACTTGGCACAAGGGCAGAGTGCCCAAATTATTTTCAAACTACCAAAAATACTTGTAGTGAAGATGTAGTTGTGTGTGACGTCTAGCACAAAGGGAAATGTGCAGGTCACATACTAACCTATATGCTTGGCCTAAGAGCATGCACGGTCAGTTATATTGTTGTAAATGACTAATAATGTGTACATTTGCCATTCAAAGTCAATGGCAGTTGTCAACCTAAACCTACAAGGAGTGTTCGGGAACTCCTGACCAATCCATTCTGACTAATTATCCAATCAACAAATCATCTCCTTTGTGTGCTTATAAATGTTTTTATGGGTAATATGCTTTAGGATTTTCCCAAAGTAAGTAGTTCTCCCTTTTCTTGCCCTTTTTAAAGATGGATGAAACATTATCCTTTTGCTGGTTTATAGGTATATTGCCTGAACACTAAGGCTCAGAAAGCATCACCTTTTCTTCACCCGCTGTCACTAAATGATCCACCTTATTCAGAAATGTCCTCACATTTTTCTTGTTCATCTTTTACTATAATTCAGAGGTAGAAGTTCTTGTTGCCTGTGACAACCCTTGCCAGTTTCAAATGCAGAAGAGCTTTGGCTTTTCTAATGCCATCCCTGCAAGCCCAGACAATTTTGTATTCCTTCTTTGTAGCCTGTCCTCACTTCCATGTTGTTAGCCTACTGTTTACCCAAGCTGATGTCATGACACATACAATCATTTTCCTGAGTATGGGGATGGACCATTCTTTTACTAAAATAAGATTATCCTTAAAGCGGAGAAGAGAAACATCCCCTTCCTTGAAGCAATAAAAAGAAAAACATTTGCAGATTCAACAAAACTGGTTATTCAATTCCTTTTATTTTTCATCCCATATGAAGTAGGAGTTATGTTTGAGGTATCAACATAATTTACAAATAAATTAATGAATGGTGATTAATATACAGCAAAAAATCCAGGAATTCCTTTACAAATTACTAAACTGAGCTATACCTGAAATTAATGGTAAAATGTGGCATTGGTAATCACCAAGTCCTTCAGCTATTCTCTCTCAATATAGAGAAAGAAATCCACTTATCTGCTAAGAAAACAATTAAAATTCAGAAGTTGTGTATAACTGAAATTATTAAAAAGTCTATATGACTGAAAATAGGCACTCAGAATATGAAGCATAAATGTTAAATCAGGAATAATATAATTTTTATGGAATACAATAAACCATAAACAAATAATTCCCAACATATGGAATATGATAAATTACATGCTGTAGGACACAGACACAAAATATGAACTTCAAAGAAATAATAGGTCAGACTAGCTATATTATAATTTATCAAAAGAAATTGAAATGATTCTTCAAATACATTTGAATTCATTTACTCTTACTTCTACTTCTACTTTTGTATCATGTCAAATACCTTCAGCCCAAAAATGAAGGGCTGCACTCACACTTAGACCTAAACTAATATGATCTTCTTCCCATGGCAAAGTAGTAAATAAGGATTAGCAAAAACAAATAAACACCCAAAGTATTCTTTACAGTCAATTATGTAATTCCATAATCCCTGTACATGAAAATGTGCTACCCTATCTGTTGAAGCAGATCCTTCTAGACGGCATAGTAAATACTATTGCAAATAAAACTGCCTAACTATTTTCCAGATAAAGAACAATAACAACAAAAATGTTGGTATTAGCCAACACTACCAACATACATAATTTTAGCACTAAATTAGAAGTCAGGGCACAAAAATCAGTGAATTACTATAACTATAACAATATAAATAATTAGAAGAAAATAAACATTTTTTTCCAATAATGCATGAGCATTCTTTTGGGGAATTTTTTATTTACTTTTTCTTTCAGGTATTTTTTTCTTTTGGTCAACCATATAAAAAATAATTCAATATTTACCAGATTACTCTCCAACAAGAAGAATTGGATGGTACTGGTATTTTGTGCTAATCTTCTGTTATGGGAAGAATGTGGAAATTGGGTATGTATGGTACCTTGGGTACAAGTTGTTTCTGAACAAAATTGTTTTCTGGTGCCCAGTTCTGTGGAACCCTACTCTTTTCGCCTCTGCTCACGCATAGAGCCACACAAACTCATTCCCTACTTCCCGAATAAAACCGAGGAAGTATATTTATAAATACATTCTGCTACTTTCAATCTCTCCATTTCCTTGTAGGAATATTGTCCTTTCTGCTGAAGTGAAAATGAGGCCTTACAAATACTGTTAAAGGTTCTCCATGCTGCAGTTTAATTCAGTTTTACCATTGTTGTTTCTGATAGAAGGGACAGGAGAGAACATTTCTTGCAATTTAATGAGGGAGAACATTATGTTTCCTTCTAAAACTTTTGGTCAGAAATAACCTTTAACTCCTCTTAAAATATTTACTTTTCCACTTTTGTTTGAAAGGCTTTTACAATATAACAGAAATCTACACAATTCAGATGTCCTTTACTTTTGCTGGTCTGCTTACAAGTTAGAGCATTACGCAGAAACCTCACAACCTGAATTTTGTGATCCTTTCTGAATTGGACACTAAAATTATCATCCAGCTTCATTAGATAATGCACATGCTGAGATGTAGATCCACCTACTATCCACAGGAGCTGCTGCTTGGTGACTGTATTTGTTACTGTAGAATAAAGACATTTGGGATAAAGACGCTTCTTTCTCAATTCTAATATTTCTCTTTGTGGTGCCATGGGAAGGCCAATACAATGTTATTTTGATTATGAATCTTGCAATTGCAATAGTACCTAGAGGAAGGAGAGCAGAAACTGAGAGTATAGTACTTATGATTGGCACTGAGTGTCATAATCAGTATATAGAAGGGATTATCCTTATGTCACTCTTAAAAAATCATGCTTTGTCCGTGGTTTTCTTAGAAGTGTGTATTTTCTTGAGCCTTGTTGAGAAGATTTTCAAGATTTAGCCAACTAAATCAACTCAAATGCTACACTGTTAGATATCACTATGGTCATGAGAATACTCATGTTAATAAAGTTAAGAAAAGGTAAAAAGTAAAGCAGTCTTAGCTTATACAAATTACTATCATGTTAAAGCCTATGTTCAACACTCAGGCCACCATGAAAGCAGATGGGACAAATTTTCATCTGGTTTTATTCAGCAAAATTCTCTGGGTTCCAGTAGAGCATTTCTGATTAAAAGCATCTGAGGAACTGGACCAATTACTTCCAGATAAATTATTAATGAAATAATGGGCAAAATAGCAAATAATTAATTTTATTAATATGGTCTGACCATCTATAGAGTTGTCTGAGGAGGAAAAAACATTTACATGAAAACATTACTTGATAATTAATTGACAAAAACCAAAAATCAGTTGTCATTAATATTCATCCCATGTAAAAAAACCCACAGAATACTGCAATGAAGTGATGACAGTGACTGCAGTATTGCTTATTGGATAATTACAAGCTATAGAAATGGAATGCATATGTATAACTTGCTCTAGATAGAAGTTTTACTCTGAATTATATTACAGTTACACATTTTTTAATCAAGATAATATGAAACAGATATCAATTTGACTCCAAACATCCAAACAAAGTATTTCAGAGGACAATGTTGGGCAAATCTTGACATACTGCAAGTGGTGTAACTGTATGGCTGAATTTGAACACATGCTTCTGAAAGACTTAGACAACTTATATATGAGAATACTGAGGGAAAATAAAGTAGAAGCACACAAGTATCTGATACATTAGCTATGACTGAGTTCCAAGAACAACACAGTACATTACTCCTAACATCAGGCTGAGCGTCAACAGAGGAAATAAGATGGAAATGTGAAATTAATTAAACTTGCCATGTTTCCACTGCATCCTGGATATGTCCCAAGTAAGTATAAACAAATTTAAATATATTGAATAAACATCTGAACCATTAATATCGTCATACATAATCAAATTAGAAAACAGTTGCTTAGACTCAGTCAACTTTCCCAGGTACTAGAAACACAAGCAAAAATGTCTTAATTGTGCAAGACAACATATGTTAGACATAACGACATCACAGACTTGCTCAACATAGCAATTATAGATTCTCCTAAAGAAAATCACTAATATAAGGGAAGGCTTTATTTTTCATAGCTATCTCTGCTTCAATACCCAGGTAATTTATTTTTGAGATCTTATTATCTTCTGTATGCATCAGTAACCTTGCTAGTCTGGAAGAGTCAGAGAGTATTAGGCCCTGAAGTTTTTCTTCAGATAAATATTCAGACAGAACATGAAAAAAGAAGTCCCCTGGCTTCTGCTAATATACTAATAGTGATGCCTGAGCCCCAGCATCAACAGAATCCAATATTTTGTAACTTCATACCTGAGAGTACTGAAAGTTACTGCTCTTCATGTCACTGGGTTCAGCGCTTCCTCTTCTCTCTGCCCTATTCTGGTGCCAGGTCTACTACCATCTTCTCATCCTCTTCCACAGAGTCAGTACAGGTCATGCTGTAATTGTTAACTTGTGCTGCATGTTAAGGCCCTCATTTTCTTGGGAACCACAATTCTAGCACAAAAAAAAATATGGAAAAATGGATTTGTATTGCTTCCTTCCACTCCAGCACCTACATTTATAGAATCCCTTTATCAAACACTCTCTGTGAAATTACCGTGAAAAGGAAACCAGAAGCATCTTTCACAGCCAAACTACCTAGTAATTTCTTTTCTCCCCTGAAGAGCCTTCAAAGGTCTGCAATGACACATAAGATGCTAATACAAGTCCAGGACTCATGTCTCATGGACAAGTTTGAAAAGGCAGGAGAATAATTCTGTTTAAATTTGTTTGTTGCCTGCATTTCTTCCATTTAGATTACAATTTTGCTGTGATTTCTCTTTAAATCTCAGAAAGCTTATTTGAAAATATTTTTGTGGAGATGAAGACATCGCTCTTTCTCATTCAGTTTTGCTACAAAACGTGTAGAATTCAATCACCTAATCCTGACTATGAACACTGGAAAGGGTAGCTACTCTTACTTTTTCATCCTGCAAATACTAAATACTAAAACTGTGGTAGTCTGGAGGGCATAACACTTTTCTTTGTGCTTTATGGCAACCCACATACCTGACAAGAACTCATCTGATTTCAGCAAAATTACATTTAATCTTTGTTGATGCAAAAAATTGCAATCCAGGGTAGGATTAGAAAGGTGCTTATACACTGAATACACTTTCCTTCACTGCGGCATTACATAATTCTAAATCTCTTACAAATCACTTTTATTTCAATAGGGAAAAAAAATATGCATCACTGTATTTCTGTCCTTGCTCAAGCTGAGAATGAGCTCAGTGTTTGGCTCCAGTTAAAATAAGAGGTACTAGCTACATATTAATTATTACACTAAACATAAAAAACTGTGGCATTTAAGGCAGAATATGAGTGTGATTCAAGGAATTTGAGGTCACAGATGAGAACCATATATTCCTAATAATCTCTTAGACACCTGAAAGCATATAGGGCCTGTGTTTCCTCCAGAAAATTTTGAAAGATTAAACTTCTCCACAGATATTGAACTGACACCTTAAAACACAATCTGGTTAGCATAAACTAATGATGACTATCAAATACACACATAGTCCATTTTATTTGCAAATGTGTTTGGAAGAGATGATAATACCAACCTGTGCTATCAGGGTTCAGAGTTCAGAATTTCCTCAGTGGTATCTGAAGATGGCTTGGAATCCACAGAAGTCAGGAAAAAAAAAAAAAAAAAAAATTCACATGTCTTGCTAAAACTAAGGCTTTTGCACAAAAGTAAGACAAATTTCCAATGTAATAGGGGAGTGGCAAGAAGAAAGCTCTGCAAGTGTGCATAGCTTCCTAGTACAGTGGTATATAGCTGCTCACGCAAGAGAAATAGGAGTTTGAGGCACTTCTCTCTACAAACTTTTCCGATTCCTGTGTAACTTTAAAAGTAATTATATAAAATGTTGCTGAAATAAAGCAATCTTAGTAAACTACAAAAGTTTTTTAAGTGTGAATATTTGTGTTTGTTCACTCCACCAGTCTGAGTTAAAGGTAGCAGAGCTGGGGCCTCTGTAAGGAAAAGCATTTCTCTGCCACACACTACATACAGTCAGCTGCTCCCAAGCCACAACTCTGTGCTTCCAAAGACCAAATATGATTTTACCAGGGAGACTGTGTTGTGTTTTCTCAGCTGTTTTCATTATTTCACACTTTTTTTTTTACAGCTAATTCTGCCCAACTGAGGGAGCAGGGAATCTGACTTTTAGCCTTTCTTGGTTCGTTTGAGCAAATGAAATTGCTATGAGCTGCTGAAAGTAGAGGCCTTAGGTGGTCAAGAAACTCCGATGACAGAGAAGCAAACATAAGATTCATGTCTTTTTAGTTTGGACTGGAAGTGACATTAGAAAGCTGTTCCCAGGGCTTGTGAATAAAGCTAGCCATGCAGAAAGGTTGTGTTTATGTTTAATGTGGTCAAAAGTTTTAAAACAGCTAATTTTATACCTCTGGAGTTGTCTACATAGGAACTAAATCTGTGTTCTTTTAGGATGACTTATACTCTGAAAATATCTGTTGTTATATGCTTCTTTTCTTTTTCACAACATGTGATATAATACAGTTGTTATCGCTGTACTATGAATCTGAGGCTTATAAGACTTCTGATATCAGTATAGGCATATATTTGCATTTGCAATGTAAACATAGTCTCAGTTTTTGTAATGGAAATTTTCCAATAAGCATGATTTGTTTTCTAACTCATGTTTTCATTCTCTGCACCATCTGATATTTCCTCAGTTGTGAGAAATTCACACCAAAAAAAAATATTCCTTTGGTCCTTTTTTAGGTACCCAAAAGATTAATTAGAAAGCTCAGCCACCCTGTGGGAAGTTGAAAAGATACTTTCATGGTCATCTGCTCCTAATGACAATCTTCAGGTTTTTTTCTCCTAAACTGATTGCAAATGCCTTGCACATGTTTGTCATAAAGTCAAAGCCACTGTTTACATAAGAAAGGAGAAGCTGGAGTTGGTGCTGTTTTGCACCTGTTGTTATTCTTGACTAGTAAGAAAAACTATGTGTGAAATATGTTACTGTATTTGCCTAACTATTTACAGAAGAATGAGAGTAACAACATGGCTTGAAAATGCCTGGGATTCTTTTTCTTCCGAGCAAGACTTCTGACATCATCCTACAGCCTTTATGGAGATAAATCTTTAAGAACATAAAAACTTTATGAGGAACCAGAACCAGAGAGAGAGAATCCATGAAAAGAAAAGCTGTAAAACATCAGGCTACAGCCATACCAGAGGCTGCAGGTATGTTAGTCTGACTAACATAGATACCATACATATATATAGTAGGAAATAATACCAAGAGGAAACTGGATGGACTAATTAAATGAAGGTCATACTTGATGAATGTTCTTGATGACACTGGAATGATGCAGCAGAAATGAAGCAGTACACAACATGGATCTTGATTTTAAAAAAGCTTCTTATACTCTACAAATGGTACAAACAAATCAGATTCCATAACCTTACTTCTGAGATAATAGTGTGCAGCTGCCAACAACAGACTGCTAATTATTTCTTCTAATGGCCCTAATCTTGGGAAAAAAAAATAATAACCCAGAAAGGTATATAGGATCATCACTATGATTTAGGTGCATTACTTCTACATCAGTTGAAATTCAGGAGTCTAAGAAATGACTCATCTAAATAACTCTCTGGATGTTGACTCAGAGGGTTACCTTAGCTGGGGCAAAATTCAGCACCTGGTGACTGGGGGTCACATGAATATTTCCCATTCTTTCAGACTTGCAAATTTAGATTTTAGTTGTTTCATTTATAGAAAAATGTTCTATATGAATTGGACACTTTTCAAACCAAAAAAAAAGAAGGTAAAATGTTCCAACAGATATGTTTTGTTAAGATTGACATGGTGTAGATTTGGATAGTCTGGTCCATCTTTTAGATATATACCTTAATCTGATAAGCTTTTATTTTAAATCCAGTCATCTGTTGGCGTATGTAAAACTGTGCAGTGGTGTCTGTACATCCCTTGGCACATGAGTTTGACTAAAATAGACATAATGTCAAAGCACTGGGGTCCTAATTAAAAACAATGTGAGAAGAGACCTCCTACAAAGGTGACCAAGGGACATCATTTCTACAGCATTACCCCGCTGAAAACCAACCATCAAGAACAACTCCATATATCACAGAGCAGTCAACCCCACACTCTGATAAGAAACTTCATAAAAACCTGTCTCTTTTAACTTGTATGTAATCATGACCTGTGATCATAAGGCCTCTCATGTTCTTCAATATACCTTTCAGGGCTCACTGATCCTGTAAGAAACACCTATAAGCAATCAGTGCATTGGAGAATATGCCTTTATTTACAGGACTGAAAATCTAAAGAAAAGATACGTGAACACCATGTGAAGAAAATACGTGAACATTTCATATTGTGGTTTAACCCCAGCTTGCAACTAAGCACCACACAGCAACTCTCTCAGCAGGACAGGGGAAGAAACTTGGAAGGGTAAAAGTGAGAAAACTCATGGGTTGAGATAAAAACAGTTTGAAATTAAATGAAATAATAATGAAAATATTAATAATAGATGTAATGAAAGTAACAAAGAGAGAGAAATAAGCTCCAAGAAAAACACGTGATGCAGATGAAAACAGCTGCTCACCACAAATCATCTGATGCCCAGTCTTTCCCTGAGCAGTGATCCCCTGGCCAACCTCCCCCCTAGTTCCATTGCTGAGCATGATGTCATATGGTATAGGATAGATATCTCTCTGGTCAGTTGGAGTCAGGTGACCCATCTCTGTGCCCTCACAACTTCTTGTGCACCCCTACCCTACTCACTGATGGGGTGGTGTGAGAAGCAGAAAAGGCCTTTTACTGTGTGAGAACTGCTCAGCAATAAATAAAATATCCCTGAATCAACACTGTTTTCAGCACAAATCCAAAACATAGCCCCATGCCAGCTACTATGAAGTATAAATATCCCAACCAAAACTAGCACACATATATTTATATATATGGCTGTTTGCCTCTTCTCCTTTGCTCCTTTAGAAGATATGCTGCTTAGTGGAAGCATAACAGGCAAAAGCTCAGGAGACCACTGTGTGTTTTTCAGTTCCATTGGCTAATTGATTCATCCAGAAATGAGACACCAGAGCTTGAGGCCTTTCTGCATCTGTAAGTCAGCTGTACTCTCCTGTCCCGGTAGGAAGCTGGGGTCAGCAGACACTAGGTCCTCAGCAACACTAGAAGAAAACCTGCTGAATTTGGACAAGCACACATTAGCAAACTTAAGGTCCTTAGGGAGAGAGTGACTCCTCAATCTGCAACAAGATAAACATGACGCTGTTCCTAGCATCTTCCTCTGCAGAAGATTCCAGCAACAACACTTGTCTTTTGCATGAAGGAATCCTTATGCAAAATGTAGTGGAAGTCAGAGCTAGTTCCTAAGAAATTTTTTTTCAGAGGACTCTCTGGCTGCTTTGATTTCTACAGAGATCTGTGTCAGCTTTAGCACAGAGGATGGGGCCTTATACAACCAAGACACCATGCTCCTGTATGGGTTTCATTCTTGGAGGTTTGAGAGGAAGGAAGCTTAAAATCCAGATCTCCAAATTCCCACAAAAGCACTCTTCCTCCCCCCCAGGATAAACTCGTCACAACCATGGTTTTGGCACGTCCATCATTCTGCAGCTGGCATTATCAGTGTCTTCTAGGGGACCCTGAGAACACTCATCACAGAAAATGCCTCTTTTGGGGAGAGTCCTGGTGATACCTAGTTTGTGACTTTTAAACAACCCCGATGTCCCTTGTCAGACAAAATGTCAGTGCACAAAATTGTAGACACCAAAAGTTACTAGGGAAGGTAGGCATCGAGGGTGCATTTCATTGCTTTGTTAAAAGTCATTATTTCAAACATGTGTAAAGTAGTCCTACATCATTTGTGTTCTTTTGCTTTAATTAACATGCTTTAAATAACATAACAGATAAAGAAATATATACTCGGGACTGAAAAGACATTCAGGAGGAAAGTAAAACAGTGTCCTTGAACAGAG
This sequence comes from Todiramphus chloris collaris, assembly GCA_025345505.1. Lineage (NCBI taxonomy): Eukaryota > Metazoa > Chordata > Aves > Coraciiformes > Alcedinidae > Todiramphus > Todiramphus chloris. The sequence continues at coordinate 20,023,515 of JANVCC010000018.1, forward strand.
CTTTTCTCATAGTTCTGTATCTCCCACATTTCTTTAATTTCTCCTTTCACGATATACCTTAGCAGAACTATGTGTTGGTTTTGTTCTGTTCCTTATTACTGCAATGCCAAAATCTATGAAGTCAGCTAAATAATTTAGTAATCTTGCCCTTTAAACTAAGAGATATTAAAAGGTCCAATGCAGTCAGGAATTTCTTCTATTATTTAATTCACCCACATGAAAATATAATACAGACAAGTAATAGGATTAAAACATCTAAATTATACCTTTTTATTTAAATTGTTTTGCCATCAAGCAGTATTAAAAGCAGTATGGATCTTATTAAAACAACTTTTATCCTGGCAGTCTTCCTCCTCTGCTAACACTTTTTAATTATTTATTGAAGGTTTCCTCTCATTAGGTAAAAAAAAAAAAAAGAATCACAAGGGTATCTATATTTCCTCCTTTCTATCCCATTTTTCCATTGCCCATACAAAACAATGCAATTGCTGCAAGCATCATAAATTGTAAGGATCAATGCTCCACAGAGACTGCAGTCCACCCGTAAAGCCAAGGCAGTATTCCAGCCCCAAAACCTGTCAAACCTACAGTGAACAGTTTCAGCATAGGAGAACTTTTGGCTGGTGCATAACTGTCCATTTTCATACTGTGATCTTTGTACTCCTATTCCCCTTCATCTAACAGTGGTTGGCACGGTCAACATGTCCTTATTGTAGCTTAGTGATTTTGTGGGTGGTTTCGACAAGCACTGCCAACTTAAGTACACTTTATATGAGTTATAGCAATAAATAAAAGGCCTTAGGTAACCTTTTCCCCCTCTTGGGAGGGGAGTCCTTTGGTGCTGATAGGATTAATACTTACATTTGTGTCATCTTTGTAACATGGTGCTGTGAGTGTTTCAGGGAGGATAGATGAAGTATCTACAGACATTATATCATAGTGTCAGATCCAACGTAAGGTTGCCAAAAGTTTGTGCAGTCAATTCATACACATCAGCCATTCATTTGCCAGAGCTGAGTACAAGCCTGTGGTTTGACACTCCATATGTAAAATCTGCAGAGAGTTGGGTCCCCTGAGGAGGGTATCCTAAAGTCCCTGAAGGAGGGGTGCAGCTCACCTCACACCTACTTCTGGCATTTGAGCATTTTGAGGGTCACAGAGGGCAAATCTGTCCACCTTTGTGCATCTCCTGCTGAAACTGGGCCACCCTGCAAGAGTCCCGGAGATCAAAGGAAGGAGAGTATGACACAATAGTCTAATGAAGAACGCAGCTGGCTAAAGCTTAGGGAGCAAGGGTACTGCTCCCTGCTACAAAAACTTCTCAGATTATGTTTTTATTAAACTTGAAATGTAAAAGCAGCTCTGGAACTAGGCCCCAAAACCTGTATGTTCTCATAGAGTTTTCCAGCCACTAAACTAAAAAATCCCATTTGTTCATGTTTGCTGTCATTTGGTCTTTTGTCTTGAAGAAGCAGGAGCAATGTCTGTAACATCTGAAAGTTAAAAGATGAAAGCTGTCCTGGCCTCTGGAGTTCTTTGATTATTTATCAAATAAGAACCTGCCACCTGTCAGGCCCTTCTAATGGAAGTGCAAACAATGACAACTCCCAAGATTGTTGAGGAATGCTGTGTTTGCTCCACACCTGTGGGAATCAAAGGAATTAGTTGGGAAAAAACAAAGATAGAAAAGTTTCTACACTTCAAAGCTGCTTGAATTTCATAGAGTTCTGGGTTTTTTGGGTTTTTTTTTTTTTAGTTTAAAAAATTTTTTAGATTTTTTCATTGAATCTTTTGTTTTCCTTTAACAGAAACAGCAATGACAAACCTTCAACAAACAGTAATCAAAATATTTTTTTTTAAAGAACAAGACAATGGCGTGCGGCTCTGCAATATATATGTTATTCCTTTCAGAACAAAGAAAGAAAAAATATTGACTTTTCAGACCAGCTAAAATCTTTAACTTTTCATTGTCCTTTTCTACAAATCTGTAATGTCATACTGCATGTTTGTGTATTCCAGTGTAGAAATTGAGCCTATGGCAACATGATCAGAAATAATAAAGAAATATATGAGAAATCAGTAAGTTTAAATTACCTTCTATAATATGCTAATGTAGATAATCCAAATATTAACTGTTTACTTAAAATGAACAATTGAGTATAATAAAAAGCGAATGTTTATATGTGTGCAAAAAGGAAACTAAAGTACATTCTTCCTAATGTCTGACTACTTTATCAGAATAGCACTTCACAACTTTTAAGAAGCTAGCAGGCTATTACATATGACTAATATATCAAGTTTCAATGAAGCTTTTATTCAAAGTTTAATAGAGATAATAGTAACATAAAAGCTACCCTCTGGATCTTATAATTAAAAGGACGAGAGCCTGAGAGTCATAAGAAGAGAATGTAAAGTTAATTACTTGCTTGTGTGTGGAATAAGAAGTCTATAATCTTAAGTAGTAGCCAATTTATAGGTTTGAATTCCTGAACACCAACGTATTAGGAGAATCATTTCAACTTCTTCTGATAATTTCTTCATACAGTTAGGATTAGACTCTTAGATATAGTTTAATTTACTATGCCACTTCCCAACACTTCCCTTTCTCTATGGTTTTGTTTACCAGAGCAAAGATTTCAGGCACTAATATTGTCTGAAAGCTTACTGTAAATCTAAACAATAAAGATGTTTTACAGTCAGTGATAGTAGAAAATAAAAAAAAAATTATAGTACAGAGATATTTGTTAGTAGATATAAAATCCAGTGGGGGAAAATTCTTCTGAAATATTAGCTTTAGTCTGTCTACTCTCTGGGTAAAATTAAGGTTGAATTTAAAAATAAATACTTGTGTTGTCTATGGAAATAATTTTCAGCTAAATTTTGATGTCTATGGTAATATTCCAAGTTTCGTCTTCATTATCTACTCTCCTGGGAGATTAAGAAAAGTCAAGAGATGTAATGCTGTAGATGCAGAACCATCAGACTTTTCTAAATTGCACTTGAGGTTTTTAACTTTTTCATTTCCTACTGTACATCATTTCCAAATCTATTTCTTTCCTATTGCTGCTGAATCACAAGTCAGATATGGAAAAACTATCTGTAACCTCCTTAAGCATGTGGAAAATTGGTGTAGCACACCAGATCTAGAGGGATGAAAATGTATTTAAAAATATGTTTTAGGAATAAACCAAGAGCACAAATAGATGGTATGATGGTCAAATTGACAAAGTAAATGAAAGGTTTTAACAGTCACAATATGGACAGTTAGACTGAGAGGTGCTAACATTTATGGAGAGAGAAAGAAAGAGACAGAGAGAGAATAAGAAAGAAGTAAAATGAGTTTAATGACATAACCACCAAAAATCTAGGCAGAATCCAAACCTGAAGTGAATACTTTGCTTCTGTATTAAAGAAAGATGAGCACATTATAGATGACACCAAAGGCTGGGCTGTTAATTGGAAGGGGATTGTGTAAACAGAAAGTATCACAAATTAGTGACCTGATGCACCACTTAGACATAAGGTCTATGGGGCCAGATGTGATTCACCCAAGGTATTGAGGGAGAAATTGGCTAGTCATGGCTTGGATGGGCTTGCACTTTGCTGGAGAGGCAGGAGTATGTTTACGTGCTTGAGGGAAAGAAGGCTCTGCAGAGGGATCTGGACAGGCTGGATTGATGGGCTGAGGCCAATTGTATGAGGTTCAACAAAGCCAAGTGTCAGATCCCACACTTGAGTCACAAAAACCCAGGCAACGAACGCTACAGCCCTGGGGAAGAGTGGCTGGAAAGCTGCCTGTCAGAAGAGGACCTGGAGATGTTGGTCAACAGTTGGTTGAATATGAGCCAGCAGTGTGCCCAGGCGGCCAAGAAGGCCAATGGCATCCTGGCCTGTATCAAAAACCATGTGGTCAGCAGAGCTAGGGAAGTGACTGTCTCCCTGTATTCGGCACTGGTGAGGCTGCACCTTAAGTACTGTGTTCAGTTCAGGGTCCCTCACTACAAGAAGGACATTGAGATGCTGGATTGTGTCCAAAGAAGGGCAATGAAGATAGGGAAGGGTCTAGAGAACAAGTCATGCAAGGAGCAGCTGAGAGAAGTGGGGTTGTTTAGCCTGGAGAAAAGGAGGCTCAGGGGAAACCATATTCCTCTCTACAACTACTTGAAAGGAGGTTGTAGCAAGACGGGGGTCGGTCTGTTCTCCCCTGTAGCAAGCAACAGAACAAGAGGAATCAACCTCAAATTGTGCCAGGGGAGGTTTAGATTGTATATTTGGAAAATACTTTTTACCTAATGGGTTGCAAAGCATTGGAACAGTCTGACCAGTGAAGTGGTTAAGTCACCATCACTGGAGGTATTTGAAAGACTGTAGATGTGGTGCTTAAGTACATGGTTTAGTGGTAGATTTGGCAGTGCTGGGTTGGACTTGATCTTAAAAGTGTCTTTCAACACAAATGATTCTATGACTCTTTTCTGTGATTCCAAGTGTGAACAAATTCTAAATCAAACATATTTTAAAGAAATTCTGAAGGCATAGGTCTGAAATTTGAGAAGGAAGGAACATTTTTTCCTACTCTGTCATAAAAAAGGGAAAGTAGTATACTATCTGTATTTCAGAAGTCATTAAACAGCTTATGAAAAACTGCAGAGCTATGAATTTTGTATCATGAATGGGCAAGAGGTGAGACCTTGCCATATTTTAATTATCCCGTTAAAATGAACTCAGATAGAGAAAGGCTCCATGCCTTTTATGAATAATGATAAAATAGAAGCATATTTATCTGTGATAATATGTACTGATATTTCAGCATGATTTTTGCAACATATATGTGCTTACTATGTATCAAGGAAGATCAGCTGAGCTTTCTTTCTATGACATGTATTTTAAAGATTTCTTTCCTATGTTTCTCAGTAGTCAAAAAACAATAAGCATCACTAAGTTTGCAGAACAAATTGAATCTAAAATATGCATTTTGCCTATGGTGGTTATGTAATTTCAGTATCACACTTCAAAAATCATCATGTAAGTATGAATGGTACCTTACATTGCCAGAAAATAATAAATATTCCCAAAAAAGTACCATTATTACCAATTTAAGATTTTAAACTAAATAGTGAATATTGGTAAATAAGATCCCTGCATTTTTACACCACCAAGTATTGAGTTTTTATAATACTATGTGTTATCTTACTATGCCTATTCATGTAATAGAAGTGCTCATCCACTTCCATTGTCATTGATGTTTATTTTGTATTCATAATACTAATTAGATTGTTCTCTGTGTCTTCTAAAATAAAGTGTTGTCATGGCATACAGTTCAAGCTAATATTCTGATACAATTATATCTTTATATATCTTGGATTAAAGTAAAATGAAATAAAATAATTTCTGAGAAGTGACATAATGCTTTGATGGATCTATGTACAATGCAAAGTTATTGGGGCATAATTTTAGAGTGCATGATGCCTAACATAGAAAATTCACATGATGGTGTGAAAATACATTTCCTTTCCCTAAAATATACTGAGATATAAAAATATATTAACATGTAGAAGTTGTATTTTTATAAATCATTTAGCCATTTACATTCACTCTTCTACAGGTGTGTCCACAACTGATATCATAACACAACAATGGATGTCATAGACACTAATAATGGCATTATTCACTTATGCAAAAATAGGCATATGATGAAGGGCTCATGAGGTAATCATCCCTTTGCACAAGGGAACTATACAGTGAAAAGACTGGAGCCTTATAAGGCATCCCACTTAAATTCAGTAGATCTACTACCTCATGGAACTTCAAAAAGGTCTTGATAATTATTTGTATTTTGGTTATTAATTGATCATAATAGACTGACAGATAGTTAATACCATTTTAACTAATGATCAGAGAATTAGAGTATGGTATAGGGACTGTACCCACTGTCTTGCATATGGGTATGACTTAACCATACAGAGAATGAGTACTTGTTCTTCTATTGGTGGAACTTATTTGTTATAGTTTTAGGATATATTTATAATAAATATTGATATATTAAAGACTCATAGCTTTTTTCATAACATTAATACAGACCACAGACAGAGGACTGGTTTTATTCTTTCAGAAGAAGCACTGCATTTGATATGTTTGTAAAACGTTATCCATTGGATTCATATTAAAAAGGTATCTTTATGTTGAATTTTAGGAGTCATGGGTTGAAGACCAGTTCCCATTTGATTTATATCACATTTTGGAACAGAGATGCTGTAATGGCCACTTCCTGGTATCAGAGAGGAAATAGTAATTTTCACAACAAAAGAAGGTATTTCATCAGAGAAGCATATACACAAACACAGAATGACACTTTTTCTTATATTCTCTGATAAATAATAGTAATAAAAGGAAACTTTTCTCTTTAAAACATATGTAAAAAAACAAAATTCACATGAATGTGGACAATTGCACTGTGTCATCAGTGTGAGTATTAAAATATCTTGGAATTATTTGCTATAGCATATTCTTGCAGCACTGTACCACCACGTCACTCACACTAATTCTCTTCCAGAGGATGTGACGGACATCTTTGTGAGTGCTATAACCACAGAGCTCTCTTACCATCACCTGCCTCAATGTCAATACCTGTCTTAATCATGACAGTTCACCAATTTATTGCTCCAGAGTAAAACACCTGTGATGTGATATTTTCAGTAGTCCTGTTCCTTCCTTCATTAGTTCCAATTCCATTGCTGTTACCTCCTGTTCATTCATAAGTACCTCTCCCTTATTCAACCTGTCTGTCCTGCGTTTGGCTAGGATCGGGTTAATTTTCACCAGGAGCTAGGAGGGGGGCCACAGCCAGGATATACAACTGAACCTGCCAGTGGGATATTCGACCATACTCCATGGCCACTGTATGAGGGAAGAGGACAGGCCGGGCAAAGCAAGTGCATTGGGTGGGCATTTGGACCAGTGGGACAGCTCCTTCCTCATTAGTTCTGTATCACACTTTTTGTGTATTGTTTCATTACTATTACTGTTGCTGCTGTTACTTCTCATTCTATGTTCTATTAAATTCTCCTTATCTCAACCCACTGGGATTTGTATTTTAATCCCTCTCCTTCTTCCCATTCAGGGACTGGGGCAGAAGGAGCAGTGAGTGAGTCGTAACATGGTGCTCAGCTGGATCTAAACCACAACACTGGCACTCAATTTGCAACTCAGCAGGGTTAATTTCTCAGCAACAGCAGTGAAAGGTGTGAACTGGGTATTGGGGGAGAAGTTCATCCACCCACTGCCCAGTCATCCCAGGATTAAGAAGAAAGCAGTATAGTAAACAAAGCATACATCCCCTTGGAGCAACTGCTTGCATGATTCAGTAATGTAATGAAGCATATTTGCTGTACATATCCAGTAATGTGCTTTCTGGAGACACTACCACATGATCTTCTGGATTGCAGTTTCATTAATTCTGAAACTGGATTGCCAGGTCTGGATCTGAATATGTATTTCTAATAGTGTGTAGTCTACTTCAGTTCCACTGAAAGTGGGCTTTTCTCAGTAATGCCCACTGACAGGACAAGTAGCAATGGACACAAACTGAAAACAGGACATCCTGTATGAACAGGAGGGTGAGGGTAGGCAAACATTGGCACAGGCTGCCCAGAGATACTGTAGAGTCTCCATCCTTGGAAAAGTTCAGAGACAGATTGGACATGGTCCTTGGCATCCTGTTCTAGGTGACCCTGCTCTGAGCAGGTGGTCAGACTTAATGGTCTCCAGAGGCCCAAGGTTAGAAAACCTCATCACTTCTGCAATTTTGTGTTTCCAGACTCTTTTGTTGGTTCATTCACATATTTTGTTGGCTTGTACTAAAGTCCATCACTAGCAGATTAATTTTAGGACACAGTCACTGGCTGTCAAAGAATTAATTAAATTAAAGCATTACTGACTAAACCACATTCTCCAATTTATATGTAAAATACATATGTTGAGAAGGTGCACATGCATAGCTGAGGGCATAAACCGCCCCAGGTACTGTACATTATTTATGATGGAGTTCAACGGCTTTTTGTATTTCACTTCTCCTCCACCATTTAAGCCAGAGTGCTACTAAAGACAAATGAAAATATTTACAGTAGGAGATCAGGAGATGCAATTTTTTTAGGCTCAGGATAAAAAAGTAATGCATAGTTCTATGCTTTGGGAATTCATTTCCCATGTCCTGCAAAATATAGTACTGAGATGGGTTATAATGGATCTGGTTTATCTGGTGCAAATACCGTAAGATATGATTTCCCCTTCAGCTAACAAGAATTTGCTAATTATTAGCACGGAAGATTAAGTGTTTTGAAAGAACAGTGAGAAGGAAATTGCAGTGAAAAAAATCATATTACAAACTTGCAGCAATATTTATTCCCATTAAATATGAATCATTTATTAAGAAAAGTGACTGTAAGTGATACACATGCATTCACAGATAACTCAGTGTGAGGCTTATGAAATTAATGGGAAATAGAACAATCTTTATAATGTCATGTTTAATGGATAGATGGTTAGTCCCTGCTAATATAGCATGAAGCACTTTGAAGGGTCATGGCCTTCTATCCTTGCCTTACTTCTGGTTATTGTACAGTAAACTTGGTACTGTGAATTGCACAGAAGTACCCAGGAAGTATGTCTTTCCTTTGATTAGATACATTCTGTAGAAAAAAGACAGTCAGATCTGGTTAAGAATGAAGAAAGTTAGAAGAACTAAAAATTAAATCAGTTACCCCTAGAAACAGACATAAATTCTAGTGACCAAGGTCTGTATCTCAGCAGACGTTTGGATCCCCTACCTTTTATGTAAAGAAATGCATGTAAGGAACTTGAGTCAAGGAGAAGGAAGTAATTTGTTCAAGTCTTATTTTATTACTATTATTAAAAAATAATATCATAGAATCATAGAGTCATAGAATGTTTTGGGTAGGAAGAGACCTTTAAAGGTCATCTAGTCCAACCCCACTTCAGTGGGAGCAGGGACATCTTCAACTAGATCAGGTTGCTCAAAGCCCTGTCCATCCTGACTGTTTCCCAGGGATGGGGCATGTACAGATAAATGTACAATGGAGATGGTAAACACAGAGATTTTAAAAGGATGTGGTGTCAAACTACTCTTTCTGCTTTAATAAAGGGTGGCCAGCTATCTGTGGTGTTGAAATTGTGTTAAAAGGATTATGCACTTGTTAGATGAAATTATAAGGGACATATTTTGCCTATGTTTTCAACCACCACACTGAGGCTTTCTCCTCAAAAAAGGCAGATAAATATCAAGATATTTGATGATTTCTTGGAGGGAAACTTTTTATATACTGAAAACATTCAACTATTTCCTTGCCTTGAATCTCCTATTCTCTGGACAATTCCTGAGTAGACCCAGTAACAGAGCTAAAGATGACCTTATCTTCTCATGAAATATTCATAATTTTTTTTTAATGGAGAAAAAAAGATGCAGGATAAAAGATAAAGTGAAGAATAAAAAACCAGTAAGACCATTCTCATTTTAATGTTTGTTACGGAAGTTGCAGTTAGCTTGTTGAGTCTGTACATCTGTACATATACTGCGGCAGGCACCCAGACTCTAGCGGCGGGGGCTGCAGGGGCAGCCTCTGTGAGGAGCGGCCAGGGATGCCCCGTGCTGGACACAGCCAGTTCCAGTCACCTCCAGCCAGCCCACTGCAGGGCACAGCTGGGCCCAGCAACTGAGATGGTGGAGCCTCAGGGAAAACATATTGAAGAAAGGGTAAAAACACTAAACTGGCAGAGGAGAAGTGGAAGAAAGAGAAACTATCATAGGAACCCCAAGGTGAAAGCAGGAGGAGGGGAAGGAGGTGCTTCATGCATAAGAGATTCCCCTGCAGCCTGTGCAGAGACCGTGGTGGAGCAGTTACCCATACTGCAGCCTATCCACAGAGGACTCCATCCTGGAGTAGGGGGATATTCCCTGAAGAAACTGTCCCCACACGAGAGCAGGCTTCTCCTGAGTGACTATAGGCTGTGAAAAGCACCTACACTGGTACAGAGGGGAAGTGTGAGGAAGAAGGAGCAGCAGAGAGGAACTGAGGTGCACTGCCCATAGTCCCCTGTTCCCCTCTCCCCTGTGTATTTCAGGGGGGTGATAGAGAAATCAGGAGAAGGGGGAGGGAAATTGTGTTTTAAAGTATGTTTCTCACTACCTGCATCTATTTAATTGGCAAGTCAAGTCTGTTTTACCTGTAATGGTCATTGGTAAGTGATCTCCCTGAATTTATCTCAATCCACAAGCTCTCTTAACCTATTTTCTTCCCCCATCCTACCGAGGAAGGGAAGTGAGAGAGCAGCTGGGCAGGAGTTTGGCTGCTAGTCAAGGCTAACTCACAATTATATGTGAGTCTTGTTCATCTTAAAATCTAGCTGACACATGAGCAATCAATATTCCCACAAAAATTTCTCTGCGAAATCCTTATTAGAACATAAATACTTTTCCTCAGGACACACACACACACAAAAGTAGATATTTATGTCCTACTTAAATCCTTCTGCGCAATCCAATTCATTTCAGATTTCCATAGAGCTTTCTGAAAGTCTTTAGTTTAAGAAATAACAGGGTTGATGTTAGGGTGACTAAAAAAACATTTCTAGCATAGGTATTTTGTTATTAGTAAAGCTTATCCTTGACTTCATTTGCAAGTTCAGTTATAAAACCTACGTTCTTTCCTTCCTTTTCATTTATAATTTTTGGGTTCTTTAAAAAGAAGGTGTTATTATGCTATATTTTATATTTATTAGACTATACTTCGTAACTGACTTTTTTCTTTTCATTAATATTCCTGTACTGGATTTGCTTTTTTAGACCACTTCTCCAATTTATCAAAATCATTATAAGTCCTCCAATGTGCTTGTGATCCCTCCAAGATTGACTTTGTAATCAAATTTTATCAAGAACTTTCATCTTTAATTCATGCAGAGTTTCTATGTAAAAAAAAATATATAAACTCAGAACTTACAGCTGGGAATTCCTCTATGATAATGTACGAAGAGGCTTCTGCTTCCAGTAAAACAAAACACTCACTTTTATATTTAATTAGAGTTGAAATTTGAACAAAGTTGTAATGTGATTCGTTAGAACTATAAATATAAATGGAGAAGTAGTAAGGTATGTTCAGCTTTCCAATTTTTAAAAAGTCACTTGAAATGAAAGCATTATACCATAGCAGCTTAGTGGTCTTGTATATATTCCATCATCTGGTTCTTCATTAGTGCTTCAAGACTGCATTGAATCCTTTAATAGACTTAATCATAAATCAAATAAACCAAACAAAATTTTAAAATGTACTTTATTATAAATTGTGATTGTTCAGCAAATGCAAAAATTCTTGGCTTCCCTCACCAGGAATTTGGGCAACAAATTACCTTTTTTCAAGCAATGCTACCTCATTCATAAGCTGAATCTTGAAAACATTTTAAGTGGAAAAAGATGGGATGGAATAAACTCAGGAAACACAGCAATGAGTAAATCATCATGTGCATTGTTAGGGATGCTGCCCACTCTGAGAAGTCCCAAGGTATTGTTGAATGCAATTTCCTTCAGCACTAGGGCTAGTGCATGCAGATGACATACTCCTCTCTCCCTGTCTTCTTAACAGCTGTTCCTTCCTACCCCTGTATTGTCTCACAAGCAGATCACAAAGCTGTGTGTGAGGTTCCATGATCTATCAGTTAGAAACCTGGCACTGATGAAAAATAACCCTTTAAAAGCAACTAATTCAGGAAACAATTGCTTCTAGCGTTATCTTCTGTCACTCACTCTACTCATAGTTTGACATTCAGGATTTGTAGAATCCTGAGCACAAGTCAATCCATCAAAATATCCAGAGAAAAGCAATCCCAACTGAAGAAATTATATTTACATATACAGCAGTTAGTTAAGTCATCTTCAGGAACACTAAAAGCAGGTTTCAATTCTCAGCAATAAATTTTGCATTGGTGTGATCTACCACTTCAGAACTCCACAGATTCACCCACCAAAAACTGAGATACTCAGTATTCAAAGCAACTAAGTTTTTCCATTACGTATAAGTGAAATTTCTATGTCTTTTCATCTGCAAGCAATTCAGCTTCATTAGAAGAAGCAATTCAAGGGCACACATATATATATATATGGTGAAGAAGACTGAGAAGAACAGGGAGTAGGTCATGTTGTGGTGCCAGCTAGGGAAAGATAAAGAAATGTGAGTAACATTGGAAAACTAGACAGGGAAACTGAAATAGAGGAAGCTGGTATCTTTATCATGAGAAAGGAAATCCAAAGACCTTGACAAAAATTAAGAGTAGAAATAGGCAGCAGTACATCTGTGGAGGACTGCTGGTATTATATCTTGTTTATAGATCACTTTCATGGACTTTTAAAGAAATATCCTGGGAAGCATTTTTGTATTTCGACGTGTGTGTCTATAACTACAGATGTGGTGTGTGATACACAATATTTAAAAAAAAAAAAAGAAAGAATAGCATAAGCAAATGTAATTAAAGATTAAGTATAATGCAGTAGCCTAAGGAAGTGAAGATAACATGTTGACTCCTCCTTGTCAGAGATCTGTTCAGTTACTTTGACCTTGTATCAGAGATTTTAATGTAATATAACATTTAGAGAAGTGTGTATTTTTTGATTTGGAAACAACATTCTATATCATTTAATCCATCTTTATTTTAATTTATACTATCATCTAGTTTAGTTTTCCGTACATATCCTTATTGTTCACACTTTTAATTATATTTACTTCTCTTTTTTTTCTATATGTTTAATTTAAAAAAAGGAAATTGTATTCAGAGCTTTTCCGCTGAAATTCTGGTTCTAAATTGTGTCTTCAGTTGAATGACTTTTAGGTTTCTTCATCATTCAGTAATCAATACTCTAGTCAATAATATTAGGCCTTGAAAATTTTAATTATATGATTATCAATGTTTAGTTCACTTTCATATTGGCCAATTTCCATGAATGGTTTTAGGGGGAGAGTTACTACCTTTTATTCTCCTGAATAAGGGTTATTTATTTCCATATCCTCCTCCTTACCTCCCAATATTGCATTTTCTACCTCTGCTTCTGATACTAACCCCATTCTCCAGTTCACTGTACACACAACAGAGCAACTTCTGTTTAAACCCCAAATAATTTGCTTAAAACAGATACTTTGCTACAAATGAAATTAAATCACTGAAGCTTCCTCTCTTGATAAAGCAAACCTAGTAGCCTAATTTTTATTGTCCCTCTTGGATGCAGGAAGATGGTTGCACTTGCCATACAATTACTGGCTTCTACTTTCCTTCAGATAAAGGCAGTCCTATTTTTCTTTAAGTCTATGACAAATCTGTATTATGAGTCACTCTCTGTAAGGTCACTGTAGGTGCATTACATCACAGGGAGAGGCACAACTCAGCGTTGCATTTCTGTATTATATCACTGGAACATTCTGCCAAATTTTGTCAGCAGCAGGAAGGGTCAGGTTCAAAATCTATGAGTTCTTTGTAAAATTACAAAGCAAAACCAGATGAGTATTCATTCACAAGCACCTGGGAAAAAGAAACCCTTCCTCTGAAGGCCAAAAGTGGTCAATACTTTCCTGTTCTCAAGGAGTATATAATTCTCTGCATGTAATAATACAAAAAAAAAAAACCCACAAACCAAACCCCATTTATATTAAGGTGAGAGAAAACACAAGCAACAAGGAATTAGCAAAAAGTAAATAATGTATAAAGTACATAGCCAAAAATTAATTTTGACAAGAAACTTCTGCTGCTGCTTTCTTATTTCTTGATTTTAGTCTCTAGTGACTTGCATTTATTTTCTCTTAGTGAAGGTTCAGACTCAGGAATCCACTTAGATGGGTCCATTTCTAGCCCTTCAATAGAAATAGTGGCTTCTTTGGACACGTATACACAGACTAGGGCTCTTCTGCAGAGGTTTAGTACTGAAGTGTCTAATTTATTATCAGGTCAGAATCATCTTGTACATGGCCTACTCAGACAACAGACAGAGGATCTTTTATCTTTTCTACACCCTTCTTCCCCTTCCAAGCAGAGTACACCCATTAAATGAACTCTTGAAAGCACCTTCAAGCACCTTTTCAATAGACTGGTGAACCATCAGCATCTACCCACAGATTTGTAAATGCTGTGCCAAAAAGCTTTCCTGTTTTTCCCGGGTCAGCTGCTGTAGATAATCATCTGTAACAATCTGCAGCAAAGAAGTGCTGCCATCTTTTTAATACCAGCGTCATCTACAGCATTCTCCAAAGCCATGCTGATTTTAATTCCAGCTGTTGGAGAATAGAGGTCTGTCATAAGATCTAATTCAGCTCTTGATGTAACCAACAGCTTCAGCACAAAGCTCCCATCACCCTTCAGGAAGATATTGGACTACACATTTGACCTTTGGACTGTATTATGGATATGGTTAAATGGAACACAGCTTCCCTGAACTGATCCTATGCCTTAAAATACATACATCTTCCAAGATGAGTCGGACAAACATGGGCTGGGAAAGGCTGGGGCAAGTGGAGCCACATGTACCTCAATATACCCTCACAAATCTTCAGTGTTCTGATCATTACTGTGTAACATTTGGTGCGCTACAGAGTTCTTTTCCGTCTCAGTAGTGCAACACATACAGGAACGCAGTATTACTATATCTGAAACTTACCCAAATTTTTACCTCTATGTTAACAAAATATTTGGATGACAATGAGGAGGCTGTTCATTGCAGAATATGTCTTCCATGTGATTTCTCTTCCTGGTTCAGCTGTGACTTGCAGAGTACTCATTTATTTTTGACCCATGAAGATGAATGGAGCAGTATGATCTTTCACCACAACATATTTGTGCTTTCTCATTTCTTTCAGATGTGTCTAAAAGCTAGAGTATAGTGAATCTAGTTTCTTTGTTTAATGTGGAAGAATGTCTGGTGAATGATGAAACACAACCAGACTTTCAGCCATTTAAAATGGAAATGCAGAGTTAATTCTATGGCTTTGCATTTGTATTTGCTGGTCCGTATCCCAGTTGAGGATCTGAACCATAATCTCTAAATTGAACAAATGTGATGTTATCATCTGATAGGCAAAGCAAAAGAATAAGGAACTGAAAGATCATTAGTTCAAGCTTCCACTGAGCTATATCACATATAACCTCTGATACTAGTAATGTACACAGCACCTTTCCATCAAAGAAGGTAGTTTGTCCAAGTCAAAATCAAAACTCCACTTGGTTTCAGTGGTAGAAGACAAAACCATAGATGTTTAAATCTTAAGAATAAAGTTCTGTTTCTGCTTGGCCTCCCAGGTGACCTAAGTTTACAGATGATTTGAAACAGATGATGCAGAAAGAAAAACAACTATACCACCAGCAGTTTAAGTTTGAGAATGAATTGAGATTTTTGTCCATATGTTCTTCAGGTGGTAAAGGCAAGATTTTTGGACTGACAAATCTGCAGATCTGTTCTGCTTGGCAGACAGTTTTATTCTTCATCCTTTACTTGCTTTCACTTGGTGGATCATTGTTTCTAGTGTGAGATAATTATGTTTTCAGTTTGTGAATAAAATTACATAGGATGAGGCAAAAGAAATTAAGGGAATTTTAAGGAAATTATTTCCTTAAAAGTTCAAAAGTGATAATTTTTGCCATATTGTAACACACCAATTCAATGCATATTTTCCCCACAATACCTCATGAAATTGTATATAGAAAAGAGAAATAAATTACTTCAAAATCTTAAGAAATATTCCACTCCTGAAAAATAAGGGGTCTCTTCCTGAAAGTAGAAGTAAGGAAATTAAGACTAACATAAATGAAGCATTATGCATATTTTTTGGTTAAAATAAGTTAAAGAAATAGTGATTTAAAATTAGAAAAGTAAGGAAATGATAAAGGTGTTCATTAAATATCATTAAGTTCCAAAAAGTCATGAAGCTGTTTTTAAAAGAAAAGATGTTTTGCATGCAAGCTGTCCAACACTAGAATGAAACAGGCTTGGTCCAGCATGCCTGCATCTGTCAGTACTCAGCAAAGGGCAAAATAGACAATCATATGTGTTCATAGAATCACAGAATGGCTTGAGATGGAAGGGACCAGAAAGATCATCTACTTCCAACCCTCCCTGCCATGGGCAGGGACACCTCCCACTACACCAGGTTGCTCAAAGCTTCATCCACCCTGGTCTTAAACACTTCCAGGAATGAGGCCTCCACAATTTCTTTGGACAACCTGTTCCACCTTCACAGTAAAGAAATTCTTCCTAATGTCCAATCTAAATCTACCTTGCTCTAGTTTAAAACTGCTGCCCCTTCTCCTGTCACCACATTCCCCTATAAAAGCCCCTCTCCAGCTTTCCTGCAGGTCCCCTTCAGGTACTGGAAGGCCACAATAAGGTGTCACCAGACCCTTCTCTTCTCGAGGCTGAACAGACCCAACTCCCTCAGCCTGTCCTCGTAGGAGAGGTGCTCCAGCTTTCTGATCATCTTTGCAGCTTTCCTCTGGACTTGCTCCAATAGATCCATGTCCTTCTTGTGTTGGGGTTTCCAGAGCTGGATGAAGCAGTCCAGGTAGGGGTCTCACCTGGAATACTGGGAGATAGGCAGGAAATATTTTTTTCATGTTGAGAAAGTAAAAAATAAATTAATACTGCTTTTGTGAATTACAAATAAATCTCCAACCTTTTATTTATTATTTATCCAAGGAAAATTAGTAGTCTGGCAGCTGAAATGTCTTTTTCCTCTAATCTTTACATGTGTCATTTTGTTCTGTGTTTTAGAAACACCATTACACTAAATTACTTTCATTAAAAATCCATAGGGGTATTGAACAGAGAAGATACGTCTTTATCTATGACAACTTCAGAGAAAAAGAAATAAAATGAATAAAATAGTTATAATTGCCTTCCTTGTGAATATCTTTTGATTTAACCATACACCATTTATTATGAAAAAAAGTATTTTCTTTAAAAATTCTTTGCCAGATTTACGTGATCCTCCCTTCATTTTGGTTTCCTGTCCTTACAGAATTCCATCCTTAAGGTAAGTGAATCTCTGCAGGATCAACTTGGACCTGATCAATTCTACTGATGTCTAATTTTCACTATTGGTTCTTTCAACACAAAGAAGAGGCATGTTGTTGTTCTGTCTATATCCTGATACTGCCACTCGTGTCAGTATGGTAAATTTTAACTCCACAGCAATTCAGAACAAGAATAAAGAACACAAAAGATTACCTCAATTGCATTTCAGAATTTGCTAGTGCATCATTTGAATGATTCAGTTCTTGTGTTGTTTTTAAGCTTATTTTCCAGAAAGCGTTCAGCAATTTACTGCTTGAAAGCTAGGTCTTGTTTCTATAAAATTTCATATCCTTGACCTCCAGCAATCCTACATCACTATCCACTTAGGATAGTGAGACCAGGCTTCAACATTTTTAATTCTGTAGCTTGTTATTGGTGTAGCGGGTGTGGCTGAGCTGCTTTTCCCCATCCAGCCCTCACGCTGCAGCACTGGGAGCTGGAGGGTGTTGGTAACACACCCGTGTTATGACTGCCAGTGCTCACACGGCACCAGAGGATGGGGGGCAAGATGGGGGAGAGGATACAGCCAACCTGAGCTGACCAGTGGGATATTCCATACCATATGACGTCAGCTCTACTATAAAGGGAGAGGGCAGGAGGAGGATGGGGGGGCATTCGGCTTTGTCCTCCAAGCAACTACTACGTGTTCTGGAGCCCTGCTTCCTGGACTCGGCCCGATATCGCCTGTGGACGGGAAGTAGAGAATAACATCTTATCTATCATAACCCATGGGTCTTTGTGTCTTATTCTCTCCATGTGTGCCGTGCTGAAGGGGGTTGGGGGGAGTGATAGAAGGGCTTGGTGGGCACCTGGTGCCGTGCCAGGGTCAACCCACCACAACTGGTGAAGATAGGTGAGAGTTGGTGAAGTGTGTGATCAGTTGGATAACCAAGACATGAATCAGCAACAGCAAGATTTGCATATTTTTTTAGTTACCTGAAAACAGAGATGAAGGTACACAGAAGAGTCAGCACAAACTGCTTCTCTAACTCATGTAGTAAGTAAAAATAATCTTCAAAGACAAAATTACATGTGGAAATGTTGGACATAATTTAGCAGTTCTTTCAGAATTTCTAGGTGTTTGAGAGTTTTCTTAAAATCTTGCTCCAACAGACTGCATATGCTTTAAAAAAAAAAATTAATAAATTAGCCTTCTGTTGTTCATGAACAAAATGTCACGACAGCAGAAAGACATGAGGACAGATTATATTAAGCAGTTCTCTTCATCCAAAATTACTTTTAAAAAAATGTACTATAGAGTTGTGCTCTTCAATAGAGTAGTTTTATTCAGGGTGTTTTTTTGGGGGGAGAGGCGGTTACTGATACTATTTTTTTTCTCCAGTTTGTTAATTGTGGTATATTAACTACAAATATGAAGAACAGGCAGTAAACCATCATCTACCAGGAAAAATAAGAGCCAGTGTGCCCCAGCCTAAGAAGACTTAAAGATGCTCAGCATTACATGCAAAGGGGTTCTTGTGACAAGAAAATTGCTTCTGTCAATTCTTTCAGCTTTCTAAAGTTTTGTATAGATGATCCCTTGTTAGACAGATTTCATAAATTTCCAGTGTCATCCACATTCTGAGTCACTTACTCAGACGTTCTGGATAGATCTGATAGAAGAGATGCAATGTTAAATATGCCTTGTAGACAATGTCTCCCCATTAATCTTTCTGTCTTAGTAAAGAGGAAAATAGATTAAAATCCCAGGAAATGTGGCACCCTACAGAAGAGCAACAGCATAGCAGGTAGGCTTTTTGGGATTATCTGCAATGATGAATAGATATAGTTTGCTGTCTAGCAGAAACGTCCCTCCTAACAGAATATTCAACTTTGGATCATCTTATGAACAAAATACTTGTGCAAGATCTTGTCCTGGATGTTACTGACATGCTCCTTTCTCAGTGGACCTTGACCTTTTGGATTGGCACTTTTTGGTCAGAATAGATGCAGAACTATGTTTCTCATAAATTGAAGTCAGACATAACTACTTAAGGCAGGGCAATCACAAGCACAAATAAAGGCTGAGTGACAAGTGGACTGAGAGCAGCCCTGCAGAAAAGGACTTGGGGGTGCTGGTTGATGAAGAGCTTAACATGAGTCAGCAATGTGCACTGGCATCCCAAAAAGCCAATCATATCCTGGGCTGCATCAAAAGATGTGTGGCCAGAAGGTCAAGGGAGCTGATTCTGCCCATCTACTTTGCTCTGGTGAGACCTCCCCTGGAATGCTGTGTCCAGCTCTGGAATCCTCAGCACAAGAAGGACACGAACCTGTTGGAGTAGGTCCAGAGGAGGGCTGCAAAAATGATCAGAGGGCTGGAACACCCTCTGATCAAAGAAAGGCTGAGAGAGTTTGAGTTGTTCAGCCTGGAGGAAGGACCACTGTGTGAAGAACTTATTGCAGCCTTTTGGTACTTAAAGGAGGTCTGTAAGAAAGATGGGGATAGACTTTTTAGCAGGGACTATTCCTACAGGACAAGGGGTAATGGTTTTAAACTAAAGGAGAGTAAATTTAGACTAGCTATAAAGAAGAAATTTTTTACAATGAGGGTGTTGAAATACAAGAACAGGTTTCCCAGAGAGGTGGTGGATGCCCCGTCCCTGGAAACATTCGATCAGTTTGGACAGGTCTCTGAGCAACCTGATCTAGTTAAAGATGTCCTTGTTCACTGCAGGAGGCTTGAACTTGACAACCTTTAAAGGTTGTTTCTAATCCAAAGCATTCTATGATTCTATGAATGTAAACTGGTCTGCCCTTTTTAAGGCTTCTCTTACTCTTTTCTTAAATCAATTTGCAGGATGAATTGTTGGGCGCTGTGTCTCTTTTCCTTTTCTAGACTCATTGAGAGCAGCATCTCAAAGGTGGGTGCAGGTAAAAATCCCCACCAATTGCATCTGGTTTTGACCCTTCACTGGTGGATTTTGAGGAATAATTTTAGTTTCAGTGAAAATTCAGATCCACAACTAAGTGAAATATGGGAGCACATTAGATTCCTTATGTTTAGATAACTAAGATGGCTAAGTTATCTAATCACCCAGGACTTCGACTCTCAATGATGAAAAGAAATAGGTGTCTTCAGTAATTCAATCTACCTGAGAGCACATATCTGAGTGAATTACCTTCTGGAAATACCTGCCATTTTCTCCCTTCACAGAACAGCAAATCTCTTCAGTTAAGCAGATAAAATTAGGAGAGAGAAATCTGGGCCTATTAGTCCCAGTAACACTACACCTTAAAAAGTGCTAAAGGTCTACTTTACAGTCCTGCTGGAAAGCTGTATATTACATTGCTGAGGAAGTACCATGGTTTTCCTATTCTGTTTGTACACGTTTATATTGCTTCACTTAATTCTTCTCTTTATAGTCAATAAAATTTTAATTTAAAATTTTATTCACTCTTCACATTTGCTAAGTTTACACTTTATACTGGATACTACCCACATGTGTTACTGTGAAATCAAATACTGTGAAGAAGTAACAGTAACACTTGGGACAGGATTTTAATTTTGATGGAAAAAATGTGGAATAAAAGCACCCCATTTTACTAGCTGATATTATCAGTAAATAATCGTAACTGCTCTTGTAAATAGAGAACAAAAATAATTATTTGACAGTTACGTCCAACATGTTCACATTAAACCTCACTGGACTACTTTTTATAAGTTGAACACTAGTAAAATAAGGTAGCTGGTTGGAAAAATTCATAACTGAAATTCAGTTGTCAAAGTTTCTCCTTACAATCTTACAACTCAAACCAAGACACTGTCTATATACTGAAGAAGGAAAACTCACTGTCTTGGAGCAAGTTTAATGAAACCAGTGACTGTAAGATTTTTCATAGTAATCTGTTCTGTCCTGATTTCTACCATCCATTTTTCTATAAACATAATAGCTTATGGATGACAACAATCAGTTGGGCAAGTGATGAGAATAGGTTTTTCCAATTCACAGCATCATTGCCAACAAAGCCTCACCAAGTAACTTCAGTTCTCTCCACATGTGAGCAAGTGACGTGTTCTCAGTTCTTTAATCATGCTGCATCAAATCATTCGAAGTTGAAACAAGGAAGTATTTTTCACTAATTTATTCTACAGACTACTATAAATAGTAATCAAGAAAAATATTTATAGTTCTCAAAGAACTTTGTGTATGACAGATTTGCTTAGGCAGTTTTACCCCTGGATAGAAAAACAAGTGACACCACTGAAATAATACCTCCCCTTTAATTTATCACTTTCCAAAATTATGATCATGGAGTCACAACATCACAAAAGTGATGGCACCTCTGGAGATAGCCTAATCCAATCTCTTTCTCGGACTAAGGTCACCTAGAGCAGGATCCCCAGGGCTGAATAATCTGGTGACCTTCTGTGATGGAGTGACTGCACTGGTGGCTAAAGAAGAGCAAATTATGTCATTTAGCTGGACCTCTATAAGGCCTTTGGCATGGCCTCACACAACCTCCTTGTCTCTAATAGAAGAGACAGATTTGATGGATGGACTGTTTGATGGATAAGAAAGAGGCTGGATGGCCATATACAAAGAGGTGAAGTCAATGATTCAATATCCAAATGGAAAACATTATCAAGTGGTGTCCCTTCATATTGTGACTGGAACTGTTCAGTATCTTTATTAAAGACATAGACAGTAATCAATAAAAATTCTTTAATAAGAAACCTTGAAAATAGTACCTGTTTTCAGTTCTTTTTTCAGAAATACCTGGAGAATGAGATTGTAACAGCATTATTTTACTTGCACTGCAAATGCTGCAAATTTATGTGCATGCATGCACTTACACTTACCATATAAACATAAAAGATTAATAAACAAGTTAACACATACTAATCTTGAATGGAACTAGATTTTTGACCCTTACTAATTCTTTGTTTTCAGAAAATGTCACTGACACTTACTAACAAACCATATGCTTTAATCACCTCATGTGCTAGCCTGCATAAAGACAAGTAATCTGATATTGCATAGTATTAATGAAGACTTGTTATTACTTTGGCTTTGCATAGTTTCCAAAATGTCATCTCACCCCTAATATCAAAGGGGTGATTTTGTGATTATCTTTTTTTTTTCTACTTGATGTGACAGAAGATTGGAAAATAATCTATGTTCAAACTCAGTTGATAAAAACACATGGTTGTCCATATAATACAATAAAAGGACTTTTTATTCAGGAGAAGTTTGCTTAGGTCCACTCACATATGCTAATAAATTCCTGCTTAGTTGTTTCTTTCAATAAATCTGCTGTGTAAATTAGACCTCTGCGGGCTTTGTGGTCACTTCTGACTTGTCCTTTATGGCAGATGTATTAGTAAAATCATCTGACTGTGTAATCTCTATCTCTAATGTCCAAAACCATCTTCACCTGAAACACATATATCCAAAAAATATTACTAACAGTCAGGTCTAGTTATGCATTGACCTCCTGAATACGGTAGACATTATGAAGCAAGTTAAGAAAGAATTACATTGCAATGAAATTGCAATCCACATCTGCTTAGTCAAGAAAAACCTTCCAGTTTAGCCCTGAACATAATAGCAAACAATTTAAAGCTGAATTTCTAGAATGCTCCCCACAAATCATTTCTACTAATGAAGTCTTTCTATTGGACCAGCAGTGTAACTTGATGCAACAAAGCCAGTTGGACTCATGAGGCCATAGATGCCACATGGACTCTTCTAGATGCATCAGGGGTGGAATGTATGGCCATGTAAAGAGCTAAAGATTTCTGACACTCAGGCTCTGAAGAGGTTTCATTTTGTTCCAGTTGTTGTCAAGACTCAATATAAAAATAAGAGGCAGGAGTCAGAGTGGAGAAGACTTTCCCTGTTAGCAAGGAAGGAAGGAAGGAGTCAGATGAGTGGAATGATCCTACATCAAGCTAGCAGGAGCTTCTTGAGATATCAAGTGTACCAGAATCTAACAAGCACTTAAAACTCTGGCCTATTCAGCTTTGAACAAGAATTGCTTTTCTTCTACAAGAAACCTGAGGAGAGAGAACATCACCACTTTAATATACCACAATAGCAAGTGTGACAATTATAATCCCTGGAGAGGTTAGAAGGAATACTAACAATATCGTTTTCTTCTGGATTTCTAACTCTTGTCATTAGGGATAAAACTTTGATTATCAGCAAGTGAGTCTCACAGAGAAAAAGCAATGTATGCTACCAGGATCATCAATGACCTTCTTGGGTACATTTTCTGTTTCGATCATCATGTAATCTCTGTCTCTGGAGTGTCCAAGATTGCAAAGGCCACTCTGATTCTCTGCTCTGATCTGGCCACATGTATGCGGCCACCAGGTTTTTCTGAATTTTCATGTTTTATCTAAAGTTTTTCTAGTATCTAATGCTCTCATGCCTTAAATCATAATCCAAATTTACTTATCTCAGGAAGTAATCTTTAGATTTTGTTATAACCTTGCCTGCTAGATTTGGAGAGCTTTCTATTAGCAGATTTTAGTTCCATATGTAGGTACCTATAGGTCAAGTCTCTCTTCTGCCTTTGAGTAACTCATTGCAGCATAGATCAGAAACAGCTGGGCAGGCTTTGCAACAGTTAGATTGAGCTCATTCTTCCACACTGCTGTGGATTCATGACCTGATTTTCCTTCACAAACTTCTGTTGCTAGAGTGTAGACATGCATTGTCCAAGACTTTTTTTCAGAATGTCTTGTTGACAGAACAATAGCAAACATGGAGGCACTGTAAGATTTTAGAAGAAAATAAATCATTTTACTTCCTATTGTAGAATTCTGAAATTTAGGACTGCAAAACCAAACAACTTCTGTACTTTTACTTACAGTGTTTTCTGTTTTGTTTTTTCCATTTACAAAATCATTTTCCTTTCTCAGACTTTTATCCTTTTATTTCCCCAAAATTTTCAGTCTAATATTGATTAAACAGTTATTAAAATTAACTGAAAAATCAAACTCAGCTGTAGTGTGTTCCTGTGTGCTCTACTCTAGGAGATCCTGCTCTGGCAGGTGGGTTGGACTAGATGATCTTTAGAGGTCACTTCCAGCCCCTAACATTCTGTGATAGTGTTTTTTTAGACAAAAAATAAGAGCCAACATATATTTACACTATCATGCTAAGTTATAGTGTTGATTGTGAGTACATAAAAGGCTCATTTCACCTAATAACATCTAAAAAGTTATGTGTCTAACTCAGTCACTCCCTTTATATGCAATGGAGTATAAGAGGTATCTCCATCAAATGATTCATAGACTCATAAAATATGTGTACAAGTTGAGTTAGTTACTTGAGTCACCATCTGTAAATATATTTTTCTCTCCGATGACTATAAAAATGGTAATTGTACTAGATTTAGAAGGACAGCTTTTAGATACTTCAGGAAAGATTCAGATAACTATACAGAGATGCTGAAGATTATCTGAGGTATCCTCATGGAGCCAACAGAGACAACTAAAATTCTAAATTTTAAATTCTAAAATTCTAAATGATGCATCAACATATTTGCTAGTGTGCACTGAAACATCACAACTGCCAAAGATGTTTCTTCTACCAACAAATGCAGAGTGACATGTATGAATACATAATTCAATAAATGGTTTACTCATAGTTTTTCTCTGTAAAGTTAATATTATTTATAGAAAAATAGTCAAGCTGTATAACTTCAGTAAAGTTGCAATATATGAATAAAACTTTTACTTGCCTGTTAGAGGGTCAGTGAAGTTTTCTGCACAAAGGGAATACTTTTTAAAACTGTTCATTGGTAAAAATTGAAATTAACTTATTAGATGGCTTTTTTTTTTTTTTTTTTCCCCAGTATGCATTATGTTATATCCAGGCTCCTGAGCAATCATAAAGATCTTGATGATTGGGATATAGACACTGAAGGAGAGATGATCCAGCTGGAGAGCAGAAGTTTTACAGTGTTCTTTAATGACTCAGAACTGCAGGTCCCAAGAGGTATCATAGCAATTCTTTCTTCCAGAGTCAGGTGGAAGAATGCAGATGCAGAACCTTGTAGTTGGCCTTGTTGAACTTCATGAGGTTCTCAAAGAACCGCCTCTCAAGCCTTTCAATGTTCCTCTGAACAGCATCCCTTCACTCCAGGACGTCAACTGCACCACACAGCTTTGTATCATCGTCAAACTTGATCCCAGTGTCCATATCACTGACAAAGATGTGAAACAGCACCAGTCTCAGTACCAAGCCCTGAGGAATGCCACTCGTCACTGGTCTCCACTTGGACTTTGAACTGTTAATCACAACTCTTTGAGTAAGACCATCCAGACAATTCCTTATCCACTGAGTGGTCCATCCATCAAATCCATGCCTCCACTTTACAAACAAGGATGCCATGAAGGACAGTGTCAAATGCTCCGCACAGTTCAAGGTAGATGACATCAGTTGCTCTTCCCTTATCCACCAATGCTGTAACCCCATCACAGAAGGTCACAGAATTTGTCAGGCACTATTTACCCTTAGTGAAGCCATGCTGGCTGTCACCAATGACCTTAACATGGTTTGATGGATTGGAGAAAATCTATTGCATGGGTGCATTACTAACCTATCTCAAATGTGTCTAAAGTGCATTAGATTAAATTTCTTTCACTGAAAACTTAGGATAATAAATTTGTCTTGCATTTATGATGAATTAAGAATGCATAGATGGCAGTGCATGACAGATCTGTTGACAAGGGAGGTCTCTGCAATGATTCACTTTACTTGCTACCCAACCTTGAAGGAATTCAATTCAGAATTAAGACACTCAAATGCAGGTGTTTACACATAGCTGCCTGCAGGTATGCTCTTTCTTAAACTTCCATTATCTATTAATAGACTATTATTCAACAAAATCAATAAAAATAAACAGTGACTCGGGTCACCATAAAATTCATATCTGTTGGTATAATCTGGATCTGAATTGTTGAATACTATCACTAATTACCAGTGGTCGAACCACCCTTCTTTGCCCATTCTGACTGCAGAAAGAGCCTAGACAATTAGATTAGCTCAGAAGCCTAATTCTCACAAGGCTGGAATTAGAGGAGATCAATCTCACTGGTTGTATTGCAAGCTTTTATCTCTGTCTCCCTCTCACATTCATTCTTTAGCCATTATTTCTGCTAATATCTCTGCTGCCTTGTGAACTTCTCTGCTAACACTGTTAGCAGTGGTTGAAAAAAGAGTATCCTGATTGTCTTAATTTTTTTCTGAAGTTTCTGCAGACCATTTTGAAAAAGAAACAGGTAAACAGTCCTGGTTTCTCAATGGAGACAGAATTTGATAAAGTGCTGTTCTCCTAAAGCATGTATTTTTGGTTGCTCAGGGCAGTAAGACTAGGGAAAAAAAAAATCTTTGAAAGCAAAATGACTTGTAATGATGAATCACAGCTGAGAAGGGGGATATACCGAATCACCCTCTCGGTTGTATTGATTTCAGTGTACAGACAGCTCAGTCTCTGATGTAATGGGAAGCACTGTTCATGGTACTTCCCCAAGGACTATGAGCGTTTATGTTATTACATGAGTGTCTCCTAAATGAGGATGAGGATTAATTTTCAGAACGCTGAAGCAAAAACTAAAAATAAGGTTTTTTTCTCTCACACTCAGTTGGGTTTATTACCCAGTAACTTCAATCACTTTATTCACCAAATGGCAGGAAATTGGCCTTGACTTTGTTGAGAGTTGGCCTTATCTTAAGCGACTTCAAAATAAACCCCATTCTATTTGATATTGTTTTTCTAAATTAAAACAGAAAATTATACATATTAAAGTGTCTCCAAAGTGTTCTGTTGAAATATGCTCCTATACATGCTAAGTTGGGAAAATACAAACTCTTGATCCTTTTCTCAAAATCTGACAGAGAGACCTGAAGTCAACAAATTTTGTTCTCAAGTGATACAGGGTTGTGCCTTTACTATTGGACAGTGATTGATTTAAATACACTGCAACTTGAGGCCTAGCCATATATGAAAAAGAAATTCTCAGAGTCTACAATATCCTTAACAAGGTTAGTGTTCAAATATATACATACCATGTATAGCACCTTCATGCTGACATTCACATTCACAATATTTTCTGACTTTCTTCTTAATTCATATATAGTTCAGAGGGTGCAATATAGTATGATCTTTTGAGAGTGTTCCTTCTCCTAGAAGAATGCTTTGGGCAGTATCATTTTTTATTGGATTAACACTACTAAAATCTAATTTAGATACCCATACAAATGTAGGCTGTTAAATTACAGGTTCATGTTTAATACTGTTAAAGGAAATATATTTTTATGTGTGCACACACATGGATCAATGGAACCCAAAACAAAACAAAAGCTATATGCAAAGGAGAGGGCTATTTGGATTAAGTATTTAAGTTAAAATAATTGTATTATACTGAAACTTGATAGTGTTTCTTTTGACTGAAACACGGAATTTTTGCTCCCTGTTGAATGTTTTTGATAGGAGTCTTGTTAGAGACTGAAAAAGCAGTCTTACACACAGTAAATTAAAAAGCAGAATACCTGACATTTTAATAGACACAGATAATATTAAAATAGGATACCAATAAAACTATGTTACTCTGAGTCTTTCATGAATACTGTGTGTTCTCTTTTGGTATTACAGTAAATACAGCTCAAATTCATTCAACAAGCAACAAGAGCCTGATATTTCTATCGTCCCATAGAAGTGGTGATGAAGTTTCAGAATTGCATATGGCTTTATATATTTATCTTACTAAATCATTCCTTTAAAATAGAAGTTTAATCTTCACAGGCATCTTCCTGTTTAAGCAGGATGGCAAATTAAAATGAATGTACTTTGGAGAACAGATCAAGAATATGGTAAGAAATCCCAGGTGAACTCCTGATCATGCATGAGATACTGCATGACTGACAGGCTTTTATTTCCTCATTTATGATGCATATAAAAGATCATGTTGGGTGACTTAAAACAGTAGATAAAAGTAATTCAGAAGTTAGGAGATACATATATGTAAGAATTTCTGTATTTATGGCTTATCTGTATTTGTTGTGGGCATGGAGTTTGTAGTGTCTTAAAAACCTATTTTATTAAAAATGTACAACTAGGAAAATATATCTTCTTAAAGTCACAGACTGACCAACATCTGACAATTACCATTTGCTCTTTACACTTTGGGCAAGTGTAAAGTACTGCATCTGGGGAAAAACAGCCCCATATATCAGTACAGGTTGGGGGCTGATCTGATCTGTAAGGGGAAAAAGATCTGGGAATCATGGTGGACAAGAGAATGACCATGAGCCCACAATGTGCCCTCATGGCCAAGAAGGCCAGTGGCATCCTGGAATGCATTAAGAAGAGCGTGGCCAGCAGGTCGAGGGAGGTTCTCCTCCCCCTCTACTCTGTGCTGGTGAGGCCTCACCTGGAATACTGTGTCCAGTTCTGGGCACCCCAGTTCAAAAAAGACAGCTGGAGAGAGTCCAGCAGAGAGCCACTAGGAAGATTAAGGGAGTAGAGCATCTCCCTTATGAGAAGAGACTGAGAGAGCTGGGTCTTTATAGCCTGGAGAAAAGGAGAGTGAGAAGTGACCTTATTAATGTCTATAAATATGTAAAGGGCAAGTGTCAGGAGGATGGAGCCAGGCTCTTCTCAGTGACACCCAGTGATAGGACAAGGGGTAATGGGTACAAGCTGGAGCATAGGAGGTTCCGGGTAAACATACGGAAAAACTTTTTCACGGTGAGGGTGACAGAGCACTGGAACGGGCTGCCCAGAGAGGTTGTCAAGTCTCCTCTGGAGACATTCAAAACCCACCTGGACATGTTCCTGTGTGACCTGATCTAGGTGATCCTGCTCTAGCAAGGGGGTTGGACTAGATAATTTTTTGAGGTCTCTTCCAACCGCTAAGATTCTGTGATTCTGTGATTCTGTGACTCACAAGGAAAGCCCATATTCACAGCTTGTTCCATGCATCCTCTTAAACTTAATGGAGCACCACTGTGAATATCTGAATTGGTTCCTATTAGTGCATTCGCAGACTGCCTCCTGGCATAACAGCTACAAATACCAACTTACATACAGGTAAATATGCCTGGGTCTAGACATTGTGACATCTGACTCCAACCTTAGCTACCTTCTTATTGTTGATAATGAGCTGCCTTATCAGGGCCCACACCTAACAATCTGTCCCCAAGGCTGTGTAGCTCTTTCCCTTTATATGGACATCAGAACTGTCCTTCATTCTTGAAAGAAATGTTATCTTTTAATAAGAAGTCAACATAGGTCTTGCTGCTGATATATCTTGCTGACTGAATGCCAGTGACAAAACATTGGAAACATTACCTGGAATCTGGTGCCAAATTAGAGATGTAGGGAAAGATTTGTCCTAAATCATAACATTGCAGTCCTGTAGGCTGTGAAGAAATGCCCAGAATGTGTGACCATCTATCTGGGGAGATGTTCATTTATATTAATGAAAAGGATTTCAAAATACCATGAAATATGCATCTAGTTATCTTAAATTAGGGACTGCCTACTTATGAATAAAACTAAAAAATCATAAGAAATGTTTTTATTATAGAAGCTCTGTTTGAAAGAGGTATATTCAAAGTTTTGCCCACAAGTCATCTGAGATAAATGAATGAAACAATATCTATTGTTTGATAAAACTAACCATCCCCCATAAAACCAGGTGCACTGCCAAAAGAGACTATATACACCTACAACACATCTGCACCAGTTTCTCCATATGAAAATAGAAACCTGTGGGCAACATTACATAATTAATTCTATAGTTATTTCTCAAATTTCAGTAGTAATCTACAAAGACGTATGAACAGTAGTTGACTTTTTTTATGTGTTAACATGTACATTGCATTTTATCTAAACTTTTCTCCAAACCGCATAAATCTATACAATCCTTATGCATATGGTCAGTTTGATAGATGGAGGAGGGGGACAAAGAATCATCTCTTCCTAGAGAATCATAATATCAAGTATAATTATATCCTATTACATCAGGGCATACCATTTACTTTTCACACTGTAATTTTGGATTTTAATCAAATGCCAAACAGGATAAAAATACTCAGGGTAGAATTAGAATCTCCAGATTAAAGAATGCATGACATTGGAAGGGACCTGCAGAGACTGTCTAGTCCAGCACCCAGGTCAAAGTAGGGTGGTGCAGGTAACCCATGACTATGCCCAGTTTGGCTTTGAATACCTCCAAGGGTGAAGCCTCCATCACCTGTCTGTTCTATAATTCTATGAATCCTCCCTCTTGCCTTTCTTGAAGACAGGAGTGACATTTGACAATGACTTTGGCCTTTTTAAAGGTAATTGAAAGTGGCCTACAAGGGCTTTGGACAGCTTGCTTGGCACTTGTAGGCACATGCCATCAGATTCTGTGAACTTCTGCATCTCCAGTTTTTTTAACATTCCCTGACATGATTCTTCTGTATCAGACGTATGTCTTCCCCACTCCAATCTTTCTCCTGCATCCCAACAGCCTGGAACTGTAGAAGTCCAGTATTACCATTAAAAAATAAAGCAAGAATGTCCTTGTGTACCTTGGCTCATTGTCATAAATGCTGTTCCTTGTCACCTGGGTTCCTGCCTCATTCAGCAGTGGTCTCCCCTTTCCCCTAGCCTTCCTTTTGCAGCTGACAAATCTGTAGAAGCCCTTCTTGATGTCCTTCACATCCCCTACCAGATTCAGATGGGCTTCAGCCTTCCTAAACTTATGTACCTCTGTATTCCTTCTGAGTGTTCTGTCCCTGCTTCCACCTCCCGTATGCCTCCTTTTTACATTGGAGTTTAGTGAGGATCTCCTTGTGCATTCATGCAGGCCTCCTGCCACCTCCTCTCAAACCAAGTTGTTCAACCAAGTTGTACAACTGTTCAACAAAGTTTTCCCCATCTTATTCCCTGCCCTTTATGTATTGTCTAGCACACTGTTATCAGCAATAGATTTCAATATCCTTATACTAGATGCCACCTGCCATTGAAACCCCAGACACCTGTCCTTTTTATTATTGCAATTATGTGTATTGTCCTTTGACCATTTTGGGATAGAATTCACAGAGATTCCTTCCCCCAAGAGATATTAATTAGATGTCTCAAGCACCCTTAAGAAACTTGGGAAAGTAAAAAACACTGCCAATACTGTCTGATTGCTCAGTAATTAACAATATTTCCCCAGGTGAAAAAAAAAAAAAATCAAAAGTAAAAAATAAAGGCTTTCTTGTGTTTTAATGGGCAAAATAATCACTATATAACTCTGTTAGACTGTTTTCACTTCTATTTTGTCATCTATGATAGAGGACTCCAACTGCTGTAAAGGTTTATCCCTTGCCCCAGCCATGCTGTTACCATCATCACCACTTGTCTTTACTGCTGCGCTTATCACCCTTCTTCTCTGCCCACCTTTTCAAGCAAACCCAGCAGCATTTCTCTGGCAGAGGAGCCCAGTGGTCCAGACTAAATTCTTAACATGACAGGGAAAATAAATTGATGTCTCCTTCACATTTTCTCAGTTTTACTTTTTTTAAACTTGATCCTGTCACAGGCTGCAGCGTGGATGTTCACGCAGGTACACTGAACTGAGATTTCTCACCACAGGTCTTCAGTTCTGAACAAAAACTTGAGCATCAAGAAGTTTTGGAATGCTAACAATGCCTCAAATCCTTGCATAACTTGATTGTAAATGAGGATTAGTTTACCCTGGCAGCTACCTTCACTTGCCAGCAGATGCTGGCAGAACACTTTTTCCCTGGGGAGTTTCCTCCCCATCTGCAGTTTTAAATAGCTTTGGATTCCTCTTGTGATCCATTTACCAACAAAGGTCATAAGCAATTATTTTGTTTAAGGTTTCAAACCAGCATCCTTGTTTGCAAAAGAAATTATCAAGACTTACTCCTCCAAACAGAGGGACCTTATCACTAGGCAGAAGATATGTGCGCTCATATCGTTACCATCTCTCACACTGTAGTTTCTTGCTTTTTCTGTCCAACAAGTGGCACAACTTCTTCAGAAAGAATGATTATGGTCCTATTCCAACATTTTCTCAGTCTTACTTATGGCCTGACAATGAGGATATTCTAATAGGAAATTGAAGTAGGATGTTCAAAATGCTGGGAAGGACAGAGAATCAGTTATTCCAATTTTAAAGGTTCACACATACCTCTAAACTGAGTTGTAACCCTTAGCCTGGGCACTCTTGTGGCAGGCTCCTCTATAACACATAGATGGATCTTTTCCCCTCCTCACCTAGCATCCTCCTGAAGGACAAACACTAGCCCTGTGAGTTCTGTGTTGGACTCTGGGCTTGTGTTACACACTAAATGTAACTTTTTCCTATTGTGGAGATAAAGACAGACAACCCTAGCAGATGGTTCTGGTCAAGACAGGACAAGTAACAAAATTACTGTGAAACTGTTCTTCCTTTTACCTTTTACCTCCTTACTACTTCCTCATATGAGAGGCATTATGAGTTACAGGGTGAGCTGTTTCTTCTCTTTCCAGATAAACATCAAGGTAGATTTACAGCTTTGGCATCAGCCATATCATTTACACATATATACTACAATATCAGCTGTGTTGTGGCTGTGATCACTGATTCTGTGTTTATACCATTCTAGCTGACAGATAATAAAATTGAACAGATTGGAAAGATATTGTGCCCTTAACAGTCTGGGTTCTGCAATAAAATGATACATTAGATAAGTGATACACAATGCTTTGCACTGATGTCTCAGCACAGTTTCAGATTTTCAGCATTATCGTTATCTAAGCAGCCTTTACAGTATGTCATTATTTATAGTCATGCAATATCTTCAAGGGTAGCATCCAAGAGCAGATGTCAGACATTCTAGCCTTGTAACAAAAGCCTCTAACCTATGATAAATATATATATAAAAGCAAATGTTCTTAAGAAGGCTGTCAGGTCCTTGCCCTTCTGAAGCCTGAGAGCCTCATGGCACCCAGTGGAGTCAATGGAAATCTTTTCACTAACTTCAGTGAGCTTTGGACTACTTGTTCAAGTTTCTGTAATAGTCCTGATCAGCCACTGTACAAATGTTAATGAGTTGAACAATGCCATTAGAAGCTAGAAAGACAGAAGATATTGCTTCATCCATCCATTTCTGACAAGGGTGAAGGGCCACAATGAAGGAATGTAAAGAGATACCACATAGTGTCTCAAGATAGGAAATGAAAATGTTCATTATACACTTTAGAAATCCAGAGGGATTTAGATGGGTGAGCTTCTATTGGCTCCCTGATAATTTCTCTTAAGGATAATCCATAAGAGGAATTTGAAAGAAGATAATGACTGAGGTTGATATACATTTACTGAAACTTCTTTCCTGTCTATCAGGACCATGCCTACAGGCTTTTAAGCATTCCAGTGTCATTCCTTAAGTGGAAATAAATAAATACTTAAAAGTGCTAAAGTGATCACCACTGATCACTTTAAAGTCTAAAAAAACCCTATCTTCTCACAGTGCTAACTCATTGCCACAGTAAATTCTGGATAATAAAGATATAAAAACAGGTTCAAAAGTAATTAGGCACATTTTTGGAAGAAATTTAAAATAATGGTGTAGATACAACCAAGCCTACCAAAGTTTCTACCAAAAAAAAAAATTAGTGGGGGGATATACTTAGGAATACTATCTCTGAAGAACCCACTCTTGGCCTCTATCATATATAGTGGCTTAGATAAGCTAGATGTCTTGGGTTACAGTGTGAACCCAAAGCTCCCTGAGATGAGGCCACACAGCACATTTTAAAGGCTATGATTGTCAGGTAAGGAGACAGAAAATAAGGAAGATAGAACAAAGACATAAACATCAGTTGTGCATTAGATGGAGGTGTCTCACAGACATACATAGTTCATGTTACTCATTTGCAGAGGAAAAAAAATGCTATAAAAAGCAAAAAGCAGCCTACTGAAAGTAATAAAACTTAACTAGAATTAACATTAGGTTTAAGGTAAATAGTCTCATATGTCTAGATTTGGTAAGGTTTTGTCGATTATGTTGTCATTTGCCAAGGTTATATGTCTTGGAATACATGCATTGTTTATATCTTGAAAAAAATTACGAATTGCTATGTCCATCCTCCCAACAGGAAAGCCTAGACAGAAGAAGTTTCTCACTGTTCTTATGTTAAAACTTCCTGGGTAGAAGTAGAAAAGTGTCATGACACTTATTAACTTTGTGAACTCTCAAATAATTTCCTATCATAAAATTAAAAGACAATTGAGAAAATACACAAACCTTCAGATTATTATTAAGTATTGTTGATACCAAAATCTTTCATGCTTGCTTGTCTGTACACTTTCCAATATGTTATATACTTTACATTATATTATACAAACAATAAGCAATTGGAACAATCTCTGCCAAAAAAAAATTGAGAAAGTGAAATCATACATTGCATTTTTGAGCAAGATATGGTCAAAAAATCTTAACACAAGAATGACTGGATGTAATTCTGATATTATTGCACTTAATATCAGACTTGATTAATTCTGACATTCTTCTTTTGCTATAAAATGTATTAACTGATTACATTTCATCCTTCAGGTTTAGTTGCAACATGACAAATTTCACACATAAATTTAATTTGTAAATTTAAACATAAGGGGTCTGACATACCCTACTAAGAGTTAATAAAACTACATGAGGAATTTGTGAGAACTGTTTTAGTTACAACTAGTTCCTTGGTTCCTTGACAAATATCAAGAAACTAAATTCCAGCTAAAGGGAAAACTATAACTTACTTCAGTGCAGTCAGAATCACACTGTATATGCTGAATTTAGTTGTGCAGTTGTATGGGTATTTCCTTGTTTATAAAACAGTCATATTTTTACTTTTCCCCCCCTGTGCTTTCTATTATTTTGTATAACAAAACCAGTTACATCTTTCAGGACACTTCTCATATTGCAAGCTCATAAGTAAAATACTTTCACAAGTCCTTGGTTAGCATTATCACTGAAATAGACATTTTTCAAATAATTTAATTAAGAAACATAAAGTATTTTTCCCTGGAATAATGTATTGCCCACCTTAACATAGTTATGACCATAATTACAAACATAATGGCTTCATATCTCTTTGTGTGTTAATTTGTCTTGATTTTGTGAATTACCATCGAAGTTTTTGCCATCGTTCCATCGGAAGTAAGTTTTAGAGCCACAGAATTTTCTCTTGCTCTTCTAGTGACTTTAAAAACTTCCCTATAAGTCTCAAAGTAAATTGTCCTTTACATTACTGATACTCAGTCAAACATGTGGTTTGAATGCTATCTGTACACAGTTAGAGTTTCTGGTGTCATTTGTTTACATACTCCATTCAGAACAGCAAGATATACTGGACATAAATCTACTTTAACACCCAAACACTGCAACGTGTTGGCCATCTGTCCATGGATGATAGCTAAGTTAGTATGTACTTTCTTTAGCCATGAATTTGGAAGATGAGTAACCAGAACTCTACTTTGAGCAAGGAGTGATATGATAGGACTGTCTCTTCTCTATGCCACTAGCTTCCTATTCATCTGCCTACGACAGACAGCAAAACCCAACATGAAACCCTGTCATAATTCAAGACAGGAAATCTTCCTTAGGAAGGACCTTCCTCTTAAAAAGTGGATATAGCACCAATGCAAGTCCAGTCAATGCAACTGTAACATAAATAAGCTGTTCTCCTCTTGTACATACATTTATTTGGAGATTTTATAGGAAGTCAAATATAAGGAGTAAGTTATTTGGCCTACAAGCTCCTCCCTGCTGTGACTGCTCATGGACAACTTTGTTTCCATTTGCATCTTGCAGGAAGAAAAAGGACTGTGATGGCATTCACTTTGGCCAGTACACAGACACCCACCCAGCTGCTCTCTCACTCCCTTTCCTCAACAGGACAAGGGGAGAAAATAAGATGAAAAGTTTTTGGGTCAAAATAAAGACAGGAAAAATCACTTTCCAATTACCATCATGGGCAAAAAAAGACTCAGCTTTGGAAAAATTAATTTATTGCCAATTAAAAAATATAGGATGGTGAAAAATCATGACAAAAACTAAAGTGCCTTCCCCTCCTTTCCCCAATTTCAGTCCTTCATTCCCAACTGCTCTACATACTTCTCACAAACCCAAGTGGCACAGGAGGATAGTGAATGGGAGCTGTGGTCAGTTGGTAAAAGCTCATCTCTGTTCCTCCTTCCTTCTCACACTTTTCCCCTGTCCCAGCTTTTCAGGGTAAGCCTAGTTCAGCATCATTTCTCCACAGGCTGCAGTTCCTATCAGGAGCCTCCAGGATATCTCCAGGAGCTGCAGCTTCTTTCAGGACACATGCAGCTCCACTGGTGTGCTCCTCTCCATGGGCTACAGAAGAACAACCTGAGTTACCATGGTCTCCTTCAGATGCTGCAGGGGAATCTCTGCTCTGGTACCTGGAGCACCTCCTGCCTGTTCTTCTTCAGTACCTTCAGTGTCTGCAGGACTGTTTCTCTCTTTTTTTTCTCCTCCTCCTCTGATGTGCAGTGTTTTGCCCCTTCAAAAATACATCATTCCAGAGAAAGGCAAACTAATGAACCTTAATTCTGATTAAATCTCATTATTTGGCTATACTTATAGAAAAGGACCTGGGGGTTCTAACTGACAGGTGGCTGAATATGAGCCAGCAGTGTGCCCAGGTGGCCAAGAAAGCCAATGGCATCCTGGCTTGTATTAGAAATAGTGTGACCAGCAGAAGTAGGGAGATGATTGTCCCCCTGTACTCAGCACTGGTGAGGCCTCACCTCAAGTACTGTGTCCAGTTTTGGGCACCTCAATACAAGAAAGCTACTGAGGTGCTGGAGCGAGTGCAGAGGAGAGCAACAAAGGTGGTGAAGGGCCTGAAGAATAAATCTTATGAAGAGCAATTGAAGGAGCTGGGACTGTTTAGTTTGAGGAAGAGAAGGCTAAGGGGAGATGTCATCACTTTCTACAACTACCTGAAAGGACATTGTAGAGAGGTTGGTGCTGGTCTCTTCTCTCAGGTAATTAGCTATAGAACAAAAGGGAATGGATTTGAGCTGCAACAGGCTAGGTTTATATGGGATATTGGGGAAAAAATTTTCACAGAAAGAGGAGTCAGACACTGGAATAGGCCGCCCAGGGAGGTGGTTGAGTCACCACTCCTGGCTGTGTTCAAGGGTCATTTATATGTGGTTTTGAGGGACGTGGTTTAGGGGAACTTTGTAGAGAAGGGTTAATGGTTGGATTTGATGATCCCAAGGGTCTTTTCCAAACTGAATGATTCTATGACTATAACTGATGAAAAAAAGTTTGTCACAAGAACCCCTCTTCAGAGTTAAACTAGAATCCTTAAGCAAAGCATTTATACTGTCAAATATGGCTAAAGATACACACAGTTCAGTTTTAGAGCAACATGACATCTATAAAAAATGATGGTTTTGACAGATTACAACTAGATTTTAAGGCACAACTTTTATAAGGTTCATTCTTTATCAGTGTATCATGTCTGGCTGAGATGGAGTTAATTTTACCCATATTAGCCCTCACAGTGCTGTGCTTTGTCATGGTAGCTAGAAAGGTAACCAGTAACACGACATCAGTGGTTTAGCTGCTGCTGAGCAGTGCTAGCACAGCATCAAGACTGTCTCTCCAGCGTTCCTGTACACCAGCAGGCAGGGATGGGAAAGATCTTGAGATGTGACATAGACAGGATAGGTGAACCAAAGTGACAC
Source organism: Todiramphus chloris collaris (assembly GCA_025345505.1). NCBI lineage: Eukaryota > Metazoa > Chordata > Aves > Coraciiformes > Alcedinidae > Todiramphus > Todiramphus chloris. The sequence goes on from JANVCC010000018.1 coordinate 20,061,347, forward strand.
AAGGGATACTCCATACCATATGATCTTTGCTCAGCAATGAAAGATAAGAGAAAGGAGGAAGGATAGTGAGAGACATTGATTATTATGACATTTGTCTTCCATCTGCTCCTCATACTGAAGCCCTGCTTCCTGGGAAGTGTCTGGACATTTCCTGATGATAGTGAGTAGAGAACAAATCTTTCGTTTTCCTTTGTTTCCACACGTGGCCTTTGCTTTTGCTTTTATTATACTGCCTTTATCTTGATCCATGAGTTTTTTCCATCTTAATTTCTCCCCTCTGCCCTTGCCCTGCTGAGGAGGGGAGTGATAGAGCAGCTTGGTGGGCACCTGGTGTCCAGACAAGGTCAATCCACCACAATCAGATAGTTTCTAGGCTTTCGTTCTGTATTTTTGCACACTTACATCCTTGGCTTCCACACTTAAATCCAATATTGAACACAAAGGTATTAATCCCAGTACCTCATTCAGTTTCCAAAACATAACCTGGAGGAAAAGTCTGGAAATTTAAAACAAGACAGAAATTTCAAAAGTTGTCCTTTTTCTTTTTAGATGCTGCCTTTCACATTTTCTATAAATAGTTCTTTGTATTTCATAACTAACTATTGTTACCTTTGACATCTGAGGGTTTTCACTGATTACCCTCCTATTTCACTAATTGTAACTGTCCTAATGAAACTACATCAAATACTGCTCATATATGTCTGTAAAAGAGCTCTCTCCCTTCTCCATCCATGCTGAGTTTTCCAAAAGCAGTACTATCTTTATACCCAATGTCAGAATACATTTTTATGAGAGATTGAGTCTAAGTGCTTCAAATCATGTTTAAGTTGTCTTGTTAAACAATTTTTTCTAAGTCAGGTAAGTACCTATTGGTAGTAAGATAATTTGAGAAACTTCTTCTATGAGGGCTAAGCTTGGTCAAATTAGTTCTCATTAGATATAACGGAATAGGTTATTTACATAGTCTGTACAGTTTAGCTGTATCTCTAAGCCCTTAATAACAGACTGATAATCATTTTATGATGAAAATTGCTTTCAAAAGAGTGATCTTCTAGAACTTTGTAGCTTCACCAGTTCACAAAGAATGCAGTAGACACCTCTTCTCTGTGGTATGCAACTACAGTACAACAGACAGAGAAGAGAAAGCAGTATTAGAGTTCTCATCACTTCCCCTGGTCCTTGAGTTAGGAGTTACAGTGTAGGATTTCCCTGTTATCTTCTTTGATGGCTCTGGTTTAATGACACCCTGTTTCATTATGAATGCAGTTAAATAAACCAGCAGAGGTGATTTTCACTTTGAATGACCAAAAATATCCAATTATGTGACGGGGGGAAAAAAAAAGGCTTTGAAATAGACCAGTCATCTGGCAATGCAGCATTACCCTACTATTTCTACTATGTAACCCAAAACAGCAGAGGTGATTGGAATATTTTGGGAGCATAGATAACCAAGTTGACGATAGAGGAATCTTAAGGTGTTAAAGTATGGTTCTCACATCTGCATTTTTTCTCTTTTCTCCCATTAAAAAGTGTAAAGCCAAATAAAAGTTTATTTTAATAAAAGGCAGCTAAACCCCATTACTTCCCAAAGAAAATTAGATTACATGCTGTGAGGGATTTGGAGAAAACAGTCCAAATATATTCTTGTGTTTTGAATTGCCAAGGGACTTCTGCCAGTCTTTTTCATGATAAATATAGAAACCCTCCTGTTATCCTTATGAAGTCCCGCTCCCGTAACACATTCAACAGATTTCTTCTATTAGGAAGAGGATGCCTGTAGGGTGTAAATCCTGTCTAGTCAGACTTCTTTAAACAGGGACATATAAGGGATGCAGGTATTTTGCCAGGATTATTTCTGTCTTTTTTTCTTTTTTTTTTAATGATGGAAATTCAGTGAGAATTTACACAGGGATAAGGAAAATAAGCCTGCAAAAAGATTTTTTTTTCAGAAGACATAAATTATTGAAGGTATTAAATACAGCAGTTACTAAGGTTCCCTTTGTGATATTGACAGAGTAATTTTTAAAACTACATGAACCTGAAGACAACTTTTTGTTGATTATTTATGTTTAAAGAAACAAAAGTCAGGTTTAGGTTATGTCCAGTAAAGTTACATGTTGCAGCTAACTTTTAGACTCATGAAGCTTAAACTCAGATCTAGTCTCTCAACAGTATTTGTGGATGCTGGGTACCTCAGAATAGGGTCCAAGACAGATAACATGAAAAAAGCCAGCTCAAAGCAGCTATTAGAAAAATTACAAGGAGGAAAATGTGAACATCTTTACTGCCCAAATTGTCCCTGACATGATTACTTCTGTGTCATCAAAGAGCTAAAAGGGTTTTTGTGTCTTATTCCAAGAAAATACTAAGAATACAATCCTTCCATCTTTTCCTGATTTTTCCTGCATATTTGTTGTAATTTCGTTTTACTTGTATCTTGACACTGAAATTGTAGGTAAAATACCAGTCTTGGGATGACTTTCTTTTCACACACACACCCCTTGTGAAGTGTGGGAAGACTTCACTTTGTTCTTCAGTCTGAAGGGCCCTCACATGTGCACAGACATACACACCTTAGAAGGACTCGGGTAGTTCTCTAAGAGTTGTCACTTTGCAAGAAGAAAGGACACTCTTCAAATCTCCTGTAGACATATTCTCCTTTTGCTACATTGAAGGATTTCAGAATTAACCATGATTTCATATTTATGAAAAAACAAAAATTTCATCAAAGAAGTAAAATCATAAGATTGTTACTGAGTGTCTAGGACAATTTTCTGGAAAAGAGGAGAGTTGTTTATCAGACTAGTAACTGTTTAGTTTGAAATGTAGAAAGTGAAGAAGGAACAGGATTAAAATGGAGCTGCCTTCTCAGAAGAGATGCCTGGTCATTAGGCTATAAAATCACAGTCCATTCTCTGGGGTCTCTCTCTTACTCTTTTAATCTTGAACTCTTCCTAGAATGGCAAGAAAACTGAAGAGATGCTAAATGCCTAGTCAGCACCACCCAAAGCAGCCTTAAAATAACATTCTCATGGAGATACATTCTTCTGGAGTTCATGATCCCCATTGGCTTGCACATGGCATACAACTCAGGTTCTCTTCTTTCTTGGTGGAGGCTGTAACTACATGCTATATGCAGAGGTGAAAAAGGATTGGGCTGAGCTTGGTTGAGCTTGGCACAAAATTGTGCTCACATTTGCATAGGCTTCTGTTTATACAGGGCACTTTGTGCCAGCTCAGCACCAATCCCAGCTGTATGGTGGAGCAGAAGTAAAAGATTTATGGTCACAGTTCTCCACAGTTCACTTAAATGCTTTAAGCATGTACAAAATGGGCAAGGTGTAGGAATGGGAAGGATGCATGTAAATTCAGCATTTAGGTCATACAATTCTGTCTTCCCTGAATGAAGAAATACTATGTGGAAAAAAGCTTATATGAAAAAGCAGGTGTGGCACCATGCTACTGACTGCAAGACTGGGGGGCAACTGTGGATTTAAATACAAAAATGTCGATAGGGTCAATGTGGGAAGTAAAATTAGCTATGTAGAGGTAGGGCAGTTTGCAGAACTAATACAGTTATTTTACAAGTGAGGACTATGATAGTTGCCACTATTCTTAGCAGACGGCTTTGTACATTTGGACTAATAATATTAATAACCCCATCTCATTTGAATACAACTGAAAAAGCACAATTATTTATTGAAGTAAGTGTCGGGTAAATATTAAAAAGATGCACATCTATCCTTTTTTTTTTTTTTTTTAAAGAACTCTCAAGTCTATGGGCTTTTCGAAGGCCAGAAGAATTTTTTTAACAAGCTTTGACAGGAAAAGGGTATTTTTATTAAGCTTAAGAGGGCTATATGTTTCACTAAATGCACTCAAGACAAGAGACTGTTTGTAGTTAAGGGACAGTTAAAAAGATCCCAACTGTAATTGAACTTAATCATGCTCAGAGGCAAAAAGACATAAATAAACATCCACTGTGTCTTAGGGAGGCTAAGGTAAATATAAAAGCTGCACTCAGATCTCTCTGAGATGAATCCTCCTCTTGTATAAAAACCTGGTTCTACTTAAAGATTCAGGGAGTTCACATGAATAATTTACTTTCAGATACCCAAAAAGAATTACAGAAAAATAACCATTATTTTGGTTTCAAAGGCATATAAACAAAAATTCAGAAATATCTACATTAAGATTTCCTGTGATATTTCAGTTTAAGTTCTTTATGTTTATCAAATTATCATTTGTGTTTTTCCTAAATTTATTCAGTTGGGAGCAAAGCATGCATTGATATATCCAATTATTATTAGGCACAGAAACAATGCATATTTGTTGTAATTTTGGTTTACTTGTATATTGACACTGAAATTGTGGGTAAAATATCAGTCTTGGGATGACTTTCTTTTCAGCATCTGCTAGTACAGATCATAGAATCATAGAATTGTCAGGGTTGGAAGGGACCTTAAAGATCATCTCGTTCCAACCCCCCTGCCATGGGCAGGGACACCTCCCACTCGAGCAGGTTGCTCACAGCCCCATCCAGCCTGGGCTTAAAAACTTCCAAGGATGGGGCTTCCACCACCTCTCTGGGCAACCTGTGCCAGTGTCTCACCACCCTCATGGGGAAGAAATTCTTCCTAATGTCCAACCTGAATCAACCTATCTCTACCTTTAATCCATTCCCTCCAGTCCTATCACTGCCTGACAGACTAAAAAGTCCCTCCCCAGATTTTCTGTAGGCCCCCTTCAGATACTGGAAGGCCACAGTAAGGTCTCCCTGGAGCCTTCTCTCCTCCAGACTGAACAACCCCAGCTCTCTCAGTCTGTCCCCATAGGAGAGGTGCTCCAGCCCTCTGAGCATCCTCGTGGCCCTTCTCTGGACACGTTCCAGCACATCCATATCCTTCCTGTAGTAGGAACTCCAGAACTGAACGCAGCACTCCAGGTGAGGTCTCATGAGAGTGGAGTAGAGGGGGAAAATCACCTCCCTCGACCTGCAGGCCACACTTCTCTTGATGCAGCCCAGGATACGACTGGCCCTCTGGGCTGCGAGAGCACACTGTAGGTGTAGTATGCTTCACCCATTTCCAGGATTGAGTTTGTATACTAAATAGATCATTCTTTCAAGTGTGTTCCATTGTTTGGGATTATTTATAGGGAAGGGAAGTAAAGAAGCACTGTAATGGAAGCAACTGTAAACCAAAAAAAAAGAGAAAAAACAATTAAATGCTAATAAAGCATTGTAATTCTTCATAAGGTCTACAGTAGTTATCTCAACCAACCACTAAGTCACCATTTTAAATGCAACATATATTGGTAACATAAATTAAAATCTCATAATATAAAGCTCTAGCTCTTAATTATTCAAAAATCTATTTTTTTTTTAACAGTCAGATAATAAATCCAAAATTTGTTTAATTACACAAGGAGGGAAATGAAGGAAGTATTTTAAAACTTAGTATTTTATCATAACACATTATATATATTTATGTATAATTTACCACAGTGAAGTGAAAGATAGCACTTTATGTTGACATTTTATTCAGTAACAGTTTTAGTGGAGTTCCTCTAAGAAAAAAACCCAAACACATCTTAATTTTGTCCATGAATTCTGAGATTTGTATAACTTTTTTTTTACAAGCAAGCAAAAGAATGTACGTATAAGCATAAATTCTGGATTACAAAGTTTCCTGTGCACATTATGTCATTTAAGAACTCACTCATGAATATAAAACACAAGGAAGCATATGTGAAAAGATAAATACTTAACTCTGATAGAGAAAATACAGTACAATTTTAATTAAATTTAGCAACTGAATAATGAATTTGTATTCTGTAGGTGGACAGCAGTCTTGTTTACCTGGTGAATTGGGAATGTAAAGCTTATTCTTTTAAGCATGTAAGAAGATTTGACAAAGTTTCGACAAACTTTCTTTCAGACCACAGTATATTTTAAAACTTTATCAAAGAATTAGAAAAAAGAGATTAATGTGGTTTGTAATTTTTATATATATACACAGATATAACAAAGATGCATATATAAGATAACCCCTGCTTCATACATTTTTTTCTTAAATAGACACCAAGTGAGAAGGAATCTCATGATTCACTTCGGAAGTAAACATACTGCAGTTCACATATCAAGCAAGTCCCATGCCTGAGAACAGAAATGAGGCTTATCCCACTGTACTCCCTGTAGTAGTACTGGCAAATTCCTGACACTGCAGCCAGGTTTGGCATTGGCAGCAACTTATGCTAGCACAATAATTATAACCCAAAACACATTTAGAACAAATTTCTCATTAGACATGAAAAAGCTTTACATACATTTCAAAGTTCAAGAGAGAAGAATCTGAAAAGTTAATTTATTTTCATTTGAAAGGCCTGTAGAGTTGGTACAACAGCAGAAGACAACAAAAATTCCAGCTAGTTTCTTATTTTTTTGTGATATTTGCCTAAATTTAGTATTACAATTATAGTTGGACTGAAGATCTAGTTTTATGTTTGAATTCTAAACACACAGGTACATGAGAACTTGAGCAAATAGCTTTCAATGAATTAGGGAAGAGAATTCAGCCTATTGGTAAGGCTAAAGCTGAATTAGAAATAGTATTAGTGTCTGAGAAAAGAAGACTGAATATCTAGGTTAATTTATGGATCTGTCAGTGCCTAGAGAGCTAATAAAGCTGCATATAAGTGGCAAGGACAATAGCTTCTGATTAGTTTGAAGGCAGATATGAATGCTTGTTTAAAAAGTGGTGTAAGATCAAGCCCTGGAGGCATGAAGGAGAATAGTGTTGATGATAGCACTTGAAAAGCACAAAGAGCTGTGAGAGACCTGGCACTGAAGGAGAAAATTGGTTCTGGTTCTAGATGGTATGGGGTTCTAGATGTTATGGGGTTCTGGGTATAGTTATCAAGAGAGATAAAATTCAGTCCTAAGGATATAAACAGAATTCTCCAGCACCTGAAGGATTTACCAGCAATGCTACCTACAACAAGTATGGATTAGAGTATATCTGAATATTGCATTGATTTAACTTTGAGAATATGAAGAAGTGATGAACAAGATTTCTTTTCAGGTTTCTGTGGCCCTGTACTCTAGAATGCACAGCACCAGAGGACTGAAGTGGGTCACGTACACGGCATGGTATAGTCCAGTGCTGTAGAGTACAAATAGTTTCTATTTTAGGTGTCAGTTTAATTTTGCAAAGCCAGAACTGAATTCAACAGTTTATTATGTGTAATTCCATAGAATCATGGAATAGTTTTGTCTGGAAGAGACCTTCAAGATCATCAAGTCCAAACTTATTCCTAGCCCTGTCAAAAAACACTAAACCGTGTCCCTAAACACACCATCTAACCACCTCTTAAACACTTCCAGGGATGGTGACTCCCCCACCTCCCTGGGCAGGCCATTCCAATGCCTGACAACCCTTTATGGAAAGAAATGCTTCCTAATATCCAGCCTGAACCTCCCCTGGTTCAACTTCAGGCCATTTCCTCTTGTTCTATCGCTGGTCACCAGGGAGAACAGACCAACTCCTGCCTCGCTACAACTTCCCTTCAGGTAGTTGGAGAGGGCAATAAGGTCTCCCCTCAGCCTTCTTTTCTCAAGGCTAAACAGCCCCAGATCACTCAGCCTTTCCTCATAAAAGACACGCTCCAAACCCTTTACTAGCTTTGCAGCCTGCCTCTGTACCCTCTGCAGCAACTCAACCTCCTTCTTGTAGAGAGGGGCCCAAAACTGGACACAGTATTCGAGATGCAGCCTCACCAAAGCTGAGTACAGAGGAATGATCCCCTCCCTGCTCTTCCTGACCACACTGTTCCTGATCCAGGCCAGGATGCCATTGGCCTTCTTGGACACCTGGGTACACCTCTAGCTCATGTTCATCTGTCTGTCAGTCAACATCCCCAAGGTCCTTCTCTGCCTGGCAGCTCTCCAGCCACTCCTCCCCAAGCCTGGAGCACTGCTGGGGGTGGTTGTGGCCCCAGTGCAGGACCTGGCATTTGGCCTTATTGAAACTCATGGAATTGGCCTTGGCCCAGGGATCCAGCCTATCTAGATCCCTTTGTAGAGCTTCCCTACCCTCAAGCAGATCGACACTTCCACCCAGCTTGGTGTCATCTCCAAATTTACCAAGGGTGCACTCTATCCCCTCATCCAAATTATTGATGAAGATATTAAACAGGAGTGACCCCAATACTGAGCCCTGGGGGACACCACTCATGACTGGCAGCCAACTGGATTTAACTCCATTGACCACAACTCTTTGGACTCATCCAGCTAACCAGTTTTTCACCCAGGAAAGCGTATGCCCATCCAAGCCAAGAGCAGTCAATTTCTCTAATAGAACGCTGTGGGAAATGGTTTCAAATGCCTTACTAAAGTCAAGAAAGACAAAATCCACAGCCTTGCCTTCATCCAACAAGTGGGTCACCTTGTTGTAGAAAGAGATCAGGTTTGTTAAACAGGACCTGTCCATAAATCCATGCTGACTGTGCCTGATCACCTGGTTGTCCTGCATGTGCTGCATAATAGAACCCAGGATGATCTGCTCCATCAGCTTCCCTGGTACTGAAGTTAAACTGACAGGCCTGTAGTTCCCCGGATCATCCTTCCGTCCCTTCTTATATATGGGTGTTATGTTGGCTGACTTCCGATCTGCTGGTAAATCCCCAGTCAGCCAGGACTGCTGATAAATGATGGACAGTGACCTGGTGAGCACCCCTGCCAGTTCTCTCAGCAGTCTAGGGTGTAACCCATCTGGCCCCATAGATTTATTCACATTGATATTGAGAGGCATGTCATGGACCATCTCCTCCTGAATTGTAGGGGGGACATTGTGTTCCTGAACCCTGTCCCTTGGCTGGGGGAGTGACTTTCCCCGGTGCAAGTGTTTCCATTACTAAAGACAGAGGCAAAGAAGGCATTAAGCACCTCAGCCTTCTCCTTGTCTTTTATTACCATATTTCCTTCTGATTCTAGTAGCATGTAACCCATAAGACTCACAGAGTCAGGTAAAGAAAGTATTAAATGGCTAGGACTATTTTAGGAAGCTGCAAAAAAGGCAGAAAAGAAGACCTGGAAAATGTAGAAACAAAAGTCTTTTAGCTGATCTCCTGTCTTTAAAAAAAAAGTAACTGTAATAAATAAGCTCCTTTTACCAACAGTCAATGCCCACATCAATATTAGACATTAGGTTTTTCAAGACCATCCCTCATCTTGGCTCAGAAGATCCTGAACTATATTTTAAACAAGCTTAGCTCCAAAAGCTCTGCTTTACAGCATGTAATCTTTAAAATAAGCATAAATACAGATTTAAATAAGATATGCAACCTAAATCTGCCTTGTATCTATGGAAAACCCATTCACTTCTATTACTAAATACTTATCTCATCTCTGTGAGACTTGTAGTTCCATTTCCAGCATAAAAATAGGTTTTGGGTATCTTCTGTACTAGTCCCTAATCAAGATATCAGCCTTTACTCTAGTATTAACCACAGTTTTCCTTTAAACACTATTCTTTGTTTTAGTCTACACAGGCAGCAACAATTAACTTTTTTCAGTTTCTGATAGTTATACTCCCTTACAGTCATTGATTATAGATTTATCCCAGGTTTATGTGATGCATAGTCAAACAGGAAATAAAACCACTTACCCAGGCAAGCTGTGAGAGCATCCTAACTCTGCAGGCATTAGAAAACACAAAATTCTGAAAACTTTCCAGTACCCCTTGTACAGAACCCACATTTAACCCTTCCCTCACCTCAACTCTAGCCCTTCCCTCAGCTATGCTATAAGGGCCCATAAACTCCTTAACAGAACTTCTTGGCCCTGTATGCTCTGCGCAGTCTAGCAATAAACTTAATTTCTTCTTCAGTTTCTCACCTTAAAATTATTTCTATTCCCGAACCTCATTAAAACAGTAAATCCTCCAACACAACCATCATACCTGAAGACTCAAAAGAAGTAATTTTTTTTCTAACTACATTCATCTTCATTTTGCCTCTGCAAAATACATCTTAAAAGACTTCAGTCCCTGCTGTTCTTAATACTACTCCATACCATAAATTATCCACAGACTTTACCTTTTCCTTTCCCTTGCAGAAGTAACTTCAGCTTCTCACTCATACCAAAATCAGCTATAATTCTGGTTATAAAGACCTTGCAGGAAAGACAAAGCCATTATCCCAACTCTGTAGTCCTTATTATCATAATACTGCTTCTTATTTTTCAACTTGTTAACAGTAGTCTGATCCATAGGAAGAAGTCTATAATGAGAGATCATCTAGGCGCCAGCTTGCTGGATACTCCAGCTTGCTATTGTACAGTTAAGGCAAAAGAAAATGTTGGTGTTATGGAAAAATTAAAAGTTCACTGTGTTACATTCTCAAGGCACACTACTTGGCAAACTGGGACTTAGGCTGGACCTGGCAAGGCCTAGTATCTTACAGTTAATTCCCAGGTTATTGTAGGTTGATAATAAGCCTAAAAACAGGATTTGAGTTTGGTGTTGGCAGTACTATCAGGGAAAGGAGATTATAGAAATGTGGAAATATAGTCACATGGTGCATAATGCTTTTACCTCCCTTCCTGTCACCCTTCCTGCAATGTGTGTCATCATCATCCCCTGTCCATCCCTCCTGATTTTGATATTATATTTAAGAATAAGTGTGATTGTTTTTTAAGGTTATTGCTGGATCTTGCTAAACACGTAGAAATTGGATAAAGTCCATGTGTGGAATGCCTGTATCCTTTTTCTCCTTAACCTGAATTTGATATCAAAGCATACATTTACCTTCAGCCAGAAACAAAAATAAAGTATTTGCCCTGGTGGTTTCAACACTCAGCTCTGCATGGCTTTCAAGATGCCTGCAATATCGAGTTCTTCAGTATCTATCCTGCCGGCAATAACTGCATCACTAATCTTTCCTCTCAGTTTGCATCTATTAGTCATAACTGCCACAGAACGAACCACGACTCCCCCACTGCTGTTGGCACCAGCTTTTATTCCAATAGCATGAGCCTTTATTCCAATACTGTACTATCAGCTATTTGGTCTCACTTTATAACACTTTGTAATGTTATGAAACTGGTGGGTGCTATCATCTTACCTAAGGGTTTAGGGAGGAATGAAATCTCCTGACCGCAGTCAAGTGCCTAGGCTTTCAGAAAAGGTGTGAGGTTCTTATATAAGACACAGTAAAAACTTTTTGTGAGATCTCAAGCAAAACTTGAACTGACAGAGGTGGATGGGTTCAGTGTAGTTATTTCTAGTCTATATTTCCCACCTGTTGAACTCTCAGGATCATTTATCCATTGAAAATTAAAAGTTTTAGAAGAGGTTCCACTTAGGTGCTTCACAGTTATAAACTGAAAATGAGATGGGTGCTGTATATCATACAGGTAAATGTTTTACAGCTGTTCCTCTAGCTACTACAGGTACCTTTAGGTTTGGTAAAAATAGTCTTGGGGTGAATGTAAGGGTTCAATAAGGACCAGGGGACAAGGGCCTGAAATTAAATTCAGCTCCTGAGACAGCTGAGGCCTCCAACACAGCTTCTGGCAGCTCTTGCACAACTCCTTTCATCAGTTTGATCCCAGGTTGCACAGATGTATTGTATCAAGTGCTGTGGTTGACCACAGGTAGCCAAACACTTCAGAGAGGGAAAAAGAATGCAGGGGTACTCAGGGCCCTGCCAGCAAGAGGGGGCAGGGAACACCTGTCCAAGATTTTATCAATTAACTCCCAGCATAATAGGTGAATTAATGTATGCTAAAAGGAAAGAGTCACCTAAGAAAGCAGGTATCAGCCTAACAGCTAATTTCTCAGTGACACTTGCAGGATTATTCCCTGTTAACATTGTTGTAGCCCATGCAGGAGATAAACCCTACATTAGACCACTGATACTACAACTGAGACAAAGACACCAAAATGTCCCAACATCCACAAAAGATAACTGTGGTACCAGATGTATCACATTTGATACAGTTTTAGATCTTTGTACCTAATATTAAAACAAACATCTCTAAAAACTTTCTAGGCAGCTGTTTATCTTCTCTTATTATCCTGATGACAGAATCTCCATGTCTGTTACTGTGCCTCAGTCCTGAAAATCAGGAGCCAACTGAAATCATCAACTCACTAAACATCATAAACCCAGGCCCTGTATATTATAGTCATCCCTGGTAACATGCCACAGAATTGCATGAAGATCAACAACTTGGTTTCTCTTAGTGAAGTAAAATACAATATAGGTTCATGGATACTGTAATAGCTCCTGAGAATGCTCTTCATATCATGTTCATATGATCAATGGTCTGAGGCCAATGGTATGAGGTACAAGGCCAATTGCTGGGTCCTGCACTTGGGTCACAACAACCTCATGCAATGCTACAGACTTGAGATAGAGTGTCTGGAAAGCAGCCTGGCAGAAAAGGACCTGGGGTGTTGGTCAACAGTTGGCTGAGCCAGCAGTGTACCCAGGTGGCCAAGAAGACCAATGGCATTCTGGCTTGTATCAAAAACTGTGGCCAGCAGGACTAGGGAAGTGATTGTACCTCTGTATTTGGCACTGGTGAGGCCACAGCTCGAGTATTGGGTTCAGTTTTAGGTCCCTCACTACAAGAAGGACACTGAGGTGCTGGAGTGTGTCCAAAGAAGGGCAACAGATATTAAAAGGTCTAGAACACAAGTCCTATGAGAATCAGCTGAGGGAAGTGGGGTCATTTAGTCTGGAGAAAAGGAGGTTTAGAGGAGAGCTTATTGCTTTTCACAGCTACCTGAGAGGAGGTTGTAGCGAAGTGGATGTCAGTCTGTTCTCCCATGTAATAAGTGATAGGACAAGAGGAAATGGCCTCAAGGTTGCACCAGGGGAAGTTTAGATTGGATATTAGGAAAAAAATTTCACAGAAAGGGTAGTGAGGCTCTAGAACAGGCTGCCCAGGGAAGTGGTGGAGTCACCATCCCTGGAGGTATTTAAAAGACATATAGAAGTGGTACTTAGGAACATGGTTTAGTGGTGATCTGGCAGTGCTGGGTTAACAGTTGGACTTGATAATCTTAAAGGTCTCTTCCAACCAGAAAAATTCTATGATTCTATGATTCTATACCAAGTAATTGGTAAGATCTAGCCTTCAGTTTTAGTGCATGCTAGACTACATTTTGACTTGCAGTCTTCCATTCCTGCATCAATTCCTGCAGCAGGTTTGGGATTTCCAAAGCTGTCATCCACAAATTGGATGGTTTAACAACCCAAGGGTGTCTGGATCTCAGTAAGCCACTTGAAAGCTAAAGTAATGGTTTTAGGTTACGCCCAGGATGGTTTTATTTGGAATCAATCATTCCTGTGATTTTCAACATCATTGTGCTTGCCCTATGTGTTGGTTTTCTTTTTATTGTGGTCTTCTGGATAGAGAAACATATTTTAATCCTTTTCCTTAGTTCTAAATCCTCTTGTTTTCAATGTTGTCCCTGTAGCTGCAGCTTTTATTGTGCCATAAGTCGTTCCTATTGCTCACAGGTTCCTCTTGAAGCTTCTACTGGGACTGTTGCTGCTGCCTTTGTAACTATGGCTATAGGTATATTTGCTGCAAGTGTTGCTGGCAGTGTGGTGCTAGCTCCTTGTTTCATTCCAAGGAACTCTGAATCTGTATTTCCTACTGTCAACACCCTTACACACATTCTCCACCTTGGGCAGACTGGTTTGCCTATGGTTATTGCAGGAAGACTGCTGATATCACTCCACTGAACTCTTGACCACTGTTTCAACACAAAGTGAATGTAGAAATTCTACCCAGGACACAACGCTGATAAAGCCCTTCTTTCTTGCATAAACAAAAAGGGATTTTTTTCAGTTATGTTAGAAGAATCAGGACACACACAATGGCAGCCTGACTCTTAAAATCTAGAAATACTGTGAAAAAATGGTATGCAAGCTCTCCTACTTCTTCTAGACTGGACCTTAATTCACTAAGGTAGGAATTAACCTCCTGGGTATATTGCAAGCATGTGTGTCCTGTTTTATTATGGAGCACAAACAGTCGATTTGCTAGATTCAAAAAAAGACACATGAACTCTATTTGAAGGAACTAACAAAATTAGTTCTTGTGAGTCATCACTGTATTGCTGGTAAAGTGAAAGTATTCAGAACAGGAAGAAGAGACTAATTAGCTTTAAACTTGAACCCTGCAAAGCTCACACAGCTAGGATAAAACCAGGAACCAACAGGCATATAATGTGGGGGTTTTTTTACGTTTTCTTGCAAGTATTGATAAGTGGTTTATAAAGGTAACAGAGCAGAAGAGCAAAGCATAGTCATCTACCTGATTATAATGAGGGTCAGAGATCATAATTGTCATGGGTTTTTGGCCTGCAGTAGAGTTAATTTGGCTTCCAATTAAGGCTTCTCAACAGAAACTGCTGAAAATCTTTTTTTTTTTTTTTTTGGGAGAGAGAGAGATTTTACAAGATCTTCAGGAATACCTTCATGTCTGGAGCCATCAAAGTGATGGTTATTTCTGAAGCAAGAATGATCATCATATCATATCACATCATAAATATAGTTGAGTTTCAGAAACTCAAAATAGGTTATAGTGTATGTGATGGGATCTTGGGCTACTATTAAGCAAATAGTTTGGTCTAGAGACAGGCTAGGGTTCATGACTGCAAAGAACTAGGACAGGTGCTGTACAATATAAATCTTTGAGTAGGGTAAAGGCTGGAGTTAACAAGCATGGTTTACGGTTAAAATTTTCTGAACTGAGATTTCTAGTAACTTGTTGTTGTCATGAGTAACAGCATGAATAACCTGCAACTCCATTTCTCCCCCTCCTCCACCAAATGAGTTGAGTAGCTGCCACTATGTAGTTTTATACTCCTGACACACAGTAACAAAAGAAATTGAAAGTCTAAGGAAGTGTCTTTGTAAAGAGAAATCAAATTATATGATATTACAGTCAGTGCAGAAACAGTAACCACCGATAGCGGAGGCATTACCAGTCTCAAAGAAATATATTTTCACCATTTTTTAAAAGGTGACCTGGTGATCACTTTGAATGTAATGGAACTGAACATGCACAGACTTCTGAGGTATCTCTTCTTTGGGTACCAGATGGTTATGTCCTCTCTTCAGGTCTATCACTCTGGCAGACCTATTGATTTGTAGGCGTGTAACTAAAATTTAAGCAAGAGGTGGGATTAGGACTACAGGTTAGGCCAGCACTAGTGAGAAGCTAAACCCCAAGAGCCAGGAAGTGGACTGGGACTGGTAGGACCAAAATATTTATGACTGCAGGTTCTCATGCTGTTGTATTATGGGTTGGTTGCACAGGGATTTCAGGTTATGTCAGGACCCCTCAAAACCGGCAGGGTTAAAATGAGGACTGTATCCAACATGGACAAATATTTATCAAAAAGTATAGGGAACAGCTGGTTCACTGACTTTTCTTAAATCTAACACCGGGCATGATGCTATAATTAAGGTCATCTTATAAATGATGACAGAAAGCAGATTTATTATTAGATTCTATGAAATTTGCAGAGCAAGGATGTTGGACACCAGCAACTGTGAACTGACAAAATTCTGAAGCTGATATAAAACAAACTGGTTAAAAAATATGATTAGGTTTGAAAGAAGATTATAGTTATAAAAATAGGGACTGAACATGTTTATGCTGTGGTTTATGCTGTCCTCACAGCTAGGGGTAAAGTTAGAGAAAGAAGTCTCAACTACAGTTGTAGTTGATTTTGAGGTAACAAACAGGCTCTGGATAGGCTTAAAATGTAGCACCAAACCACAGTCACAAATGCAAATTTTGGTTCTAACAGACAGCAATGTGGTTTAAATTACTTAATGCCCTACACTGAATTACTTTCTCTCACCCATACCATTCTTGAAAAGTGGACATACTTATTGAAACCAGCATCCAGACTGACAGGACACATAGGAAATAGCATAGAAGTGTATGCGTTTAATGACACATTTATTAAAAAGGATTAATCTTGGAGTCTCTGGGAGCTCATTCACAAACTTCAGAGGACAGAGGTGTCAGTTTTTAAATTTAGAAGCCTTTTATTTTACTTTTTCTTCTCCCATGAATTTTTGCAGTTATCTCCAAATACACGGTGTCAGGGTGTTTTGCAGATAAACACCGTGTTGTGTTAAGAACCACTTCCTATCATCTGTTTTGAACCTAAGGCCCCCAACCTTTGCATTGGAAGGCACTATCATTGCCTATCTAGTACTCTACCCATGGCACTCTTGATTTCATAGACCTCTACCATGTACCCCTTCACTTATATAATTTCCATGGTGAAAGTCCTAACACACTTAGCTGTTCCTTGTAGAGAAGCTATTTCATGTACCTCATCACCTTTATTAAATTTTGCAGAACCTCCTCCAGTACTAGTGTATATTTCTGCATTGGGGAGGGATGAGGGAATACAGATGCGGAAAGATCACCCCACTTCATGGAAAGGGAAGGAGTGGTTCCCATTGTGTTCTCTGTTCTTTTTCAAATAATTCTTAATTTTGACTTGATTTTAAGCACCAGGATGACATTTTTAACAGAACTATTTATTCTAATTCCAAGACATCATTACAGTAGAATAGTAATCAGCTCAGAGATCACTCTGATTTCTGTGTAAAATTTATTTTCCCCATGTATTTTGGTTAACATTCTATAGATGTATCTATACTGAGTTTCATCTGCCATTACAATGACCATTCAATTGAATAAAGCTCTTTTCTGATTTTTCAAGGTCAGGCTTTCCTGAATAACTTAACATCAGTGAGCATGATCACATTTATGAATATGCTGGGAATTATCAATTTGAGCACCCTGAAAGGCTCTACTGATTATCTTCTTGCAGTAAAAATTTACTCCTTACTCTAATCTCCATTTTCTGTACTTTAGGCGATTATTTACCTCCGTAACTACAATGGTTCTTATTCAGCAGATGCTTTATTTATGTTGGTTCCTATTGAGAGAGTTCATTGACAATATCAGCCAGACTTCCTTCATGCATGCTGATTCCTCCAGAAGACCCCAATAGATTTGCTAGGAACTACTTTCCTTTACAAAACTGCTATTAATATTGAAAGACAATGCTAGGGAGCTAAAACCACCTAAAATGTAGGAAAGCTAATAACAATGAAAAAAAAATATCCATTTGCTGCACAGCTAAGAGTGAAGAATTCTAATGCACTGAAAAAGAAATGAATCATAGCAATGAAACGGGCCTTTTAACTAGACATGATTTGTTAAATTATTAATAGTGCAGAAAAGGAACATTTATTCAATTAATACTTTTTTTCTGTCCATAGAAGACAGACAGATAAGATACATGGATCACACAGGAATAAAGGAAAGATTCTTAATTTACTAGTAACTGAGAAAGATATTAGGCAACAAAACTAGATAAGCATCTTACAGGCACGTAAGATGTTTCCAGTAACACTTAATTGTTTGCTGAGGAAATATCTGGCCTCCTGATTTTAATTTTATTTATTTATTACAGTGACAATGAAACTGCAGAAGACTGAAAACACTGATTTTTTTTTTTTTTTTTAAGCACCATTCAGGATGAGGAAATGGAGTGATATGGATGATAATTGATTAGTCTGATTCCAGTCAGAGGTAAATTAATAGAAAATGATTTAAAAATCAATAAATAAAAAATTAAAAGATGGGATTCTACTTAATATCAGTCAACCTTATGTTTCTTATGAGGAAAGACTGAGGGATCTGGGGCTGTTTAGCCTTGAGAAAAGAAGGCTGAAGGGAGACCTTATTGCCCTCTACAACTACCTGAAGGGAAGTTGTAGCAAGGCAGGAGTTGGTCTGTTCTCCCTGGTGACAAGAGACAGAACAAGAGAAATGGCCTGAAGTTGAAGCAGGGGAGGTTCAGGCTGGATATTAGGAAGCATTTCTTTCCAGAAAGGGTTGTCAGGCATTGGAATGGCCTGCCCAGGGAGGTGGTGAAGTCACCATCCCTGAAGTGTTTAAGAGGTGGGTAGATGTTGTGCTTAGGGACATGGTTTAGTGGGTTTTGACAGGGCTAAGAGTAAGGTTGGACTTGATGATCTTGAAGGTCTCTTCAAGCCAAAACTATTTTATTATTCTATGAACCTAGATATAAAAACCAAGATATGTTTTGTCAAACAAGATGGGATGGGTATTTTTTTTAAATAGTTTTTTGTTGACAAAAGTAACCACACAGATAGCATATTGTTAAGGATTTAAATACATGGTATTAATATAATAACACAATGCTGTCCTGTAGCAAAATGACAGAATGAATTGGCACTTGAGTTACTAACATGAGATACACAACTGTAAATCTAGATACAGCAGAGGTGAGACTGTTATTGGCACGCTATGAGCTCTTTTAATGTTTTCTTTTACAAAAGGGTGGAAGGACCACCAAAATACAAACAAACAAACAAACAAACCAAAAACAAACTACAACCAAAACCAACAACAACAGAAAACCAAACCAAACCAAAAAACACACACACACAAAAAAAAAAAAACAACATAAAAAGTAATTTAAGGGCAGCAGAAATTGTCAAAAGAAACATTCCAATATAAACTGTATAAGAGTTAGTTGTTCTTGCCTTGAACATGAAAATCTGTTAAAATGGGCAAGTAAACACAATAATGTATGTCTGCTATTGTTCATTAACCTATGATCAATCCACCGATGACTGAATAGTTAACTTGGGCTGGTTTCATTAAGACCTTTTCTAGAGACACAAAGTATGCAGATATTTCATCATCTGAGAGAACTAGGACCAAGGTTAATGTGGTTCCTCAGATAAATATCACCTGAGTTTGATCTGTATGTATTCCTTCGGGTAAGATAAGAAAAAACCATGCAATTTGCCTTTCGTGGCAACAAAAATGTAGGTTTTCCACATTATCTGGAGCAA
This sequence comes from Todiramphus chloris collaris, assembly GCA_025345505.1. Taxonomy (NCBI): domain Eukaryota; kingdom Metazoa; phylum Chordata; class Aves; order Coraciiformes; family Alcedinidae; genus Todiramphus; species Todiramphus chloris. Next base: position 20,080,289 of record JANVCC010000018.1, read on the forward strand.
CTAATCAGAGTGTTCATTAACTCTGAACACATATGATCAATATTGGAATGTTTCCTTCACAAAGTATGCTCCAGAAAACTGCCAGATCCGTTTAACATTCTCCTGGGATACACTGCTGACAGGGCCATCTCACCTTAAATATAGATTTAGATTAATAAAATGAGAATATTTATTTCTGCATGAGTAAAATACCTAGAACTTTTTCTGGTGGTTGTTCGTGCCTCACTGTTTAGAAGATGACTGCTTGCCTACACAAGGACTTGCTTGTTGAACACAGGAAGTTTTACCTTGAATGTAGGAAAAAAAAAAAAAAAGAAGCCAGCAATATTTAGCATTTTGATAGTAAGAGATATCCTAAATGGATCATTCTCCTTTACTTTCTATTCCTTCACTCTGTTTCTCAGACTGAGATCTTCCTACTCCATGAAAAGAGCTAGTAAGCCATTTTCAGACATGGTAATATTTCATTAGAGGAGAAGACCTTTGTTAAAAACAAAGCTCTGCAGAAAAATTTTACTTTCTATCAACCTTTGACAAATCACAAATGCAGCACCCTATTAGGCTGCACCAAAACAATTGCTTCAGAGTCAGGCAGCTGGGGACTTAACAGACTGGACAACTAATCTCAAGATCAAGTTTCTTGTCACAGTCATGAGTTGCAGGACATCATGGAGCCAAGAACATAGTAGCCCTGGAAAATCTAGTTAGATTCAAGCCTTAAAGATTGTGGAAGGCCTTTCAAGACTTAATTTGTTAAACATCCTGTCCCAAAAGTTCCTAGTTCTAGTCCTAACTCTGGGGAGTTCCCAAAAGTGCTCCCACTTCTGAGTTAGCTGGGTGCACCTTTTAATTTTGGAAATACCATAGGATATTCTGATTTCCTGAAATTCTTTTAGTATTTATTTTCTGCTGTTAGTATTTTTTAAGGTTATTTACCTGTTTGTGAGATTGTCTCTCATCAGAAGAAAGATGTTCATAAATTTTGGACTTTTTCAGAGAGTACAGGTTCCATATTTCATCTAGCTCCTAATCACTATTACTATGGTGAAAATCCTTTTTCTCTGAGTACTGTCCTCTTGTTCCTCTGACAAGTGAGGAATGGACAAAGAAAAGGAGACCAATAGTTTCATCTGAAACAAGGGTGCTTTTTTACTCTGAATCCTCTGTTTTCAAATATAATAATTACAGGGATCACAGCTGCATTGGGTAACACTGACCAGGGAACATTCTCACTATGACAGCCTCTAACAGAAATAATCTGACTGAAATTCCTGACATCATTGAAAGTACCAAAGCAGTATTTCCACTAAACCAGCACTGCAAAACAAGATGAGCGTAAATAGCCATACTGATGTGCAGTACTTAATGGCAGTGAGAGAAATCCATCTGCATTCCTTTAATTAAGGAGACAGATTCTTTGATATATCAGAACAACATTTTACAAAATTTGCATACAAGAGAAATAACTTCTCCATTGAATATTTTAATTGAAAACTAACTTTTTAAGACAGAAACCTTTCCCTTATGATATTTGATGTTAAATCATTATAAAAGTGCATGAAGCCTTCCCCAGATCACTATGACAACTGGAAAAGGTGAAAAAAATTGCACTGCTTCTTTATTCATGATGAGGTCAATGTATAATCATAGAATCATAGAATTGTCAGGGTTGGAAGGGACCTTAAAGATCATCTAGTTCCAACCCCCCTGCCATGGGCAGGGACACCTCCCACTAGAGCAGGTTGCTCACAGCCCCATCCAGCCTGGTCTTAAAAACTTCCAAAATCTAAATGAATAACACAGTGAATCATCAATTAGATTTTTATCTTTTATTATAACAAATAGGTACTAATTAGGCAACATAAGGTCTTCTTATAGCCATACCTCTTGGGTTTTACTTGTTGTTTTGTTTTATTTTTATTTAGCTGAGTTTCCTGAACAGGAACAAGTTAGAGTGAAAACTGTAGAAAAGACCTTTACACTGGTAATTTTTTTTAATATGACACTTCATCACCAACAATAAAACAGTCCATAAAAATTGAAGATTGATCCCACTGTGTGATAAATGTCAAATCCAAGTCAGTTTTCAGTTTCAGAAGCATTTGACATTAATGTTCTGTGAGACAAACTTGGACAAACCTGACATTTTAGCTTAGAATAAGACAAAAAAAAAAAAATTACTACTACTAATAATAACAATAATAATAAAAAAAAACAACTCCTCAAATAAACAGAATGTTTTCACTAGTCTCAAAATGATATTACTTTGTAATGTATGAAAATTTCTCTATTAAAAAAATAGACTATTAACTGGGGGGAGGGGGAAATAGGATAGGAAAGTGTCTGAAGAGAGCAATCACAGTAACAAAATATTAAGTATGTTATAGCTTGTTAAAAATAATGTAATGTGAGGGAAGGTCATTTTCTGTCTTAGGAGAAAGACCAACTTTTAAAGGTCATATAAAATTATTTTTAACCCTTTCTTTTCCTTTGGGCTAAAGCTAAAGATACTGACAATTTTGGTCCATTTCCATAAAAGATCTAAAAGATCTTGCATTTATACAGACAATGCGCATGAGGGGGAGAAAGAAAACAAAATATTTTTATACTGTTCTGTAACTAAGTTGATTTCACTGTGATTCTGCCCAATTTAACATTGATTCTTTGCTGACTCCAGTGGAAGCTGTGTACAGCTGCCTGACTGTAAAGACATGGAAGTATTTTTTAAGCTGATTTTGAGTTTTGAAGCTGCTTTTTGAAGCTGCTCCTGTCCTCAGTCTCCCATGCTTATTTTATTCCAATTTAGGCCATGATGAAAAGAAGCTCCTGCCTGTTCTACCAACTGGTAAGAGTCTCCACGGGATGGCCGGTTTGCAGCTGCATCTATCCCTTGTGACAGGGGGTGAGATGCTCAGGTTGTGCCTATACCAGAAGACAAAACACTGACAGGGAGGGTTCCTGGACATCAACACTGTTAAATTGTTAGAGCTGTCCCTGGCATGTGGTTAATCTGCGAGTCTTCTGATTGATTCCTGGGTCCTGTTGGGCAGCTAGGCAGCCCAGGAAGTGCTCCTAATGAGTTTGTGTAAGGCTCTCCTCTCACAGGCAGTAAGAAGGATGGACAGAATGGATGTGGCATATCCTGTGCCAGCTGGCTTAAGTGCCACAGACTTTATCAATGCTCTTGAGCACATTATATTTACTCCTGTGTATGCCAGGTCCTGGACTTCCCGCGGTTTGGCTGACTCAGGATGTTTTCTCTCCCCTGAAGGACAGCAGACTTCCATACAAGATGCGACAACACTCACAACCCTGAGCTAGCGGATGCACAATACATTACATTGAAAACATATTCTGCATTTTCATGTCTTTATATCACTTCAAGTGCAGAATCAAGAAAATCTAGGAGACAAAATCTTACATCTATAGACTGTTCTTTATAGTCTTCAGCTTCTGATGAATAAACTTTCTGCCTTCATCCTGGAAGGCAGCTTATTTCATTATGAAGTTGGGCATGAGGAGGCTGCCTGGGTACAGCTGGGACTGCAATGCTGCCCTCTGGAAGGAGACAACCACTGGTCAACAAATAACACATGTACAGTAGGCTCACTGCTGCACAGTAGTGTACAGTATAGAACTGCTTATGGCCTGGAAGTTTCTTAGAATGGGATTAATGCCCAACCCTCCCTTAGCTGCTTTTGTAGGCACACAACATACGAGTGGTTTCTAGGCCATAATCTTGCTGATAAGCCTGCTCTGCATCTGATCTGTAAAAGGTCATTCAGTTTTCTTCCACACAGTCATGGGGTCTATTCACTAAATGACCAACATGCCTGCCTACTGATGACCCACAGAAGGAAAAAAATACCTCTGCTTTCTAAAGTTTTGTTGCTTGTGCTTAGCATTCAGATGCTGATAGTGAGTCATATGGGATATCCTTATGTTGCCTGAGATGGCATTTGTTTACCAGCGTAAATTTTTTAAGAAGTGGTGCAAACACGCTGCAACACAATGTTCTCAAATTTAGGCTATACTATCAAAACCTGTTATCATTTATCAGCAATGGCTCTAAAATACACATGTGATCCACTTGTCTCCTCAAGCTAAGAACCATGAAGGAAAGAGGAAGCTACTCTGCCTCCAAAACTCCTGAGCTGCTATGTACATGGAAGCTATGCTCCTTTCTTTGGCACAAAGAGATCAGAGCAGGGCAGAAAATGTAATGCACTCTATCAGCTAATGAGACCCCAGCTAAAGCTTTTACTCACAGTCTTAATTTGATGTGGAAAGGCAGTTTCTGCAGTTACAGCTATATAACTCTAAGTGAACAGACAGAAGTCAACAGCAAAGACACGTATAATAGGCTCACTGCTGCACAGTATCTATAGAACTGCTTATGGCCTGAAGGATAGTTTCTTAGAACGGGAATAACCCCCCACCCTCTCTCAACTGCTTAAAAGTTAGGGGTCAGCTGTACGTTACTGTCCGTCTGTAAGCCATAGTCTACAGTCAAGAGAGGTTTGACTTGCTTCTCTGGGGCAAGGCTTCTCTTACCTTTACTGTGCAAATTAAAGAATTAAAGTACTTCTGAAAAACTCAATGAGAATAATTCAGAGGAGTGGTCTCTGAAGACTTCAGGGGATACTTTGAAGACCGTGAAAGGCAACTAAAGTGAGATTATTCTCATAAGACTAAAATTTCCTCCTGCTGGTTCAGCAGCATTTCCCAGTAGCTTTGCATTGGTGCAGCACTGTTGCATTGGTGCACGACTGAAAAGTTGACTGAAGATAACTATGAAACTGTCTCAACAAGCAGTGAGTTGGCTGACCCAGGTCTGTCTTTACATGCAGAGAAAAGTTACAGCCAGAAATCTGGTTTGGATTGTTTGGCTGTGGGTTTTTTTTTTTTTTTTAACTTTCTACCAAACATCAAGCTGGCCTTGTCTATTATGGATACAACATTTGGGAACTGTATCAAAGTTCTTCACTTTTGATTGCAGTGATGACTGATGGGATTTTAATCCTGTTGGCATTTGCATCAGGTAGGAAGTGGGGAAAGCCCTTAAAATGCTCAGTTGGCTTTAATACCCCTCACATCTGTTGAAGTTTTTGTTCTAGTTATATATGTTCTCTGGCTGATTCAGTGCTACAGGAACTCTTAATGCCTCATCTTTACTCTCCCCAGCAGCTGTCATTGGGCATTGCCTCTGAGAGTTGGAGGCTCACAGAGATGACTGAGCCAGGTGCATAAATATTATTTTATACTTATATACAATGCATTATATTGAAAACATATTCTGCATTTTCAGAACTTGGAACAGAGATTTTGGAAAGTATCACCTGTTAAGTGCCATGTATATATTTTTATATATAGATTTAAAAAGTGACTATCACACATGTGGATTCCATGTGTGTGGTCAATATTTTGGAAGTCCAGTTGCCATGTCAACCAACAGATACCCACTCTAATAACCCTACAGAATTATCAGGTCCACCTCATTCCATCATATTTATCTCTAACAGGATTGATGTGTAATGTGAAGATTAAATATCGCTTTTCTTTTGTGAGGAGTGAAAAGTGTGGTTTTTAAACAGCAGTGCGACTTAAGATTTTCGGAAGTGGATGTGATGTCTCAGGAAAAGATATATTTCAGAATATTGTTTTGAGGTTCTAAGATCAATAAAGAGCAACACAAGAAGCATTTTTACAGTCTAGTCTTATGAATGTCCATTGGATTTTTCTCCCAAGCGTACACTCAGTTCATGTATTGGTTATGAGCCTGATTTAGACAATCAGCTCTGCTCCGCAATCACTTCAGAAAATGTTGCACTTGCTTTTATTAAATATAGATAGGAGCCCTTATGTCTGTTATAATCAGCAGAAACAAGAGCATGTTTGAAACTGCAAGGCTCTTAGCATGAAAATTTCACCAGTCTTAGAAGACAGAACTGAAGGGAACACATTTTCTTGTTTTCACGTACACCATGTAAGTAAAAGAAGTCAAGATGTATTTCCTTTAGCATGGCATAACAGAAAGGAATTGGTGAAAACAGTGACTAATGTGTGTTATTTAGAAATTCTGCCTGGCATTTGTTCTGAATCACAAATATAGTGCCTCTGTTTCATAACCACCAAGGGAGCATGGAACACTACATCGGTTAAAACTACCCACCAAACACTGCATGTGATCCTCTCATTCGTGTGTGCTTACTTCACTAGGTCCTCACTGAGAGGAGCACGATGTTTAAAGACAGGGCATTTTTAATAACATTGTAGATTGATCTGTTCATAGATTTCAACCGCAGAAGAGTTCACTAACTTCGTGTCCTGTAAAAATAAGCCAAAAAAGCACAGCAGGTGTTTTAAAATGAAACCTACCCTACAGGAGAAGGAAAAATGTTCATTGTATAGGATTTCCTCTGTGATCTGCTCTCCCAGGTTCATGTTGTTTCTTGAGACTAGGTTTTATATCTCCCTCTCTGCCTTTCAAGGAAAGCAAGCAGGTTTTTGTCCTGGGTGGGAAGGTGTGTTCATCTTTCGGTTCCGCCTGAAGGGATTAAAATGTACATCTTGTGAAAAGCCAGAAGAATGTTTTCTTCACCACTCTGGGTGCTTAGTGTTGACAAGAGTCAGGCACTTCCCAGTACCCACTGAAGAAGTCCAGCACCTGCGAGTGGTCATGGCAAACAGTGCACCTACTCAACTCAGAAGCATCAGGAGTCAGACTGAGGGTGGAAGTCCCAGGGAGTGGAGTTTTGGCAAGATATATGCAGAGTAGCATTTGGTAGCATTCAGGTGGTTAGCATGTAGATGGTTAGCTTAGATGGAGCCCTAAGAAAATGTAACCTGTTGGAACATCAAAATATCCTAAATCTATCAGTGTGAATTTCAACTAACTCCACTGAAGTCATGAGATCTATTACACATCTTTGTATAAATCAGTGTAAACACATCAGAACACACCCTTCCCTCAGCTTCTGTGTGTGTGAAAAAGGCAACAGGCTGTTTATTTATCTACATTATGTCGAAGTTATTATCTCCATTGTACTTTGACTCTACATCTATATTAGTAAATTCAAAGGCAACATTCCCAAGCACTGGAATGAATTGCTCTATGGTGTTAATTTTTTTTTGGTGTGTCTTTGGCCGATGCCAGCTACCCCATTCCCGCACTCCCAGAGTTACCTCCTAAGAGGGATTAACACCATTTCTGATAAGCATAAACCTACATTAACCATATTACTCAACAACTCACAGATTGATCCATGCCAGCTGGTCTCCATGCCAGACATGTCTGGGTACATCTAACTTACTAGCAAAGGCATAGCATGATGTTCCTGAGATGACTGCTGTGCACTCAAAACACAGGCTGCTCCTTCCTTATGGAATGGTGACCAAAAATGACACAGAAATTGCAGCTGTAAACCAGGGGAGAATTCATCCAGGTGTTGACTTCCCAAACACTGCCTTCAGTTCTGCAGCTGTATCTACCTTTTTCCAAAGAGATTACTTTGGGTGAAGAACTACTTGGAATGTAATCATAGAAACAAAACACCAAGGCTGTATACTACCTGGCTCAGTTTTCCACCTTCCCTATCTCCATTAGGTGACCCTAATGTGTCAATATTTGGTATGACTAACTTGTAAATATAGCCATAGTCATGCAAATAGCCATTCTTTTTCACTGTTGAACTATTCATTCAATTTAATTTTTTTCCCTGAGTCTTAAGGTGACTGAAAAACAAACCACAACACCAAAGATGAGGTGGGATTCTGGACTCCTGACAAGGCATTCTTGCTCAGTCTTGCCACTGGGTGTATGTCTTCATCATGTGGTTTATTTCTCCCTTTATTTATTTATTTTTTAGTAACTTCATTGTGACAGCATGGACTAACAAGACTTTTGTAGCAATAGACGCACATGCCATTTTCGGGTTGTTTTTTAAAGGGAAGATGAATCGGGTAATAGAGGAAAGAGTACTAACGTGGTAGTTAAGGGGACATAATGGCACGAAGTGAGAGAAGCACGGCGAGCGCTGAGGAACGGAGATCGCCGTTATTCCAGGAGTCTGACAGCTCGCACAAGTCCCCCGTACCTTTTCCCCCCGCCCGCTCGCCGCCCGCCGGCCCCTTGCGCGAGGGTGGCGGGGCCGCGGGCCGCGCCCCTCAGCGCCGCCTGGCCGCGTGCGGCGGCAGCGCCGGCCTCGGGCTCGGGAGCGGCCG
>JANVCC010000018.1:20088911-20231715 GCA_025345505.1 Todiramphus chloris collaris
GGCCGCGTGCGGCGGCAGCGCCGGCCTCGGGCTCGGGAGCGGCCGCTGGGGGTCGCCGTTGCCGCTGCCTGAGGAGGGGCCGGCGGCGCGCGCGCTACCTGTCCGCGGTGGCCAGCGCGGCAGCGCGGGGCGCGCGGCCCTGCCCGCCACTACCGACCGCGCCCCGCCGGCCCTTCGCCACCGCCTCCGCTCCGCTCCGCGGGGGGCGGGCGCGAAGCATCTCCCGCTCCCACTCCGTCGGCTGTCGGGGTTTGGGAAGCACGCCCGCCACGCGGTCCAGCTCCGTATTTGCCCGTGTCAGCTGCCAAGGGAGAGGTTTATCCACACAATCAAAGCAAACAGAAAAGTTCCGCCGGATCGTGTTCCACCCGCCTCGCTCCACACATTCCGAGGGGCTCCGCGTGAAGGGCGGCGGAGGATTTGGGCCGAGTGTATTTACTGTGGGGAGGCGGCTCTCGCTTTCACAGGGAAGCACAGCGCTCCCAGGAGGCTGTCGCCCCCTCGCCTTCCACCGCCGGCTCCTCACGCCGCCACCGCGTCCCCTCCGCTCGGGTTGATACCCTCTGCTGAGGGAGCCGGCAGAGCTGCGGCTGCCGGTGGCGCTGCCTCCGCTCTCCTCACCCCACCCGGCCCCGCCGGGAGCGCTTCCAGGCAGCGCCGCGTCGAGAGCCCAGGAAGCCGCCTCGCCACCTGGGACTGCCCTTGCCAAGAATCGGCGAGAAAGGCGACACGCCCGCCTCTTCCACCCAGACCTCGCTCCAGCCACCTTTCCGCGCGCTTCCCGCTCGGCCGGAGTAGAAAATACCCTTCCCCTTCCATAACAGCTCGCCCCCGCCCCAACACCTCCCCTTCCCCGCCACTGTCAGGCTCGGAGTTCCCGGTAAACAGGCGGCTTCCCCGCCCGCCCCCGCCACCCGGCCCCCCGAGGGGGACGGCGGAGAGCGCGGCGGCTGCGGCCGTAGGGCCGGGGACCCGCCTGACAGGGAGCCGCGCCAGGGCCATGAATATTTCAGAGGCTCCTCATCGCGTTTCTAATTAAAGGCTCGGGCGAGGCGCGTCGTCCCCGTCCCCATCTTCCCGCCGCCGCCCCCTCCCGCTCCACACACACACACACACACACACACACACACACACTTGGGACCGTCTCCTTACGTCGGAAAGAGGCGAAGGAGTGACTGAGCCCTGCCCGGGAGAGCCGAGCGAGGGGGAGGGACAGGGGGGACCGGGGCGGGAGGGAAGGGAGGGCGGGAAGGGGGGGCTTGTGCAAGCAGCGACGCTCCCGAGGTTGCCAAGTGGACTTTTATTGTTTTCCACCCACTTCCAAGTCGATACTATCTGCCGTCTCATGTCCATCCTATAGCCTATATAAGCGGCTGCGCTGGGGCTGGCGGCGATGGAGTAGTTTGTGGATACGGCGGGAGCGCAGGGACGGGAGGGGGGCGGGCGGGCCAGCCGCGGAAAACTTGGACTCCCAGCCGCTCGCGGGCTGCTGCCGTCCGGGGAGAGCTGGGGCAGCGGCTCCCGGGGGGAAGACACCTCGGCTTCTGGGACGGAGAGACAGGTAAAGCGGCCGGGAAGGGCCGGCAAGCCTTCTTCCACCCCGTCTCTCTCCCCACCCCCGTACCCCTCTGAAACGGAGCGCTGCGTGCGGCGGGGCCGGCGGCATTGCGGGGCCACGCCGGTGACAGCCCTCGGGCGCCGCCGGACTCCCGCCGAAGTTGACAGGGGAGAGCCGCCACACGGAGCACGGGGTAGCCGTGTGCAAGGGCCGGAACCCAGCGCAGGGGGGCAGTCGGCCGTCCTAAGGCGAGCGGTCCGGGGCAGAGGCAGCGTGCGCCGCCGCGGCTGGCTGCCGCTCCCTGCTACTCCCGTAACCGAGGTGGCCGTGGCTGCCCTCGCTCCTTCCCTGAGATGGGAAGGAAAAAGGACCGAGAAGGGGAAGGCCGGTGTTGCCGTGCCCTGCCCCCGGACGGCTGCCCCCCAGCCGCGCACCGACCGTCCCGCCGCTCCTGGCCGCAGCTCCGGCGCGGAGCCCCGCAGCGAGGGTGGGGGGAGCTCGCTCGGTGCGCAGCCGCCGTGGCTCTCCGTCAGAAAACTTCGGGGAAAGTTGTCGCCCCTCGCCCGCGCTCCTCCGCTCCGGTTACGCGCCGCTAGCCCGCTGCGGTGGGGAATCCGCACGGCGGGAGCTCTCTGGCCGAAGCACCTATCGCTCCGCGGCTGCGCAGCCCGCCCTCCCGCCGGGCCCCCCCAGGCGCAGGCTGCCCGGCGGGCGGGCGCTGCCCGCGGCGCTGGGGCGGCGAGGCGGGGCGGGCGCTGCGGCTGAGCGGGCCGCTGCCAGCTGCGGGGGGCAACCGCGCCTCCCCGGCGGGGCTCTCGCCTTGTGTAACCTGTGAAGCGGTCTCCGCGCTTTCCCCCTGTCATGTTTCTGATTTCACCCCCATGAGTGTCCCCACCTCCGACCCACCCCCGTCTTTCTCTTCCAGTGAAATAGGAGGCTTCCCCCAGCAGCGGGTCCTTCCTTTTCATCTGCTCGTGCACCCTTCAGGTCAGACTGCAATGAGTGGACTGAGGTCTCCTGGGCTGCTGGGGCTGGTGCTCTTAATGCTCTCAGCAGGATATTGCAAAGAGAAAACTGACTCTGCAGATTTGAAGGAGAGGCAAAGTCTCTTAAATCTAATCATGGAGATCATTCAGGAACTGAAAAGGTACCACCTGGAGAAGGACAGTGGGGTGCAGTACTTCTCCAAGCATGACTATAACTTGGATCGAAGAGAAGTGGCTGACTACGGAGGGTACCAGGACGAGCAGAGAGTTGGTAAGTCAAAGTCCATGATTTAGGAGATCTGATTTTTTTTTCTCTAGGGTGCCTTGGTGAATGAGACATCACATCAGGTTGCTAATTTTATATCAAGAATTCACCACTCAAAATACCTGCACATTCCCTTTCGTATCAGACAGACACAGACATCTAATTTGGAATAGAAAAACTCCGTTCACATCTCAGAGTCTATTTGGATAATGTACTCCACTGAAAGTCTGACTTCCTGTGTGTTGGCTTTGAACGAAACCTATTAATAAGGGAAAAGACTGAAATGGGCTGAGATCAAAGAAATAAGGGATGGAAACACTCTTTTTCCTGGAAGTTTATCACTTTTTAAAATGTGCTTGGTTTAAGTGCTTCTTGGAAATGACCCTAGCAAGAATTCCCTTGCAGGACTATAGTATGTACTTGGTAGATCTCACAGCAAGAAGTCTTTCCTGCAGCTCAGCTTCATTAAAGTTTTTGCCCTGCTGGTTAGTCTCTTTTCCACTCCTGAGGTAGCACCTTTGAAATACTAGGGGACTGGAACAGAGTACTCCTCGGTCAGTGTACAAGCTATGATCACTTTGGGACACTCCTACTCATTTGAATGGCTGTTCTCTAACATCCAGTGAAAGCCCAGGTTGGTTTGTAAGACATTCAGGGGTGTATAGAGCCATACCAAGCGTTACAGTGACAGGTAGTTACCACTCGGTTTCATGATTTACTTCTGTGCATACAGTTGAAAGTTGATTTGGCTTCTTCTGCTGTCATATCTAATTCACTGCCCACTGTCACTCCCAAACCCCTACAGCACTACTGCTACTCATCTTACTCCTCCTACTGTAAGTGACTTTCTGACATTTCCAGCAGATGTCTACTCACCTTTTTCATTTTGCTAGTGTGCTATTTATTTTGCCTTTATTGACCTCATAAAGCTTGATTATACCTTTTCTTCATTCTCATTCATATTCAAATACCCTCACGATTTGCATTTGTTGGTGGTTGTTAGGAAGATGTTACTTCTCCATCTGGATGGCTAATGAATAGACAAGGGAAGACAATTTTGTTCCACTTAAGATCAGCAAAAATGGGAACATTTTGTTTTATAAACGTTGAAAAGTTAAAGAGGCCAGACTAAGCAGGGAACCCTGATCTGTACAACTCTAATCTCAACGTGGAACGTGGGCATAGTTTTTGGACACTGCATCAACATATTATGTGCTGAACAGTTATCTATGTAAATAATAAATCTGCTTCAGAGCAGATTAGTTGGTAGTGGTGTTAGCGACTCCTAAGCTGGATTTTTCATTCTGTTATTATAATGGGAGTTATTCCCAGCAACTCTGAAAAGGAACTACTGCTTCGAGTCTTTCATTTCAGTTTTGGCATCACTTTCCCAGCAAGCCTGCCCCATGGGAAATTTCTGAGTGAAGCATGTGTGTTTTTAATGCTCTTCATGACATAATTAGGTCAAATATGATAAGGTCAATTTTACTTACACTGACTAAAGTTAGAAGTAAATGAAGAATGACTTTCGAGAAGTGTCTAACCTCACAAGTGAATCAGATCTGGATGGAAATGCTCTCTGCTTTATATCTGATAAGAGGTGCCAGGGGAATGAAAAAGGCTGCTCATGCATTTATGGTCAAATAAATAAAGCACCATGTAGTGTATCATGCACAATCGGCACTAGGCTATCAGCATAGAGTTCGTAACGGAAAGCAATCGAAGAGAGCTGTAAATCAGGAAGACACAAGCAAGTGTTAGGGCTAAAATGGATTTCAGTAAACCAGTTTCATTTTGCCATCTGCTGAACACAAAACGCGAGGTGGTAAACCACAAACACAGGGAGCCAGAAGAGAGCAATTTGCCTGAGGGATCATTTCCTGTGAATTTTATTTACTGCTAAAGGGGGCGGGGGGGGGGGGGGGGGAGATTCCTGTAACTAGATCCATCCAGTTTCATGGTTACAGCAGGACAGTGCTTGTACAAACATACCTGTGACAAGAGTGGGTACATTTGCATATGAGAATTAGAAGACGCAAAACCAAACTTGTATGCATCTTTGGGTCTTTACCACTAGTGGAATCTGCTGTTTCTGAGCAACCATGAACTAAAATTTCTGGAAGAACTTAGATCTAGGTAAACTTGATAATGTAATTCATAGAGAGCTAAAATCTCACTCTAAGTTAATAGTCATTGTTAATGAGTTTGCACCTAACAGGCATTACTTGTTTTGTCATCACAGTGTTTCACAGTGCATTTTACAGTATGTAAAACAAATGCTCACAATTTGGCCTACTGTATGCAAAGGACTTTTGGCCTCTGTTCATCTGTCAAGATGCAGTGGTGATGTTTACTGGACAGAGTTTATTCCCTGTCCTCAGACAGGCAAGCAGAGTTGCAGTGCGAGTGACTGTTCTTTTTTCTGTCCAACAGAAATAGTTCCCAGAGATCTGAGGATGAAAGACAAGTTCCTAAAGCATTTAACAGGTATGTTTTAATTTCGCATTGGTATCCATCATTTCACATACATACCATAAGCTACACTACTCTTCCTGTGAGCTGTGCTGATTCATAACTTATTTTTTATTTACATTTCAGGTCCACTCTACTTTAGCCCAAAATGTAGCAAACACTTTCATCGGCTTTATCACAATACAAGGGACTGCACCATCCCAGCATGTAAGTGCCAAAACCAGAGACTTTCATAAAACAACAGAAAACTCTTCCATTTAAGAGCTTTATGAAGTACCAGTAGGGATACAATGTTAGAATACATTCCTTGCAAAGAAGAATTGGGAGTGCTCTAATATGTGCTAAGTACACTTTACAGCGTTGCTAGAGCAGCATCAGCATTACAGTGAGGCACGTGGAAACAACTTTATTACTGCAAATACACTGCATAGAATGTCTGTAAACACTGCTTCCTTAGAACTGATATGTATGCCTTTGGTTCCAAACCAAAGGTGTTTGCTTTTCATAGGAACCTATGGCTCCTCTGGCAGACTTCTCATATTTAATTTCTAGTGATGCAAATTCAAGATAGGATCAGAAATCTAGGTGGGGCTATTTTGTTTTCACTGATTACTTATGTAGAACATATTTTATAGATGTTTATATTTGACTGCTCAGCTACCACTCTACCAGTGATGTTGATAGTAATTCTTTGCAACCCTTGTCTTCAGTGAATTACAAAAGTATAACTTTCTAAGGCATAGTAAAAAAACCCAAAATGGCTGATGGATGCAAATGAGCAAATGCACCTTCTGGTACCTCATCAGTGGTGGCAGCAGAGAGAATTTAAAAAAAAAAAAAAACTGAATATTGACATTTGTCAGTGGATGTGACTCTAGATTCATACTGAGATGGACCTGTTAGAGTAAGCAGATGCTATTTTAGTACAGCCTTTTCAGAGTGGAAGCACACTTTATTTTACTTGTCTGAGGTCAACCAGTTGGGTCAGTAGCAGAGCTGGGAATAGAAGCAAGAGTTACAGATTCCAAGTTTCAAGAATTAATAAATATTTCAGCCCAATATATTTTAAAGGCATATTTGGTAAGAATTGCAAACTTTTTGTCTATTGTTAAGCTTCAGATTGGGAATACCTTGGAAAGGTAAGGATTTATAGGTGATGGCTAACAAGATCATGTTCCTTTCACATGGATGGAGATGGAAGTTGTTCATAACTAGTCTGTTTTGAAAAAGCAAATGGCCATATTACCTTCTTCATAAGAACACAACAAAAACATCATTTGACTCAGTGCTCCAAGCTGTGAAGCTGAAAACTAGTTGGTCTTAAAGTCTGAATTAGCCTTTTCCTCCTGACAGGTGACATACTTGCCAACATAATGTCTGGATAATGGAGGATGATTTGCAGGAATGTCAGTTATAGCATATCTATGTTGTGAGTTAGGGATTGTTAACATTGCATCTCTAGGAAACATCAGATGTAGTTACTCATAAATGAAATAATGCCTAATGAAAATCAACATCAGTCACTGGACTGGACTTCCTAGTGTCTCCTTAAAGGAATTTTCTTCTAGGAAAATGAGGTAAACAACCTGCTTTAATTCCTCATGTGCAATATGATATTACTTTCTGATAATATCCTGATTTCAGGTAATACTGTTCATTCTATGTAGAAATTCAAAGGCCCAACAACAAAGAAATTAAAACCATCTATGATGCGGCAACACAGTGGTAGCCAGCACAAAAGCATTTTGTTGGTGTATCTTCTAGTACTTTGTACAGCACTGTACCATTGACACCTAAAAAGTAATTAACTCTGCTGTCTGTTCATAACCAACTTCCACAGTGCCATGTTAAAGAAAAAAAATATCTTGATCAATTTTTTAGTTTTGCATTTGTTCTGGCCCTTACTATGAATTCATTGAAACGCAGAAGGTACCTAGAATAAGAACTATTAACAATAAGGCTTCTGTGGAAAATAATTATTTACTAGTTTTAAGATGAAACTTGATACAGTTTTGAATTAATTTGTATGGTGTCATCACCTACTCAGGCTGAACTTAACACTCCTGTGACTAGGATATATTATTTGTCAAATTTAAGTTTTTCCAGGAACAAAATTTATTGGAGAGTTGTATCACGTAATATTACATTTATAGACTTGTTCACTGAGGGCTGTACTTCAAAGACGTATGAGTGCTACTTCTTCCTCTAGTATGGAAATACTAGTCACATGTTTAGATCCCATATTTAAGCACAGACACAGCTGTATAAATTTTCGTACACACATACACTCAGAGAGCCTCCAAGCACATTCATGCTATTTGTTTATAGATTACTGTGCAGAAGTCAGTTGCAGAGTTCCGTGTGCCATTAGACACTGCTTTCAGTTACGCAATTTTTACACACTCCATTTCTAAATTTAAGGAGTTGATTTTTTTTTTTTTATGCTGTTGCAAACTAAGGTGTTCATAGAACTTTATTTCAACAATAATTTGCACATCATTATCAACTATATTTTTAAAGGCAAAATGGGTTACTTTAGTAATTTATTTATGTTCTTTTTTCATCACAGACTATAAAAGATGTGCCAGGCTTCTTACTCGGTTGGCAGTAAGCCCTATGTGCATGGAAGGATAAAGGTAAGCTGTTTCATAACACTAATGACATTCTACTGCATAGCAAAACAGTGGGTTTCGTGTTTCATACATGAAAATTCATGGGAATGTAGTAACAATTGTGCTTTGGCTAAGGTATTCTCCTTTCAGAGTACTTGAAGGAATTGGTTTAATCTGGCAAATACTGGCAATAAATGAAGGGTACCCCCTGCTGGAAGTCGGTATATAAAAGCCTGTGCATCAGCCGTGAATTATTCATAGCAGCATAGAGTTAGCAGATTGTGAATTTGTTGTCACAGAACAAAACACAACAGCTGTAGCTTATTTTTCAAGAGTTGACTCAGTACACAATTGCCTGTATTGGCAGCAGCAGCCCTTTTATGTGTGCAGCTGTAGATCTATGGTGTACATTTAAGTAGGAGTTAATATATACATAGCTATACATATGAAAGCTTTATAAATGCAGATAGGTTTTGTAGGTGCTTTCATAGTAATTCAATTAAAATGTATTATTAGTAGCATTGATAAACTAACTTCAAGCTATTAGGATCTCTTGGAATTTTCATTGTCTTCATGCCTCATGTCTGTGGGTTTATTCCCTCCCTTCCTGGTTAGATGTAGTCTAATTCCTACAAACACTTGGAGAATTTCACTGTGCACCAAAATAAAAACAAAAGTAAAGCCACCATAGAAAGAAGTAGTTTCAAACTGCCTGTATTTCTAGAAAACTGACACATATGAATACAAAAGGACTATTTTACATTCTGTCTTCAGCATTTCCCTGGGACAAAAATGTGACCTCTGACAAAGGGATACGTAATAACCCATATGGATTTGTCTGTAACAAATTCTGTCAAACCAAGATGTTTTAACTCCCTGACAAAACACATCTTGTGGAGAGACTCAGAAAAAGCAAGAAAAGTTAAGCATCTTGTTGTTCGTTGCTTTTTTTTTTTTTTAAATGTCAATACACTGTTTTGCATGGCATTCTCAGGAACAAGCTAGGGGAATGGGATCAAGATGAAAAAAAAATACAAGTAAGTTACTAGTGCTTCACTGTCAAGCTGGAAAAAAGTATTAAGCAGAGTCACATAGCTTCATTATCAGGATGGTATTGTTCCATATTTTCATTAACTTGGGTGATAGAAGATAGTATATTAATGGGTTACAGTAGTGTACGAGAAGAAACTGTGATAGAGTACAATCTTGAAATTGAAAATAATCTTAGAAAATTAGCTGAATAGCCTAAAACCAGGATAAAATTTAAAGGAAGGAGCAGAATTATGAAGTCGGGAAGAAGTAATCAGCCACACAAATACACAGCCCATTTTGAATAGCAAAATAGTTCTGTAGAAAACGTAGAGGATTGTAGAAAATGTAGGGGATTTTTTCTGTAGAAAATGTAGGATCCCTAACTAAGCATGTCAACAATGTCACACATAAAAAAAAAAAAAAAGACAACATATTGGATTTTATAAATAGAAACATTGTTTGTAAGAAAAAAACCCACAAAATTAAATAATCACTGTTGCTGGAATGCTCTATTTAATAAAGGACACCATGAAGACATACAGGTGCTTCTTGTAAGAGTCCAAAGAAGACCAACACAGATGATCAAAGACCTAGAAAACTCAATTTTCAAGAACAGATAAAATGAATTGGGATTATTTAATCTAAAGAAAAGATGACTGCAGAAAAACCTGATGGAGATATTAAATTTCTTTAAAAGTATCTACAGGCCATTCTTTCTATGCAGTGTGGATATAATTTGTTTAACTTTGCAACAAGAGAGGATTCCAGCTAGACATTAGAAAATGGCAAAGACAGAGATAATATATTATTATAATGGGGCTTGTAAGAAAGCTGGAGAGGGACTTTTTACAAGGGCCTGTAGTGACAGGGTGACAGGTAATGTCTTCAAGATGGAAGAGGTTAGATTCAGGTTAGAAATTGGGAACAATTTTTCCCACTGTGAGGCTGGTGAGACACTGGAAGAGGTTTCCCAAGGAGGTTGTAGATGTCCTATCCCTGGAAGCATTCAAGGCCACGTTGGATGTGTCTCTGAGCAACCTGGTCTAGACCCCCTGGCAGGGGGGGTTGTAACTAGGTAATCTTTTTAAAGTCCCTTCCAACCCAAACCATTCTGATTCTCTGATATTAAATGATCATATGTAATTCAGCATCCTGACTTCGCACTATTTTCTGCCTGACTTCCTAAACTAAACCTAAACTAGCCCAGCTTCAATGTTTCTAATGTCCAGTAACTGTTACATTACTTGTCTTAATTTGAAACATGCAGCCATGGAGAGGAATCTCTTACTCATACATTGCGTGTTCATGGATGTAATTGTGGAAACAACTGTATATATTATTAGGACAAATAAAAGGTAGCAAATAGGTAAATCCCTTGATCTAACTAAGAAAAAAATGCCAGGAATTCATTTTAGTTGTAAAATCCAGAAAGCAAGGAACAAATTAGCTATTATTTAATGATACCTGCCAAAGATAGGTGAATAATGTTATTATCAATACTAATAAGCAGATCCATCAGAGCAGGGAATGCTTTTCTCCCTTTCCTTTTCCTATCATGCAAACAGAAACACATATCATGAAGGAACAGTAACTAAATTAGTTCACATCTCAAGCTGGGATTCTATTTTTAAAAAAAAGTCCATCTCGTCTTGTTGACCACTCCTTTGTTCAACTAGCAAGCGTGTTTCAATGTAACAAACCTGCACTTCTGTTATTCTCCACACAGACACAAATCACTAATAGTATCAGCACTCTTAAGAAACCTCTGTTAGGAGAAAGGAGGACCTTACCTCCTATGCCTTCAGATCTGCAGGTGTCTCCACAAAATTAAGCATCCTTCCTCCTCAAAGCTTTTCCACTCTATCAGTGCAATTTGTGTGGTTAAGATATCCCTCCCTCCCTCAAAAAGTATCATGCAGGTTTTGTTTTCACCATTTCATGGACTGAGCTGTACAATGTGTTCTTTTTGCATTTTTACACTTACCAAACCATCCTTTGTCTCCACAAAGTGTATAGCTATTAGCCCAAGGTGTTTTCAAGAAGTATCAGAGTTTTAAACATAGTACCATTTGCACAGAGTTAGACAAGATTTCAAAGCCATTTCTTAATTAAGATGCCTCTCCAATGTAAGAAGAGTTTATTTACAGTCTGGCAATAGGTGAACACTTCTGGTGTCTGCCATAAGGCTACTAGTTAGCATCAGTTCTAAAGCTCAGACTAACTCCTCAATAGTATATAACAAAATTTTCTTACATGATACTACTCCACAAAGGTGCAAATTCACAAGTAGAATTTCACTGTTTATATTGATTGTAATCACAAATACATTTTTAAAAGTCTTTTAAAACTCCTGTATTGAGTTAACACATTCTTAATTATCCACACCTACTCTTTTTAAAAATTTTTTTAAATTAGATTTCCTGTTTTGCTCAGTAGCTGATTATCATTTTATTGGAGGCCTATTGAGTGGCCTGGGCTATAGATAAATTACTGCTTTTTGATACTTTGAAAAACTAGTAGTTTTGGTGCCTTTTTTGGATCTATCAACATCAGTCCATATTTTAGAGACCAATTTGGGTCAAGAAAAAAAAAAGTATAATTTGTTTTTTATTTGTACTTACAGTGCATTTTGGACTATCATAGCTTTAAAGCACAACAGATGTTGAAACTCAGTGCAAAGATCAGACAAGAAAATAAGATGCAAACCCAGGAATTAGAATTAGGCATCTCTTACTGTCACCTTACATACCAAGGGCATGCATGTGGTAGATGCACTGTGTCTTATTGGAGCCTTCACTTTCTCTCCTTTATCCTGCACTGTGGAACTGGGCTCCTCCATCTTCTGTCTCTTCTTTAGAGCGTATGTTCACATTTTGCCTGCCCCACAGGTATAAGCAATGCAGGGGCCCAGTACCAGCCCTTTTACTTGCTGAGATTACATGAGTGAAGCCAGAGCAGCATATTTGTATGACCACATCACTCAGTAGTCCATTTTGTTTTGATTTCAAATCAGCAACCCGGGCCATATTGCCTGGTTGCCACCAGCACCATCTCTGACTAGTTTTCCTCTGTAAGACCTTCTTCTCATGTTCAACGCACCTAGACTAGAGTCCTGTCCTTTATGCTCTTTTTTGTTCTGTTCTTCATTTTCTTCCCAGTTTCCTAATAGTTCCCATACTCCATGCTTGCTTTGCCCTACCCCATGCAGATACATCCAACAACCACTGTGTTGTCCATATCTGCAGCAGGTAAGGAATGTCAGGAAAAAGATTCCTGAAGTCTTCACCTAAAGTTCCTAATTCAGATCTTGTGGATTTCTTGTGACAGATGGTAATGTATGTCCTCTTTGACAGCATTTGTCACCATCATTTTGGCTACAGTCATACAGTTTCTACTGCTTTTGTTTGAAAACTTCAGGTGGTACCATTGGTGTCCTACCTTTTCCATTACCTGTTCTTTAGGTGTTTGCTAGAGACCAACACCGATCTTGGTAACATATGCTTGAGACCTCCAGGTAGCATAAGGAGTAGTTCAGGGACTGCGGAAGAGCATTATCATGTATGATTACATACTTCCGTTTTGAAGATTTAATCTCATTACTGTAAAGACAAGTATTTATGTATTTTTAAGCTTCTACAGTGATTTCAAATGAACACATTTTATGCTAATAAGTGTAAGACTAGTACAAGTAGTAGGAATCTTAGGCTAAGCAGAGAAAACAAGCTTTATATACTATAAGAAGTGAAAAAAAAACCCCTACCAGTTGCTTGTTTCTCAGAGCAGATATAATTTAACAATATAATTTTCCTAGAGTAATGCATTTATCATAAACTACATGAAGTAAATAAAAAGCACAACAGATTGATCAATGCTAAAAATCTGAGGTCTTTCCAACAGCTTCTGAAAATGCCAAGTATTTAGAAAACTGCAATTTATCTGAGCACTGGGAACCTAAGACCCACAGGTTTTGATCGGGTATCTATACAAAAGCAGGTATCAATGAGATGACAAATGAGCATTCTGTCTAGTTTTCCACCCTCAGTGAGCTGCATGTTCCTGTTATTATTAGTAATGAAAAACATGCTGAAATTCTCACGTGTTTGTCAGTGTACCACACACCAATCAAACCAAAAGCATGTTAATTTGGTTTTAAACATCACAGCTTAAATAGGGTATAGTAGGGGCACAGATACAGAAAGTAAGCTAGATGAAAAAGCAAGACAAGGGAAGTTCACATCCATTTCCCTTCTAAGGAAGGATTTGTCCTATCTGCAGAGACAGAAAAATATAAATTACATTAAGCTTTTCTGTAACATCATTACATTTTCTAATAGCTTTAGAAAAAATGCAAAACTAAATATGTTTAAATACTACTAACAAGTATTTTTGTATGCACCAATGGTTTGATTTCCAATGGATTGTGTCAAGTCTGACTGACTTTGCATTCAAATGATTCTATTACAAATTATACTAAAAGAGTAGAAAATGTAGAACTCAAAGTATCAGAGAATTCACACTGATCATGGGAAAGATAGTTATGTATGTTCAGACAGACAATATGAAAGGTTTAACTGTGAAAAATTACACCAGCAGAACTATAGCATCAGAGAGAACCATTTTATTATATCCTACATGGACTTGGGAGTCTGAGGCGCATACACTTCAACTGAATTTGTCTGCATGTAAAAGTGGTGTCTTTTACCCGTGCAGTTCCTCTTCACTCATAAGACATAGTCCATTTTTTTTACTTTACAGTAAGGGCATTAACAGGTTCTCTTAGAAACACATGAAACTGGGTATACAGACTTTCATCATTCAATGGTCAACTGTCTAGAAAATATGGTTGCAGAAAACAAACTCGGAAGAGAGGATGGATTTCTAGATATCTATACACAGAGATGGTTACATTACACCTTCTCAGACAGCTTAAAAGTGTGGGGGGAAAGGGGTTGTGGAAACCTTCACTGCTCACTCAACCTTTGAATTAACATTTTTGGAGGACAGACAATACATGTGCATAAGCAATGGGGGAACCTACAATTTCCTATCTGTGAGTTTTATACCAGTGTCATAGAAATAGTTTTGATTTCATTCCAGGAAACTATTTTGGGAAGAGTTAATAGAACAGGCAGTGAATTGAACCACTGCAGCTCCTACTCAGTGTTGCCTCAGTGTTTGCACGTCCCAGGGGCTGTATCTAGATGACTGGATCTCAGAACATTACTTCTGTTTGTTTCTGTTTAACCAAGCCCAGATTTCTTCAGTAATGGGCCCAATGAAACATCAAATGCTTCTTAAATCCTTCAAACCTTACCCTGACAGATCTGTACTGGACACTCTATCAACAGCTTCCTGACATTAAGATGGAAACCTGCAGCTTTAATACTATCCTTGAGCTTTAATCACTTTTTTTTACTTCACAGCTGCACTCATAGGAAGAGGCTGAACATAACTATGAGCACATTTGGAATAGGTAGATGTGTATTTTCCAAATCTGTCTACCTAAAATGAACGAGCACAAAAAGGGCCGCTTTCCAAAACGTCAACCTTGATTAACAAACAAAACAGTAATTTATCAGTCAGGCTGATATGAACTAAACTGAGCTAATCAGAAATGCATTATTGAATCTTTCCAAAGCTAATACTGAATTCTCCAGTTTTATTTACTGTTTTCAATGTGATAATTACATTCTTAAGCACACGTATGTGAGTATAAAAATGACAGAAGGCAATTTGCTTCTTTCTTTTAATCCACCAGATGTTATTACCATGAAAAGAAACACCAAGAACCAAGAGAAGTGCCTTGGAAACCAACAGGGAAATAGAACTTATTACCTTTATAACATATTCCATTGTGAACAAGAGATTTATTTTTGCAGATTGACGGACTACTTCCCATAATTCTTTTAACGTGCGTTTTGTATGTCATCAACAGTTTGCAGATTGACATTCTTTACAGTAGCATAACTGCCAGTAGTACTTAATGCTCCATACTTAAAAACACACTTTACAACTGCTGTGTAATGCTGCCAAAAATTATGTAAACACAAATATTTCACCAAGAAAATGGATGTTCTATTGCTTAATTCTACAATTTTAAGGAATGTTTGTTTGTATATCTAGAACTACTAAAGATCTGCTCCACAGTAGTTGTGGTCACTTGATATCCTTCATGCTTATGCAATTTTTTAAAAGTTTGGTTAAAACAGACTTGCATTGGGGTCACATTGTACCCTACGAGTACAAATTGCATGACAAACAGGAACGTAATTCCAAGTAGACATATTTTTTGGGACAGTGGAGCATGGATTTTGTACACAACACAAGCTGCCATTAATTTACTTTATATAATAAATGTATAAAACATTCCAGCAAACGTGCAATATGTAAATATTGTAAATAACATGCGTAAGTAATAAAGTGTTTGGTATTAAGCTGTTTGCAGTTCGCTTGCTGTTCACTGAATTCAGATAAACAAACCGTCTTCCAGTACCTGCTATAATTTACCCACACAAACCTCTTCCCAGTAAGAGTTCACTGAAGTGAGAAAGAAAGGTATACCCGCCTCTAAGCAGTCCAGTAATGTGGACCTTCTCTATGGATTTGTGAGGATGGACAGATCTGTGTCTTTTAATCCTGCAAAATGCCCAGACCATAAGGCTGTTCCAAGTCTCTACAACATTAAAAATTTGAATCTTTTTTTATGACACTGTGTTGGATTATTTTTGTTTCCACACTCCCCCCCCAAAAAACCAAAAAAACCCTTCACTCTATTCATGATACTGCAAAGCAATATAATCACTCCAATGTCCACGTCAGATCAATCATTTTAATATTGTAAAATTTTTAAGGAGTCAGCGAACACTTACTCAAGAAGCCTTGATACACATTTCCCTTTCTTCCTTAAATCACATACTAAATCCATAATAAAATGGCTCAAATAAAAAGAAAATTTTTATACATCATCTGTAGATGAACCTCAGGTACTTTTATCTTAATACCAGCATTTACCTTCTACTTTATCCTCAGTTCAAACCACAAAATGTAAAAACAAAACCAACACACTCCTCCCCACCCTGAGAAATAGCTAGGAGCTGGGATTCTCGAAATTCACACTTGAGCCTTCAGCATCTAGCTCTTCAGAAGAAAAAAGAGAAAAATGACAGAAGTACAAAATCCCATCCTAGAACATGGCTGTATTTACTAGGGGAGAAGTACATACTTTTCATTTGCTCTCAGTGATCACTAAATACTAAAGCTTCACTTCTCAATGGAAGTAATAAATACATACCAAAAAAAATGGTAAAGGGATCTGCTGCTACAGAAATCCCTCAGCTCCTCAACAGCAGTAAACATGTTGGTGAAACTCTGTCCTTCTCTGTAGTTCCACTGACTGAAATCAGCTCACAGCATGTTACTTAACATGGGAGTTTAAATTACTATAAATCTTTTTTTGTGGTAGGACATCTGAAAGCTGGTTAAATAAAAACTTTATAGAAAATGTCATTGTAAAAAAAAAAAAAAAGTAGCAGTTATTTAGTAACTTCATAAATTAATCCCATGAAAGTTTCCTCTAGATTTAGCAAAAGTCAGCAGGCTTTGATAGAAGACACAACTATACTGTAACTTTCTTTTTTTTTAAAAAAAATTAGTTTTCAGTAAACTACCTAAACTAAAACAATCCATGGTGGTGGTGAAAGCAAAGGAGGAGTCAGCTCTGCATTTTTTTTATTCAACGATACATTTTTCATGACTGGTATTTTAAACTTGTAAGAGCTTAGTCACCTGTATGATACATGATTTGCGTATTAATTCTATGTTCATTGCTTCTCTTGGCACCCAAATGGCAGTACTGTGCAGCTGTTCTTGAAGGCAATTCCTGTTCTGTATTCCTGTATTCTACAAAATCTTTTAAAATACCATGGTTCACTCCTTCCCATCCTCCAAAAGAAACCCACTAAGGATAAAAATCAATCAATCATCAGACCTTTTCTCCTAGTAGAGCAAATGAATTATTTAACCTCAGTGATGAAACTTTTAAAATATGAACTGAATTTAACACGAGTTCTGATTTAGTATCACTTTACAAGAAGACTCCAAAGCCTAGTGAAGGTAAACAACCCTACCCTTTTACCTTGTTTGTAACCCTGGCAGCCCAAAGATAAAAATTTAAGACTTTTAAACTTAACTTCAATTTAGGAAGCTAGAGGGGCAATTCCTACTCAGCCATGAATGGGAAAGCACAAACCATCATGTTCTGAATTTTCTAAATTATTTTGCTTTCACTGAAATATTTTAAATGGTCATTCTGGCAGAGAATAACGTTAGATTATGCCTAAACATTTCCACTGAGGTTAGTGCATAAAACCACATTTAAGATGATTTGTCCCTAACTTCTCATCACTTTCCCTCATTTATTTTGTCAAAGAATTCATAAAAGAAATGGAAAATAATTTTTATCCAGTCAGTGCTTTATTCGACCTGAAATAATATTACCTTTTGCCTCCAAAGTCAAACAGCTCTTAACTTGCGAATTCCCAGCTTGTTCTTTAAAAGTCAGAACTATTGATAATGCAGTAACACAGAAAGATCCCAATTTCTGCATTAAGTGCTCCATCTAGCACTTGCCTTTCTGTAAGCAGGTTCTTAAATTTTAGGTCTGATAGAACTTTTAGCACAACAGAGAAACCAAACACAAACACAGCTGTTTTACAGCAAGAGTCCTAAGAGACTTAAGCACGCTGTGCAGGCTGCAGCACATGCAGAGTGACACCAGGATCCCTCCTTCCTCTGCAATAACAGGTTCCTCTACTGAAATGAGTCCTGCTCCCAGGAGGGAGGGCAGGTGACAAATATAGAGGCTACTCTACTAGCTTGGGAGGCAGAGAGAGGTAAAACCAAGGCTAAATATGAAAGCAAGTTTTACAGATAATGCAATACATTAATGCATTAGTTCTTACACAAGCTGGTATTATTCAAAATAGAAACATTATCATGGTACCAGTTACATTACTGATCTCAGTACACTTATGTTTCCCAGGCAGAAATGAAAGGCGATGTTCAGACAAGCAGGCATGAATTATTACAAAGCATTCCATTTTTGTCCAGGAGCAGAACTTTGTACTTACTGGCCTTCTGTTAACTTAGTGTTACATTACAGATAGACTGTCTTCAGGTTGAACTATAGTGTCAGAAAACACTTAGGACAGGCTATCCCTTCTCCTGAGTAAATCTGAGAATATGGCCTGACACTTACATAGGAACTGTGATTCCTGATTGTATTGCATGGATTTGAGTATTTTGCCACTATGAGACACAAAATGTACATTTCACATTTAGGCTTTTAAAAAGCTGACCCGTTTTGTCCTCAGACTAAAAGCTACGTTACATGTACGTGTATCAGTGTGCTAGGAAGTGCAAAGGACCACAAGACTAAAGGAAGACTAGCCAGAGAAGTCCTATTACTGTCAACCACTATTTCTGAACTGAGTTATCTTAAATAGTATAAAAATGTACTAGAAAAAAAATATTTCTTCTTCGAATAACTGAGCATTTGAAGTGATATAAAAACCCATTTTCACAGGATCCTGATGACACACAGAGAGGTTTTGCTTGCTTAAGCTTTGAAACAGTGCTAAGAGTGATGTCTGTCTAGGGGTGGCAGTTCTAGCCTAGCGGGCTCAGTATGACACACCTTCAGTCCAAAGGCCATCGAATGACACTAGGATGACATGCCTAAGTTATCATACATGAACTATTATCTCGTAAACTCCCACTGAAAGCTGGCTTAAATTAACTCCTTAAGGACACAATGCGAAGATCTTAGTTTAGTTGGTACAGCACATAAAGAAGCAAGACATTACTTTTGCAGTGCTTTTGAGAAAGCACTGGAAGACTTTACAGATAAATTTATTATGAATTATCTATTTTATTATTACATTGATGTGTGACAAAATGGTTGATGATCTAATCAAATTTAAACTTTTCTCTATTTTTTAATTAGACAACAGAAGAGCTAAAATAGAAAAGTTGAAAAGGTTTTGAACGTGCGCATAGTTTTACAATTTAAATACATCAATCAAGTAAACATTACGTATCATGAGAAGCTAATTATTTTCTTTTACAAATAAAATGAGGAAGCGTTAATGAGACTTCTCCAAAAATGCTTTACAGCATCTTACACACTGCTCATAAACAGTTTCAAAGTCCTTTTCATTTCCCTAGAAAAGAGGAAAAAGAGTGTAAGAATAACAATACCATCTCAAACAAAACAAAAAAAAAACCCCTACAGTCTAGTTTCTCACTGTAAGTAATGGCAAATAACAGACATTAGGGAAGAATACCTTACAAGTAATTGGTGATACAGGCTTTGTATGGTTCTTCCTAATGTGAACTACCTGCAGCTTAGGGATTTCCACAGACAAACACTGTCACTTCACACTCCACAGTGCTGGAGGAACTTTCTTTCACATATTTCTTTTATTCACTTTTTGAGCCTTTTCTTTTTTTTCTTTATATTCACAGTAACCTGTCGTTTTGAATTTCACAGTTTAATGAAGCACTGTGTGGGGAAAAAAATAACCAACATTCTCTTTTGGTTTGAACACACTTCCGACTATGCTATTTTATATTCTCCCTGGGTAATGAATAGCAATTCCTTATTCAACTTTGCCAATGATACCAAGATTTTATAGAACTCCACTGGATCTTCATCCACTTCTCTTTCCTAAACTAAAGAATCTTAATCTAATTGGTTGCTGTTGGCTGATATTATTAAACTTCTTTGACCATCTCTGTCCATGTCTACCTTTCTTGATTAAAACCCCTGTGCAAGAAGACTGACCAACCAGGGCTTCACCCAGTACTGAAAATACTGATGCACTGCATTATTTGGATTTAAGTAACTGTTATAGGAATAAAGACATGGTTTTCCTTTCCTATGCCAGTAATTTATGGGTTTTGTTAAGTCATTTAAAAAAAAACATGTTTACGCTTGGCTTTGTGTAACATCAGATTGTGTCACGTGCCAACTGTGCAATCTGGAAAGATTATATACTATACATACACAATTTTTAATCAAGCCACTCAAAGAATTTCTTACACATACATAGTATGGATCTTCAATGATGAGCTGTTTCTGTGGATCATAACTTCCGAGTAGTTCAATTCTGGCCTTGCAGTCTTTAACTTGGTTACTTTTTCTTTTCAGATCTCTATAACAGAGAAAATAAAATTTTTGCATGAATTTTTCTTCAGAACGTTTTGGCATGAGATGTAAGGCAGAATAAACATTATGATTTCTAGAGAACACAGGAAAATAATATGTGTCTGGACTCAGTCAATACCATAGACTGTCCATAGTGCTGTTTGCTTTAATTTTTTTACTGATGTGTTGTTTTGTTTTGAGTACGAAGGACATATACATACACTCAAACAGAAGCATAAACAAGCTGTCAGGCACTTGACCTAAGTCTTTACTTACTAACAGTAAGTTCATCAACTTATTCCACAGATTTATCATTAGTACTTTTAATATGCACCTTTAGTTTGTATTGAACAAAAATCATGAAAATTACCTACATTTTCCAGAAGTATGAGTAAGTTCCTCCCACCTGTTCAAAACTAGTGTTTTAAATTGGTATGTGGCAAGTTCTCTCAACACTGCCTCTAACTCAACATGAAGCCCTCCATTTAGTTAGTGGAAAATGGTAAATCGGTGAGCACGAGCTGTCTTCCCTTTGACATATTGTAACATGTCATCACTTTTCATCTTGTCTTTCTTCTACTCTGCCTTCCATTGATAAAATATACTAGTTTTGAGATGTATTTTCCCCATCTATTTACAAATGGCTGTTGATTATCCCAGCATTAAAAAAAGACCAAAATTCCTGTAAATACTTACTCATAAGCATAATCAGTTTTGAGAAATTTAATTCTAATTAATAAATTCTGATAAATTAATTTCAGATAGTTTAGAGAGAGCAGTGAGACCACAGTACTTTTTTTTTCTTGAGGAAAACTCAGGATTCCTCTATCAACTAAGAAAGTTATTGCTTGAACTTACAGACTTGCAATAAATTATCTGGCTGTTTATTCTTATAAAAAAATAAGTCCTAACTGTGTCCTTAAAGGCTTTTGGCATACCACTTTGAAGAGGAGACTCACAGGTAGCTCTGGTACTAAGGAAAAGGTATGTCTGAAATCTGGTATGACAGGCACTCCATCAGCTCCTGGAATCAACTTGCCCTCCTAGTGCTATGAATAGGCATTCCCAGTGAAAACGGTGGAAATGAGGGCAAGTTTAAGGTGAAGTTTAAGCATTGCAGTAGCAATATCCCTGTTACAGTTGTGATGTTTCTTCTGCTCTACAGCTCATACCATATAAAATGTTAATACAGAAGTTAAGTTTCTGGTTAAGAATTCAAGTGGAATTTGAGACTGGTTACATCTTTCCCTGACATGCTGCAATCAAGCCAAGTGTTACATGCCCTTTGTGTGTAAAAGAGGTCATTTAAATTCAACAAAATTATATGTATTTCATTAAGTGGTGCCGCTTCAAAAAGTCTTTATTTGGGTTTTGTTATTGGTTCGGGTTGTTCGTTTTTTTTTTTTTTTTAAAACTAACTTTACAAATAATAGTCCTTACAAGCACTTTGACACTTGTAGTTGGTAAAAGTTCATCCCCCTAACCCATATTATCAATATATATGTAATTAAATAGAAATTTTGCGAATGATATCCAAATTTTCACATTAGGCAGCTACCAAATCTTTTTAAAGCATACATTGTCTCAAAGACACGCTTAATTAGACATGACTAGCAGTAACAAACAAAATTTTCCCCAGCTCACAACTTTCCTTATACCAGAGCTCACTCTATTTCTACTAAAAACCAACCAAACAAAAAACCCCACACCATATTTAATCCCTTTCAAGTTTCCAGTGTCTTTTAGATCCCATGCAATTAGAAAAACAGATCACTTTGGTCAAGACAGTACCTCCTCATTCTTAACTATACAGGCATCAGCTGCATATCTATAGCATGAAGTATACTAAATTTCCATGTCCTTAATCCTTGACTGGGAACAGGTTGCCAAGAGAGATGGTCAATGCCCCATCCCTGTCAAACATTCAGGGTCACGTTAGACAGGCTGAGCAACCTGATCTACTTGAAGATGTCCCTGCTCACTGCAGGGGGGCCTGGACTAGATGACCTTTAAAGGTCCCTTCCAACCCAAAACATTCTATGACTATGTATCACACAAATAAACCACTGAGATCTAGCTCATGAAACTTTTTAGAAGTGGAGATCTCATCTGTTGGATTACCGTTCACACACACATACAGGGGAAAAAAAAATAACCAAAAAACCAAAACCACACAAAACAAACACAAGACAAGCTAAGCAGTGAAATACGACATCGGTCTTCAAAAGTGAATTCTGAGACATCACTGCAAGTAAACCATATAAATTTGATCCATTTCTTCATACATTACCTTAGATTGCTCTCATCCATACAAAGTATATAATCAAAGGTCTGGAAATCATCTTTAGTAACCTAGAATGAAAAACATGTGCTTCAACCTACAAATCGTGTTTGATTTATAAAGAAGTATTATCACATTTTATAGTTCTGATTTATTAAGAGACACAGATGGAAAGAATATAACTGTGTACCTTCATCAACTTTTACAGTAACTAAAGACATTTAAATACAGTCTGCCATGATTATTTATCCATTTCCACAAGTTTTCCACAAAAAAAAGTTACCTATTTTACCGGTACTTTTTGTTTGTTTGTTTTAAACATCTTCTGCTTCAACTTACAACATTGTTTAAGATGACATTCCTAATGCTTTCCAATTTTCCAATTACCAAGACTAAAGCAAGTTTCCAGTTGTGGAAAACATGCAGTAACAATTACTTTCTTGACAGGAAAACAAAAACATAGGTGACCTGTACTGTAAAACCAAGAAATTTGTCACTACAGAGAAAAAGATAACAAGTGAAATTCAAAGCTTAAGTATGATGTTATGAGTTACAATCTCTTAAAAAACAAATGCAGTCACCATACTGTAAGCCTTACAAATTCACAAAATTTGTGCTACGATGTAAAAATATAAGCCAAACCTGAGATCTATTGTACAGCATATTAACTGTTCTATCTGTTCTTTTTTTCTTTCCTGTAGTTTACTGACTCCTAAACATGAATATTAACTAAATTCACAGACTAGAGTTCAGAGTCAGGTAGGCAAACAAACCGCTAACTTAAGTACTGTATTGGAATAAGGATGGCTGCAGATTTTTACCAGTATAATTATATTTTAGTTTACCTCTAAACCTTATCTTAGAGTAAAATCTTCCTAGACCATGCCCATGATACACATTGTGCTAGTACAAAATACGTGAACCAAGTGTACATAATGATGATAAATGGAGTAGAATCTATAATGAGTTCACAATAAGACTGCATTTCAAGCACAGTCCTATGTGTAGTACCATAACCAAGAGACTTGGAAAGTTTATTCAGTACAGGTTTTCCTGGCAGACATTCCTGGCAAGGATGGGCTAGAGAGGCAAGCAAGTGAACAGACAAAAAAGCAAAACACATTACCCCCTAAGTCTGAGTTTTAACTTGTAAAACTTACTTACAAATTCACAAAAAAGTCTTAGATTGCAAAAAAATAACTCTTAATTTTTTTTGTGGAAACAGCAAATACAGAACTGAAGGGTGGGGGAACATATGTAAGGAAAGGGTTAATGGTGAAAACTAATGCAGACTTGTTTATTTTCACTGTAAAAATATTTGCTATATTCATGTAGTGCCTTTGACCTACAAAAATATTTTTGCAGTGGAAATAGCTCTGTTTTCCTGGCAACTCTAAGCAGTACCTCTATAAGCTGCTCTACACAGCTAAACACCAGGCCCTATGAAGCTACATGGGCATAGATTTCTTTATAGTAGACAGACATAAGAATAAAATAAAAAGCAGTGAAAAAAACCACACCTGCCACACTTCCCACAGTCTCTGTATTCTTAACACTTGACAGTTACTACCCTATGAACCAGCACAAACATAATTGCAAAGGCAGCCCTAAAATCAAGATTAGTGGTTGGCTTGTGCTTTTAAGCCATAGTGTTATCAGACACAAAAAGCTTAATTGAGCAAACTCCAGTCAACTGAAGATATTCCTCTAAAGTAAGAAAACTAGTATTTTGATGGAAGAAACTGAGGAAATGAAAATTTATGTATATTTTGAGAAAAGCAGGGGAGAGATGAAGTAGTCAACTTTGGAACTGCACACACAATAACTTTACATTTAAAAAATGCATATAATTGTTATTAAAGACCATCATTCCCATTTATTTGTTTAGCATTTCCCCTTGTTTACAGAAGGGAAATCTCCTTTTCTCTGTTTAAAACCCAAAGAGAGGCAGTAGTCCTCAAATTTATCCAGTTGTGAAACAGTGTTTAATACAACCTTCCTCTAATCTCAATTTCTTATTTAAGGCAAATGCATGGTATGAGTCATACAGAAATCAATTTCGGCCTCAGCACGAATAAAAGTGAAACTGATTAATACCTATCTGTTTTGTGCATAAAGACTAAAAGCTTAGATAATTTTAGTGGGTGCATAAACATACAGCAACCTACCATCAATTGAAATCTTAAATTATTTTATACATAAATATATACCTTTTTTTTATACTTCAATTTTCACTTCATTAACTGTATACGATGGTAGGATGTAACCATTTTAACATTCTCTCTTACATAAATCATTTTTATGCCAGTTTTGAATAAAAAAAAATAGATACAGTGCATGATTATCATAATTACGCACAAAATTACAAGAAAAAAAAGTGCTTTTCACTGGGTGGGTAACAGTTTTCCACAGGACTGAAGAGGATAATTGCATGAGGTAGTCATCTTATGACAGCATTTTGAAGGCAACAGAAGATAAATCCCTCCTCTCTATTTCTGCAGCTTCTGTATTAAATCTTTCTTAATCTGTTCTTAAACAAGTCACACACAAAATTATATCCTTGAGTTAGTCTCTAACAGTGAAACAAATACATTTCCACTTGTACTAACCTGACCATTCTGAAGCCTTATTCTACACTGTTGAGTCCCTCTCTCTCCAGAAGAACTACGAGACTGTATCAGGTCCACAGTTTAGAGAATCACCAGAGACAGTTTGACAGAAGTTTGGGAAAAAATACTGGAGGTATGTAGTTAACATCAGTGCATAATGAACAGCTACCTGTAGTATAGGGATTGTAAAATTTTCCTTATAAAAGAAAGTGCTTGTATTGTTTTAGACACATTTTCATCCTGTTAGTCTTTCATTGTATTATCTCATTCCTATTAATTTTCTCTCCCTGTGTATGTAACATTTTAGACACTTCTGCTTTAAAAATTTGTTCATCTGCAGAATGCAAAAGAAAGTGTCTTCAATGAAGTGTCTTCATTTCCTCTCTGCCAAAGAAGCATATATATATTTGTTTCAAGGCAGAGGAACAACTGGTTTTGGATGCTTTGCTTTAGTTTAACTGCTTAGAAACCACTCTAGTAGCACCCAAGAACAGTTCTCAAGTTTCCAAAGCATATCTTTTAAGAATACAACTATGTTACTACTGTGACTGAAACACTGACTGATTAGTTTCAGTACCATTTAGCTTCTATAATGATAAATAATGCTGTTTGTAAGCACTGATAAATAGTAAATTCAGAATTTGTAACAGGAAAAGATAACAGACTTTTCCTAGTAATTATTCTAATAATAAAACACTGACATTTTGAAAAAAATGTTGTGCCCAATACTACTTGTGTTATTATATAATGGAGATTAGCATCAGGAGAGGTCAGCAGAGGGCAATTGACTAATTGAGGGAATTTATTTTAAAAAGTTAAAAACCTAAACACGTAGTCTTTAAAAGTGAAGAAATTAAATATGACCTCACTAAGGTCTAGTAAAATTCTGAAGGGAACAGAAATGGAATATTATAACAAGACTACTTGATCTTTTTGTCAGTACAAGAACTAGTGGCAGAAACTCCAGCTAAGTAAAGGTGAAGCCCTAAAGGAATATCTTATATCCAGAGAACAGTGAACTGAAGTAAGTTATGTGCATTTATTTGAGTGTCTAAAGGATATAAATAGATGCAGACACATTTATTTCCTATCTCTCTGGAATGCAGCATGGAAATACATGTTCTTTTTTTAATGAAAACTAAGATGAGTTTTGATAAAACTTAGAGGATTTCACTAAGCGACAAACTTGGTTTTGACTTAAGAATGCTTCAAGGGTACATCTTCCTCTGAAGTTACCACCAACCATGCTACTAATTTCGTGTTTGAGTACCTTTGTTCTAATTTAGAACTCTAAATGTTTTTTAAAAGATCACGCAAAAGCAGCTTTTTGTGATGGGTGAACAAGAATCTACTTCTTTTTGGACCTGCCAAACAGAAATACAATTCCTTGCTGAAAGAAGCATCACAGATTACTGAAGTAAGACCATTTTTAAAAATAAGTATTAAAAAAGTACTTCAGAAAAATGCCCAGAATACTAAACGTTTGAAGGCAGGATTCTTCTCTAATACAGAAACTGCTCCAATGCTTCCTAGTTACACTTCCAATGAAGTTTAGAAACAAGAAACTCACTAACCTCAACTAGAAGAGCTGCCTAACTTTGGAGTCCTTTGAAAAACTTCACATAGTATTTATTACTTGATGCTTAACCATGCATTGTCAAATGACTTCTTTGATTGTAACGGTTAGGGCTAAACAAAGCATGGGTATGAATAAGAAAGAAAAAATACTCTCTTCTACCTGCCGTGCTTTATGTGCTGTCTCAATGCCATGATTTCTTAGACAGCTTAAAGCCCTTGCATCTGGGGAGCGCCCCACGTTCCAGTCTGAAACAGCAGCACTGTCTGTCATCCACTGTAACAACAAAACAAGTACATACACATATTTAAAGAAAATTAAAATACAGTACCTGCCTGGCAATATGATTCATGGTAATGCCATGCTTCTTCATGCAAGCCTGTCCTCGATAGTCAGGAGAGCTTCCTATTTCATAGGCAGATGTCGCTGCACTGTCTATCCTCCACTACAGAAAAACAAATTTATATTTTTATGTTTCCTTTCTGACTACTTATATTTTTACTAACTGGCTACAAGACAGTTATTTCTTAGGCAGAAACAGAAATAAATAGCTTACCTTATTTTCAACTTTTTCATCAGTTACGAGTTTTCTAAAAACTGCTTCAGCTATTGGAGAGCGACAAATATTTCCTATAGAAACAGGAGATTAGAATTAAATTTCAGATGATTAAAAACAAAACAAATCAGTAATTCTGTGGATTTGTCAGCACAGATCAGATTTGTATTCACTTAGGTAGAACGCAGATTGCTTATGTTATTATAACCCAAGAGATTCTGCAAGGGTGGAAACCCAGAGTCCTCCACCTGGGTTGGGGCAATCTCCAGTATCAGTACAGTCTGCAGTATGAAGGGATTGAGAGCAGCCCTACAGAGAAGGACTTGAGGGTACTGGTAGATTAAAAGCTAGATGTGAACCGGCAGTGTGCACTTGCAGTCCAGAAGGCCAACCACATCCTGGGCTGCATCAAAAGAAGCATGGCCAGCAGGTCAAGGGAGGTGATTGTCCTTCTGCTCTGGTAAGACCTCACCTGGAGTACTGCATCCAGCTCTGGAGCCCTCAGCACAAAAAAAAGACATGAATCTGTTGGAGTGAGTCCAAAGGAGGGCCACTGAAATGGTCAGAGGGCTGAAACACCTCTGTATGAGAACTGGGGTTGTGCAACCTGGAGAAGTACTGGGGAGATCTTATCGCGGCCTTTCTATATATAAAGGGAGCTGTGGTGACAGGACAAGGGGCAATAGTCTTAAACTGAAAGAGGGTAGAAATTTCTCAACAACAATAAAAAGTATATTCAACTATTACTTTAACTCTTTCTACCTTTTCATCCTTCAGAAATTGTGAGTAACTAGATGGATATTCAGATTTGAGCTGTAACCCAGATACACAGCAAGTCATACAAACAAATCTTCACTCTCCATCAAAGAGAATTCATGACTTTGCTCATCTCTGACTATTGAGTAGGTAAGTATAAAATATCACAAATGGCAACAGGCACTCCTATACCCTTAAATAAATCACTCTTCTACTACTGATTAAATTCTTTCCAAATCTCAAACAGTAAAAAATGAAATGCCCATGAACAGAGGTAAGTTGAACAGTTTTCCAATCAGTGACTTAGCCTCAGTTTCATGCCTGTATTTTCAAACAAAGCATCAGAGTCGCTACTTCACTGCTAAAAAAAAGAAGCTGGGCATTTAATAACATGATGTCAATCATGCCAACTACAAAACAAACAAACAAGTGGGAAGTGAACCACTGAAGTAACACAAATTTGCTGCCGAAGTTTTAGAGAACATCAAATCACTAAACGGGCAAAAGGAAGCGGCTAACCATTGAGAGACTGATCTTATTGAAACTATAAGTGAATTTTAATGGCAGTAGATCTTCCAGAAGAAAGCATACTATTTCCTTTGTTTGAACTACTTTATTGCAAGCAGAGAAACTTGGAAGAAAATAAAGCATGGAAAAAATTGGGTTTATTTATAAAGTGAAATAACAGGTTAGTACTTATTAATTATAAAAATGTTAAGGAATATAATAAATTTTACAAATCTCACTTCTTTAACTAACCCAGTTAAGCATTAAACAATATAATTTTAATAGGGAACAGAGGGAACATGGTAACATACAGCACAAGACAAAACAGAACCTTCATAATCAATTATCCAAAGCTTTTGATACTGCAGGCATAGTACAGCATCACTTCTCTTACAAACACATCCATCTCGTTTAGAAAGCATCATCTATCTGAACAGGCTATTCAGGTACTCATTTCCTCTGGTAGCCTGAAACCTTCCAATTCCCACTCAGTATTTATTCTTGGAAGTCTGCTCATTTGATCTTGGTTAACATCACTATCAAAAAAATTTCTTTCCTTCAACAGATACAGAACCCCTGTCAAGCATAGCTGTCCTGAATTAAACAAACCGAGCTCTCAGTCTTCTCATGAAATTAACTGACCCTTATCTAATCACACCAGTTAAGCCAACTCTGCACTTACTCTAATTTGAATTTATTTTTCTTGAATACTGACAAATAAAACAACAGACTACAATGCAGAAAAAGTTTTTACCAATTTGTTTTATGAAAAAAAAAAAACCCTGAAATATTTACTTAGCTCTTTTGAAAATAAGCTGAGATAACTTCTGCAATCACATGTGACTCCTTGAGGAGTATCAAATTTGCAATAATCAACCCCCGCTTCTAATTTATCCATCCCGTCTCTTTCTCTATGGCTTCAAACAGGTGACCTTGAAGTCTTCTGTCTAAACTTAAATTCTGTTTCCATAACACCATCTGTTGAGCCCATCCACTTCTTCCTGTACAGTATTTTTCCACTGTATGAATGATTCCCATACGACTGTGCATGAACAGCAAGTTTCACTACTACACTCAAAATTTCAGTAATTAACAATGATTAATACTATTGATTAACAATGATAACTAATTAATACTATTTCAAAAGTGTACTTTTTAAATAAATCCTTCATGGCTTTTTCTATTTGTTTAACTTTCTGTTTTACCTGGATTGAATGACTTGTTCCAAATTTTCACTCTTCTATGACGTGCTCACTACTTAAAATAAATGCCATAATATATGATACGATATCATATCAAACATCATCATGAATGGCACCATGATCACTGACCAATTAAATACATTAGCTACCACTTCTAGCAATAACTACACACTACAGTTATTTTTGAAACAAACACATAACCTAGTTTGTAAATTAAAAATTGATGTATTCCATGATGACACATATCTCTGATAATATCTGGAATAAACACTATTGCAGAACTGCAGTC
This sequence comes from Todiramphus chloris collaris, assembly GCA_025345505.1. Taxonomy (NCBI): domain Eukaryota; kingdom Metazoa; phylum Chordata; class Aves; order Coraciiformes; family Alcedinidae; genus Todiramphus; species Todiramphus chloris. Next base: position 20,118,819 of record JANVCC010000018.1, read on the forward strand.
ATCATTCAAATCTATTCTTGGAGACTACAGGCAGAATCCCAGAACTGACAAAATAAAAGCTCTTTTCTCCGTGTACTCTGCAATATTATGTTTATCCTAACCAACTCTCTTTACCCATGCTGCTCCTTGCAACTGTTAACATTCAACTAATCACTAATGCAAAGCCCCGTCTTACTGACATATGCAAACTTCAGTCCTTGTTTTCCAGTAATTGCCACCTTCCCACTCTCATTTTTATCCATTTCAAATCCAGTTTTACATCCCACATCTGTTTTTCCAGGCTTTCTTGAGGTCCATCACAGAAACACTGTATTTCCTAAGCTAAGGACTGACAGCTGTAATTGGAAAATGGGGGGGGTGGGAATCTCACAGTAAGATTCATAGGGAGCTTACCTTCCTCCTTGGACTCGAACCAGATTTTCCTTAAATGTTACCTAAACTTATTTTTGCTACTCATCCTCCTCTGGTGCTCCTTTCTCCTTTGTTCTATTTCTGACTGATCATGGCTTTTTTATGTCAAAGATAACAGTATTAAACTTCTCTGAATCTCCACCTTTTCCCTACATTTTTTACATTTCAAGCTCAAGAAGTTGTAGCACCATTTTCAATCACAGAAAACCAGTGTCCAAGGCACCCAGAGAGAGTCTGCCCATTAAAATAAATCATATACACATTTCCAAATATAGTAATTCAAGGATAAGAGTTAAATTTCACTCAGAGAAGCAGTACTGGAACCATTCATTGATCACTTTGATAGAGTCATGCTTTCTCACTCACTTTCTAGAAACAAGGACTCCAATGATGGTTATCCAAGCCAATGATTAATATTTTGAGTTCTTACTCTACTCTCTGCATGAATCTTTGACCCATTCCCATACAGAAATGGAAGTGTTGCTTCTACTGACAGCAAAGACAACCTGAATCCATTTCATGCTCAGGTGTGTAGCTGAACATTAAGTACTGTTGATCTAATTATCTATTCTATCAATCATTTTTGTATCTTCGTTGTCCGTTATTCATCTCTCTAACTCTTTCAGACATTCCCCAAATAAAAACAAATGCTTTTCTCTTCCTTTGTCTTCCTGTCTGCTGTTTGTAACTGGAGTTTTACTAACATTCACCACCTCACATTAAAAAACCTGCTTTCAACTCTACTTCGCTTTCATGAATGGTCAGTTCATTTGAGTGACTGTAATAATGATTTCTAGTATCATCTGCATCAGAATCACAGAATTACTGAGGCTGGAAAAGACCTCTGAGATCATTAAGTCCAGTCTACAACCCAACACAGCCATATCGGCTAGACCATGGCACCAAGTGCCACATCCAGCCTTTCCTTAAACACATCCAGGGACAGTGACTCCACCACCTCCCTGAGCAGTCCATTCCAATGCCTGATCACCCTCTCTGTCAGGAAGTGCTTCCTGATATCCAACCAAAACCTCCCCTGCACAGCTTCAAGCCATGCCCCCTCATCCTGTCACGAGGTGCCTGGGAGAAGACCCCCACCTGACTACAACCTCCCTTCAGGTAGTTATAGAGAGTGACAAGGTCCCCCCTGAGTCTCCTCCAAGCTAAATAACCCCAACTCCCTCAGCCTCCCCTCATAAGACTTTCCTTCTAGTTCCTTCCCCAGCCTCGTTGCTCTCCTCTGGACCCGCTCCAGCACCTCAATATCCTTCTGGAAGTGAGGAGCCCAGAACTGCACACAGTGCTCGAGGTGAGGGCTCACCAGTGCTGAGTACAGGGGGAGAATCACATCCCTAGTCCTGCTGGCCACACTATTCCTGATACAGGCCAGGGTTCCATTGGCCTTCTGGGCCACCTGAGCACACTGCTGGCTCATGTTCAACCAGTTGCCAACCAGCACTCCCAGGTCTCTCTCCACCAGGCCACTCTCCAGCCACTCCTCCCCCAGTTCATAGCGCTGCCTGGGGTTATTGTGGCCAAAGTGCAGGACCCTGCACTTGGTCCTGTTGAACCTCATACCGTTGGCCTCAGCCCATCGACCCAGCCTGGCCAGGTCCCTCTGCAGCATCTTCCTACCCTCCGGCAGATTGACAGTCCCTCCCAATTTGGTGTCATCTGCAAATTTACTGAGGGTAGACTCAATCCCTGCATCCAGGTCATCAATAAAGATGCTGAATAGGACTGGGCCCAGTACTGATCCCTGGGGTACACCACTGGTCACTGGACACCAACTGGATGCAGCACCATTCACCACCACTCTCTGGGCCCGGCCATCCAACCAGTTTTTAACCCAGCAAAGGCTGCACCTGTCCAAGCCATGGACTGCCAGCTTTTCCAGGAGGATGCTGTGGGACACTGTGTCAAAAGCTTTGCTGAAGTCGAGGTAAACCACATCCACAGCCTTGCCCTCATCCACAAGGCAGGTCACCCAGTCACAGAAGGATATGAGATTGGTCAGACAGGACCTTCCTTTCCTAAGCCCATGTTGGCTAGGCCTGATCGCCTGGTTATCTTCTCTGTGTTACATGATGGCACTCAGGATGAACCATCCATAACCTTGCCAGGCACTGAAGTCAGGCTGACAGGACTATGGTTCCCCAGATCCTCCTTCCAGCCCTTCTTGTGGATGGGAGTCACACTGACCAATCTCCAGTCATCTGGGGCCTCCCCCGTTAGCCAGGACGGGTGATAAATGATGGAAAGTGGCTCAGCCAGTTCCCTCAGCACCCTAGAAGGAATCCCATCGGGACCCATGGACTTGTTGGGATCTAAGGGGCACAGCAGATCACTACCTACTTCCTCCTGGATTACAGGAGGGGTATTCTGCATCCCATCCCTGCCTACCAACTCAGGAGCCAAGCTGTCCTGAGGATATCTAGCCTTTTGCTAAAGAACCAGGCAACCTCAGCCCTTTCCTTATCTTTGGTTACTCTGTTCCCCCCCTCATCCAATGAGGAGTGGAGATTTTCCCTGACCCTCCTCTTGTTATTAGTGTATTTATAAAAACATTTTTTATTATCCTTAACAGAGATGGCCAGATTGAGGTCTAAGTGAGCTTTTGCATCTCTAATTCTCTTCCTACATGACCTTACAGTATCCTTAAAAGCTTCCTGATTCACTTGACCCTTTTTCCAAAGTTGATAGACTCTTTTTTTGTTTCCGAGTTCCTGCACAAGACCCCTGCTCAACCAGCCCGGTCTTCTGCCCTGCCCACTCATTTTCCAGCACATAGGGACAGTCTGGTCCTGAACTTTCATAACTTCATTCTTAAAGTAAGCCCAACCTTCCTGGGTCCCTTTGTTTTTGAGGACTGCTTCCCAAGGGACTCTCCGAACCAGCGTCCTGAATAGACCAGTCAGCCCTTTGAAAGTCCAAGGTGGAGGTTTCACTGACCCCCCTCCTAACTTCCCCAAGAACTGAAAAGTCTATCATTTCATGATTTCTATTTCCCAATCGACCTCCAACAGTGATTTCTCCAAGTCCTTCTCTGTTCACAAGCAGTAGGTCAAGGAGAGCACCTTCCCTGGTTGGCTCCCTTACCAACTGCATCAAGCAGTTATCTCCCACACACTCCAGGAACCTCCTGTACTATTCTCTCTCCGCTGTATTGTGCTTCCAACAGAATTCTAAGACATTGAAGTCCCCCATGAGAACAAGGGGTAGCGATCTTGAAATCTCTACTAACCGCTTATAAAAAATGTCATCAGTGTCTTTATCCTGCTTGGGTGGTCTGTAACAGACTCCCACCATGATATCAGCCCTGCTGGCCTTCCCTTTGATTCTTACCCACAAAGACTCAATGCTATCATCACCCACATTCGTTTGCAGGCGTTCATATGCCTCCCTAATATAGAGGGCCACTCCACTACCTCTTCTTCCTCATCTATCCTTTCTGAAAAGTTGGTAGCCCTTGATCCCAGAACTCCATTCATGCAAACCATCCCACCAGGTTTCCATAATGGCAGCTATATCATAGCTTTCCTGCTGCACAATGGCCTCCAGCTCCTCCTGCTTATTGCCCATGCTGCATGCATTGGTATATAAACATTTCAGGGAGGGAGTCAAATACGTAGTTTTCAACCTTGAGGAGTGGTGGGCCTTCTGGCCATCCAAGACACCTATGTACTACACTACCAGTGTTGAGTTACTACTCCCAGGGTTCTCACTGGCAAGGTCAGTAACAACCCCATTCCCCTTCAAAACTAGTTTAAAGCCTTGTCATTCATCAGGTCCCCTTCGTGAGCAAGTGTTTAAAACTTACTGCTGCCTCTATTCCATTCTGTACTCAAATTCCTGTCTGAACACCATCATGGGTCCTAGTTCTTTCCAGTTAAGTCTATCTTGTCACACTCAGCATTCATGTAGCTTTGTAAAGAACCATTCAAGGCTCTGATTTTAGTTCAGATCCCCTGGCCTTTCTATTCACAGAGTATAAGCATTACATTAAGTTAGATGAAACACCAAAGTATACAGCTACCTAAATGACATCATCTAACTTCCATTTATCCCCTCGCACAGTAGGATTTCTCTCAGCAGTCAAATATTAGCACGTGTGTGTAGCTCTAAGCAGAACTCAATTTTCATTTGAGGTAGCTAAATGTGGATGTCTACAGGAGCTCTAGGTTTCAAAGCTCCTAGCCAATCAAGGCTCAGTCAATGCAATCAAGGCCCACAGCAACAAGACTTGCCAGGATTAATGGCAGTCAAACCATCAGCTAATTATCCAAATGCTCACATTTTAAAAATCTTTCCCTGCAGCAAGGTTAATTACACTGATTTATTAACTAATAGAACTCATCATGCTTTTTTCAGCAACCTAAAGGCTCCTCAGTAAAAATGAAAGTTTTCAACACCTACTTACAACAGACTCAACATTTTTAAGCATACATCTTCATCTTGTTTTCCAGTCCCAAGATCACTTACACAACCATGCTTTCAACTTCTGCATCATTCCGAAACACAGACTAAAGCTGTTCTTGCAGCTCTCTCACAAATGCTGCACACAAGCAAGGTATTTTCCTTACGTTTACCTAACATATTCTTCTTTATCCAAATAATGGCATAATTTCTTTTTGTCAGCTTGCTCGGAATGCTCATTAGAGTGGCTGTTTTCCATTACTACTTCAATGTCTTATCCAGCCTAATGCTTTCCCATACCACAGGTACAAATGGCATTTTGTCCCATGAAACCTTGTATTTGGCTATATCTAAACGCATATAATGGACTGTGAGAACGGAAATAGGAAACTCAAATCTCTCTGTAACTGTAATCTAACTTCCTCATGCCCAATAAGCTGTCATTTTAGAAATTATTTTATGCAGTCTAGACCTCTGATGGCAACACACATACTCAGTGGTTCACAACAAGAATCACTTTTCTGAGGATCCAGCCAAAAGCCACTTTGCTTACTATTCACCAGTCTCACACTTGTTCCTTCACACACAGAGGAGACCAGCAAGCCAGGGCCTGGTCTCAGAAGTCCATGTAGGTTGTTTATATTATAGCGTGCAAGTCATCATAGAGAAAGAGGCCGACTTATGTAAAAACATAACATTAAGATAACTTCTGGAGCTCAACCATTAATTAGATGAGCTATGTAAGTGTAAAAATTGCAAACTGAATTTTGGTTCACCTCCAGTTTTAATTATTTCTTTGCCTTAAATAATAATAATAAAAAAAATTCTTTCCTTTCCTGGTGCTTTTTCATATATTGTAATTACGTATATTGCTGGGTGCTTCATTTATTTCTCAGTGATGAGGAACCCTTATCATTAATGTAGTTATGCACATTAACTAGATTGCATTTTGTTGTGTACTGAGTATCTGCTTATCTCATTACAAACAAAGAGCACAGTCAATAAATACTTCAGTCATACGTTTCTTTCAAGATAAGGTAAAAAGAAAACGTAATTTTTCATGAAGGCTTGTACTGTTGGGGATCAGCTCTCACTGAATGTGGCAAGTTTCAGAATTAACATGCCTCATTAAGCAGCACAGAATATTACAGATAAATACTGTTCTAGAAAATTGTTCAATTTTTTTTTTCAGCAATAAACACGGGTATTACTTTTAATAAAATTTAGAAGGAAAAAAAATATTAAGGAATAAGTATCACTCTTCAAGACTAACAAAAAAATTAAGCAAACTTAATGCCAGAAGAAGAAACAAGTTGCCTTCAAAACAACTGAAAAGAGTATGTATTTTACTGGAAGAAAAAAAGAAGTAGATTTTATGTCACATGCCACATACCATTACAATTATTTCTTTATAACCCAGAAAAGCATTAGAAGATGAAATTTAAAAGTTATTTACAACATTTGTTTAAAAAGAAACAGCAGTCGTGACTTTTTCCCCCCTTTCTGCAGGCTTAACATTAATAATATAATAATTTAGGTATGGAGTGAATTATCTTGTTAGAGTGCAAATTACCACGGAGGGTTTACAGGCTTATATGTATGAATCGTTTTGTGAGGATTATTACTGCCTTTAGAACATAGTGTTTGGAAAGAAGGATGCACATTAATTAGATGGTTTTATAGAAAAATGTTTGCCTAGGCCACTGGCTCCTAAACACACAGCAACTGATAGTCCCTTAGCAAAGAATGTCTTCCCTAATAGTAGGGCTGCTATTACTCTAAGGTAAACAGCAGCACACACTTCACAAAACTAAACTCTTGTTTTGCTATTTAACTAATCTGCATTTCTCCTATTACTACAACAACAACAACAACAAAAAAAAAGCAAATAGCAGAAAGGAACATATTAACCAATGGTTTTGTAACAAAGCTGGCAAAGTGCCAGGGAAGTACAGGGATCAACCCTCAGCACACAGGTAAGATTATAAGGACTAGGAACAAGATAATGTTAAAAGCCCTCCTAGATCAAAGCAAAGAGTTAAATTTAAAATTACTTAAAATCTTAACGTATCTTCCCTCTTCTTACAGAGGCTGTCCCATTAACTTCAGTCATTCCTGTCACCGTTTTCTCTCCTTTTTTAATGCCAGGTGCTCAGGATGGCAGGCCGTGCCCCCAGGGTACCACTGCAGACAGTGGCCGGTAAGTTCCCCATTCCCTCCCTGCTGGTCTAGAAGCAAAGCACGGGGCAGCCCGTTTCAGAGAGCTGTTCGCAACCACCACTCGGTGCTGCTCCGGAGTAGCAACAGTGAATTCAGAGCCCAAGCTGGGTTACGCGTATTGAAGTGACATTCTTCCCCCCACATAAACCGTCGCGTTTATCAATATTGGATTTCACGTGTTATTATTTCCTACCGATTACTCCGACCTGTCGCAAAGCCAAAAGGGGAAGGAGATGGACACTGTTCTCTGCCTTCCTTCTCCGGACTGCTCCAGCCCTCCCCGAGCAGGCAGAGCCACCCTGGGCCGCGACGCCTGAGGCGGGCCTACCCGCAACCCCGCTGGGCCAGGCCGGGCCGCTCCTCTGGCAGCGGCCTGCGCCTTACCGTGCTCCCTGCACACCCGCCCCTTGCCCCTGACCGAAAAGCGGCGGGAAGACGACGGGAGAACACCCGCCTCTCCCCTCGCCTCGCTCACCCAGGCACACGAAGAGCACCGATTTCACTTCTGCCGCCGCCATCTTCGCTCGGGGCCGTCAGCCACCCGAGGAGGGGACCTTGCTGGCTGCCGCACCGCCTAGCGACTCGCTTTACGGCACTGGCCGTTAAAGCAGACTACGCTTTTTGCCTGATTAGAGAAAAAAAAGGGCAAACTATGGCACTCCGGGAAGCACGAGCGTACGCACGGGAGGGATGGAGGGAGGAACGCAACACGGGAGCGCTCCGCGGGCGGGGGCGGCACTCAGTCTGGCAGGCGGTTGGCAGCCGCCTCGGCCCCGCCCGCCTCACCTGCGGCAGGTGCGCGGCTCGGCGGAGCCGCCCCGGGGCGGCCCAGTGCGGCGGCGGCGGCGGCAGCTGCGAGGAGAAGCGAGTCGAATCGAGCCGAGCCGTGCTGTGCCGTGAGCGAAGTGGGGGTGCCCCGGCTCGAGCAGGAGTGAGTATCCCCTGTGGGGGGCAGGTGGTCTCCTCAGCGGAGGAATTCGCGGCGGAGCGCTCCCGCCCTTCCTCGCCTGCCACCGGGGCTTCCCCCATTGGAGGCGGCGGCCGGCAGAAAGGAGCGGGCCGCCGCCGCCTCCTCCTCCTCCTGTTAGGCGGCCGCCTGTCCGCAGAGCCGCCGGGGCTGGGGGTAGGATGCCGCCCGCCTGCCCTTCCGCGGCAGGAGCCACCCTGAAGGGCGCAGGGCGCTGCGAGGCCAGGCAGCCCTCGGGCTGCTGCCCCGTGGGTCTCTGCCGCCCTGAGCCGGTCCTGTTCTAGCTGCAAAGCAAACGTGCTCTCGCACTGCGAGCAACGCTTAGTTTTTCCATTAATCTCCCTTCTTGCCCAGTGTTGCGGCGTGTGCTGCATCCACCAGGTAGAAATTGTACGAAGCGTTGAATACGGCGATGGCGTCACAAGGCCGCTGGTGAAGTTGAGTATGGGCGCTCTTCGTTTTCCAGAAGAGCTTGAGTATTTTGTTTCTATATCTGGCCTCGTCTGTTGAGCTATGCCATGTACCTGGTTAGGTTTTGTAACGCTGGCCGCCGGCCTTGCAATGGCTGGGTGTGGCTGGGACTGGATTCCTCTGCTGCTCTTAAGACTTATGTGCCTTCTTTTTCAGTCAAAATGCAGCACTTTGGAGGTTAAGTAAAAACGCTAGGTTCGAAATTTTGCTGTATATCTGTGACTTTCAAGTGGAAGTGATGACTAATTAACCATTATAACCTGAAGAGCTTATCATTTTCTATCCAGTGGAACAAATAGCACATTTCCTTTTATGCAATTTCTTATGCTGTCCTGCATACATCAGTTTGTTTATAAATGCAGTTGTACAACTGCATTTTTTAATAATTATTTTACTTTGCAGTGGAAATTATTGGTAATAAAAAACACTGATTCTCTCTCCCGCATCCCCCTCCTTGTACAGGGCAGCACTCTGCTGTCACACAGGTCTGCTTACACGTGTCAGGAGTGCAAGGTGGTGAAGCCAGTAGGGGCCAAGCACTGGAATGGCTTGCCCAGAGTGGTGGTGGAGTCTCGTCTCTAGAGACATTCAAAACTCATCTGGACGCGTTCCTGTGCGGCTTGCTTTAGGTGAATCTGCTCTGGCAGGGGGGTTGGACTAAATTATCTCCAGAAGTCCTTTCCAACCCCTGTTATTCTGTGATTCTGTGCTCAGTTATCAGATGTGGCCTCGGCAAAGGAGGGAAGGGCGAGATGAGTTGCTGGTGTAATTCTCACACATTGGATTATGTAATCCAAGCAGCACTGAGTGCCTTTATTCCTGCTTTCTTTTGAGTGGAATGCCTTCAGGTGTCAATACAGGGATTCACCACCACCTTTCTACGCATTTGTGGGTTGGGGGTAGCGAGGCTGTATATAAAAGTGAGTGCTTTGAGAGGCTGTTCTGGAGTTTATATAAAGCCCAGTATTTCTCTGTGTGTGTGTTACGTGTAGATACATGCCTAGTTTCAAGGTAAGTTTCCACATCTTGGGGAGGGGAATGAGAAGAATCATATCTTAAGCTTTGTTCTGTGTCCCTAGCCCTCGCTAGAGGAGAGTCTCAGCCCATACCTCCTTGAGTTAATGTCCGCTTTGGACCTTTGAAATTAACTGTACAGAATTCACTGCTGTTCCTTCTCTGGAATCATGGCTTCTCACTGCTAAGAATTACTATTTCTGATGTGATAAGCTCTCTATGTTTTGGAGGGTTTTTTAAACATCCATTCCGTTGTTTTCTGGAAGAATCTGTAATGCAAGGCTGTGAAGAATAGGCTGTATAACTTAGTGGGGGAGAAACGCTATTGGGAACAAGACAATCCAAGAGCTTAGGTTAGAACTAGAGTTCTTCAAACTCTTGATTAATAAATGTCAAGCATTTATTTTTTTAAAAAGTGTTTATTCTTTTTAGTTTAAAGAAAAGTCACTTATGTAATTAATTGTAGAAAATAATTAATTGTGGGAATTAGTAACTTCTTAGATTTGACGCATGCGTGTCAGGAGTTGGGACAGTATGAAATGAGGGAATGAGAGGATCAGAAGGATAGTGATGATTTTACTGATAAAGTGTTAAATATTTTCTGCAGGAAATATCTGGAATCTGTATTTTGTTAAGGTACCCAAATATTTTTGCATGTAGGTTATTATTGTAACCTATGGAGCCAATGCGTAGTGCACATTGGGATTGTAGAATGTTCTATTTTTGTTCTCTCTATGCTTCTGTCCCTGATGAGAAGATAAACAAGGAGGTTTAGGGATTTTTTTTTTTGATCAAATGCAAAGCCTCTTTTTTGGTTTTTTGGGTTTTTTTGTCTTTTTTTGTCTTTTTTTTAACTGTTTGTTATGCAAAGATTAATGTACTTGTTTACCTGGCTGGATTGCGTTGAAGTGTATTCTTCATGATTAAAATAGAATTATCAAGCCACGGTTGATTCCTTTTGGGATTTTCCCCTTACCTCCGTGTCTAAATTTCACATATCATACCAACTCTTGTATTAACACGGAGAGACAGGCAGAACTGAATTCCTAGCTCTGGTTTAGCTTTGGTCATGCTGTTCATCTGGCTTGGAGGGCAGCACCAAACCCTTTTGGTAGCAACCTGTTTACATATCAAACATATACAGTAAATGTCTGTGAAAGACTTGCTGAAAGGGTTTGAGCTAGACAGTTTCTCAGGGTTTGGGTGGCAGGGTGGATAGGCGTGGTGGCATGTTTTGAGCAAACGCCTGCAATCTTTGTAGTACAAATTCTTGGAAGAGTTCACTTAGTCTCAGACAACCTCAAGGGTAACGCTGCCTTTGATGCTTGTTGTAGAGTGCACCACTGTCTCTGTGTTCTTGAAAATGCTGTTTGCTGACTATCTTTGTACAAACTGAGGGCTTTCTTCCTCGTGCCCTTTGTGTTTATCCTCTCTCCGAGTGCAAAGGCTACAAATCAGTTGTGGAACTGTGGATTTGGGATTTTAGCATTCTTGTAATTGTTAAAAGTTACAAGGATCTTTGAAAACTTCTAGCTACAGGTGTTCCATGTAAAAAATACTCAGCTCCCATGGTCTAGAAGTACATACATATTTGGTGCCAAATCTGACAAGACAGCTTGTCAACACTAGGGGCTTACCAAAATCCCTGTATGCTTTTGAACACTATACATGACGATATTCACAGTGACATAGCTAACAGGCATAGATACTTTTAACACATTTCCTACAATTTAATTTATTCAGATATTCTGTGCAGAGGCTAAGTTTATTTTGGGGTGTGTTACTTTCATGTAATTACTGCATCTCAAATAAATTTTGCTTTGCTTTCAGAAAGGTCATTGTCCAACATCTTGGTTTATATCTCTGTAAGGTTGAGTTTGCAAAATCCCTATGCTTAGAGGACAACAACCTAAAAACCTGACCAGGATGAAGAAGTTTTCTCTTTAAAAAAGTCATAGCACAAACTCCTTAATGAAATGTATGTGCTTATAAAGGCTGCAAAGAGCAGTTTGCCTTGGAATATTGGCTATTAGGAAAAGTAGTACAAGTGGAGATGGGGGGTGAGGCAGTTTCCCTCTTGAGGATTTAGAGTTACAACAGTTACATGTTTTCCAATAATACTGGCTTCCTTTGAGTTACCTTCAGGGGTATTTTGCTTTCCATAACTCCCAGTAATATATTTAAACAAACAACAAAAAAACCCCGAAACCCAAACAAGCAAAAAAAACCCAACCAAAAACAACAACAAAAAAACCCAAAAGAATCTAAAAAAAAACCCCAAACCAAAAAAAAACCCCAACCAAATGAAAAAAAAAAACAAACCCAAAACAAAACCACAACACCCCAAAACCACAGACTTACACAGATGAGAATAAAGGAAGAAATCTGCTCTCGCATCTCCATTACTTCATTTGTATCAATGGAAAGCCTTCTGTGTTTGAAGTGGTTCCTTTTTTTGAATAAAGACTTGTGATTTTTAGAAGTTTTGGTTTGATGTGATACTGTGCATTTGCATACCAAAATCCAAATGTAGATGATTTGATTTCTTGTCGTCTGATTTCTTAGCTGTCTTGGAATAAGTGTACAGATGCAACACAAGATTTCATACCAGTTTTCAGAATTACAAATCTTAAAAAAGGCATTATCATTTTTTCCCCCTTCAAATTACTGTGATTCTAAATATATAAATGTATTTATTTATTTAAATTTAAGTTTCAGAAATTCAAGAATTATTTCTTATTATAGCCCTCTCCCCAATTCAACCAAAAAAATCCTCAAAATACTGCAAACAGCCTTATGTAGTGATGGAAACGTCTGTGAGGCTCTCCTCTTTGAGAAGTGTAATTGTTGCACTATTTTCCTTTTAGGGGAGGTGCTGTCTTCTGTTATGTGACGTTCCTTTTTCGCATTGAGTTCTTGAAGGCTGAATTTAGTTGTAACTCAGGAGTTTATTCATGTGCACAGGCTGTCATCGACAGCTAACTTTAGCAGGTTATTGCAAGTTAAACAAGGAAAACAGGCTGGTTTAAACATGGATAAGAGCGGGGGTGTTTACTTTTCAGCTTTATTTTTAAGCACCATTTCACTTCTAATACTGCTTTTAGGAATAAAAATCTGATTTTTCTTATATTTCCATCTATCTTGGGGAAACCTTAAAATACTTCAAGCTCCTTGTTTTCTGTACACTGAAGGCTGCAGAGTCTGTAGATCTTTGTGTTCTGTTCTCCCTCCCCCACCACTACTAGCACCAGCTTAACTCAGTACCATCCAGCAAGCTCATTATCCAGGGTGGGGAAAGAGTAGTTATATTAATTCATACTACAAAACCCTTTACGATTGTGAAAGCAGACGTTTATCTTCCAGTGCAGCTCAGCTGCCACTCTGCAAGGCCATGTAGTTCCTGCTTGTACCCTGCTATAGCTCTTACTGTCTCTGATATAGTACTAGCTACTCACACAAAGCTTGTTGAGGAGCAGTACTGCATGTAAGTTGGTAAAATTTTAGGGATCCAAGGGGTGAAGAGCATGGTAGAAATAAATTACATTAGTGTCAGCTTCACTGTACAAAGAGACTTTGTGTTCTTCTTTACAACTTCGATTCCGTTTTCTTACACCAATATACTTTCTGTCTCCATTACTGTTCTCCCAGTGCTCATGGCAAAGTTGTACAACATAGACAATTGACATAAACCTCTGTGTAAGTAATTACTACTTTTTCATTCCCTGCTACTGTTTTCCTAGATGCTTTTTTCCCTTATCATTAGTGCTTTCAAGCAGGATGATCGAAGTGTGAATTCTGAGGCTTTCCTCTTTTATGCTCCTTGGAGTCTCGATCTGCTTTTGCAGTTGGCTCCAGAACCATAAATAAGGAGCTCAGGCTGTGGCAACAAACAGAGGTCTGCTGAGTTTCAACTAAAGGGTGTTGTTACTGCCTTTATTTTATTCCATCCTTTTGCTTTAGGTTCCTTTTCAACTTCTGCCACTATTTCCTTGGACTCCACAGATCATTTCTTGACATTGCATTGACCTGGCTGCTTTGCTGTCTACCACAGTCTTCCAAGTGTTTGACGTAGCAAATGGAGGGAGAGTGTTGGAGACGTGTTTAACTCTGCTGCTTGTCATCTGCTGCTCTATATCACTTCACTTTTTCTTGGGTTAGGCAAAACGCTCATGATGCACGTCTTGCATGCTGTTCTAGGAATTCCAAGTACCAGATGAATCCCAAGGCGGGAGCTGGCTACCACATTACTACAGTGTTGCACATCTGTGAAACCAAAATTACATTCATCTCTTTAATTGTAATGCTGAATTGAAACCTCTTGTTTAGGCTATTTTCCAACACTGCACTGTCTTGCTTTTCAGGTTTCTCTTTCCCATTAGATGTTCGTCTTTAACCATTGTTGACTACACTAATTCTCATGTTTATGAATGTTCTTAATTACAATTTTGAATGTTTGGTGTTCATACAAGTTTTCTTGGCATTGATATTGCTGTTATAACCATGGGTATTTGCAACTCAGCTGTGCTTTAATGTATTTTTGTGTTGTTTCTGAACTTTTTAGTGATTTGAAAATTACTGTTTGTGGCTCATAGAAAGTATTTGCCATTGTTCGTTCTTTTTGTAACCAAAAAAACCCACCCAAACTACCTTCCATCAAACAATTTAAAGCTCATACATATATGAGCAACATATTTATGAAATCTGCATGTGAGATTTTGTCTCCACTTCAACATCAATCTTCTTTGAAACTACTTTTGATGTTCAGGTTCTCATAATGCCACCATCCTTTACTTCGTCTGTTCATATTCAGCAGAATTTTGATTATATCAGAATTAGTTATAGCTTTTAAGTAAAAAGGCTTTATTTATTCTTTATTACACCTTGCTCAGATAATTTCACCAAATGTTCAGCCAACACATTATTACTGTTAGTCAGAATGTAAATTAGGGGCTGACGCACTTGCCTCATCAGCTTACAAATTAAGCAGTTAATCAATTTTGGTGTGATATTCCCCCATGGGGTTTGTGTTGCTGACTCACATATGCTCAATATCTTCTCCTCTCAACAACAAGCAGGAGTGCAAATGAAGCTTGCTCCCAGCTGAGCATTTGCTGGTCATGGCATTCCAAATCCATCAGTCACTATATCCTCCTGATAGATATTATTGTCTTATTGCTCCTGGTTACCTCCTTCCTGAGCATTACTTGAATACAAAACAGACAATTATCTATGCATACTTAAAAGATAATAGTGAAGATGATGCTACAGGATTATTCCTTATGTTAGTGGAGGGGTAAACCGAACATGGAACTTCTGCTTATTTCTAAATATTTCATACAGCATTTTAATGAAAAAGCAAATATTTCTAGAATACCTGTTCATTAGACTTGCAATATTCAGTTTTTAAGAAAAAAATTTTACAGTTCAAATCCTAAGGTAAGCTTGAGAGGAAGACAATAGTTTGATAGGTGAACAGAAGTTTAAACCATTTTTGGTGTCGCAGAAATCCCACTTATGGTTTTGTCTGTTTATACAGTTATTCAAATAAGTAGAAACAAGATTTTGCCCCTAACCTTCACTATACTCATTAGTCATTTTATTTATATTGTATTTTGGAATAGACACCACTATTTCATAGTGCAAACTACCATGTACTTCTTTTTTAATTAAAAAAAAAAAAAATTATTAAATTGTATTTGACATATTTGTGTGATTTTCCCCTTAATAGCTTTTTTTTTTTTACTAAAAAGGCATAATGTTCTTTGTGTTTGGACAAAGTTTTACAAAACTGATGTAAAACTTAGTAGTAAGAGTGAGGCCTCACCCATGTTATATAGCTAACCATTGAACTTTGCCTTTTTAATATTGCTTCTTGTCCGTGTCCTTATTTAATCCCAAATTCTGACAACAAAATCTTGAGTGTGGCTTAGCCTAAGAGGGAGAGCTAAACCTCCCCTTTCCTCAGTGATAAAAATACTTCTTTTCTTTTGCTACAGCTCTATTAATTTTAGCACAGTGGGAGTCCAGCCAGGCTTTATCAAGCATCATATTATATGTAATTAAGGCCACGGTGCGGACTTGTTTGGGTTTTTGTTTTGGTTTGGTTTTTTTCAGCAAATCATCAGTTCCTCAATATCCCTGTAGGCATCCTGCAAGTTCCTTAGTATCTATGTAACATTATGGAAGTAAATAAAGGATTTCAAAATGAGCCACTGTGGAAAGAATCATATTGTAGCCACTTTGAGTAACTGTGTTGGTTTTCAGCAATGAAAGTGTTTAATCAGTTGGCTTGTTGACTCTGTCCATTGCTATTAAAACCTTTCTGTGCTATGCTTATTTGCCAGTTAGTCACTTTAATTTTCACATCTCTTGCTGTCTATCTTAAAATCTGGGTGTAAGTCATCTTACTTGCAACCCTTCTCTACAATGCATAGCTTTGAGCTCCTCAGCTGGCAGTGTGTTCAACCTCTTCTGCTCCCTGCCTCTGTACCTCTGTGCTGCTTTAGAACTATCACCCATTTCTGAGCCCCCTTCTGAAAGCTCACAGACATGGGTCTATGCAGAGTGAGTGGCAGTATGTTGTTGTCAAATCCTCTTGTTTCTGAGTCCAGAAAAATAATCCTGCATTGCTTCAGTCTGTGGTAGGAAGGGAAAAAACAAGGGGTAATGGAAGTGTGAATTCTTGCAGATACCCAGGGGATGCAGAAGCAATATTGATGTAGGAAACAAATAATACAAGGAGAAAATGGAGTTTCCATTGTTATTTTGAGGATGGGAAGTTAGGTTATTCTAGTGCTTACTGTTGTGGTGTACAGCTAGATGAGGAATCTTTCTTCATATATCCTATTCCCTGGTAATAAAGGAACCCCACACCTTGTGTCACAAAAAATACCCTTTTAGAGGTATTGGAGTGGTAATATATAATATTCTGTTTCTTCAAGTGATGTTATTTTTCTGTGCAATGTTTTTATTTGAGAATACAATGTTTAGAATCATAGTATAGATAAATCATAATGTAGTTTGGGTTGGAAGGTACCTTTGAAGGTCATCTAGTCCAACACTCCTGCAATGAATAGGGGCATCTTCAACTACATTAGGATTCTCAGAGCCCCGTTCAACCTAATGTTGATGTTTAGGTGTGATGATGTTTCCCAGGGCTCTCTCCTACCACTTCTCTCAGCAACCTGTTTGTAAAAAAACCATCCTCATTGTAAAAAATTTCTTCCTAAATAGCAACACCAGGATAAGCTAGGTAGGAAAATTATGGAGTCGTCCTAAGTGTCTTGTGAAACTTTTCAAAGTGAACATAGAAACGGGTTACTTTGATGTCCTCCCTCTTGCCCCAAGGTGTGACCAAAATGTGATTTTGAAACTAATTATGTATTTAGAGTAGAAGAAATAGTGAGGTAGTAACAGTATTACTTTTGCTGGCTCATGAAGTTCAGCTTTGAATCATCTTTACCTGAATAGCAGCTCCTATGTGCACATAAACATGCACACAGTCTTTTCTGGTAACCATCAAATCTTTCTAAAGTAATTCTGAATCTGAAATTGCGTATGGAAACTGTGAAGTGAATTTTGTTTCTTTGTTTTTTTTGTCTCTTCTTACTTGAAGACTTTCTGGTCTGAAAACATATGTTTTCTCAATGGACTTGGCTACAAGACTTCTCTTTGGTTTGAAACAGGAGATTTCTTTTTCGTTTTTTTTCTTTTTAGCAGTAAGAAGAATGGAGTTCTTCCTCCAAAGAGATGCAGAGGGGAGGAAGGAGTGCATGCAAAGATAAGAAAGAGGAGAGTGAGAGGAATGCAGAAGTTTGTTTTATTTCTCTGTAATCTAGAAGTTAGATAATGCTTGTTTCTGCTCTCTAATGTTTTTTATCTCCACAGTGGTTTTTATCTCCAGTGTACACATCTTATTTTCATTGTCTTGATTACTTTGCTTAGAGTCCTGCATCATCCGACATGTAGATGTCCATTTTACCACAGTTAAAATGAGGCATATCTTCCATTTAACTTAACTATAAGCATAACTCAATACCATGAAATGTGTATCTTAGGTAGAATGCATAGGTGACCCTCCACAAAATCGAGACCTCTAGACTTATAAAATATATTAAGTGAAAACCTATGTACAGAAGTGTTCACCTGCTTATGCAAATGGCCATGCACTGTGTGTTACAATATTAATTACAAGTTATATTATGTTAAGAGTGTGGTATTCATGCCTTCTTGAGCATTGAGAATACTGTTGCAATATGCTTTTTGTGACTGCCTCAATGTATCTCCATACAAAAGCAAAAACTTTCTCATTTTTCTCTTATGACATGCTGGTAATATTTCCCCTCTGACCTTGAAAATGTAACGTCAGGTACAAACAATAGAAGTAATGGGGACATTTGCTCCAGTCAGTTTGTTAATCTACCAAAAGTAATGGTCTGCTCATGGTTTGTTTGGGCTACACTGGCCTCTCTTCTTGCTGTGTCCGTGTAGCCAGGTTCTGGCCTGGTGAACCAAAGAAGAAAACATGTTCAAAACTCCTGCAAGACAGCTTGTAATTTTGATGCTGTAACAGTCAGGGAAAATTGCACATGCCAATAGCTTTTTCTGAAGGTCCTGAGCTCTGAGAGTTTAGACGTTCACCTTTCCGTATCCTTTCACAATCAGGGACTTTGCCACCATCTTAACTTTCTGGAAACAAAAAGGATGATTAGGAGACAGAATTCATATGTCTTCTCTCTGTTACTGCAATGTAGTTCAGAGTCTGCCGCATTCTATGCATCTATTTCCTTCTGTTCCCAGAAAGGCTGACACTTCTGCACAACTTTGTGATGTCTGCTGTCACTTCAAACTCTGCAGTGTTATACCCCCTGCGTTTTCACCAAAGCCAAATGTTGCTACAAACTTCTGTGGGGGAAGCTAGTTCGGGAACTCAGCTATCAAAATATCTCTTGTTCTGAGAATCATCTTCTTATTTGGAGAACATATTTCACTTTGAAAAGCAGAGGTGTAATTCTTATTCTAGTCAATGAAGCCTGGACAGAAACTTGGCTGGCTTGCTGATAGGCGTTTCACTTAAGTCTGAGTTGAACTGATGTCCAAGCTTCATTGATTTAATCTCAGAATGTATTTCGTCCTCACCTTCATGGTTTTGGTTAGGAATGTTGCCCAGACTGAAGAAGTGAATGAATGTTCAGGGAACACCAATGAAAAAACTAGGCCAGTTTCAACTGAAAGTTGTTTCTCTATGCATGTTTTTTCTTATGCTTCTGTGAATTTAAGAACAGTGGAAATTTACAGAAATAATGTTGCTAGTTCTTTTGAGAGACAAGGCATGAGGCTAGATGCAGCTTTGTTCTGGTGGTATATTAATGTATTACTGTGACAATTTGTTGATGATGAACTTGGAAATGGTGCGTGTTGATATGTCCAGACAGGACAACAGGAATAGTTTAAGTGATAGCTTTGGGGGATTTTAATAGATGTAAGAATTGAGACTTTTAATCAAATCTTCTAATCTGCACTAAGACTTCTTTCTGCAAATCTACTGAATGTTACTATTCACACACAAAGTGGTATTTAGATTGTTGCAGAACAGTACTATCTTATACTTGATTCTGTTCAGCAGTTGGTTAATGACAGCAGATTTGGTAGATCTAAATGGAATCAACACTATTCTGTAGAATTTATGATCTTGTGGATCATAAATTTAAAGATTTTTTTTTGTGTTTACTACTGTAGTCTATATTTCTCCAAAGCAAGCATAATCTATCCCTAATCCCTACTTGTCCTCAGTTGAAATCTGCAGAGGTGCTTACATTGGATCACATTGGAGAGAAAATACTGATAAGCCCTTCAACAAGAAGCAGATTTCTGAAGGAAGTTTCTTGGTCTGAAACAGAATTTTGTTCACTTTCAGAGCATGCTGCAAGGTTAGCTCTCTAAGAGAAATCTCTGGAAGAGATGTTAATGTTTTAGTACTCATTGGCCAACAGTTGCCGCTTTGAAGGACAGCGGAGTTGATGGCAATACAGAGAAGAGCAATTAAAGTAATCGGAGTGATGGAACAACTACCTTGAGGAGATACTAAGAAGGCTGGGACTCCTGAAGAAGTGGAGAAGGCTGGGGGGCTGTGGCTATTTATAAAAGCATGAAGGTAGTGGATAAGTTGAATGCAGTGCTTGTTCACCAGTAGTCATTAGAGTTGAACCAGCAGGCAGTCACTGTAACTAGTAGATTAATTTAAAATAGAACAAGTATTTCTTAAAGTAGCAGGTAGGAAACTGCTGCTGCAGGAGTTCTGGAGGCAAAGAGTAGGTATTAGACAAATTCATATGCAACAAGCCCATAAATCAATAGTGACAGAAACAACTGAGGATGTATCTCCAACAGTGTTGCTGTTACTGGTGTGAATTTTGAGGAAGTGCAAGGGGAACAGACTGTGGAAAAGAACCAGGCTTGTGTGCTCTTCCGAAGTGGCATCTTCTGTTACAACCATCAGAGACATAATGTGGGTCTCATGCAGAAGATCATTTCTTTTTGTTTGATTTACTTTCTATTTGTAAAGAATCACTTTTCCCATAGAAGTGATACTGTTTTATTTTTATATGAGCTATCCTGAGCTGACCATCAATATAATTTCTTATCTTTCATGTTTTACAGTGAATAACCCTATACCTTCCAACCTGAAGTCAGAAGCTAAAAAGGCAGCTAAAATATTAAGAGAATTTACAGAAATAACTTCCAGAAATGGACCTGATAAAATCATACCTCGTGAGTAAAGAAAATGCTTCAGATAAAACCTGCAGCACTCTCCTACGTTGCAATCATGTTCTCTTTACCAGTTTCCTCTGTTTTTCCTGACTGTAACTAAGAAAGGAATGAAGATCCAGGGTGCCATAACTTTTGTGGTAATATTTTTGAAGTACACGGGTTCAGCTTGCGGTATTCTAGGCAGACATTTACTTACTGGGAGAAACATTTTGCATGTTTACAACCACAGAGTATCTGCACAAGAAGGCTCCTCTCTGGGGTGGATGAACTGTCTCATGCTTATCCTGTGAGTGTGTGTTCCTAAGGGAGAACCTGGAATAGTAGCCCTACTTCTTGAATACTTGTGTTTATAAGAATTAGCTAGATGAAGATAAGTCAAAGGAAAGAGATCAGGGTGATTTTTCTCCTTTGATGCTGATTAAGCACTCTTTTTTGCTGTTGTCTTCTGTAATATTGCAGTTGTTGTTCTGTATTTCTTCTAGTGTCTCCCTTCATCTTGTGTTGCTGGTCATGGCTTTGAGTTTATAACTGTTATGTTCCAGAAGGTCTGTAATAAGACTTGCAGGATGATGACACTTTATATTTGCCACAAATGCCATTTAATGATATAAGCTGATTAGGCTGATGCATGATGCCATGATTTAAATTCAGACTCCTCTCCTCTAAAAATCTGTAGGAATGTGGGTGTCAGCTATTCCTGTCTCTTGATCTTGCTAAGGGTATCCACACACAATGTTCATGGCAATAAGCAAACTAATTCTGTGTGAGCTAACCGGCATAGGTGAAACAGTTGTGGCAGCATAGAGATCAGTGCTGGCCAACGTGACCTGTGACAAACTTTGTGATCGGTTGACTGTGGAGTGGAGGCATCATTACCAGTTCAGCTTTTTTTGGAGTTTTCTTTAAGCTTTTCCTTTGATTATTTGACTCTTCTGTGTTCAAACTTGTTAAATGTAGAGATTTATTTTCCCCTTCTCTTAGAACTTCTTAGAAGATCTTGAATGAATGCTTTTGCTGTTTCAGCTCACGTAATAGCTAAAGCCAAAGGCCTTGCAGTTTTGTCCGTTATCAAAGCTGGATTCCTGGTGACTGCTCGAGGTGGAAGTGGAATTGTATTAGCTCGTCTTCCTAATGGAAGTAAGTGAATATATTCCATTTATACTGCACAAAAGAATGAAAAGGAAAAAAACAAACCCACAACATTTTTCTTCATTATGTCTTTTCATAGCATAAACCATAAGATGTGTGAGGAGGCAAGCCAGTAGGTGACAGCTGGTTTGAAATATGTTTTCAGGATTTTTGTACCTGCTTCTGACCAGATGTAAATGCTTCCAGTATCTTTGTAGAAAAGGATGAAATATAAAAGCGTATAGTTCAAAACTCATTAGAAGAATGAATTATATCCAGTTATAGACAACTACACAATAAATTAGTTGTAACAAAGATTTGTTTAGATCATGAGGGTTTGTATTTCTTAAATTTCTTCCTGTGCGTTAAACCAGTCTAATTATGTGATTCCATTGTAGTGGTATTGAACATAGTTTTAAATAGAGAATTTGATAGTGTTTTTAAACTGTAATAATAAAATCAGTATTTCTTGTAGCATGTAGTAAAAATTCTGTTAATTTGTCTTGTTTTGCATGACAGCCTGGTCTGCTCCTTCCGCAATAGGAATTGCTGGCCTTGGTGGTGGATTTGAAATTGGAATTGAGGTATAATTTTGCATTTGAAATACTTGTTGGTAATTTTTTTTTGCATTGACAAAAATCTAAATGTTAGTGAGGTAGTAGAATCTATTTTTCTGTTTAAAAAGTTATTACAAGACAAATGAAACAGGAGGTTTGATCCTATTAATATAATTGCTTGGAGAGATTTAAATTAAAAGAAGTGACCTAACACCTATTTCCTCAATTTCTCACTTCCAGCAGAATTTTTCCTTATAGAAAGCTTCCTGTCAATATTCACATATAAGCCAATTTGAGTTAATTAAAAGTATCCTGTACTAATACTGTATTGAATGCTTTGCTAAAGAGCCCAAGGGCTCCATCTGGCAAGAAACAGTGAAAGAACTGAAGGTGGAGTAAAATGGAGCCTAGCTAATATTACTGTACTTCATGCATTTCCCACTCAAACTTTTGATGACTGACTTCACCCTTCAGTTCGGGAGCACCAAAGCTGATGGTTCTTTCTATAAAGGAATGCTGCAGAGATTGATCCAGTTTTCAGCCAGCAAAAATGGTTAAGTAAGGGACTCTCAGTGTGTTCAGAGAAATCCTGTTGATCTGAGCCCTGTCAGCACTCTGCTTCTGCTTCCCATTTTGTCTTCCTCACAGCTCCTTCACCCTTGTTTGTTTCCATCTTTCCTCCTCTTTCCCACCAGAGCCTCCAGTGCTGTCCTCCTTTTTTCTTTCTGTTTAGCTTCTTTCTGCTGATTCCCAAAGACAATCATAAATAGCAGTATGCTGCCAACAAGATCTCTTGCTATGGGCGTTTTGCTCTTCTGAAGAATCCATGCATAGCTGATCTGGGTGGTCCATGCCAGCTCCCAGCATGTGTCCTCCAACTAACCAGCTATTCTTGTCCTGACAGTCAGTCAGGCAGCACTCACATAATTATCAGTGGATGAATATTTTATTGTATCCTCTTTGTTCACTGTGATCTCGGGCATTATTGCTGTGTGCTTTTCCAAGGATGCTGTGAATACAAAATTATTAATTTTTTTAAGGGTTTCTCTTTGGTTTTCAGGACTACGGGATCTGAATGCATTACAGCACATTGAATTTGAGCCCCAGGGTTTGGGTTTGGTTGGTTTTTTTTTTGTTTATGACAATGAAACAAACTGTTTGCATGCTTTGATTAATCTATGAAACTTTTCCTTTAATCATCTCCATATGATATTTTAGATAACATAACCATTTACTGTTGATATTTACTCAATTCCAATATAGAAGCTGTTTCTGAGAGGGTGGTTTTTTCTAAGCAATATTGTGCCCTTTATTTGAAATTTTATCCATCTTGCAAAATACTGGTTCCTTACTGGCATTATAACACAATCTTACTTACTTCTTCTAGAGAAGAGATACTATTCAGAAGTACCTAGGTGGCTTAGGATCCCAGAGTTCAATTTTATCATTCTTTTAGTCATTTGTAAACGTAAATCCTGTAGAAAGCAGATGAATTTTATTCCTCTAGGAGAGATTATAGTTGGCATAGTTGTAGTGGTACTTATGGGTGGTTTTAAACAACAAGAAGGAAATCACAGACTTCAGAAGTCATAGTAAACAACTTGGTACCTTAAATTAAAGATCAATTTTAAAATTCATCTAAATGCTTTCCTTGAAGGCTTTCTCACTATGGATTCATTTAGCTTTAGTTGTGGATTCATCCTCTTAATGCGTAAGAGGAGGTAGCAGCATCCTGAATGACATTTTCTCTCCATCCCTGGATGATTCAGTAACTACTCATGTCAGCCATCTTTTGCTTGGGATGGGTTAGAGGTTACCAGGGGGCTAATAACAAGGGCCTCTCTTACGCTGCGTTGTAATACTTCTGGGCCAGCCTTGTTTTGCAAATAATCTGGTATTTCCTCTTGTATTCCCTGCTGTCACTGTTTGGAATTTGGGGTAAGTTGAGTTTTTTTCCGAACCTGGCTTTCAATCAAGTCAATCAGATGAAAGATCAGCCACAGTAGTCCTTGGTAAACAAGTTATCTGTGGAAAAGATAATCCATCACAGTAAGACAAAAAGCGTAGTCTACTCTGTTGAACAGGCTGGTACTGCTGCAATATTTGTTTTTTAATACATGTAGCATGTTTGCTCAGCTTTCAGGTAAGATGGTGATCTTTATAGGACCATTCTTTCAAAGACTTCTCCTTCTTTAAAATGCTTCCTGGTTTGAGAAAAGAGTTGTGGGAATCTTTTAGTGAAATTTGTTAATTTAAAGAGAGATACAGTTTTACCATACTGATGGCAATAGAAATCAACTTAAATAGTAGCAAAAGTTCTTTGATACATGCATTTTGTGTCACAATCCAGACAAATAAAGTCTTTTTAAAATAGTGATTTTTCTTTTTTTTTTCCTGTTTTACATTTGAATCCTTCAAAAATACTTTTTTAGCTCTTCAGTCATTTGGTTTAATAGTTTCTTGAGGAAACTGGCTACATGTCATATATTCAAGTCTTAAAAAATATAAGTAGTGATATATACACACCTGTTTTCATACATATTAAACCCCAAATTGTGTGTCAAGAAAATAAATTTTTGTCAGTAATGGGAAAACTTGTACCCTTTTTGCTTTTTATTCTTTGGACAGTAATTTTTGTTTACTAAGTTCTGTCTTGTCATTATTAATTCAGTTATGGAAGGATCAAAATTGCTTTCTTCATCTGATCTCTCTTCACACCTGAAAATGCCTTCATACTTGTTTGCAAAAGCCATAGAAAGAGCCATAGCTGTTTCTGTTACAACTGTTATTTATCACATTCTGACCACATCAGCACTTAGGAAGAAAAATCAGTCAAATTTGACTTTTAAAAGTAGGTGAAAGGATTTTTAGTTTTAAAATACCTTGCAGAAAAAGAATCAACTTTGTTATGAAAACTATTTCAAAAGAATCCTTTACAAGAAAGGAAGTAATTCAGAGAATCACAGATTCTCATTTGAATTAAAACCTTGGTAAATCTGGAGGTAGTTTTCATATGTGGAAGGGAATATCTTTGATACTCTCATCTTTTTTCCTGCAAAACTAAAGATACTTCTCCTGTGCTGTTCTAGCTTTCTTCTTAAAAAGTATAGTACTTCCATTTGATGTTTTATAGGTTTCAGACTTAGTGATAATATTGAATCATGAAAGAGCAGTAGAAGCTTTTGCCAAAGGAGGGAATCTTACACTTGGAGGAAATCTTACTGTGGCAATTGGACCTCTGGGGAGGTGAGCGAAACACTTTCCTAATACACCTAATACAGGGTAGATTTAAATGTGGTGTAGAATTAAATGTGAAGATAGTTTTTAAAGCTATATGTAAACAGTGACGTGGCTTTTTTGATATGTTATAAAACAACCTGGGCAACCTGTATGTTGGCTGGACCATACTGTTCTTGTAGTGTTACACCCTTCCAGTCACTTGTTGCTTTCTGGTTTTTTTCTTTCCTGATAAAGGTATTTATTTGTAGAAGGAAAGTGTTCTGAGATTTATTCTCTTTTTGCAGGAGACTATTAAGCCTAGCCAAGTAAAGAGCATGGGTGCTAGTGTGCCTAACTGAACTATTATTTCATTAACCTATAGGTCTGTGCTTTTTGTCACCATAGTTCTGCCTGACAGTAAATAAAAAATACATCAAATAATTAATTTTAAACATTAAATGGTTAAGCCATCTTGCCTTAAGGATGAGATGATACAATCACAGAATAATTTAACTTGGAAGGGACTGATGAGAGGTCTACTGCAACATCCTGCTCAAAGCAAGGTCTGTTATGACTTCAGATCAGGTTGCTCAGGCCTTTTTTTCCAACTGGTTCTTGAAAATCTCCAAAGATAGAGACTCTTCAGGCTCTCTGGTCAACCTGCTCTACTGTTCAGCCATCCTTATGGTGAGAAGTTTTGCCTCATATCCAGTCAAACCATTTTCTGTTTCAGTTTGTCCATAGCCTTTTATCCTTACACAATACACTGTTATAAAGAGCCTGGCTTCATATTCTTGATTACAGAATCACAGAATCATTAAAGTTGTAAGAGACCTCCAAGATAATCAAGTCCAAGCATCTACCTAACATTATCATGGCCACTAAACCATGTCTTGAAGTGCCATGTCTACATGTTTTTCAAACCCCTCCAGGGATGGTGACTCCACCACCTCCCTGGGCAGTCTATTCCAGTGCCTAATGACTCTTTCAAGTATAGAAATTTTTCCTATTGTCCAATCTAAACATCCCCTAGTGTAACATTTCCTCTTGTCCTATTGCTAGTTACTTGGGAGAAGAGACCAACACCGACCTCACTCCACACCTCGCTATTACCTCTTCACAGATACCTGAAGACTGCTGTGAAGTTCCCTCTAAGTCGTCTCTTCTATGGGCTTAGCAAGCCTGGTTGCCTCAGACTCTACTCATGGAACTCTACTCATGGGACATGTGCCTCCTTTTGCCTTGTTGTGGTTTTGGGTTTTTTTACTATGAAGTTTTTACTGATGTTTTTTCATCTTTTCTGCCAAAATAAAAGGAAAAAGTGATACCTAGTCCACAGATGAGAGAGATTTGTGGAAAAGGGGAGGACAGTGAATGTCACCCTTGCAAGGCATTCAGTGTGCTGTCCTGCAACATCTCTGTGCCCAAGATGAGACATTGTGGCATAGATGTCAGGGTGGGGCAGACTAGCAAATAGATGGAAAAAACAGATCATCAGGCTTGATAGTGGAAAATGATTCATATTGTAGTCAGAGGCCAGGTATCTGTGGAATTCCTCAGGAAACGTCTCTGGGACCTCCCCTGCTTGATATTTTTATCAGTCACCTGCAGGAGCAGATGCAAAACATCTTTTCCAAGTGTGTGGGTAACACCAAATCAGAGGGTACAGCAAATACACTTCAGGGTAGGACCATCATTCAGAGTGATAGTCCTAGAGAGTATAGAGGAAAGATCCAATAGGAAATGTCATGAAAGGATAAATGCTGAGTTCTGCACCCTTGGTTGGATGAACCTTCTGCAGTTGTGTAGGCAGAGCCTGCCAGGCTGGGTAGCTGCCCTGTTGAGAAGGTGCCAGCATCCTCATAGAGGGGAAGCTGAGCCAAGAGGTCATCCTGACAGAAAAGGTGTAGGGAGCTGCATCAACAGAGCTGTAACCAGTAGTTAAGGGAAGCGATCATTCCCCTTTACTTGGCACTTCATAGAGTGTGCCTATAATATTGTGTCCAGTTTCAACCCTGCAGAACAAGAAAGATGTTTATAAACTTGAGTGTGTACAGTGAACAGCTACCAAGATGGACATGGAGCAAATGAATGATGAGGCTGGGGTAGCTCAGCTTTTTTAACCTAGAGGAGAGAAGACCTTGAGGTCTCCTAATAGGCTGCATTCTCAACAGAGGGTCACCAAGACAACATACCCCTATTCTTTACTGAGGTGTCTGACAAGACAGTGAGGGATGGTAGTCATAAATTGAAACAAGGAAGGTTCTGACTGGATATGAGAAAAATTTTCAACATTAATATAATTGAGCACTGATACAGGTTGCTCAGAGTGTCTGTGGAATCTATATCCTAAAAAACAGGGCTAGACAAAGCCCAGAGCAACCTGATCTTGATTTGATGTTGTATCCATTTTAAGCAGGAGGTTGGACTTGGCTGACTGCCTGAGGTGTCTTCAAACCTAAATACAATGTGATCCTGTGCAGGACAAAAATCGTTATCTTCCAATTCTATTGAGGTCTGATAAAGCCTTACTTGAAATATTTTGAGCTGGTTTGGTCACCATGAAATTAAGGAGGATTTGGATATATTGAACAGAATTCCAAGTCACCACAAACATAATCGGATCATTTTAAAATATGATTAAAACATGGGTTAATCATTTTCAGAATTCTGAATGCAAGAGGAGGTATAACAGAGCATTCAAGTGAGGCAACATTGTTCTGCGCTTCAGAGGAAACTTTATCAAATAACCTGATTACTTTGTACTGGATCCTGTCTGAAATAAGAACTGAAAATGTATTTCAGGTCTGACCCACTTGAATATATTCAATAGAGTTTGTAAGAACTGAAGGAAGTGAAACTCTTGCTGACTTTTGGTAGGATTAAAATAAAAAGACAATTGCTATTCATGTTGCAAAGCCATATTGAAGAATGTCAACCAAAACTGTTTTCTTTCTAGAAACTTAGAAGGGGATGTTGCCCTGAGAAGCTCTGCTGCTGTCTATACATACTGCAAATCTCGAGGACTGTTTGCAGGTGTATCTCTGGAAGGGACCTGTTTAATTGAAAGGAAAGAAACAAATCGCAAGTAAGTTCTCTTCAAATCTAGAAAACTCAGTGAAGGCATAGTGACAAAAGGCACTAGGACACATTCAGTTTTGAAAAAGTGTGTTGTTTCTTCAATTTAGACATCTTGTGGCAGGTATTGAGGTGATGGTGAATGTTTAGACATTATATGTCTGTGCCACGTTGACCTTGCCTAGCCACCACATGCCATCCAAGCTGCTCTGTCACTCCCCTTCCTCAGTAAGGCAGGAGGAGGAAAAATATGATGATAAGCTCATGACTTTAGATAAAAGCAGAGAGATCACTTACAAACTGCTGTCTCAGGCAGAGAGAAAAACTTGGGGGTATTAATTTATTGCCAGTTAATAAGAGAGTTGGATAATGAGAAATAAGAACAAATCTTAAAAACACACCTTCCCCTATCCCTCCCATTTACCTGAGCTCAACTTCACTCACAGCTTTTCTACCTCATCCTCTTGAGCAGTGCAAGGGAGATGGGGAATGGGGGTTGGGGTCAATTCATCTCATGTTGCCTTTGCCATTCCATCCTCTTCCCCTGCTCCAGTGTGGGGTCCCTCCCATGGGAGACAGTCCTTCACAAACTTCTCCAGCATGAGTCCTTCCCATGGGCTATAGTTGTTTATGAGCTGCTTCAGCACAGGTCCTTTCCATGGGGTGCAGTCCTTCAGAAACAGATTATTCCAGTGTGGGTCCCCCACAGGGTTTCAGGTCCCAAAACCATTGCTGTGTGGGCTCCTGACCATGCGTGCACAGGTCCTGCCAGGAGCCTGCTCCAGTGCAGGCTTCCCACAGGGTCCCAGCCTCCTTTGGACACATCTGCCTGCTCGGGCATGGGGTCTGCAACGGGCTGCAGAGGAATCTCTGTGTCTTCACCTGAAGCACCTCATTACCCTCCTTCTTCACTGACCTTGGTATCTGCAGAGTTGTTTCTCTCACATATTCTCACTTCTCTCTCAGTTGCTGTTGTGCAGCTTTTTTTACCCTTCCTAAATACATTATCACAGAGGCTGATGGGCTTGGCCTTGGCGAGTGGCAAGTCTGTCTTGGACCTGGGGCATTGGCTTCATTGGACGTGGGAAGTTTCTAGCAGCTTCTCACAGAAGCCACCCCTGCAACCTTCATGCTGCCAAAACCTTGCCATCTAAAGCCAGCACAGTATTGTAGAAGATAGGTATTGAGATATTTACTGCATAATGGAAAAATATTATTTTAGGCCACTTGAAACACAGAAAAAAAAAATTATTTAGAGGTTCCCTAAATTTGAGAAAATACCTCACTTATGGAATGGTGCTTCCTTTTTGCAGCCTGTTAAGTTCAAAATCCAAGCAACCTCTGAGTGTCTTGCACTTGTATGTTCTGTGTTTATGAAAACTGGATTCTGCTAATATCATCAAAGACTAACACTGATTTTAATGACAGCATTTCAGTAACTTTTATCTATCTCCACTCATAAAATTGAGGTTCAAATATTTCCATTAAGGAATTTTACTACACCATTAAGGAAAGCTATTAGTGTTCTGCAGAAGTGGTTTGTGTTTCTTCAGTTTGCTGTGTGATTTGCTTTCAAATGATCTAGCTGATTCATAGCGTGTGACCAGGAACAAAGTATTACTGGTGAAGAACATTTTGAAATCGGGTGGTAGGTAGGCAATTACTTATCATTGCAGAGTTGCAGCGTTGAATTCGTTCTGTCATTTCTCACTAGGTGGTCAGTAGGAGAAATACAGGGATAGAGGTTGAACATTTGCACAGGATGAATTTATCCGGACAGTGAAATGTAATGATGATCAAATACCTGGCATCTTTTCTTTTGTACCAGGTTTTATGGGCAGGATATTCGTGCTAGTGCCATCTTGCTTGGTGATGTGCCTTTTCCTGCTCAAGCAGAAGATCTTTATGAAACTCTAGCATCCTTCACTGAAGTGTATGAAAATGATGAGCAAAAAAATAATCCAGGAAAAGCTGAAAGGGACCAAAGAAGGGTTTGTGCACCTCTTATTTTCATATAAGCTCTTTCTGTTGCTGAACTGTTCCTAGTCAGTGGTAATGATGATGTTCATGTGGCATTCTTAACTTCCCCGTTGGATACTTAAATGGGTAATACATTGCAGATACTGCAGGTGATTTAACACAGCCATTCAAATATTGCCTGGTAGGTTTTTCTGGACAAGAATGTTGCTGGTTTTGCTTTGCATCCTCCAGAATAACAAAGTATAACCTTGTTTCTGTAACAGTGCATAATCAAATCTGAGGCAATGATTCAAAAAGTTTATTCAGCTATTCCTAATCAAGTTAATCTGCAAATAATGAGCATACCAGGTTTGGTGTGGATACTCTTCTTTTTTCTACTTGTTCTGTCTTCCGTTCAAGCAATCACATTTACAATATATTACTAAGAGTGTAGAATATGTTTTCTTGTAGATGTTAATGCTATCGATGGACAATCATGTGCTTTCATCTTTGTTAAATGCCTGGTGAATTACTTTACAGTCATGAGTATGTCACTAGACCTTCAGCATGCTTCCTGAGTTCATATAATTGCAGTGAAGAAAGAGTGATTTTTTATATTTTTTTTTTTAACTATTTTTTTTAGTGTAACTCGTCAAACCTTTAGGCTCTAAAGTTACAATCTACTTCCAGGTGTGATGTGACTTCTAATAAAAATTTGTACATTTTAGGTAAATGACCCACCTGCTAGACCATCGTCAAGACCAGAGCCACCTAAACCCACTGTTAGACCAACACCACCAGGTTAAAAACATTTTGATAATGATTAATTTATTCACTGTATAAAATTAAAGCATTAAAACTGTAGAATGTTATGCAATTATTATAGTAGTAGCTATCTCTGTAAAAATATTTTGTTAATACTCTTCCTTGTGCAGAGACTGAAAGCATGCTGGGATAGTGCCATGAGCAATAAAGAGTAAAGGTTTTGTTTGTTTGTTTTATATCAACAAACTTTGAAAGAATTGCTGTAGAAGTAGTGTTTGTAGAGTTCCAGTAGTACGCAATAATTCAAAGGAAGCATTCATGTTTCTTGGATGCATAGAAGCCCCATGTTACAATGAAACTTAGTAAAAGAACAGTCCTACTGGAAACTGCTAGTCCTACTTCCAGAAACTTCTAGTTTCTAAAAAGTTTTGCTTCTCTTTCAGACTGTCATTATCTTTTAACAGGTAGAGGTCTTACAGTAGAGCAGAGGAGGCAGAGTTTTGGCTCTATAACAGTTTGTCTACCAAAGTGCTCTCATTGAAAGTGAGGCTTTACTGTGCAGCTCCTGTTAATTGCTTCCTCTGTTTTTCTGGACAAGGATATAAGGCAAAGTCCTTATTAATTTCTCCTATGCTGCTCCTTAGATAACTGAAATAATTTTATAACTATTGAATATGTATTAGGAAAACAGTATATGAAATACAACATTAGATGTTAGTATATCATATAATTTTCTACTATTATTTTCTCTTTCAGCTAAAAAGAATACAAACAGACTTTATCCTGATCTTCCAAATGATTATTCCTCTGTGGGTAAGTACTAAGCTTACACAAATTTTGTTAATGCAATGTGGAATCTGAGAAGTCCTAAAAGTATTTTGGAAGACATCTAACAGTATCCAGCCATACATTGTTCTTTATTGCCTATGTTAAAATGAGATTCAGGTTTTGTATACTGTCATGAAAATATTTCATAAAGGTGAATCTTATTCCCTGGCTTTACATCTCAAAAATGGTGTTCTTTTTCTGACCAGCAGAAGTTCTTTTGCTTTATTCAATGAGCCTGAAAAATGCACTGAAAGTAGTAAAACTTTTATGTTACCATCCAGTTGAAGTGAAAAAGAAAGCTGATACAACAAGCTTGTGTCCAAGTCCTTACGCAAGGTACTATACCTCCTGTTTTAATTAAAAAGTACTTCCACAGGTCATATCTGATTATGCTGGCATAAACACAGATTTCCACTGCAGTTATACTCAATACAGGCTTTTTCCATTGCAGTTGCACTCCATATAGGTTTTTCTACTAAGTTGAGATAACTCCCTGTAATACTACAACGATACTAGTTGTTTGCTGTTCTGTTTCTCATAAGTTTAAAGCATTTTCAGCTCTAACGGGAAAATCTTACTCTGTAGTATTAGCAATATAACTGTTGAACTGTGGAGACCATCATCTGGAAACTTGTAATCTGTTGGAGGGGGGGGGGGGGGGAATTTTATTTTTTTTTTTTTTCAAATGGAGGTTGATAATAGATCATAGTGAGAAGTCTGTTTCAGACAGAGTACCGTGATTTAACACAGTATTTGAACTCTGTTGTCTGAAGGCCAAAATCATGACTGTATTTTCAATTTTTTGGATTGTGTAATTAAAGATTTTCTCTAAAATTTAAGATAAATTATATGTCTCATTTTCTTTACATTCTCCTTCATATCATCTTGCCATACATGCTGTTAATGTGTGTGTCTGTTGAGGGTACCTGTGTAGGTGAGTCTTAAGCTGATCTGTTATGTGACTTCTGCAGATCAGAAAATTCCCAAGAATCAGAAGTTGCTGTTGTGCTGTAGGACTTTTACCAGGAGAAGAATGACAACGCTAGTGATCTGTACTTTGTAGCTGTCATCCAAAAAGAAAGAAAAATCAGTCTTCTGGCTGCTAAAACTAAACTTTCCCAGGCTTAAAAAAACCCTGACCAGCTGAGAAGAGGTTTATAAAACAGCGGGAAAAACTTGTACCCATGTTTGCTGTATTAAAAGGAGTGTTCTTACATTCAGGTGCAAATGACAAGGTAAAAATCTTCCAGAGCCATCTGTTGATGGCTTTCAAGAGTCTTTGAAATCAACATGTAGTCTTAATCAGTCTACTGTTGAAGATTCCTAAAGATTTCTAGAAATACACAGGCTTATCCCAGAGAAGTGCAAGAGGCAGTAAGTTCGTGTGCAAATGACATTTCCTGCAAGAAAGGTTGTCTCATGGTAAATTCTGGTTTACTTTACAAGCTTGATATATTTTATGTTCTATTGGAAATTGTGTTTCCATGGGTAACAGTTCAAATGCTATCTAAATCCACAGAAATAGTATATGCTTCTAAAGGCTAAAGACTTCTCGCAGGAAAAAATCAAGGTTGAAGTCAGTTCCCTTGAGTGTGTCAGTACCATAGAATATATTCATGTTGATAGGATGCTGGAAGAGTTACAATCCCTTTCACATCAGTAATAAAGGGTGTATTAATGGTGGGTGATGGGATAGAAGGAGCCTTAAGGCTATACCTCCTGTCAGTAATCTCTTTCTTCCTGTTTATAGTACAGATGATTTCAACAGAGCTGCCTAGCACCTATAGCTTGTACTACCCAATCTTTATTGTGTCATTAGTTGCTGCAATGGATGCTCTACAGTGATCTGAAAAAAAAAAAATTCAACATCTTTTGCATCTTTCTGGTTTAAAAATAAAGTTTTTAGATAATGTAATAGAAGAGTACATGAAACTAATCTTTAGGAAGCTACATTTTGGGTATGATGGCTACTACAGGGGTAGGTTTTAATGTTGAGCAGCAAGCTTGTCTGGGTTGCCAGTACTAAGGACTTGCTTTTGGGCAGGGAGGGGGGAGATTGTCCTTGTGCTGTTGAGGGTTTGGTTTTGCAATAGTTTCAAAAGTAGTAGAAAGGTTGAAGCATTAATTCTTCTCATTAGACAGAAGAAACAGACTTGTGGCTGAAACATTTTTAATTATGTGGCCTGAATTATCTAGATAAGTAATGTAATATAACCTGTGTCAAATGCAGGAAGAATATTAAATGAAGAACATGTTTTTCTAAACTGATAATGTGATCCTCGAACTCCGATGCAAGTAGATTGTTTTCATGTAACTGAGTAATACTAAAGGTAATGCATTTAGTTATAAAATAAGGTTCAGTAATGCTTTCAAGTGTTTCTAGAAACTTGGAAATACTATAAAATTTATTATAAAAATATTTGCTGAGACCTTTACAATTCTCAAGACGACAACAACAACAACAAAAAAAAGCTGCTACGGTTATTTTGATTCAGGGAAATAAGATGTTCCTACAATAGTAGAGGTTTTTTCTGGAGACTGTTCAGATAAAGAAATTAAATTTGCTTGTGAGTATGAAAGTCCATGCCTTCTCCCTTACTAGAATTAGGGATTTGCAGCTTGATTTTTCTACTTGTCCCCTCTATGTTGTACAATCTAATCAAAAGGCTGCTTTATCCTTCCAAGCTTTATTACTATGATCTAGCTTTACTTTATCTGGATAGAAGATTTCTGCAGTTGTATACCACGTGTAATATAAATGACCCATCGTTCTTTAGTGGACTACATGGGCATTGTAGACTCAGGAGAAGTTTATTTCGTTAGGACCATTTTTTGATAGTTTGTCACACTTAGAATATCTAACCCGAGATACTTGTTTTGCATTAGTAAGTTCTGCTTAGGGTTCTGACATGGAGCAGCAAATAATCAAAACTGTAGATAAATGTAGATAAATCCTCCCAGCAGTTTGTTGAATACTGTACAGTTCTGGAAAAGCTGCAGTGATGTGGTATCCCAACTGAACTGGTAGCAGCAGGAGTGGTGATCTGCTAGTAAAACCAGGAGCTGGGTGAAAGTGAGCATTGTTGAGAACTGAGTCACTAACACATAGTTTGTTCAGTCTCGGAAGTCAGGTGTTTTTTCATTGTTTCCTTATCTCAGCTAATCAGAAGAGGACTGTTTCACATGTTTGGAAAAGAACCACTTAACTGCCAAGATGCTGCAACAATCAGCAAACAGACTTGAAGCAGAAATGGGGACAAAAACACAAAAATCTTTTGCCTTCCAAACACTGTTCTTTCACTGTTCATTTACAATTATCACAAATCATTATGGGCTTGGGTTCTCTGGCCTCGAAAATGCAGACTTGCTTAGTGTTTCATTCTGCCTTGGCTCAGTGATGTGTTCCCTTTCAGGAACATTTATGAATGAGAGGGTGGGTCTGTGGCTGTAGTACTGTAAGATACAATGTTCAGTGTAAACAGAAAAGCAGTTCTTTTTATAATGGTGTATTTTTTTCATAATTTGGAGAAAGTAATGATGCTACTTGCATCTCTTCAGCAGTTGTATGATTTTCTTAAGAAACTCATAAGAACTTGGGCCTGTAAAGTCTAAGTGTACAAGGGGTTTTAGATTTCTCACCAAAACACTATGTTTATTACTTTCCACAAGTACTTGAACTAAATATTTATAAATTTAATTTTATCTTGTGGAAAATATGTAGCATCTTCTTTTGAATTTTGAACTGAATAAATTATCTATCTACAGATATTGAATTCATAAAACTGTTGTGCATAAAATCACCACACCCAAACTTGATTACAGTAAAACTTAATTTTTAAAAAATACATTAAGTGTAACTAGTTTTTTTAGCAGATACTTTTCACTTTGAAAATAATATTAAAACATTAAGAGATTGTTACTGCCCCATTAAACATATATTTTCACTCTTACATACTGGAAGAAGTACTGTATCAAGCCTACTGATGAAGAAAGAGATGAAGACAGAGGCAGATGAGAAATTTGTCACTGTTTTAAGAAGCTTTCTTTTAACAACCCTCTCCTTCCTTCAGCGAGGGTTTTTGTGATTTGTCAGCCTCATTATTAAAAATTCATGCCCTCCCATATGAATTTGTCTGCAGCTTTTAGACAGTGGTGTTTGTGGCTTTCTTCACTGTATTGAAGAGCTCTTTCCTACCCAGAGGATTGTTGGTTTGGTTGTTTTTTTTGTTCCCTTTGAGACACTTGTGCTGTAATCAAATCACCTTTTGTTCTTCCTTGATCTTTCTTTTGGTTGCTAAACAGATTGATGAGCTCTTTGTCATAAGTCATTTACTTTTTCCTCTCAAAATTTAAATAGTGCTACAAATAGAAAATTGAGATGTGAGTTCACTAAGAACAATAAGATTCAGGCTTCTTAAAAGCCATAATGAATTTGAACTAAACTCCAGTCCTTACCTTTATTATTACTTATTTATTAATTTTAACTTTCTTACATATTGCTACTCTATGTTAAAGCAGCTGAGGCAGTATTAACCATTTTTGACTAGGTGGTACCATGAGGTTGTGGTAAACTTGGTTTGTGTTAACTAAATGCCTCTGAGAGATGCTGCTTTTCATAGTTACAGTTCTCCAGGAATCAGGTCTGGCCCAGTTCTCTGTAATTTCAGTAATCTATGAATGCCAGATGGTTCAATAGATCTATGAAAATCTGTTGGCTGTGAGAATTCCAAGACAGATTTTCATGACTCTTGAAATGTGTTTTGCCAAGGAAATTTGAGAGTCTGTAGGTCTTTTGTTTTGTTTTTTGTTAGTACATTATACGAGATTTTGTGGCCAGTTAAAAACACGTGTTAACTAAGCCAACACAATTATATGGATTAAGAATTTGTAGACAGCTTCTGAGGTAAACAAGCATTTTAAAAAATTAAAAAAAAAATCTGTATTGCAGCTCTCTGAGGGCAATAGCATAATTTTTACTTGTGACTTCACCTCCTCCTTCACTTATTTTGCTTATATGCCTGTTCTGACGTTCGGTTTCCATGTGATTTAACTTGTTATTTTTAGAGCTGCTACCGTGTAGGATAATGCTGATCAAATTCAGGGAAAAGACAAAATATAACCTGGAATGTGGATACAATTCTAACCGTCTCTGCATTAATTGGTACCTCTCATTACATGTATAGAGCTGCTGAAAAAAAGCATCACTCTGTGATTGCAACTTTAATAGGCTTGCTTTGCTAAATGTGTATTGAAGCATTCACTTTATTTTTCTGACATGCTTCTCATCTTACTTTTAATGAAACTAGTACTACTTTGGAGCAACTCAAATTTAACTGGAAATCTAACATACAGCTATTCATATCAGCTATGCAGTTCTACATTTAGAAATACCTGCTGACAAAAAAATTATGACTACTGCACTGTAGAAGAAATGTAAGCTTGCCCAGATCTCCTCTTGATGAGTGTCTATTGACTTGGGCATTTTTATTGTAATTAAGACTAAACACCACAATAGTAAAGTAAAAGTATTTAATCAGTTTTGGACCCAATAAAATTTTTGTATCTCTGTGGTCTCAGACTGACTTTTTCCCAGTGTAATACCTGAATTATTGCTTTTCCTGTTGTTGGAAAGTATATGCTTAAAGTCCATCTTTCGAGAATATTGTCAATATCAACAATTTTTACTTCATCCTGTTTGTTCTGGATTAGGATGATTTAAAATGGTGTCATCATTCTGAAGATTCTTTCACTTGAATTTCCCATATTTTCCTGTGATATTCTGTGCTGTTACACCTT
The DNA here is from genome assembly GCA_025345505.1 of Todiramphus chloris collaris. Lineage (NCBI taxonomy): Eukaryota > Metazoa > Chordata > Aves > Coraciiformes > Alcedinidae > Todiramphus > Todiramphus chloris. The sequence continues at coordinate 20,156,418 of JANVCC010000018.1, forward strand.
GTAGATAAGGCACTTAACTGGTTAATGAAATTGTACCCCTATTGTATGTCTTCATGGGGAATAGGATTAGGCATTTTTTAATGGTGAATAATAGATATTGATTTCAGTAATTAACTGAAAACTGAATAAAATAATTATAATAAAATCAGATAAAATCAGGTATGTGCATATTCCTTTATGTGCTGTGTATTTGGAACTGAAAAAAAAGCCACTTTTCATTCTTCCATTCCTGAATTGCTCCTTTTCCAAGAAAGCAGAGATTTGCAGTAGTATCAGATAGAACTATTTCACATCATAAGCAAGAACCCTCATCAAACTGTGCAGTAATCTGTTTCTTCTATGCTGTAATTTGAGGAGGAACACTAGCAGATTATAACTGCTCATTGTGACTGATACTTGTTTTAGAAAATTTTTGCAAAGTGAGATATATGATGTATCTGTCATAATCCTTCATGACATTGTCTACTAATTTAGTAAACATAAAGAAGTTGACTCTCTAGAAAGTAACTAAAGTACCTTTTGTTTTTTGTTTTGTTTCTTTTTAAGAGTTTTAGCTAAGCTTAGTCTATTTTTATGTTTTTCGTGGCAAGGCTTGTGACATGTTTATATTTAGTTACTGGAAAAAGAAAACGGATATCCATCTGGTGGTCCCCCACAGTATTAATTTTCTTGCTGTTATGAGCTCTTTCTTAATACTAAACAAACCCAGGAAATCCCAGGAAATTATTTTTGAGACTATTTTTATCCCTGATTCACTTTTGCTAGGATTGTACTGTTACTATTGTGAATGTAATAATCAAGCTGCTTATGGCTTATGTTGTGGCAAGCTGAGAGGAAAATATGTAGCATGCAGGACTTCACTGGTCATACTGAAACAAATAACTTACTGCATATAATCAGCTAATTCAAAATACAACAAGGCACAGAGAGATTGAGGTCAGACGTGCTAGGATGAAATTGGGGTCTTTCTGGTGTGTGCATGCATCGGCAGAGAGCTCTTATGCTAAATATGAATCAGATATAGTGGCATGGTAAACTACTTTTTTCTTGGCATTTTTCAATGTCTTGGAATAAAAAATAGGAAATCAGAGCTGAATCATAGTAAAATCTCAGTGCAATCTATGCTTATTTTTTAAGTGTAAAGCACCATTAAGGTGATAATTCTGGTTCACAACAGTTAAAATGTGAAATTTTCATGTCAACATACAAATGATAAATGGTACAGGTTTAAGTCTTATTGTCTGATGCCCCTGTAAAGCATGTAACTTTATATTTCATAAATATTCTAAAACATTCACTTAGAGTTGTTTCATAGCTGTGTGCTGCATTAGTTAGTATTGTATTTCTGTCTTGTTCAAGTGGGACAAAGGCACATTTAAATTGCTTTCCTTTCTATTTATCTAGAAAAGCCTTTGGGAGCATAGGAGCTTCTGCTTCATACTAATAGAAGCCAAACAGGACTTTTAAGTACCTTAAGAAAGTGATAGATATACAGAATTTCTATTCAGACTGCAGCAAAAAAATGCCCTGTGCTTGATTCAATTGAGATGAAAGCTAACACTAATCTAAGAAATGGAGGTGGTTTTGCAGTAACAGTTGGGTGACACTTTACAGATCCATCTCGACAGCAGGGACAAGAAACTTCACTACATCTGAAAACTGCATGTTTGAGAACATCCTGTCTTCCACATAGTCCCCAACACTCTTCTTCTCTCTGGTGAGAGACAGGAAAGAGATAGGAGAAAATGATGCATAGCTGTTTGTGGAAGGATAGTGAACATCTGCGTTATGATAAGTGCTAAGGGAAGACTCTGACAATACTTTCCTTTCTTTGGGAATTAATCAGTTCTTACCATGATGGAACAACCACTTCAAATGTAGTTTTCCATGGGCAGTAAAATTAAGTGCCATGGTTCCCTGAAAAGTGATACGTCCTCTGTCATGGAGGGACCTGAGGTCCTGCATCTCCCTTGTCTGTGCTATTCCAGCATTACATCATGCAGATCACCCAGCTGGATATCACTGATTGAACCAAGAATGTCATTCACATTTTGTGGAAAAACTGTCAGTTCCTGTATAAGAAAGAAGGCCTCACAAAAATAAATCAGTAAGGCAAACGCTAATATAAACTAAATTAGTACAATAAATATCTGTTCTAGAAATGGTGTAATAATGCTTCTACTTTTTGTAAAAGATAGAGTTTCAAGAAACTGCTTACCTGTTCATGGGGAGGTCTGGCAAGTATTTATTTGAGGCTTCTCTGGTTATATTCCATTTGGTTTCTCTTTCGTGTTAACAGTTTTATTGCCATATTAGGCAACATTCACATGCTCTGATATAATACCCTTTTCCAGTTGTTTCTTTAAGAAGTTCAACTGAAAATGATCTCTACCCTTGTGGAAAGGATGTGAAGTATTATTGTTCATACACTGTGAGACTACATGTAAGGAAGACATTTTTTACAGTAAGGGTGGTGAAACACTGGAACAGGTTGCCTAGAGGTAGTGGATGCCCCATCCCTGGAAACATCCAGGGAAAGGCTGAATGAGGCTCTAAGCAACCTGATTTAGTTGAAGACGTCCCTGCTCACTGCAGGTGGGTTGGACTAGATGGCCTTTAAATGTCCCTTCCAACTGTAAACATTCTATGAAAATAGGAAACTCTTTTGTAAGGCAAAAATAGAAGGGAAAAATTTGCTCTGGTACACAATGTCATGTATTGGTCCCTGCCATAAGGCTCAGACTGTCTCTTCCACCACTTCTGCCATTTGTCAACTACTACTGAAGGATGAGGCAGAATTTGAGATTAGTGGTACAGCTGGGTATGTGGCAGCAGAGAAAGTTTGGAGGTACTGTTAGGGGAAAAATCTGCTCTCATGTTAATTGCACATTCCAGAAATTGGCTCCAAGAAATTGGAGCTAGTGGCTGAATCTCACCCACAAGCCAGAATTTCCTCATACTGGAACTAAGGGGTATTTTTTTTTCAGAAATGTAGATACTATAAGCTTTTTCTTTTGAAGGAGCATCTATACATCCAATATTTCACTTGACCTAAAAGCATACATAGCATTGCTTCATGTTCATAAAAGTATGAAGAATACTGTCAATACCGTTCTTAAATTTTAACTGAAAATTGCAGAACTGATTGCTGTTTCATTTCCTGTGCTTTATAACTGTGTACTTTTTGTCCTGGCTGATGCAATGAGTATTGAGCGAAGATTGGCTGTGCTAGCCTGGCAAGTGTAATGTGAAGACGGGTTGGGTGATGGTGGAAGTCCAAGATGCTTCATCCTCATAAGGGTGGATGTTGCAAGTTGCAGAGTTTGCCCTGATCAGTTTAGGCTCTAGTTCATTGGTCTGTGCTGTTTCTAGCTCTTAGCTGAAGTCATTCTGTGATGAAATAGGAATATCTATCCTTCTCCTATCAGTTTACGCTGTGATGAACCAGGATTGTGCCATGGAATACTGGAAGTTCAATTGCTTGGGTCACCTTTTGGCAGAGGAAGGGAACATCTGCTGAATACCTTTTAAAGTTATAAGCTGGTGGAGCAACATAACAGCAATAAGAATAAGTAATTGTGGCAAGAGTAAAAGCTAGCAGAGATTCCAGCAGACCCTGAGCCCTTTAACCCAATTGAAGTTAACAAGAGTTTTCTATGTATTGCAGGTGTTCACACAGTATCTTCTCTGGAAAGTGCTAAACTTCATGTTAAAATAGTTAGGACATACTAGCTTTTTTTTTACAGAAAGCAGTTTCTAAGTATTTCTTTTCCAATGACTTGAAACTTCCTTCAACTTTTCATGTAAATTTATACTTAGCAAGATTAAATCAATTTTGTCTCATGCTTTCCTGTTCTTTAGCTAAAATAATTTTCTGTCTTACTTCTTTCTCTCATAGTAGTAACCCTTTTCATATGAGTTTTATTCTGTGAAGCTTATTTTGATTTCCCCTTGAAAACAGCCTTTCTGTTCCTAGTCATCCTGTTCCTCATCGAGTTTCAAACATTGGTGGCGAGGATTGTCAACAACACTTCAAACGAGGCCCTGTACAATAACATTATTTTACATGTTTCCATATGAAGTACCTCTTTGTCTCATATAATTTCATTGGTTTTAACCATTTCTTCTAACCAATGCAGAGAAATTTTTCTCCATGCAAGGCTTAACATTTCAATCACTATTTCACAAAACATTACCCTAAAGAACTGGCAAAAACTGTTTCCCAGACAGGGGTAAAAGCTAAGATTTCTATCAAGTGAACTAGCTCACGTGACAGTAACACCTTAGCAGAACATTTGAATCTGACAATACAGAGACTGAGAAGCAAGATGCAGAGACAGTGTATTCAGGTTGAGATGTTAACTCGATATGTGAAGATGAAACATGGAGAAGCTTGTCAAAATAATAAAAGTTCCTCAAATAATTCCTAAATCATCAGTTTGATGTAAATAGAACAGTGCTCAGTTTTTATTACTGTACTTTTCAGAATATGAAAGTTATGCTTACCATTGCATCTCAGCTTTTCCAGTATGCCTTCAGCACAGGCATTATTTGCATTAATGTAGTCTTGAAAACAATAAAGCCCTTGACATTGATACAGTTTATTTGTCCATTTCCGTTTGAATGAAAATTTAAATGTTTTTGAAAAGGCAGAAAAATCCAAAAAGTAATCAGCAAAAGTACTGTTACGGAATTGACTCTTGTAAGCAGGAGGTGGTTTTTTTTATATCCTAAATATCAAATACATCCACAGATGCTTGACGAAAAAGGCACTTCTTTAATGCAAAAGCTGAGTGTGCTGAAACAAAGATAGAAAGCAATCCATCAGCAGATGAAGATGATGAGCCAGCATGTTCCCTAGTAGGCCAGGAACTCAAAAACAGTGAAATATGTTTCATACTGAATGAGCTTAATTTGCATAGTAACTTAAACTTTAAATATAGTCAGGTCTCTTTCAAGTGCCAATGAAACCACCAGTTTGGTTTGCTGGACATGACACCGTTCAGTCGTGACACAAGTTGGTGACATGGAAGCTGCTTTGAACTGGTCTGTTTCCAGCTTGCGTGGAGGAGGTAAAAAATATTTGAGCCTTTTTCTGGATTTTATGAGTCTCTTCTAAAAGTGTGTATAATACCTCTATTCCATGCATACAGGTTTGCAGCTGATGATTGAGGGTAGTGCACCTTGTTTGGAACATCAGCGGCTAACTTTGCTTTCTACTGTCATTAACAACAAGTATTAAACATGGAAGAGGTTTTTTTCAGACATCACTTCTTTGTTACTGGAGATCATAGCTATTAAGTTATTCAGGAAATCAACTGGAGGGCTTCGTAACACTGGAAACCTGGACAAACTACCTAGTTGAAGTAATGTGTAATGTCTAGTTCTTCTGCAACTAATTCAGAAAATATGGTTTGCTGAGACAGTTTCCATGGAAGTAGGAAAGGGAGTAACATTTGGATTTACGTTCCTTTACTGTACTGAGTTGTACATTTAGTACTGGGAGGCATTAAAGAGTGTAGTTCCTGGGATGAGACAGTCCTTTCTTGATACTATTCAAAATACTTTGCATGTTCTGAAGTTGCCTTAAATCTACAGCTGCTGTAACAAAAGAGAGCAGGTCTTCTGGATCTGGGGCACTTCTTTGCCTGTGAGTGATTGTAGAATAAAGCAACTGGTACCTGTCCTCCCTCTTCAGAGCAGGTTTGTGTAACTGGTAGCACAAATAGGCATTTCTGTGAGTATTTCAAGGTAAAAAAAAAGTACTGTTTAAATGAAGTGTCAGGGAAGCTCAGTTACCCCAAAAAGTCCATCCACATTTTCTTAGCTTGGAATAAGGAATTGTTTTAATATTTTGATGTTGAATTTAAATACTTTGAGAATCTTAAGAAGCTTTTTTTCTTTCTTTTTTTTTTTTTTTCTTTTTTTTTCCCTCAGAAAGTGGAGAAAGACGAGTGGTTTTTTTTTTTTTACTTACCCAAAACAAGCCATAGTGGCAAAACAACAGCTAAAGGAAGAGATTAGTTGTTCTGAGCGTGATTTGCTGAATATCATGTCTCATGACCTTTGATCAGATGAGCATTATTGGAGATTAATTGGATCAATGGTGGCATATGACATACTTCAAGTATCTGTACAGGAAGATTTATGCTTATAGCTGATTATAGCAGATTAGTACCTGTAGATATAAAATGTCAAATGTACCATGTATATTTAGGCCTTCGCGACCATCTGTTCAGTGAGATCTGAGGTTGTTTTGTGTATCCTGATGGTTTTTTTGAGGCGAGACTATATTTAAAAAACAAAATAAAAAAGGACATTAAGAAAATTAGTTGTTTAATCTGAGATTTCACTTGTAAGACTGAGCAAACACTTGGTTTATAATTTGTCCAGAAAGAACTAAAATGAAATTTGTAAGTAGGTGTATGTCAGTTCTGCTCTAGAAGCTGAGATAAAACCCTGTACTTCTTAGATCACACCTCTCAGCCTTTAACATAATAATAGGGAAAATTAAGCACATTAGGTTGAAAAAAGAACTAATTTTTATTCTGGTGTGATTTAAGAACTAAAATTATTTTCATGGCTTCTAGTATTTAGGATACAGTTTACCTTCTATTTTTCTTTCTGAACTGAGTTGCAGGGAGACTTTTTTTCCTGAGGAGGCATTAGTACTTGTAACATCTTGTTGCCATACAGGATCTGAAAAGTTAATTTGTTCAGAATCCTACTGTGTAATACACTACTGTATGAGTACCAAGTGAACTATGAGGCCTTGCTCTCCACTATGCTGTTTTCCAAAAGTTGTATCACATGAGATACTGTATCTGCCATGTTTTTATTATTGAATGTGGTCAAAAAAGGGGATATTTTAAGGCAACGTTGTTTCAGTATTTTACAATGTCGCTGTGGATTTTTTCCCCCCCCCTCCCCTTTGGTTACATCCTAGCAAGTAAATGGCCCAGTCCTTTTTAATAAAAGAATTATATAATGTATGCAAGAGGTTTTTAAATTCGAGAAACTACTCAAACTGGTAGTCGCATCCATTGCAAGCCACACCTTTTCTATTCCAATAACATAATCCTGTTTTCTGTTTAAGTTTTCATCATTTTGATTGCTTTCTAAACTTTGAGTGGAAAAATTAATTGTTACAGTTTTTAGGTTTTGGTTTTCTGTGGTTTTTTTTCTTGTTCTATGTGTGCATACTCAATGATGGGTTGGATGGGGCTTTTAGCAACCTGATGTAGTGGAGGATGTCCCTGCCTATGGCAGAGGGGGTAGAACTGTAGGTGATCTTTAAGGTCTCTTCCAACCCAAACAATTCTATGATTTTATGTTAGTAATAAACATACAATTACATACTTCTGTAGCTTTATTTCTTTACATCCTAGAGTATCTTTTTCTGTGTTTTCAGAGGTATTATTTGCATTGTTGACTGTTATCATTACATAAATGAAATAGTTTGCATTGTTTTGTTTATAAGGAGACAAGTTTAGTCACATGCATGCTTTCAGACAACTGAACTATTTCTAAGATTATCTTTTAGAATATCAACAAAATGTCTCTTCAATTGTTTTGTTGTTCTAACTCATTAGAGCGTGACACAGTAGAATTATTATGATATCAAAACCATTGTTAAATCACATACCTTGAATTTTTAAAACTAGCATTCATTCTTGTTATAAAACTCTTACTAAAAGCAATTGCAAAATTTAGTAGTGATGGAAGGCATGAGATCCTTAAAATTAAAAGACTGAACAGCTTGCAGGAAACTGGCATGTAGGAATAACCAATGGTTTTCTGAAAAACCCAGCACTAAGCCTTACATTTCTTCCACACACTCCCTCTCAGTTCCCTTCCAATGCTGCTTCAACCATCTCTGACACAATTCACCTCAGAAATCAAATCTCTGTGGAGAGTAACTTTATATTCGTAGATTATTTTCATAGCTGCTGTTTTACATAATAAAATAGACCAGAAATAGTCAGAATAAACCAGAATAGTCAGAAATAGTCATAAAATAAAGCAAGAGGGTAAGTTTAGATGAAGTAATAGATACTCCTCAGCGTGACTGATCATATATAACCAAGGCATTGGATTTGCCTTCTTGGAAAAGCTGCTGTGTATCAGTGAGACTATCAGTAGTTTCAGCTTCATCATTTGTTGGAGGAAAGGGAGCAGAAGAATTAGCATTACATCAAATAAGATGCCATCCAGTTGCTCTCTCCACATCGGTGATCTAGCACACAATTAGTGCTTTAACTTCAATCTGATTAATGCTGTACTTAACTGTTTCCTAAATTAATATCAACAGATCAGATTTAGGCCTGTTTCCTTGGTCTCTTTGAAATAGCTGCACCATTTAATTCATATGTTGGTATTTTATTTGTCACTAATAAAGCCACTAATCACAGGGACATCTTTATTTTCTCTTCTCACTTTCATCCCTCTAGTCTTCTGTTTCCTAGCTTCCTTTTTTTTTTGTCTTTAGTAATGTTGGGACAAGTTCCATTGTTGTACACAGAGACTTCTCTCCTTTCAAAACCTACTAATATTAAAACAGTTTATCAAACTGATGACTTTTTGTTGGATTAATGATTGTCAAACTAATGAGTAACGTCTGTGTTCAATATTGTGTTATGTTGAATTCTAATATGGCTCTGGGTTTAGAGTTCTGGGATTTGGAATACATCCATTCATATTCAAAAGCTATATCTCTGTATTGAAGTTTCTTTAAATTATGTACATATCCCCTTTATTTTGATTTCTCTCAATCTTCATTGTTAGCTTTTGTAACTTCGTTATCATTCCTCTAAATGTATTTGACCCCTTAGCTCTGTATTATCAGCTGTAGCACCTATTTTGGTTCAGCTTTAGTTCAGCTCAGACTTCAGCTAAAATAGCAGCTTCACTATTCACTACACTTCACTATTCACTACATCACCAGTACCTCTCCTGTTCTTGTACCTCAGAAACTGGGGCTTTTAGTTTCTCCAGTATTCTCTCCTCTCCTTCTCTTTCCATTTTTACTTTGCTGATTTCTTCATTCATGGCTGTCTCCTCATCAGAAGATCTGTTCTGACAGTCTCCTATGCTGATTCATCCCAGAAATTTATTTTTTTTTCCCACATTCAGAAATAAATCCATGATCTCCACAAAATGAGTTCTCTGATCCTTCAGTTCTGTCACCTATCTATTTAAACAGCTCTGTCCATAGTGATAAAGTGTGAGAATTCAGTTGCCTACAGACCTCTTGCCTAACGGTGATATTCTAATTTTCAAGAAAAATTAGGTTAAATTTAATAAATGTGGAAAAGAATAAGTACTATGAGTGGAGCAAGAAATTACTTATATGAGAGAGCTAAGTTACTTTACTGTAACAGTCTGAAAGCTTAAAATATTTCTTTTTTTACTATAAAAGGATAAGGAAGATAAATGCCAGGAAAGAAAGGTTTCAGCCAAAGGCCAATGTCAACAAACAAAGTAATAGATGTAAACTAGTAGTGAATTACTGAATGTAAAGAATGCTGTGTAGCCAGCTGAGGGGAGTACAGCTCTGAAATAGCCTCCCCATATGACTAATGGGGGCAAAAAAGAGGAGTGGCCAGAAATGTGGGTTAATGTCTGGCAACATGCCAGACTTCAATCTAAGTCTCAGAAAATGTACTTTATATAGTTAATTATGTTCCCACTCTTACCTGTACAGAGGTCTTGTATCACCAGATCATTCATAGATCCCTAGCCAGTGTCTGTGCCCCCCCCACCCCCCCTCCAGTCCATACTGGGTATCTTTCAGGAGGATACTGATACAGGTATAATTGTTCTACTCATCCTCAGCTCATATCTTCTCTAAACTTTATAGCTTTCCACAGATGCAGATGATTCTCATTGTTCTGTGTCGTCTCTCTCTGTCCTCATCCTACCTTTTTGCTTCTTTTTAACCCTTAAACTCTCAATCTCATCCAGCAATATCTCTTCCCAGTGTTAGCATCTCATCCCCTCTCATCTTACAAAGCCCACAGTTGTTCATGTTACTATAACCTAATCTTCTATTTTGTTTTTTTGGAGTTCTTCAGTACTATGCTGGACCCTCCTTAAAGCAATTTCTCTTGCACCCAGTTCAAGCCGTTGGCTCTATCTATGCTAATAAATTAAACATTGTCAGGGAATAAGCTTAGGCACTGAAACTTTATCATTTATTTTATTAAATTGACAGCAGTTTCCTGGTATGATTTTGATCTGGGAAAGTAGTAGTTAGGAAGTTAGCAAGTGCCAGAGACTCTTTTTTCTGTTTCCACTTTTGTCCAGGCTTTTGTCCTGTTATGATTCAATCGTTGCAATATCCCTCTCTCTGACCTTTGCAAATTCAATATTCCTTTACAATATCTAGATTCCGTTCTTACTTCAAACTTAATTTCCTGTCCTATGACTTTGCCCATCCTTTACCTTCCTCCACTGACTCTCAGGTTAAGAATGTCTTTGAGCTCAAAAAGAACCAAAAGCACTCCCTGCCAGATGCAGCTTTCATCCATTCTTGCGATTACAAATTGAACTTGGTGGTTCACCTACCTACTTCAAAGTTAAACTTAAGCCATTTCTCTGCCTGCCTTTTGAAATCATCATGGCCCAATGCTACTGCATTCCTTATTTCAAAATTTTATGTCTTTAGTTTCACCATCTAGTACTAATTCAGAAGCTGTCCCTGTCTTTAGTAGTTAACCTGAAGCTTCAGAATTTACTACATGCTGTTTCCTTTGCCCACCCCTTGCCTTCCACATTCTAATGCACAGTGTGTTGGATCCAGCAGGAAACCTATCTCTTCGGTGCTTGCAGATCCTACGCAAAATATAGCTCAGTGACCCTCTAGCCTGAAAATATGGAGGAGGAGGGGCAGCAGTAATCACTGTAAGAACTGGACCAGTTCAAACCCCTACTGAGAGTGGGTGCAGAAGCTGAGTAACTGTTGCTGACTGGATTCTGTACTCAAATTCTAGTTCCATCCTTAAAGCTGACTTTGTAGTGCAGTAACTGATATCTACCTCAGAATGAACCATAAGACATTTATTGCTCTTATTCTATCCTTCATCTGTCCTGCAAGGATCCAGTGTTATCTTTTACTTTCCAGAACTAGTTCTACTGGTTGATGAGCACAGCAAATCCAGAAATATCTGTAAGATATTTACTCTTGCCAGCTAATGCCTCATCTCATGCCTGATATTGCTTGTCCACCAATGAATCTTTCTCTTTAGCCCCTTACTTTATTAAACTCTGATCCTAGTCTTAACCCTCATCGTAACCCAGTCACTCTGTCAGTCCTAGGCTAAACCGATTTGTTTTTGCTAAAAAAAGAACAACCATCCTAGCTTCTCATGGGACTGCTAGTGACCTTAGCTTTTTATTACATCTTTGAATTCCTGCCCTCAGCCTGGCTTTATCATCACAGCACATACTTGCCCTCCTTACTAAATCAGCAGTTAAATATGTTCTTTCATTACAATAATTCATTAAACCTCGGCAATTGGCCATGGGCCATTCAGCCTGAACCCTAATCTTTGCTATCGGAGAAAATGCTTTTGCAAGAACTGTCACAGGGAAAGACTGCTCAGTTCATGTACCTTAAACCAAAACCAGGATCAAATGACAGATAATTAACTAGTAATTTGCTGTGAGGTATACATTCAGGATCAATATCAGCATTACAGCAAAAAAAATCACAGTATTGGACAACTGCAAAGAGTTAATAAACACCTGAGCTCTGTGTACTGAGGCAGCTCCTGCAACCCAGTGATCCATATGATGCCAAGAAAGCCCTACCGCAAGGTCACATGTCCACAGTCCCTACCATAGGCACCCCATGCTGGCACTCCCCTAGCTGGGCACAGGCTAGTCACAGTGTCTGACAGGGAGGCTGCTTTGACCTAGGCAGGCATGACACTGGCAAGATGACTGCCATTTCTATCAAATTGAATTTTAATTACTGCTTTTCCAGTCCAAACTCTCTTCCCCTCAATTTTGAATTTTCATGCTGCTTTTATACTTAAGGTAACTTTGTTTCAAAAGTCTTTTTAAAGTTTTTCATTGAGTTATATAATAGTTGAGGTTGGAAATGGCTGCTAGAGGTCATCTGGTCCAACCCCCCATGTTCAAGAAGAGCCACTGAGACACCCTTCTGCCACTTTGCTCCATGGTGCAAAGATGCACTTGAGTCATTTACCCCAGAGAAAAAAAAATCAAAACCAAAAGCCATTTGGCTTTTGAATACTTCCAAGGATGGAAGCTCCAACACCTCTCTGGGCAATCTATTCCAGTGCTCTGTCACCGTCACAATAAAAAAGCATTTCCTGATGTTTCAGTTTGGGCCCATTGCCTCTACTTCTGTCACTTGGCACCACTGAAAAGAGCCTGGCTCCATCCTCTTTTCACCATCCCTTCAGGTATTTATAGACATTGATCAGCCTTTTCTTCTCTAGGCTGAACAGTCCCACCCCTTTCAGCCTTTCCTCATAGCAGAGATACTCCACTACCTTCATCATCTTTGTGGCCGTTTGCTGGAATCTCTCCAGCATGTCCATGTCTCTCATGTACTGGGGAGCCCAGAACTGGACACGGCACTCCAGGTGTGGCCTCACCAGTGCTGAGTTAAAGGGGAAGGATCACTCACCTTGACCTGCTGGCAAAACTTTGCCTAATGCAGCCCAGGATACTGTTCAGTGCCTTTCCAACAGTGGCATGTTGCAGGCTCATGTAAAACTTTTCTATCAAGCTAATGGTTATCTTTCTCCTTTAACAGGTTCAGTTGGGGCCTACTAATAGTATTCCTTCATAATATGATAATCTGGGGCAAACATCCTTCAGGAAGTTTAGTATGATCAATATATGTATGCACACACACACACACAGTGTCGTATCTTAGCAGGTGGTGTTGTCCAGACCATGTGCTAAGGGTGGCCAATAAAATCTACAAACTCTTCATTGTTGTTGGCACCATCTATCACTCTCTACTCAGATTTTCAGGAACCAGTAATTAACCTAGTTCTTCAACCTACTTTGGATTCTTTCCTGAATTACGAACTCAATACTAGTCCTTTCCAAACAAAAGCCCAGTGTCCCATAACTGGTAAAGAACTAAGACTTCTGTCTGTTGACTATTAATTACAGCTCTCATCCTAAACCCATGAGCAATACCCGAGGCTTTGAACACAGCTGAATGCTGTACTAGTCATGGTAAACCTTTTTGATACTTGCTATATTTGCTTTTAAAAGTGTAGACGTTTGCATATGCCTAGATCTATTAGCTGTTTTCCATTTTTTGGTCTGTTTGCTGGTTTTCTCTTACTTCTACTGTACAAACAGGGTTCATGTACTTGTTTAATTTTCTGCCTCCGTTTAACCAATGAGAATTCTATTACAGCTTTTTGGTAAGCTGACACTTTTTGGTGGAGCTTTTATGCCAACACTATACATCTTCCATCGTCTCTGATGCTGGAGGCTCACCTGACTTTCAACATTTTTTATGGTAGTTCCAGTCACTTCTCTCTTATACTTTACAAAATACAGAGAAAGCAGAAGTTGGTGTGTTGAATGTGTTGCTCATTTAGATTGATTTATAAATAACAAAAAATGTAGCCATACATTCTAAAGGTTGCACATAGATTTTGAGTAAGATAGGCTATTCAGTTTCAAGGAAATATATACCTACCTAGTCAATCACATTTTTATATGATATGTTGTGTCCCAACAGAGGCAATGTTAAAACTCTTCAACTTGAAAAGAAACCAGAGCTGGGGCTCCTTTTTGCAAGCTCTTTAATGTGGTTTATATGAACCCCAAACCAGCAGTAATAATTTGTGTTAGTTGACTTAGAGTTTCTATTATATAGGTGCACACATGACCCACAAAATCATGCTGTCGCTCTAATTGCTGACAAATAGCCAGTTTTGCACAGTGGATGTTTAGCAATCTTGCCACTAACCTCAAGCACAAAAAATTTATTTCAGTTTTATTCTTGTATCAATGGCTAAAAGCAGCAATTTACAGTTTTGCAGTTTTACTGAAGAGTGCAAGCTCTTTAATAGATGTTCCATGGCTGGGTGTTATACAAATCTATGCTAGTAAATTTAATGTTGTGACCCACAGCTGGACAGTACTGTTCTGTCTCCCAACTCAGATATATTTTTGAAGCCAAAATTATGTCAACTGCCTGTTCTTCTTAAAAAACCCCCAACAAACAGTCTTAGAATCAGCCTATGGGTTTACTCATATTTTATAGGTTCACATTAGAATCTGAAACAAATGTCTACATCTGCTAGTAAATTAAAGTATGAAGGCATAGGCCCAAGCAATACAACTCACTTACCTATGTGGTTGTGTTCTTAGAAAGTTCCTTGTTATTATTCTCTCCTAGCACTTTCCCAGATAACTCATAGATGTGGTTTAGAAGTTACTCTAGTATAACACTAGTAGGTATTTGGATACAGCTCTCTTCTCTGGACAGTAAGCATTCACTAGTATGTGTGTGGCCAGTCTATGCAGTTGTCCTCAAAGTCAAAGAAAGGCTCTGGCACTCTTCAGCTGATTAATAGAAATGTAGCCAGTGTATCTGTTCTATAATAACTTTGTAGAGAATGCTTTCATTCTGCAATAAATGTGATGCAATTAAAGATAGCTCTGTCGCTCCTTCATTCACTCTGGGGCTAGTACTGCAGTGTGCTCAAGAGACCATAAATTTGCTCTAGTTTCTACCTTATCAAGTCCTTAATCCATAGCAATAGCCCCTAGCAAAAAGCTCAAATCATTATGGTGTATAAAGATGAATAAAAATGAAGGATACTGTGGTCAGAGCAGTTTGATATCAAGCATACGCCATACCCACGTACTCTAGGGCACTGAATATGTATGCTGGCTGCTGCACTAATTGATCTTCAGCCAAAATTTCTATATTTCTGTTTTGACCTCTGCGTTTGTAGAATTGTGCTGTCTGTATTCAGGTATCATTAATTAAGGATTTTCCACAATGTAATTTGTTTTTATTCCAGTGTGCATACTCATAAATCTCAATTATTTCAGTATCTTACGCTGTATGTAGCACTGTAGCACCATCTTGTGTGAGCTGCAAATGTGGTTTCAATGTATTTATTCAGCAATCTTTCATGTTGACCATAACAATTTTATTTAAAGCCTTTTTATGTAAAACTGAAATCAGGAAACAAGAACGTGAAATAGCTTCCCCATATATGTAGTAGATTTAATGACAGTGCATTCATTTAAGTTATCTATTTGTTAGGATGATCCATATAAATATGAGGCATGGAATACTGCAATCTGAATGCAGTGAATATGCATTTTATCTGTTTTATGCTAAAAGCATATAGAATTAAAACACAGTGATTAGAATCTTTGTGAGAAATAAAGTGAAACTATAGTATGGGAAAGAACTGCTAGGGAAAATTAAGTAGGAATTGTTGTGACATAGCTGACAGGAATAAAGCTGGAAAATGCTTTTAAATGATAGAAGGTAGGAAATGGGACAAGGACACAGAACTCAATGTTCATAATCAGCTCTAGTGCTTTGAGGTTTCTATGTACTTAGAAAGATACATGTGCACAGCATAAAACAATCTTGGTCATATGACAGCAAATAATAAAGGGAGGCTATGATTGTAGCACATCAGATGCACTTCTACACTTTAATACTCACACACACTCCTTTTATTCCACCTTGTCATGCTTTAATTTGTGTCTAGTTTTCACTTTGTCTTTCTTCCAACTTTTACTGAGCTAATGTCAGTGTACTCAATAGTGTGTGTAAGAGGAAATATAGCCTTATTCCTTGTGCAGCATAAGCCACAGAGAAGGTAACTATTACTTGCTGCCATTGCTACGTGTCCAGCATGTTACAGTGGTCCTGGCAGTTTTTCTGTTGACTGTAATGGAAAAAAGTTCTCACTGTCACTTTTAGCATTTTCAGTCTCTTTTTTTGTGCTGTCAATAATCTAATTTTTCCAACTGTAAGAATATTAACATAGCTTGGGCAATTAGAAACATATATTAACTAGTTGTCCTTGAGTGATTATCCAATTGAACATCTAGGTGATGGAAATACATACGGTTAAGAACTCAAGAGTAGAAGAATTTATAGACTTCATCGTAACTGTAAAATGTACCTTTAGCCATGCGTGCTGCCTGCATGGGTAATAGGGGGAAAACACCCCCCCTTTTCCTTTTTGTACACAACTGAGTCATGACTGTTTTCATACCTTAGGACCTAAAGAGTCCTGAGCCACGGTATTTTCTTACTGGTCTTGCTTTGACTTTTTGCTCCTACTTGTAATTCATCTTTTAATTTTGTGGGTCTTGCTATGATTTCCTCAACCAAAATGTCTGTGAAAATAGAAAATATATTTAGAAAAGCTATATTGCTGCCTTTTTTTTTTTTATGTAATTTATTTATTTTGTAGGAGTAACTAGTTGTCATGTAGGACCTGATAAAAATTGATATACTTGTCTGATTTTGTTTTCACATTGGAAGAAACAGCAGTGTGTGATTTTAGATCATGACTGTAGTTATCAGTAGAGAGAGGCTGTGCGATCAAGGAAGACAGCATTTAACTTCTGTGTAACCAACACTCCCAGCAGATGGCCAAATAATTTTGGATTGGTCTTTGATGACTGCTACAAATGCAGATCATGAAGGGAAAGAACTGGCTGGCCAATGGAATGAACATATATACATGCACAGTTACTGGGGAAAAAAAAAAAGTC
Source organism: Todiramphus chloris collaris (assembly GCA_025345505.1). Lineage (NCBI taxonomy): Eukaryota > Metazoa > Chordata > Aves > Coraciiformes > Alcedinidae > Todiramphus > Todiramphus chloris. Next base: position 20,173,176 of record JANVCC010000018.1, read on the forward strand.
CATGAAGTTTATGCATACATTTTTAATCCATTACTCTTCTCTGCTCTGTTTTGGCTGCAATTTGTACTTGGGACTCTTAGGGGAAAATAATTTTTCCTCTTTCTTTTGAACTGATAAAAGAAACTAGAAGAAAAGTGTATCAGGTATTGATAACACACTGACAAAAAGAAAAAAACAACTAAGCTGTATCAGTGCTTCTCACACCCTCCTTTCTAGCTCTGTACTTTCACTGTGTACGCTAAGTGCCACTTGGATTTTCCCTTTTGCAACACAGTTTTGGCAGCAAGCAGGTGCAGCTAATGCTAAAAGCCTTTAATCTTGCATGCTTGAGCATTTGTGCAGCTATCCTGTCCATATGAGCAATACATCCTGAAATCTTTCCACCTGACTGTGTAAACATCTCCGTTATTTCTTCTTAACTAGTCTTTCATTTTTCACTTAGGTGCATTCATGCAAGAGATTTAACTGTTTTCTAAATCAACATTAACAAATGCAACTACCTTGTATAGTTCAGACAGTTAAAGAAATTGTAAGCAAACACAATTATTATCAAATTGCAGATATTCACTTAAATTAAAAGTTCAGTAGCAATAAACATTAAGATATTGGCTAAAAAGTTTCAACAGGAATGGAGGCTGGATAATGGTATCCAAGACTTTAGGTGATTTTAACACTAGTTCATAAGACTGGTCCCAAAACTGAGCCCTGAGGAACACCACTTGTGACCAGTCACCAACTGGATTTAACCCCATTCACCACAACTCTCCAGGCTCAGCCATCCAGGCAGTTTTTAATCAAACAAAGAGTCCATCTGTTTAAGCCATGAGCTGCCAGCTTCTCCAGCAAAATGCTGTGGGAAATGGTGTCAGATACCTTAATGAAGTCCAGGCAGACAACATCCACCACGTTTCTCTCATCCACTAGGCAGCTCACCTGATCATAGAAGGCGATCAGGTTGGTTAAACAGGACTTGCCCTTCATGAACCCATATTGGCTGGGCCTGATCCCTTTTTCATCCTGCTCTTGACTCGTGATCACCCCCAAGATGAACTGTTCCATAATCTTTCCCGGTACCGAGGTTAGGCTGAGAGACCTGTACCTGAAAGTGGTTCTATTCTGTTCAGCAATCTCAGGAGGTAACTGCACTGTCTCCAGCACACTGCTTTTGTTTCCACTGTTTGACCATATGAGGCATATACAAAAAATTCCGGCTGTTTACTTTGTGTAGAGTACTACTTTAACTTCATTAAATAGACTGTGCTGATAGTCTAGAATCCAAATTCCACTTACCTGATAATGTAGTGGAAATGTTTGGCCTTTTTTTGGTGTTTATATGTTCAGACTAATTATTTTGGTGTTTTTGTCACTGTTTTCTACTGTCATTTAATGTTGTATTTAAGGAGTTACTGTATGTGCAGTTTAGTAATTTCCTTTTTATATCATTTCTTTCACTTCAGGTAACTCGTGGAGTAATCCAGTAGAAGTGACAGCACTTTATTCATTTGAAGGACAACAGCCAGGTGACTTGACTTTCAAAGCTGGAGACAAAATCACAGTGACAACGAAAACAGATTCCCAGTTTGATTGGTGGGAAGGAAAAATAGGAGGACAAACTGGCATCTTTCCAGCCAATTACGTTGCCATAAGTAACAATTAAATTTGTATAGAAGAAAATGTTGAAGCAGTAATATATTTACACTGAAGAATATATTTTAACTTTTCAGATTTTATTAAAATGAGTTTCTTGATCAGGACTATTCTAACACAAAATCAAAATACATTAAATAACCTTAACTTTCCCCTAAACTTATTTCTTAAATGAACAGTTGGTGATAGTCAATTTATGATGAAGTTTTATTTTTGATCAAGTTGCTGTATAAAAAGTACTCCAATTCTCTCTTGCTATATGGGTTTATTTTTTATGTGGGGGACAAATTACAAACAATTTTAAACTAGACATGCTGAAAAAAATACTGAATTGTATTCAAACACAATTTATGGTCTCTTTCTATAATAAATGCTCTCAAATTTGCTTCAAGCCATCTTTGAGTTGGAATTCTTTACTTTTAGTAACAGATTTTTTTCTCATGTATGGCAGAATAAATTTGCTTTATACTTCGTTTTAAAAATCACTCTAGGTGTTGTAATTTTTCTTATTAACTTATTTAGGTCTGGTCCCCAATGTTTGTCTTTGTTGTTTGGCATACAAAGACCTGGTTTTTTAAACAACTATCTAACAGTTAAGCAGTTTGGCTTCTCTTATAGCTTGTCTTATATTGCCCTCATCTTTGAAGAATTTAAGCATTTCTGAAAGTTTGCTTAATAAAATACATTAATAGTTTCTCCCAGAAAATATATAGTCTTATGATGCCCCTTGATTCCTGTAGGAACTTATTCCACAGATGAAAATTAAGACAGTTAAGTCTCTGCCTAGTTCACAAATTAACTTGCACAACTTTTCCTGCTTCCTCCCTTTTAAGATTTTTTTAATGTTTAATCTTTAAGGAAAGAGCAACATAGAGTAAGTTAAAAAGTAAATAGAGTAAATTATTAACAGTAAGATAGGGAAGATATTTCTGCAGGATATATGTAGTAGTAATGTATAGCACTGTCATTTTCAGATTTCAACGTAATTTTGAGTATTTTTATAAATCAGCTTCATTTTACAGATGCAGATATTGACTTGAAAGTTGATGTGACAAAGCAGAGCAGAAGTGAGAATGAGACTTTCGGAGGTTTTGAGAACCAGTTTAGTTTCCTTCTTGTTGCTGGATGTGCTGAATTTGCCTCCTATGTGGAGTTAATACCAAATGATAATTATGCTTCTTCAGTCTCAGCTCTTGAACTTGTGTTTTGTTAAGGCCTTGTTTCCTCTAACACTGCTATGAGGATCAGATGGAAAATTAATATGTGTGATCTTTCCAGCAACCAACTTGGAGTAGACCTGCTGTTACGATCTACTAATCTATCGGGTGCTGTTTAGCTTTAAGTTATCCAATCTGAATGGTGAGGTTAGTATAGAGGGAGACTTAATTGTTGTTAGGAAATCATTGTTAGGAAATCATTCCATTCCACTCATTGTCAAAAGCTTCTGGATTTCTTTCAGGCTGGACTACACATTTTTGATAAACAAACTTAAAATGAAAGAGAAGAGACTGAAATCATTGTCAAATACATTTACTACCTTTCAATAAAAATCCTTCATATTCTTTGCTTCAGAGACAAGGCAGATATATGTGATCTGTCTTTGGACAGCTACACCACCAAATGGATCCATACTCCTTGCATGTATTGTTTTAGGAAGTATTTTTTCCAACCAATTGGAAAGAGTTATGTAATCTTACATAGCCAAAGTGGAAGTGTTAACATGTGCCTTTAGAAGGACTTTTGTAGCAGATGAGGATACAAATTCTGTGTTTACCTGCCTTTCATAGACTGCATCTGTCGCTTATTAAGCAAGAAAACACTAAATCATCCATTATCAAGACTCAATGAACAGGTTTAATAATAACATCATAGACCCAGAAGCTGGATATACCATATAATCACAAAGAATTGCTCCTGCGTTTGTTATGTTCCCTGTTGCTGCTCTTCAGTTATGCAGTACAAGCTGGAGCATCCTCTATCAGAACTATTCTGTGCTACTTTGTTAGTAATTTCCAGAAATGTCTGCTTTTTCAGCCTTTGTGTAGGGTCGTTAAAGCTTCTTGACTCAAATGTCTTATTTCATGAAACTGTCAGAATTTATGAACTTGCATCCACTTTAATTGACTATTAATTAACTATTAACTCTTAATTAACTATCTAAAATGGTAGCTATGCTTCCAGAAATGTTTAAGTTTTGTAAATCTTACTCAATTTATTCATAACATTGTGTTGCTTTGCAATACTTTTCACTGCATGATCAAAACCATGATTAGAGCTTGTTCAGATTCTATTCTTTGTAATGTCTGTTTTGAAAAACAGTGTTAATTTACTAGTAAATTAACTTTAATGCATAATTTTAAAAATAACTTTGTTCATAATTATATCTGCTAAACCTTTGATCTGACATTTTCCTCTTTTTTTTTCATTGCTAGCCATTGCTGACCACAAAATATTTCTCTTAGGTGTAGGTGTAAATTCCCATCGTGGCCAATATCTCCAGTTCTTCAGCAAAAAGTAACCACGTAATCCCATTTTCACTTTTCATATAGGGCCAAACATTCCAACTTACTGAACCTTCCACAAAATCATCTCAGACTGGCCTTTCCTGATTAACTGCTTAGTCTCCCTCTTTCTGTATGTGTGCAGACACACACACGGACACACAGACATGCACTGGGTGGCTATTTTGGCTCCGTATTTGGATAAGGACCAGATCAGTCTGATTGAACATCTTCCTCAGTGATGTTCTGTTCTGCTTGCCTTAATAAATTGGGCGTAGGATGGCAGGTGGAAATTCCTCAGAATCGAGTACTGGCATCTCCCTGAAAAATGTCTGAGTTTCTCTTTCAAAAGAGCTTAATAAATTCTACAGTAGCTGTAATCACGCTTGTGCAAAGTTTGAAACAAGATTTTTACAAATTGTGTCAAACTTTACAGTCTTTAATCCATATTACATACATTTCTACCAGTTCTGTACACCGCTTGCCTACAGGATCATGAGGAAGACAAAACCACTTGTTTACGTAGCTTTTGCAGTAGATGTTTAAAAGAATCCTCGGATCTAAAGGGCACTGAACTGCAGCTGTTTATGTTGATTTATTGTGGGTACTTAGATGCACAGAACTCTTAAAATGTAGACCTTTCTTCTGTTACATAAATACAGACACAGCATCCTACCTATAGGCATCTATTTCCAAAAAATTGGCCTGAACATTCTGAAATCAAATTAGGTTGTATTGAGAATCTAAATTTATCCAATACTTCAATCTAAAAGTTCATGGGAAACCATTTGTGAGTTTTTAATTGGTTCTTGCTCTTAATTGAATTAGAAATACTGCAAAGAAAACCTTTGGGGCTTTTCCCATGACATAACTAATGTAAGAAAAATAAATAAAAAGAAATAGCAAGCTTCATTCTTTGGAAAATGTTTTAATTTCATCTAAAATTAAGTGCAAATACTTCCTTAAATGTCAGGAGTGTATAAGCTAACGAATGTTACCCCTAATGTCAGACTGATATCCACATGTTTCCTTCTATATCTGTGACCCGTCCTGTAATTATTTGCCTCCATCTTTCTTTTTTCTTTTTTTAACAGTAGAAGTAAAAATTCCAGTAACTTTAGACTGCAGAGGAATTCTGCCATCTGTATCACTGAGATTTTGCGTCGCTTTTTATAAAGCTTCTAGATAGTACCAGCTTTGTACATCTCCTCAACAGTTCTTGAACCTTTTACCTGGCAACACTTAGGTTCATTTTAACATTACAGAAAAGGCAAATATTCCTAACACGCTCATGGATATTTTTAGCCTTAAGCTTGAGAATTTGTCTTACACAAGTCTATATGAGAGGCAGGGAAAGCAAAGCCAGGCAGTGCACAGAGCAGCTAAACACAGTTGTCTACCACATAGAAGATCTGCCCAGCTGACGAACCAGGAGCTGCTTGCTTGTTGAACCTGAGGACATTTTCTGTAGTGGTACTATGAGCCTGAAGGTCATTTTAAGCATATGAAGTGTTTCCATAAACTACTTGAATACAATTAATTCCATTCACAAAAGCAGTGATTGTAGTTAATTTTATTTTTTAAGAAATTTTGAAGAAAATCATTTCCCCTTTTAGTATCTGACTTGCTGAATGCTCAAGGACTACGTTTGACTGTGTCCAAAGCAGTTAAACCTAACCATTTCGTGGCCTCCTTTTAAGCATCTGAGTAATGCTAACCACTGTACCAAATAATTACTTGGTGGGGGAAAAAGATACTCATTAACTGGCTTTGGCAGCCCAAATTCTTATGTCCATCCTGTCAATAAACGCAGTTGTTCTGTCAGATCAGATACATGGTCTCACAACAAAGATTATTAGAATTCTGAGATTCTGAATGTCCTGTTTTCACAATGTTTGCAGTGCCTTTTATGCTTTCAGATATTTTAGTTTTATTTTCCAAATACAATTGCTAGTCAAATCCTTTTCTCTGTGGGTTTTTAATCATTTTAGACTCTAATTTTCACACAAATGTGAGTTATTCTTCACAATAAATTTAGATAATGCTCTTAAGGGAAATAAAAAAAGCATCTGGATGCAAAAGTATTGTCACAGATTGGCAGTTCCAGCTGCTTGGGAGACATTCTTGATTACTAAAGTACCAAGTCACTTAAATAGGTGACTTACAGCCATTATGTAAGATTTTATCAGCTGCTGAAATTTGGGGCAAAATGGGCTTTTTCTAAGTAGAGTTGATGTCTTTTAAAATACTGGTTTTAATTTGAGTTATACATCCTGTGGTGGTCATTTTTTTGTGGAAACTAGATCTGCCCGTCACCTTTTAAAACCTGTCTCAGGCTATTAGTTGCTCTCAGCCTGGTATTCCCTTTAGTGTGCCCTGTATTTTAATGTTCCAAATTTCCTTCTGTCAGATTTGATGTCAAAATTAAGGCCACAGTTAAGCCAGAAATTCAAAACATCAGTCTCTTATTCTAATTGGTTACTTGTCAGCCATCAGATTCTTACAAAACTAAACTTGGACAAGCTGCTTTAAGTTTTCACAGTCAAAGATTGTGTTTGATGTGTTTTGGATCACTTCTTTTGCATATCTGATTTCATGCCTTTCAGACTAACCCCTTGTTTCCTTCTGGCAATGCTGAAAATACTTGGGCCTGTTCCAGCTGATTTTACGTCACTGGGATCCTTTTGATAGCTTTGAGGTAGATTTTAAACATTAAATGGTGCTACACTTACTTAAAATCTGTGTTACTCTGCTGACTTTACCAGGAACCAGGCTGCTGCTCAAATTACAGTGTAAAACAGAGATTACAGATGTATTTATAGGCCTCTGAAAACAATCCAGTCAGCATTTTCTCCATGGCCATCACACTCTCAATCAGGACATACTCTTAATGTAGCTTCCAGTAGCTCACATTCCTAACACAAAGGATACTGACTTTCCATCCATCAGTCCATGTTAAGGATTTTTTTTCCTATATTGCTATCTATGTGTTCTTCTCCTCAGTTACTTCTGTCATTTAAAAAGCTAGCCCGTACACCTTACATCTTTGAAGCCAGTTACAAATGTAGCTCTGAAGCAGTCCTGACCTTCTTTGCAGATTCCTGTGAAGGTTGCCAGCATCGTTTCACAGAATCATAGAATGGTTTAGGTTGGAAGGGACCTTAAAAATCATCTAGTCCCTATTCCCCTGACATGGTCAGGGACACCTTCCACTAGACCAGGTTGCTCAAAGCCCCTTCCAACCTGGCCTTGAATGCTTCTGGGGAGGGGGCATCTACAACTCTGGGCAACCTGTGCCAGTATCTCATCACCCTCCCAGTAAAGAAATTCTTCCTTACACTTTATATCTAATCTAAATTTACCCTCTTTCAGTTTGAAACTGTCACCCCTCATCCTATATACTCCCTGATAAAGAGTCCCTCCTTATTTTTCCTGGAGGCCCCTTTTAAGTACTGGAAGGCTGGTGTGTCCTCAGAGTCTTTTCTCTTTTCTTTTCTTTTCTTTTCTTTTCTTTTCTTTTCTTTTCTTTTCTTCTCTTTTCTTCTCTTTTCTTCTCTTCTCTTCTCTTCTCTTCTCTTCTCTTTTCTTTTCTTTTCTTTTCTTTTCTTTCTTTTCTCTTCCTCTCCTCTCCTCCTCCTCCTCCTCCTCTTCCTCTCCTTCTCCCCTGCCCTCCCCTCTCTCTTTCCCCCCTCAAGGTTTGGAACATTACTTTAGCTTTAGTTAGAGTATATCACAATTTTCCTCTTGTAGCAAGGCTTTTTCTTCTGATACACAGAAGTCCCATTCTGTAAAGTAGCACTCATTTGCACATTGCTGATAAATGTTGAAACAAAACAAAAAAATCAAAACAACAAAACAAAACAAAAGGTGGGGCTGAGGGATATTCAGCACCAACTAAAATATCATCCAAAGAGCATTTGAATTGATTTTTGAAAGTATACCTATCTCTCAGCCTCCTCTTCTTCAGGCTAAACAACCCCAGTTCCTCCCTCAGTGTGTCCTCATAAGACATGTTCTCCAATCCCCTCGGCACCTTGCTTGCCTTCCTCTACACCTCCAGCACCTCAATGTCTTTCTAGTGCCCAGAACTGACCACAGCACTCAATGTGCGGTCTCACCGGAGCTGAGTACAGGGGCACGATTGCTTCCCTTCTCCTGTTGGACACACCATTTCTCATACAGGCCAGGATGCCCTTGGCCACCTGGGCACACTGCTGGCTAATGTTCAGATGGGTGTCGACCAGCATCCCCAGGTCTTTTTGTGCTGAACGGCTTTCCAGTCAAGCCTCCCCAAGCCTGTAGCGTTGCCTGGGGTGGTTGTGACCAAAGTGCATGACCCAGCACCTGGCCTTGTTAAACCTCATACAGTCAGCCTTGACCCATTGATCCAGTCTGTCCAGATCCCTCTGTAAAGCCTTCCTACCCTTCAGCAGATCAATACTACCGCTCACTTTGGTGTCATCTGCAAACTTACTGAGGGTGTACTTGATCCCCTTGTTCAGATCATTGATAAAGATATTAAACAAGACCAGCCCCAGCACTGAGCCCTGGGGAACACCACTTGTGACCAGTCACCAACTGGATTTAGCTCCATCCACCACCACTCTCTGAGCTCAAACTCTCAGCCAGTTTTTAACCCAGCAAAAAGCCTAAGCCATGAGCTGACAGTTTGTCCAGCAGAATGCTGCAGGGAACTGTGTCAAATGCTTTACTGAAGTCCAGGTAGACAACATCCACAGCTTTTCCCTCATCCACTAGGCAGGTCACCTGGTCATAGAAGGAGATCAGGCTGGTCAAACAGGACCTGTCCTTTATGAATCCATGCTGGCTGGGCCTGATTCTCTGGTTACCCTGCAGTTGTCATGTGAGCACACCCAAGATGAACTTCCCCATAATCATCCCCGGTACCAAGGTCAGGCTGACAGGCCTGTAGTTCCCTGGATCCTCCTTCCGGATCTTCTTGTAGATGGGTGTCACACTGGAAAACCTCCAGTCATCTGGGACCTCTCCTGTTAACCAGGACTGCTGACAAACGATGGAGAGTGGCTTAGAGAGTTCCTCTGCCAGCTCTGTCATCACTCTTGGGTGGATTTCCAAACTGACATATGAACTGAAAGTATATATCACTGCCACTGTGAATGAAGAATGGAAAATCTAAGAAAGGGAAAGATAATTAATGGTAATAGAAGTTCATATCTACTTTGGTAATGGGAATTAATATGGGATATTAATCTTAGTTGCTAGTTTTGACACACTGAAACTATCTGCTTAGTTCGTCTTTGCCTTTTTTGGTACTAAGACAAATGATGGATAAAAACATGTATCTGTCTAACTTCATATTCAGTAAATTGCTTTAGATTAATAGAACACCAAGTTATTCTTTTGATCAGTTTAGAAATATTCTTGGTAAAACAAAGAGTTGGAAAATAGTGAGCTGAAAAGAGACCTTCCTGAACTGAACAAAATACAGGTCACATGAAAAGTGTGATTTCTTAAAACTGCTCAAATTGTACATTGCTAAATGGGTTATATTAATTTAGGGCTCTTAATTTAACAACATTAATTGTTGATGGTATCTAGCAATGGTGTACATACCAAGCCTAAGGAACTCAGGTAGCCTGAAATCTTCCTTTTAGATGTTATAATATTAAAAAATTATGTTTATATTCTTCTCTTGAGGGTGATGTCAGAATAAAAAGCCTAAATGTTACTCACTTACATTTTAAAAATTCCAGTTTTATTAAACAGAAGAGCTTTCTGTTAACAATTGGGCTCCAAAATCCAAATGAACAAAATGTTTCATGTTAAACTCAGCAGTTTCACATTAATAGGTCCTGGCTGACAGCATGAAATTTGGACATTATTGATTACAGTTCCAATGAGATGTACTAACTCTAATACAGCATATAAGCAACATGTGCAGGCAAGCCAGATGCAAAATTGAAACTTTATCTAAACAGAGTTGATTTCAAATGTTTCAAATGTAAATAACCCAACCGGGTGGTCCTTGAGACTATCAGCAGTCATTATTTTCTATAGCATAAACAGGGTTGTCAGCTGGGATTTCTGTCATAAAGATAAAAAGTCCTTCTTGCCTAGCAAAGCCTAGACTGTTGTTTTTAAATAAAGTTGTGCACCTCCAAGATAGATGGAGACTTCCTTTCTGGATCCTTTCTGAAAGTGTTTTATATGATGCCATGAAAACCAGAATAGGTGTCTGAACAATGTAGACTAGGAGATATGTAAAGGTTAATGGAATTAGAAAAATAATAAACCTTAAAATTTTGACATGTTTAAATTAATGCATAATTTTAATAGATTCACAGTGTTTATTTTTTCAAAGTTCTCTGCAGGTGGCAAAAACTACACCGTGAAAATAGTTATGAATAGATAACAAACATATAACCTTGGATGAAGAAGTCATTGTACATTTTAAGGCTACTGCTTGTATTAAAAATATGAACATGATCAGTTTAAGTGATCTGATGTACTAGTTGATCATAGGTATTTATACAATGGCTTTGAGATTTAAGTCCTCTAATTTGATTCAGATATTGCAGAACAGTATTATTTCACTGCCTGCCTCTACTTAGTTCAAAGCAGTTGAGCAATTAAAACATTTTAACAAATCTGGTCTTATGTCTCTGAGCACAAAATTAATTATGTAGCACCATCTTCTGTATCTACAGTCACATCTTGATTTTATAGCCACTGAAATCTGCAGGAGCGTGGCCATTAGCTTTCATGGAAACATGATTTTGGGCAGTGGAACACATCAAAGTTTATTTCAAAAATTGTTGGAGACTATACAACTTATTTCCAGGAAGAAAATAAAATTTTCAAGTACTTCTCAAGATGTTCTTCAGATTTCCTCCTGGAACTGCGTTGTCAGGAGTCTTCACCTCCTTTCTGTAATTGTCCTTCACACTTTACTGAACCACAAAGATGTCTTCTTTCTATGCAGGTGTTCTCTTTGTGCCTGAGGAACTGAAAATAGTTTCTACTTTCCACTAAAGAGTCATCTTTTGCATCTTTATTTATTTTTGCTTTCATGGTGCAGTGAAAGGTAGGTAGACTGAAAGGAGGTTAATGCCTCCTGGTGCCTGGGCTCCTAAATGTATATTACTTCCCTTAGTAATGTTTTGAAGAAGGAAGGAAAAGGGAATTCTTCCTCTGGAATCTATATTTTAATGTGATAAATAAAAATGGTGGAAAGCTTTTGAAAATTGTCAGAGCTTCACAGTGAGTCTCCACTATCATCCTTTTGTAGCCAGGAATACCATCACAGCTCTTTTAATCTTACCTGAATCCCATGGTTGCACTTCTTTTCTTCCAGATGGCATGACAAGATAAACTCAGCTGTATTTGACACTGAAAAAAATATCCCTTCATCTAAGAACCTGTGACCAATGATGCAGAATTGGCTTTCTTCAGATAGTCTCTTACTCATTCAGAGATGCACAGGACAGGATTAAAAAGTCAAGAAATCTTTATTCCTTTCTCTTACTTAAATTTTTATTCTTTGCTTGTACGTTCTTCAATGTCCGTGCGGTGTTGCCTTTTTGCTTGTCAGATGGCCTGGCTACTGTTTTTCCTTTTCCCCCCCTCTTTCAGTGTGCTTCCCATTTCCTCTCATGCAGCCACCAAGTACTCACTTTCCTTTCCCCAGGGAATTTTGTATGGTCCCTTCGACCCTTGTGTTACTGTATTGGAAAAACAGATGTATATCATGGCTGGCATCCTGAAACAGCTTTCAAATCTAGTACTTGTACTTAACTCTGTTGTCTGTAGTTATCTTTATCTTTTTCTCACTACAAAACATTTCAAATTGCTTAACTGCATAAAATAATACTGTGGGTATCCCACCACTTTCTACTTCTAAAAGGAATTTGATGGCCAGCTCCTAATAAGATCAATTAATATAGTTATGGCTAAAATAGCAGAAGTATATTATATGTTTTTCTTTTGTATCAAAATTGACTTTTTTAATCCAAATGACAATGTATTTTAAACAGATCTTTAGTTCAGCAGATGAGGTCAGCATATACTTTGAGCACAAGGAAGCCCTGAGTGCCTTTGTCCCATACATGCTTCATGCTAGCCTTTACTGAAGTGAGAAGAAACCTGCCCAAATACCACTCAAATGATGGCCAAAGTTAAATAAAAAGATTATGAAGCATCTACTGCAGGACTTAGTACTGGAACAAGGTAACCTTAAATGAAAAATTGCACACAGAAGGATTAGAATGGTATTTATGCTTTATGAAACAAGTCAACGTATGTTAGTATGAATTTCCACTATTTATGTGAGAAAGATGAATATGTTCATTAATGATTATTCAAAGGCAGCTCATGAATTTTCCAGCTTATGAATTTCAGTTCCCTAAGAATAAAGTCTGTATTTCTTCTAAAATCTATTTTCTAAAATGTATTTCTAAAGTCTGTATTTCTTCTAAATTCTGAATGCTATAAACACTTATTTTAACCATACAGATTTTCTTCCCTGCATTGAATTTTACCAGAGCTCCACCCCCAGACATACAGCTATTTGCATACCATGTACAGACCTATGTAACTGATGGGATGACAGGAAAGGACTTTCCTTACATAAGTATTGAGAAGTGTATGGAGGCCAATGTTCCAGTTTCTTGGTCCTGAAAGGGGAATATGATCATCTTGGTATATGGTATTCTCTGATTCTTTGAGTCGCAGCTGTGGTTTTTTGTTTTGACAAAAATAATTTTTTCATCAGAATGGAATTTTCCACAAAATCCTCCCCTTCATAAGAACTGTCCATTTTTTAAATTCTTTAAAATAGAAAGTGGTTATGTTCCTTTCTTTTTAGTATTTTTTTTTTCTAAAGCAGAAAAAAAAGTTGAAGAATAATTTCAACAAAAAACAGGAAAAATTACTTCGTCTTCAAGTGTGTTTCAGGTGTTCCATCCCCCTAAGACTTTTCTTGTGCTGTTCCCAGTAGTTCTGTCATCCTACAGTGTTTCAGTAATTTTCACATATATTGCTCTTAGATTTCTGTTTATGCATTTCTTGACCTGAGCAAAGAAACTTAACTACTGAAAATAAAAGGGACTGAAATCCCTGCAGTAGAATGTGTATTTCAGAGATACCGACAGCTATAAATGTGCTCCTTATAATTATAATCCTTCACCTCCTTTTTTCTTCACCTAGCATCATTTTTCTTGTACTATCAGTACAACAGTCTAGTAATTGTCTGTACTGAAGAAAATGCAAAGTTTCCTCTATGCGCTGACATGTATGATGTGAACATTAAAGGAAAACATACTGAAGCCAGCTGAAACTGTGGTTGCAAAGAAAGATTCTTTAAAACCCAGTTCTTTAGTAACTTTTTAATAACCATTCATTGTATTTGTTAAATCAATGCCAAAAGGCTCTACTGCATCAGTAGGTAATAAAGTGGAGGGACTGGATAGGCTAAGGGTAGATCCTGTGCAGCAGTTCTTACGAGTGCCTCTGCATGTGTGTGTATCTGTATGCAGTATTTAGTGAACAAGTAATGCTGGACTGAACCTCTTTGATTGGATTATATTGTGTCTTGCCCTTTCCATCAATATTATATTATTAGCTGATGTTTATTTTTATAACTGCTTTTACTACATCTCTAAAAAAATAAGAGCCTGCTTTGAAGTTCAGGATTATATTGTGCTGGGAATATTACTTAGAAATTGGCTAAAATACAGCAATGGATGGAGGGGGCTGAGCATGGGAATTTTAAGGCTGAGTGGAGCAAAAATCGTAGATATTCTGCAGTCCTGGTCCTGTGACTAATAACATACCTTTGCTTCTCTTCCACTCCACAAGCAACACCACTGATTTACTTGCATGAATAAGATTTAAAGGATCAAAACTCTAACCTGACATTGGTGGATAAATTGGCATCATTTGGCTTAGTCTACTGTAAAATCTAATTTTGCTCTGATTCAGAAGAGAAAAATTAGAAGAGCAAACTCCTTACATAGTCACTGGAGAGAGGTAAGTGCTTCCAGGGGGGCCACTTAGTCAGTGTCAGTAAAATGGCTAAAGCAGACAGCGTAGATAATGTGCTTCTGAATATAACCATTCCATGTGGTTCTTGGAAAGCCAGACAGAGACTTGTCTGCATGTTAGGATTAGTCAAAGAAAGATAAACTTATAGTGGAGTTCTTGCTACTTTCATTTGGAACGTTAATAGCCCAAATTAAACAGTGTAGAGTACTCCAAATACCAAAGCAATGAAAAAGTTTACAGCAATGATATCAACATTTGGAGTATCCCTATTTTTTCAAGGTCTGCTCACTTCCCATGACTTTCAAAATACTTGTACGTTGCCAAATATAACTCAGGGTGCATATATGATCTGGGCCTGATTTTACTTTGAGTGTCTGTGTGTAATTCCTGCACCAGTGTTACCCCATGAGTCCAAAATAGAACTGAAGCATGTAATGTCACTTTCTGCTCTAAGAGGTATGTATTGTCCTCATAGATGAAACAAACTCCTAGGTTAGTGTACTCAGAAAGGAGGACAATGAGGGAAGCGGCACAAAAAAATTCCCCCTTTAAGTAAGGGTAAAGTAATTTTCTAAGTTCAGTATAAAAATGTAAGTAACCCCTGTTAAAATGATATATTCTCTGGGCAAACACAGATAAGATTGTTCTCAAAGTCTGACAGCCTTGTCTTTTATAATCCTGAATTTGGGTGTTACATGCAGCTTTTAATCAGACATTGTGGCATGAGATAAAAAGTCATCTCCTTCAACCAGAAGATGAAGTTTTGGTCATATCGGGCACATTTGAGAGATGGAAATGTATTTCTAAACCACTTCTGTTAGATTCTCCATGTTGGTACCTTGGCAGAACTGTTCAAGTTATTGCTTCTGTGCAGTTGTTTTGGACCAGTCACTTATTTTAGCAGAGTAATATGCTGAGCTCCCAGTGGTCTCCATGGTGTTAAAGAAAGTGAAAGCAAATTAGTTGTAATATTGCTACAAGCCCACAAAATAATCAAAGCTGTATCCTAGAGAAGACTTGGGTAAACCCCAGCTGTCCTGGGCATCCAGCACTCCAACAGCAAACCTTTTGCCCCTCTATATTTTCACAATTATATGTATGTTATCACAAAGAAGTAAGAATGTGGGAAAGGAAAAAAAAAGTTTAAAATAAGCATCCATACTGTGGGAACATGGTGGGGGAAGAATGGTGAGGGCAACAGCTCTCCTTCACAGCAGAGTGGAAGTTTTTGCAAGGTTCTGTTCTGTACGTGCCCGTTTTGTTCAGAAAGGCACTGTTGCCTGAGCACCTGCCTGGCTTACCCTAAAACAAATAGAAAGCAAATAAATCTGTCATAGAGATGCTAAAATTGGACATAGTTTGTGCTAACTGGATCCAAAGCCATCAGGAGACTAGACCAAGCAAAGGTACCTTCCAGTTTGGCAAGTTTAGTTGCTGGCTGTTTGCTGGTGGGGGTATACAGGTGCTACATATCCTATCTAACTTGAAACATCTGCAGAAAGTGGAAGTATCACATAAATTATGAATACAGAACAGGAGGTTCTCATTTGGAAAAATAAATAAGACAAGAAAGGAAAGGATCATTTTTACTGCTTTTCCATTGTGGTCCTACAAGTCATCTAGTAAATGCTGAAATGCAAAAAAACCCCAAACAAACAAAGAAAAACTAACACCAAAACCACAAAAAACCCTGAAACAGGAAAATAGCCTATATACTAAAAAGGTTTGATGCAACTACTCTTGAAATCATTAGGAATTAACTTTAGAGAGTTTTATATTGAATGCCTAAGGACATTCTTCTTTTAAGCAGTAATCTACCTCACTGAACATATTTGAAGAGTTTGAGGTAAAGGGCATTTAATTTACAGAGCTGTTGGCTAATGTGTCAAACATCCATAGAGTTACAGTGGTCACAGCCCCAGGCTAATCACAAATTAAAAGATATTACTGATGTCAGGAAGAAGAGCGGTGGGCTCTATGTTAGCTCAAAGACATCCATGTTTACCATCCTTTTATTTTGTTGTGGGTTTTTTTTCTTTTTTGTAATACTTTAAATGTCCTAAATTAAATTAGTATCACTGGGACAATATGAGAAGCTGGTCAAGGCTTCTTGACAAGTGTTTGTGAGACATACAAGACACGACTGGCCACATACCAGTTTCCTCATAGTGCATGGAGCAGGAAGAATCAAAGCCCCAAAGACCAAGTTTGGTGGGACAAGGGGAAAGGGGCAAGAGATATGTCACTCTTTGAAGAAGACCTTGTGATTGCAGATAAATAGAGAGGATGAATAAGAATCCAAGCAGCTAACATGGTCTTACCAGTCTGCTGCTTTTAAAAAGAGCTGCAGTGGCACTGCCAGACAACACTGAAATTTGTCAGAAAATGAGAAGTTCTGCAAGATAGGAAGGGAACACATGAACTTGGGAAGAAACTGTAGAATAGAGAGAGAGAGAGTGAAAAAGGATTGTATCTGAAGACTTGCACCAACAATTAATTCATCCAAATGTTTTGTGGTTGGTGTGTCAGCCTCATTTTATTTTGGGAGTTGTCTTTAAGGCCTTAAGAGGAAAACAGCAAAAGAACAGTCCATTTGCTCCAATAAACTAAGGATAAATGGAAGAGATTTTTGTTTTTCTATTGAGTTCTCAATGATATTAATTATCCTTTTATTTCTCCTTATGCACTTCCCAAAAAGCATAAAATTGGCACAACACAAACATTAGCAAGACTCCCCCAAAAGGATTACACAGAAATCTGTAAAGTGTTCTGCAAAGACAGAAATACAGCTCATTTTTGATGGCAAAACTTTCCCTCATGTGCATTATTAAAAGCCACCCCAGCGCTGGTCAGGGTGAGCCTGCAGTGATAATGCCAACAGCAGTAAGCAGAAAGCCTTCAGCTGTGAGCAAACGTAAGCAATGGGCCATGCAGATCTCAATGAAGAAGTTCTCCTTTTGGCCTCTGCACATCTGTCCCTAATGTGTGGGATCTCCAAAACCTTTCAGAATTAAGTAAAGAAGCTGATTTCTTCACATTCACTTTCCTGATTTTTTTTTTTCTCCCTCTGACTTCTGGTATATCAGCTTAGTTCCTTACAGAATCAAAATAAAATATGCTTTTAAGCACAATACAAAATTTAGCACACAGGTGAGAGAGGGAAAAAGACAGTTATAGGTACTTTTCTTCTTAGATACTTCTGTGGCACATCACTACTATGATTACCAGGGGCCACACCAAGCTACCCAGATATTACTTTGGAAAAAGAAGCACAAGGAATAGATTTGACATCTCAGGTGATTCTGTAACTATAGAAAAATGACACAATTCATTTATTTACATGACCTGATAGTCCTTTCTTAAAATTTTTGTGAAGTTTAAAATGCTAACATTATTATGAGGTGCATAGATTTTAATACGCTTTTAAATTTTTATGTTTGCCTGGTCATAACTGAGTGTCTGTACTTCACATTATGGAATAAAATTTATCAAGGAAATAATATACAGAAGGGATAAAGTCCTCATAAAAGAAACAAATTTTGAGTATAGTTTGGCTGCCATTCAAAAATGCAGAATTCTGATGCCTCAGTTCATTTCAGTGGGAGTCTTGCTCTCAGTCTAAACTTTTTCGTCAGAGGAAGTCAGCAGAGCAATAGCTAACTTGGCTTTTATACATAGAGCTTTTTGCTAACCAGTTGGGTTAATAAACAATTTTGAAAGCATATTTTTATCCACTGTTACATTGACAAAAACATGATCATTGAAACTGAAAGTTTGAATTACAAAGGAATCTTGCATCCTCCTGTCTGTATGCATACACTGTATTTACAACAGTGTATTTTGGTTTGGATTCCTTTTATTTTCCTTGGTTTTGAACATACCGTGAATAAATGACATTTCTTAGAAAGACAAAATAATTCTTGAATTCTTGCTCTTTGTCACAAATGCAAATATGTATCAATGAGAAAAGTTTACAAGTCACTAACCACTCCTGAAGTTTAGATTTTGGCCTTAAAACTAAGATCCAACACAGAAGGATGGATCTTGCTTCCACTGGAGTCAAAAGATTTGAGCCGATTGTAGGTGAACTGTTGCAGTAGCAATCTAAAATGCATAATCTGGTGCCGTGTAAGTGAAAGATACATAGATACATTCCATTTCTCCTGAATAATACATTTAGTGTGCCTGCCACCCTGGACTTTAGTAAATGCTTAAATAAATGCTTAACTTGAATTAAATTTCTTTGATTACTTAGGACAAAAATGAAGTAGTTTTAAAAATTAAAAATAGGGTTTTCTACTCTTGTCATTTTTCCATCTATAATTAAAATATTGGGGAAATCCTAAAATAAAATTCAAAAAATACAAGAAAAGTAGAGAGAAGAGATGAAATGGCAAAATTCAGAAGTGGAAATTGTTCCTTATTTCCCATTTCTCCTTCTAGGCTTTTAAAAAGTAAGACCCAGGGACTTTGAAAACAGGAAGGACAATAACAATTCAGAAGAGTGCATACAAAATGCAAGAAAAGAAATTACTCAGAACAACTGACCTTGTGCTAGTCTTTCAGAATTACTGGCTCTATCCCAGCCAAAACCAGAATGCTGCCTGATAAAGCTAAGGGACTAGATGAACAAGGAAAAAAATATTTAAGATAGGACTGGAAAAGGCCTCAGCCTTTGTTTTAAGCACTTTTAGACATTTCCCCTGCCATTTTTTCTGCATATCTACTAGAAACTACTAGGCTCACTGATGAAAGATTTGGGGTGAAATCATGGCCATGGGAATTTTGCCATCAACTTCAAAAGAGTAAGATTTCATCCTAGATCTTATTTGTCTAGCAAGAAAGTGCTTATTTTTCTGGTCTTTTTTTTTTGTGCACAAACTGTCAGCGTTGCATGAAACAAACCATCCTGATTTCCAGAGGGCCTTTCAAAAGCCGGGTGATTGCCAAAATTGCAAATCCAATTTGTTCACAGATTGACCAGTGTGTGATCATTCCAATTATATTTGGCACACGTCAAGTGGAAGAATCAAACCTCCCTCTTTTTGGATCACTTATAAACACTTCAAAAAATAAACTCCCAATATAATTAGCTGCTGAAATGCTTGGCAGGTTGCCCTTAAAAAATCCCCACCAGAAGAAAATACACCCCCTTGATTCTTCCCAAGCATGTTCTTCAATAAGCTACTCGGACCTTGTCCCCTGCACCTGCACTGATTAACGTAATCCTCCTGACTGCCTGTGGGTACCCCCAAAAACTAGTTTTCCCACAAGTGAGGTCCAGGAACTGTGTTACATGAGAGCTGGATGATGTGGCAAGATGAACCTCACCCTGTACAAGCTGCTGCTTAAGATCATCAAGAAGCTGAATGTATGCAGCAGAGCTCATTGGCGACCTTATCCCTCAATAACTCTCTTACTGCTACATGTTGAGGTTTTCTCTTAGTGCATCAGTGAAAACGCATGACCCTGTTGATCTGTCTGAAACCCTAAGTAGGAGCTACATTTTCCAGCAAACATTAGTCTTACCTCTCAGAAAAGTCCTTCTTTTCTGTTGTTTGCATAATCCAGCCGAAAGGCAAATGAACATTGAGTGAGCAGGTTATTCATTTTTGCTGCTATCTTGAAACACAAATGCTCTTCCTCTTATTTCTTTACGGTTTCTCATTTTCCTTCCCAGTGGTTGTTGTGAGAATAGCTTCAAAACACTCAGAAACTGAGAAACAGAAAAATACACTGCTGAAGAAGGAAAGCAGAATAGCAGGTAAATGTATCATGAAGTTCAAGCTTATTCAGCAAAGACACATTTTTGATGTTTACAAGAAAGAAAACATGCCTTTGGACTTCTTAAAGTCAGTTTACACTTACTCATTAGAACACTGAGCACCTTCCACTACTTAATCTTTAAAAGACATCACTTCTGAAGCTAATTTGCAGTGCCCTGGTACTCTGACTCTGTGCTTCTAACTTTCACCCTATTTCTATAAATTCATGTCTCAAGATTGTCCAGTTCTTGACTCCCTTGTGGTTGTAATGCTTCTCAATGTTCTGCTTTCCCTGCAAAATTTGCAAGTACTCATTCTGTGTGGGAAGGCCATCAAGTAAAATATTAAATCAGCCCCATCTCATGACCAATCTCTGACAAAAAAAAACCTTTTCAACCCCATAGATACCCACTCAAAGCAACACCTCACTTTCTCCCTATTAGGTATTTCCATCCCGGTGATCACTTTCCATTTTCCTCATCTTCTCCATCTCAGTTCAGTTCTCATGCAGGACATGATCAAAAGCTATAGCAAGTGTTTTAGACAAGTCCAGATAGTTTGGCTTTGGTTCATCACCCTTACCCGGGAATAGCTTATCACAAAAGCTGCCAGATAAGCCTTGCGTAATCCATATTTGGTAAGCATTGTTGCATTTCTGCCACAGTTTTACTTAAGTTTTTCTTGAATACTGACAAATGGGTTGGTAGATGCCTGGTTTGTGTTTTTCTTTCATTAAATATAGCTAGTAAGTTTATTATTCTCTAGTCAAAAACTACCACAGTCAGTGTGATGGGTGTATTTATAATGGTTTGTACCAGCCAGTACTTTCAGTGTTCTGGGATAATCTGATCCCTCTGGCTGAACTATGGTGAACTATTTAAGACTGTCTGCCTTCTTGTAATGTTCATCCCTCCCCCCCCATTTCCTATCAAATCTTCCCATTGAAAACTGATGAGACACTTCATTTTAGGAGTAGAAGTTTCTCAGCATGGGAAAATTAAATTCTGAATTGATGTTCACATACACCATTTCATGAAATCATAAAAGAGTGCTACATGAAGACTGCACTTTCAGGAAAAAAATAGTTATGCTTGTGAGGATACGTAAACCGTAACAGAAGTTTTATGAAAATAGTTTTTAGACAGGTAAGCTCGATACCTGTAGTATCGAGTGGTAGTAAGACAATGGGATCTCCCTCACTCCTTTTCCTTTAAGGAAAAGAATGCCTTCAAAGATAACAAATTAAAAGCTTATTATTAACATCCGGTAAGAGGATTTTGGTTTGTGTTGTGTTTCTGCTTTTTAAGGCAATATAGCAATCCCCACTTGCATGTAAGGCATTGAGACACTCTGCCTTTTCTTTATAAACCTGTATTTCTTGATGTCTATAAATTGGCTCCTCAAGATCATTCCAGACAGAAACTTGGCCCTCAGGCTCTCAGTGCAGAGGAGAATGGTTTTCTTTTCTTTATGCATTTGACAAAAGTAGATTTGATAGTGTGTAAGCCACACCACTGGAATGCAGTAAATAAACATTTAAAGGACGTATTAGCAGTCCTAGCATGTTTGTTTACTTAGCACTAACTCAAATGACCTTAGTTAAAGGCATAGTTCAGGTACTCAGCTCTGCCCTGAGTTCCTGCATCCTGCCCCCTCAACAAGAAGGAGGAATGTGAACAAAATGAATCCTAACATTTGGGAGTGTGCAAGAACAACAGACACAGAAGCATCAAAGCATCAGGACCTCTTCTGAGATCTTGTATGACACACTTGAATCCCATGTATTTCTGGTGATGCTTTGCCCACAGCTCCTGAACACAGAAGACACTGCAGGCACTGCTTACACTGCACCCAGAATGTGAGATTCCAGGTAAGGAAACCCAAATCTTCCCATCCCAGAAGGCAAGCTATGGTGACGCTCTACTGTGATTCCATTCTCAGATTATTTTTGTAAGTGGGAGGAAATGCAAGCCACAGAGAAAGAAGGTACTGGGCCCAATATTACAGAAATTCCCCCCTGTTCCCTCCTTTCAGAAGACTAACTGACCAACACTGCATTTCATGCCATGGAATTCTCCTATTGCTATTCCTCAGCTGCTGGGGAGTATCTTCACCTCAAGCCCCTCCTGGGGTCAGTGCTATGAATATCCCCTCCAGCACAGCAAGCTGAGGCAGGCAGCAGCCACAGATGGCATTTGGCTTGCAGAATGTTTAGGTATGGGAACATCAGCTTTCGCAATCTGATTCATAGCCTTGGTTGCAACTTTGAAGGGTGGTATGCAGATACATTCAACACTAGATTGTAGCTTTACCAGCTCTTTTATTTAATTTGAAGGGAGTCGATTTACAATGAACATAATAAAGAGTCTTTAGAATCCCCTCTTCATTTAAATTTCCCCCTTTCCTCCCCTTTACTTTCCATCAGGGATCAGGTGTCCATGTTTTAGAGAGGTAATGAAGGAAAACCAACAGCTATGTATCAGTTGTTCCTCCACAGCCACATGAAATTGGTCTCGTCTAAAGAAGGACATTAGTTCCTATAATACCTAAGGATTATAACATAGTGGAAATAATGGTAATAATCCTGTAAACAGAATGGCCATTGAGTAGCAAAGTGATGTTTGGTGTTTAAGATTGTTCTTTATAGGCAATAAAAACTTTTGCATCTTCTGTCAGTGATGATCAAAAATCTGGTCGTATAGTGCAGTAAATGAACCATCAATCATTATCACTTTTCAAAGGAGCCTTCTCTTGTGTTTCTAAACTGCTGGTTTCATGCAGCAAAAAAGGCTTCTGTAGAAGTTGTTATCGTGAGACTTGATGTGCTGTACTCAATAATGTATTCAGTAGTGACTGAACTCTATGTGTTCAGTCAGAAACCTCTAATGTCACTTTTTCTGTTGTTGATCATCAGTGTTTTTAAGAGGACAGAAAATAGAAGTATATGTGTTTAAAGCTTCATTAGCACAAGAATCTTTCATGCCTGTTATCTATTAATACACATATTATTGTTTCATAGAATCATAGATTCTATTAATAGAATTATAGAATTATGTCTATGTGCATAATTAATAACTTGGTTTAGTGTCTGACCTCTAACATTTGGGTTGATGAAAGTTTATGGCCAGTCTAATATAATTACTAATTTGGTGATAGAAATATTGACATTTTCTTCCTTTTTTTTAATGCTTTTGCTCAAACTAGGCATTAATCCAACCCAAAGCAATTCAATTTGTTTCAAACTATCCAGGTTTTATTGTAATGGCATTTTTCAGTTGGAATCGAATTTTAATTCATCAAAATGCACCAACTTGGTATTCTAGGTGACATCTTACTGGAGGAACAACTTAAGGAGAAGATGCATCTTTCTGAGAACACAGATTTGTTCTGCCATCAGAGATGAATGTCACGAGCCCATCACCTTTATCCTTGCTGTGTTAGGGTAGAAGAAGCAGCTACTTCTGCCATAAAGTATTTTCCAAGTGATTCAAAGCTGAAATCTTTGCCTAGGACTCAGGTGGGCTGAATAAAGTTCATAAGGAATTAGGTCACTCACTTCCATGCTCTGGGAATCACCTTAATGATTAAAGGCACATTACAGGACCTAGGAGGAAATAAAAAATCTGTACAAGAGAGACTAAAAATCAAATAATTTTCAGGGAAAATGGCAGCAGTGTTACAGTTTCAGGATTTCTGGGTCAAACATAGATTCACAGGTGTAATTAGGCTTCGTACTTCAGCTCTTCCCCCTGTTCTGGTGGCAAACACTTTTCCTTGAAAACCAAATAGAAAACTCTTCCTTGTGACTGTTAACTTACTAAACCAGTAGAAACTGCAGGCAGGATTTTCAAAAGCATTCTCTGTCAGTCTACCTGTGCCTTTGAAACTTAAAAATGTTTCACTCCCTGCTGCTATTGACTTCAGTGAAGCTGTTTAAAAATCCTTTTTGATTTTCAGGTCACTGGCATTATTCCATGGATCTGAAGTTAAACTTATATTCACATTGTCTTACCAGACCGAAACCATTCTAAGTGTTTTTTAAATCAATAGTTTTCCCATCCTTTCCACATACGAAACAGTTCTGTTTTCTCTTGAGTTTTTCCATAAATCTTAAGATACTGTCAAAATGCAATGTGATTTATATTCATTGTGTTTCATGTATGTTTCCCAAAGGTGCCAAAACAATAAACCTTGTATAATAGATAAATTATTGCTGATAACTCAACCAAGAAATATATGACAACTGTGATAGCATGGTTTGTTCGTAGTAATTATTTGTATTCTCTGAGAGATGGAAACTATTCCAGAGACTGGGAGTACAAAGCCTCTAATCCAGCCGTTAGGAAGGGAGGATAGATTCGCTAAACTGCCAGGCTGCAGACATTGCTTATCTCTTTGTCATTACATTGGGGCAAAGGCAATTATTTCTGTCAAGCATGGGCACAGGTTTCTCTCTGAAGGAACCTCAAACTGGGAGCACTTGATTTCTCCAGGGAGAAACACAATTCATCCTATTCATAAGCAAATAAGTAGGTTATTAATCAACATGAGAAAAGCCTATATGAAGCAGATGGCATAAAGGAGAAGAAGTGGAACCTCAAGTGACCACCAAACAGCAGGGCAAGGGCACGTGGACTGGTGCGGGTAGCCTCACGCCTCCTCTGCCTCCATCCAAGGTCAAACAGGCACAAGTTGCTTCACTCAGGAAGGTGCAGGAGCTGCATTCGTGTGGAATAGGGGCTGGTGTGATGTAGCCACTCTCTTGGTGGGGCCGTTAGTAGAGCAGCAGGAAACAAAAAGGGTGCACAACTGCCCAGACCCATGGTGTACAAGTGCTGCTTAGCTGAGTGGTCCAGGACCCAAGCGGTCCAGGAGCAGGCAGCATTGCCGTGGTCTACCTGGTGTGCACTGAAGGTCAGAGTACCCCTGTGAAAATGTGCAATTTGAAATTCAGCTCAGAATTATTTAAACAGCAATATGTTTATAACAGCACAAATGTCTCCCTGGTCAGAAGCACGTGCAGTAAATGCTTTCCAGGGACCAGCAGGGTAACCATGGACCTGAAAACCTCAAGGAATGAAAGGCACTGAGATCCCTCCCAGCAGTGTAGCATTACAGGCAACACTGAAAAGACACATCCGAGTTTAAAAATAAAGCAAATAAACAAGTAAGCATGTTGTCCTACACCACTCCTTGGTACATAATGCCTTGCTGAGAAATGTACTGACAGCAGAGATAGTTATTGAGATTGACACACCAAAGCTGTAGGTCAAAATTCACACTGTTTTTTGGAGACTGAGGTACCAGTTACACATCATCTCAGCTGAGCTCCTTCAATGGCCAGAGGAAAGGCTGCCCACCACATATCCAAGTCCTGTTCTAGAGGAGACTCTTCCACAGTTGACATAGCTGAGAAACACTGAAATGCCCTGACACCCCTCACTCAATTTGGGAAGGGGGATAGATATGGACTCTAGTACTCTTATATAGAGACTACTATGGGACCTTAAACTACAAGGTCCTTTCATGCCTCTTCTTGCCCTTTTTTCTTCCTCGTAGGAACAGCCTCTGGTTTAGTTACCCAGGATCACAAGTGCTGGCAATACAATTACTGTGACAGTGCAAGGTCCCATGTTGTCACTGTGGCTCAGCTTGTTGTTCAGTCCTCCAAGCATGGACTTGCTTGCATTTACAGCACAGCTGGCTTCTTAGAAAAGTAATTCTATAATACAGAATAATAAAACGTAAATAAACCTGCCATGAAAACTGAATCTCCAGAGTATTTTTTGTGCAGAATGGTGTGTCCAAAGGTCTCTGGTTTTTGCACTCATTTCTGAAATCTCAAGCAGGTTTGGGTAGGAGGAAAGGAGGAATTTTTAGTAGAAGTGTTTTATTTTGGGACATACCTTGCCTGGTTCTCTCTGGGTCCTGCAGCAGTCTGTTTAAGTAAGACACCTGTTGCTGCTGCACTCCTATGCAAAGCCCAGCTGGGACCTCCTGGGAGCCCCCCACCACACAAGGTAAGCAGCATGATGCTGGCCCTTCCCTCTTGCCTTGAAATAACCACTCTAACTCCTCCCATGCTGTCAGGAGCAGCTGGCAGTGCAGTAAGAGACTGTAGGTTACGTGATGGTCAGACCTGGTCCTTCAGATCAGCAGTTTCCTCCCAAATGGCTGATGCCTAGAAATACTAGTGGCAGGGGACTTGAAAGGTAAATAAAATTAAAAGCAGCTTTCCCAGCTCTCCAGAGTGGCACTGAAAGAGGAGAAATGCTGTACAAGAAGAAACTATTCTCTGACAGTTGTTGAATCCACACAAATGAGGAATGCATCAGGAATCTTGTTTCTTAACCAATAATGCTTTACATTATTACATCTTAGATACTCTAAAATGTGATCAAGCAGACTCTGCCTGCACTTCTCTATAGTTCCTATGTATTGAGTAAATAGGTCTCCCCCTGCCCACAGTGCCTTGCAGAGGGGTGAGTGCAGCCCAGGGCAAATACAGTGGGGCACATATCCAGGCTGGGACACTCATTGCTCATGGGGGCTGCCTGGCCACCCACGGCCACCAAGGGTTAGATGCCACCACTGGCACCTACTCAGCTGCATGCTGCTCAAACTTGCAGATCTTCAGGATTTGAGCAGTTAGCCATCCTGCTCTGAGCTGCACTTGCTTGGCCCATTTCCTGACACCAGGGTTGATGAGAGCAGAATTAACAAAAAAGGTTAAATGGAATTCTTCCAGTCATGTAGCAAAATCACCAGTAGCACTGGGGATAAATCTAAGGGTTAGTGGTCTTTATTTTGCCCATAGAAACTGCCTGAGAGACTGCTGCTCTTAAAAATACTGTGGTTTTTTTATAACTGTTGTGTAGGTTTAATAGAGATTGAATGCTGATTAGTCCTTACAATCTTGCACTAGCAGCATCTAATGGAGCTAGAGTTTCCAAGTTAATAACATCTGATTTATATAGCAAAATAAGTAACAATTATTATTTACTACAGGAATAACTGTAACCATCATGTCTTGAGACTATTACATTTATTAGTCTTAGGTTTTGAACTGAAAGGTGAGGCAATTGCGACTCTCCATAGGGATAGACCATAAGCAAATATTTGGATATGAATTTTTTAGCCCAGCAGCATGCCTGTACAGCGCCAAATTCTTCTGGTTACAGTTTCAGCTTTAGGAAAAAAAAAAAAAAAATCATCAGCCATCCTGTTTTAGCATTTTATGAGGAGTAATTTACTTTCATGTTTATCCCAGTGAAAAAACTTTCAATGCAGCCTTGGTCAGAAATGCCCTAAGACCATCATGACACTTCTTTGAGAATAAACCCCAAATGGTGAAAGGCATGTGATTCCACAGGAGAAAGAGAGTCTAAACAGAGTTCTGGCAAAAATTTTCTATTCAGGTCAAAACCTGCAATATTTAAGTAACTCGGAATGTTACATTTAAAACATAATTAATGCCTCAGCTTTTATCTACTTCCACGGACCATGACCTCATGTATTTCTCAGTCACTGTAGAGATGGAAGGGTCTATCCGCAGACTTCTATATTTACCACTGTGGCTGGAAGCAATGGTTTTGAGTTTAAACCTTTGTTTCTGTTCGGAGACACATGGAGACATATGGATTCCAGAAAATGTAATACTCGAAGACAATCCCTAGATGTCACTAAATACCATGGCTGGTTCAAATTTAGACCAAGACGTTTTGCACCAGAGGAGCATTTTTCACTCTGGAGACATGATACTTTCCTACCAGATGGAAAACTATAGTTTTCAATTTTTATTTTTTCATTTATGCTTTCCTTGTTAGAGATTAAATGATTACATATTGAAAATTAGGAAAGTTAAAGCATAACAAGCTGCTCAGACACCTGCATTAGGGGACAGCTGGGTTTGCTTCTGAGCTCTGTCAGACCTGCCAGGTGGATTGTCTTTCCTTCTGGAGGTGACTTAGAGCTGATCCAGCATCTTCTCTATTGAGAAGAAAAACTCCCTTTTCCATCACTGCTTCTGAAAATCCCTCTCTTTCTTTTTATTGTCTGTAATTACATTTCCACTGCAGTTAGCCCTACACCTCATGCCCTTCCTTTCTTTCCCAGAGGTTCCTGTTCCTGTAAGAGCCAGGCAGAATTGGCTGGGGCCAGCAGCGTTAGTCCTTCGGAGCAGCTGTGTTTGGTTTTAAATCTAGTCTGAGTGGTTTTCTTAGTTTCCTGGGGTGGTGGCCATAGGAGATGGCCTGTTCTTACCATGTAAAAACAGTTCAGGTGAGTTTTTCACCATCTCTTCAATGTCATGAATACCTAATGAGTAGCACAATTATACCATAGTGGTTTTTTCACCTTCTTTCTTATTTCCAAAATAACACTTTGGATGTAACTCATTAGAGAAACATCTCAGTAGTCAAGGTACTTTTGTAAACTTTTACAGTTAGAGGTGTTATATAGACATCAATGTTTCTGCCATGTTCCAACACAACTGATTTAAAGATGCTGGGACTACCCTTCAGCACTGAAGCCAACTGGTATGGAGTGGTCTGTGCTCATATTTTCTGGTCTCTCCAAAGCACTACAAGTGCATGCAAACTGCCATTTGGTAGCATTCCCTGGTCTGTGATAACACCCCAAGCACTCCTAAAAATACTTTAGAAAACATCTGGTTGATCCAGGCCAAAATATGTTAAAGACTGTTCCAAAAAATCCACAATGTAGGTAATTGCATTGTTGTCCATGAGTGTCAAGGGATAGGGCAGGGCCAGCCTCTAGAAGAATGACAGATGCTCTCTATTAACCCCTTTCCCTTCCCAAAGGGGAAGACAAAGGGAATAAGGGAAAGAGTCTCATGGATTGGAAAAGAAAACTAAACCAGGTTTAATGAAAATAATAATGAAAAAATAAATACATAGAAATATATACAAATCCAATAATGAACGCAACCCCACTGGTGGCAATTGCATCACCGTCATGACTGATGTGCAGGACAGGCACCGAGGAAGTCCCTGATTCGACTCAGCAGCAGGTGGGAAACAGACTAAGGAGCTGGATTCTGGAACTAGATTCAGGAATGCACAGATCAAGATTCAAGGCAGAATGGACAGAGTCCTCCTTGGATGCTGGCCATTGATAAAAGAGTCTTGACACTCATGATCCTACAGCTTTATACTGAATATGCCGTATATGGGCTGGAATCCCTTGTTGGTCAGTTTAGGGTCACCTGTCCTGTCCACTCCTCCCTGTAGATGTGGCCTTTTACTTATGGTACCCCAACATGGTACACAGTGACCTTGATCTCTATAGGAGTAAAAGTCTTTCTGCACAACAATCCTTGTTAGTAACTATAAACATAAAATGCTATCACTGCTAGAAGCAGACACTGCCTGTGAGAACAGGCTGCTGACTTCAGACAGTGCAGTTAGAAGAACTGAGCTGAAAAGCAAAATCACTGAACAGAATTAGTTCTGTTCTCACTCAAATCAGGACAATGAGACTGTCACTTGGAGCTGCTACTCCTATAGCTATAAAAATATTGTCTCCTTGTGTTCTCCAAACAGGGAATACATAAAATAGAGGGATGAATGTCTCAAATGATGAAATTTTTAAAGCTTTTCATTGCTTGGAAGTCCAACGATTATGCATAACTGTGCTTGTTTATTATTAGTGACTTTTTTCAAGTGTGTTTGAAACACTTCTTTTATTCAGTGGTTAATCCTCCATCTTTCCTGGTAACAAATCTTTATAAAACAGAATACTGTGTGCTCCTGTTTCAATTACACTCCATATGGAATTATATCTGTATATTTTCTGCAGAGAAATCCCCTTCATACCAAGAATTTTATTTAAGAGACTGTCTTGTACAAACAGTAGACTTACGGGGAAGATCTTCAAAGGTTGATGTGACAGGTGATGGTTTTGATCATCTGCCTTTATGCTGCAATTCTATAAACCCTACTGTACACTGGCATCATCAACACTTATTGACATCTATCATTTCCTTGGACTCCCAAAGCAGCCCAGAAACTTTATAGCATGAAATCAAGTGGGTTTTTTCCTTACAAAAATGAAAACCACTTTCAAATATTAAAAAACCTCCCAAGCAGAAAAGAGGTTCCCTTTAAAATGGAAACTGAGAAGAGGTTGCATTTAAAGTAAGGAAGAAAAGCAACATAAAATCTTCATAGGGTTTGTGCTTACAGAAGAGAGGCTGTAAACCAGACAGATGCTCCACCAGCAAATCCAGGTAGGTGTTGCTGTTCCTGCTACAGGCTGCCTTCTCCGCCAGAAAAACACTCGAGTCTGAGGATTTATTCTCAAGGTCAGGACATCTGGCAACTTTCTGTTGAGTCCATTAAATCATACCTGAACTTATACTGTCTTAACTACTTAAGTGCTCTCTTCAGCGTGCTGGAATGGCACAAGTTGAACTCCCTTTTAACTTTTCCTCCTTATCCCTCACCAGTAGTTCAGCTACCTCTGGTTGTGCTTATTTGCACTGTTGGAACAAAGCTTTTAGTTTGTCTCTGACAAGACTGGGTCTGGTTGGACAAAATTAGATCAATTTAATATAGTCTTTATATTATTTATGTATCAAATGGAAACAATAGAACAAATGGCTGGGAAGAAGCAGGCACGGGGTGAATCACAGGAAATCAAAGCTACTCAGACGCATAGGTGTGGACTTACTGTAAACATCAGCACTGCAAGAGTGTACACAAAGCATGACTCTGCTCTACAGCTCTCATCCCATCCTTCCCTTGGGACAATGTTATTTTTTTGTACTGTAATAATGCCTAAGAATCTGGCCACAAAGCTGGGCTCAGCTGCTCTGTTCACTCCACAAACAGCAGACAAAAAAGGCAGTTTCACCCAATAAGCTCTGAGGTCTTCGAGGGCACAGCAGTGCAGCTGCAAATGCTGTGCTGCTGTTAATACTGACAGCTCACCTGTTTGTCCCTGAGGCAACGCTCATGAGGCATCTGGTGAGCAACAGGGCAAGGCAAGTTTGAGGGTGTTTCTAGGGAGTCTTGGTAAACTGGGATGGAGGCATCACAGGAGAAGAAAGTTAGGGTTTGCTTTAAAAATATAAAAAGCAGGTGATGGAGATTTTTGGCCACATGAGGTAAGTTACAGAAGAGCCACTATGTCACTAATGCGGTAGAGGTGACGATGTTGCAATAACTGAGATATAGTAGAAACTTCAATGAAAACCTTATTTGGGGGGATGGACAGAAAATATCTATCATGCAGCTGCAGAGTCACAAAAATTCAGGGGCAATCTTAGTATAAATACATGGATCCAAAATCCTATGGGCTTGAATGGTAGGAACCAGGGAAGCACGTGGGATGGGCTGTACTGATTCTGACACGTATATTTTCCCAGGAGGTCTGAAAAGACCTGAATTTTGAGTTTGGGCAGGCAAGAAAAGCTCCAGAGCAGAGAAGTGAGTCTTTGGCATACATTTGTATTTATGAAGGAGATTAAATAAAATTATTTGTGTGTACACTTTTGAAAATTAGATTACGTGAGAAACGTGAAATTCACTTGCCAGGTGGTGAACCCTGCCAGCTCCTGCAGAGTGGTTTGTAAAGATCACCATATATTTGCTGTTGTCACTTTGGCACACTTACATCCAGTTCTCTGACAACAGCCAGTCACAGACATTTAAATACAGGTGGAGACCTTCTACTCTTCCCCAGAATTCCTCAGTCTACACATTATTCAGGATGCAAAAGGTTCAAAAATGTGTCCCCAAAGTTTTCGTGGTAGTACGTAAAATAAATTGTGTTTCATATTTTAAATATGTAGTCTGATGAAAAAATAAAGAACAATGCAATGTAGTTATGGCATATAAAATTCACTTAATATAATGATAGAAAATGTATGCAGTCAATTATTGTATAGAAATTTAATGAAACAAAGCATAAAAGTAAGAAGAAAAAACCCACAAAATTAAAGTTATTTTAATAGGGTGGTATTAGGGCAGAAAACCTTGCACCACTGAGGTAACTTAATTATTTTGTAGTAGCTACAGATAAGAATAATCACATGAACATAGCTGAAGAGTCAGCACTGGACCTCCTTTTCATTATCTTAAACAGTAATATAAAATTATCTTTGTCTATGTAATGTAAGTGGATATGTTAAGGTGATTGTAAATCAGTCCAAAGAAGGGAAAATCATATCTCTTGTGTATATAGAAATAAACCTGGGTTTTTTTGACTTTTTTTCTCAGAGAAAGCCCCGGGTTACTTCAACCTTTTACTTAAGGAGTTCCTGTGGCATCTTACTTCCCATTAAGCTAAGGAAAGCTGTGATGGCAGCAGATGCTTGCAACAGCTGCCCATACAAGCCAAACTACTGCTCATGGTGCATTACTTGAGCACTGCTATTGTTTCTTCTGTTACTTTATATCAAACACTTCCCTTAAGCATGCTCAGAGTAAGATGAAATGCTATGTTTACTCCTTGTGCTGAGGTAAGTGTGAAAAATCACCAGGGACAAGGAGGTACTGTTAGACTCGAGTAATATTTCAGTGATGCTTTTTGACACTTCAGCTGAAGAAAAGCAAAAGTAAAAGACTGTGTTGTTGCACATTTTCATCATTGCTTCTTTTCAGCCCCTCACCAATGTTTTCGATGAGCACGTTTCATAAAGCAATTTCCATATCACAGAATCACAGAATCACAGAATGTTAGGGTTTGGAAGGGACCTCAAAGGATCATCTAGTCCAATCCCCCTGCCGGAACAGGATCACCTACAGCAGGTCACACAGGAACATGTCCAGACAGGTTTTGAATGCTGCCAGAGAAGGAGACTACAACCGCCCTGGGCAGCCTGTTCCAGTGCTCTGTGACCCTAACCACGGAAAAGCTTTTCCTTATGTTTACCCAAAACCTCTTATGCTCCAGCTTGTACCCATTACCCCTTGTCCTGTCACTGAGAAGAGCCTGGCTCCATCCTCCTGACACTTGCCCTTTACATATTTATAGACATTAATAAGGTCACTCCTCAGTCTCCTTTTCTCAAGGCTAAAAAGACCCAGCTCTCTCAGACTCTTATATGGGAGATGCTCCACTCCCTTGATCATCCTAGTGGCTCTGCGCTGGACTCGCTCCAGTAGCTCTACATCTTTCTTGAACTGGGGTGCCCAGAACTGGACACAGTATTCCAGGTGGGGCCTCACCAGAGCGGAGTAGAGGGGGAGGAGAACCTCCCTCGACCTGCTGGCCACGCTCTTCTTAATGCATCCCAGGATGCCACTGGCCTTCTTGGCCGCAAGTGACTTTGGTAATCATGCTACCTGTGAACCAAGCATCCAGTCTTGGAGACCCATAACACATCCTGAGAAGTGTTTGTATAAACCCTGAAGACAAATCTGAGGTCCTGAACTAAGGCAGAAATATCCAGCTCCACAAATATAGGAGAGGCAATGTGCTGTTACGTAGCAGTCCTGCAAAAGCAGCTTATAGGCTGAGACAGTGGTGTCTTGCCATTGCAGGAGAAGAAAGCTGCTATTTGAACAGGAGGTTAGCCTCCAAAAGATTCAACGTACATTAAGGCCCCATCTGGAATACTGCATTTAAAGTTTAACTGCTGCACTTGGAGATAGTCTCTCCTTGGAGATGGTCCAGAGAAAAGCAATGAGAAAGATAAAAAGCCTGGCAATCTCTGCCCTATGAAAAAAAGATTAACTGCTTGGGATGAGAAGATATGAAGAACTCTTGCAAAGAAGTGAAGAATCTGTTCTCTGTGCTTACAATGACCTAGGCAAGCAATAACATGCTGAAGTTGCAGCAAGAAAAATTGAAGTTTACCATTAGGAATTTTTTTTTCAAATCAAGACAGTACTAAAGCACTGATCATGTGGAGCTTTGTGGAGCCTGCATGGTTAGAGGTAGCTTGACAGAGATATCCATGAGGAGACTGGGATAGACTAGATGACCTCCTACAGTCACATTTAAGCTTAGAAATTATTATTCTATGATTTAATTAATGACATCAAATAACGGCAAATTCAAATTATTTTCACATTCCACTGCAAATCTCTTAACAACTTGATGTCACCTCTATATTTAAAGAGAATTACTACTTCTATCCAAAGAAAATCCATCTTAGCTACAGTTTGCTTCTATCTATAGTGGCTGCTTTTCTTTTCAATTTGACAAACATATTACCAAAACATTATTAAGTCATCGCTTTAAAACACTGCAAAAACTAGAATTTTAAATAGTTCTGTCATTTCAAAAAAACAAAACCAAATTCAAATCCCCACCAAACCTCCCACACCATATCCTTTACAACTGTTGCCTTTCCTCCTTTTAAACAGCCAGGCATTGTCAGTGCTGTAATTTCACTGCATGTGTGACACTGCATTTAATGATGGACCCAAGGCCTCAAACCAGAACTGTCTTTCTATAGGCAAGATCAGTCATGCCACTTTGAGACTGCTGATGATCTGGGATCAAAGGAACAGCAATGTACTGCCTTTGCACCTGATTGCCACAGTTACAAATCAGATTTGTCTTTCAGTCCCAAATTCACCATGCAAAGTGCACTGACATAATGAAAATTTCATTAAGCAGCTTTATTTTTTTCCGTATAACAAACTTCAAAGGAAAAGAGAATTTGGAAGAAAAAGTGTATGATATAAGCAAAAAACAAATACAGCTCCAAATGAAAGAATACTATGGAGAACCGGGATGTTCCCTTGCAGAAGTATGAAATGCCTGCAGCTGAAAATCACTCCACAGCACTAAAAATCAGGATCAGGCCAGAGTTATTTAACCAATATGAGCCATTTTCCACAGATCATTTATCAGCACTAATCTGTGATAACCTTACCAAAAAG
Organism: Todiramphus chloris collaris; assembly: GCA_025345505.1. Taxonomy (NCBI): domain Eukaryota; kingdom Metazoa; phylum Chordata; class Aves; order Coraciiformes; family Alcedinidae; genus Todiramphus; species Todiramphus chloris. The sequence continues at coordinate 20,207,970 of JANVCC010000018.1, forward strand.
CAGCTAAGCGCAGAGTTTGGCCTTGAACATTCCTGTAGCAGTACTTTCTTCTCTTTTTTTTACGGAGAGGCTATTTCTCCCTTTGTGATGTTAATGTTGACAGGAATCAGCGAGTCCCTAATTGCTCATGAGACTGAAGAATGGCACAGATTAATTTGAAAGGAGACCATCTTGCAAGATTTCCAAGAATGGCTGAAATTTATGGGTTTTTTTTTTTTTCTTTGGGGAGATGCTAACACCCTTCAGTTTCCCATTAGTATGCTGCATGGGGTGAGGTATCCTAAGAACTGCTCAGCCACCATCAAACCCTCCAGAGGAAAACAGCTCACGTTTTTATGACCTTATAGGCAGAACATTCACACTTACAGGTGCAATTCCCTTAATTCATGTAGCGGAAGACTGATCGCAGCAAATAATTAGATGTCAGCAAATTTTAAAAAGGCTCACAACCTGCAGTCCTGTTTTATTCCATAATGTGTTTCAGCTATAGTGGCTGCATCACACACTTTGTGCCCTACAGATTGTATTTTAGTTTATTTTACTTATTTTCACGTATGCCAGGCAGGCAAGTCCCACTGACTTATTCTTGTTCAATAATATGCAAAGTAAATCCCAACTTACAAGCTCTGACTGTTTCTTGGTATGTTTTTTTTAGGGGATGTATTTTTTTTTCATTGCAAGTAAATGTAATGTTTTGTCTTTCAATGTAATTTCTGGTGTCTTTGTTCTGCACCATTTCATGCATATTGCACAAGACAGAGTTTGCCTTGCAGACCATAAAAAGAAAAAAACCAAACTGAGACGAAAAAATAAAAACAAATACAGAAAATATTTTTACAAAGTGTTCTCTTGAAATGAGTACTAGCTAGTGAATAGAAGGGCCATACAGTAACCTACATCCTGTCTTTCTGGACAGGAATGGCTTCTAGGAGCAAACTAGATTCCATTTAGTCTTTTCACATGTTTATAGTATGAAATAGAATAGATATATAAATATGGAAAGAAAGTTTCATTTACATTTGCACGCTGGAATCTTATTGCCTATGTCTATAGCAAAATCAGAGAGTACCCATCTAAGATTCATAATCATTGAACTTACATCTGAAGTGGCATTTAGACTTCTAATTTCCATCTACTAATATAATCTTGAGAGAAAGTCCCAACTAAATTTGAAGTGTAACAAGCACGAAAAAACCTGTGGCCTTGGGGCCCCAATTCAACTCATGACTTCATTTTGCAAGGCATGTGAGTACGTGCTGTTTTTCATGTTATTATTGGATAAACAATTGTGGTTAATGTTTGGCCTAAAGCTGTTTTTGAAAAGACTAGTATTTGGCAAGGACTTATTTCCCCACCCTGAATATATCCTATCCAAGTGATGCCTATTTTTGGTATTCAGAAGTCCCAACACCAAAAATTGTACAAAGGAGCTTGTGTATCACTCAGAATATCCATGATATATCTCATCACAAGACACAAGAGAAGAGGTAAAAACATAGACTCAGGAGAGGAGTTAATACCTGGTTGCAGAACTTCTTGAGATATTATTTATACTGCACTGGCCAGTGCAAGAGCTTTCTACAGTAAAATCAACATGCCTTGTTCACATTTAAAATCAGTACCGTGGAGGACAAGTTTCTTTTACACATATCAAATAGAAGGCATACGCTGCATATAATATAGTTTGTGTGTAGTATTTACATTTTATGTCATTTGGTGTTCCCGCTGAACCAAATCACCTCTACTGTAACTATTAGGGCTTCCAAGAATTTTGATCAAGGATGAATTGTGTTCATTCAACTTATCCTAAACATTGCCAAAAGTAGGTTATGCATTCTAGTACTAATTCTGTTAATTGAGTCATGATCTGGTGGTACTTAGATTCCTTTTGGCCTAACTGCCGTTAGGAAATCTCATGTTCAGTCAGTAGCTTTTCCCTAAACATTGTTCTGACATGTGCAGTACATTTTCTGACATGCAATTCATGCATCCAGTACAAGATAAGGAATCAGTTTTATATGCTTTCGTTTCAGTCTGGTGGAACTTTCTGCTACTCAGTCAGTAAGGTAAGCTTGATTTTTGTTTAAAAAGTTATCCTTTTGGACTTTTGCCAGCCACAAAGTTTCAAAAGACAAACCATCTACCAAAAAAATACTATGAGCAATTTAGCAGGAGACTTTTATTACACAGAAGTTTGTGGCAGTCTGTTTGTTCTTTTTCTGCTATTTTTAGAGTGCATTTTGGTCTTACTTTCTGGCTTTTCTGTTAAGGCATAGGTCTTAAGCATTTCTGAGTTTTAATGAATGTCAGTTGCTTGTTGTTTTGTCTTTTTTTTCATAATCCCATTACTTCCATAGTTAAGATTTAAGAAATTTATCAGATGTCAGGAAACCTAAAATAAAATTACAAGAGTTGTTACAACTTCAACTGCATGGACAAACAGGGAGGTAAGCTTGCCATGGATGGCTGACTTCCCAGTCATCCTTGTTTTCCTCAGATTGACTTGAAGAAAGAGTAAATCAGATTTTTTTTTTTTTTTTACTTTTATGTTATTTCGCTTTACATTTTCATATGGGCCTCTGGGTTTGTGTCATCCAGCTATGAATGTATCTGTCTATGTTTTTCACTTTAGACACTCCTATTCTCTCTGCACAATTCATGATGACTTTGAAATTCTGAACCTTAAAAATACTTCATACTTTCTTATTTTACTTTCTGAAATTCTTAAGAAAATATTTTCAACTTTTACTGATGCTTTCCTGTAGAGACAGGAATTTACTTCAATCGAGTATCACATTTAATAGGTGACTACTAAAACTAAAATTAAGGAAGTAGAAAAGATAATAAAATATACTGTGGCTTTCATCTGAATGGCTTCCATTTACAGATATTCTTACATTAATTATTTCCTTTAGGGCAGTCCCTGGACCCAGCAGAAATTGTCCTGCTTCTTGGGTTTGATGACATTTATGGAGCAGTGGTGTTCATCTTATGTTTAGAGGAGGGAAGAATGTGCCAAGCCTGGGGAGATGTCATTGGTAGTGTGTGGAGAAGAGATTCCTCTTCCCTGAGAGAACTATGGCTACAAAGATCTCAGGGCTGTATTGTCCTGAAACCATTTAAAAGGAATTCAGATGCTGATCACAGTGGCCAGCCTCATGTCATCTGATGGCTTTAGAAAGAGATTCATAACTGCAAGAGGGTTAAACTATTTCCTTCCTAAACCTATGATGTCTCCAAAGGTGGCAAAGGTTGCGCAGGAGATAACACCTTTGACCAGAAAAAAAATACATGGAGAAAGAACTGACTTAAAGGTCATTCACCCTTGCCCTGAGCAGCACAGCTACCAGTACAAACTATATGGTTTAGATACAGAACTAACCAACTGGAAGAAGCGCTAAGCAACACTGGGATCCCTGGTACCACACTAAATCACTGAGGAAATCTGATCTTGCTGTTAGTAGAACTTCCCAAACTCTGGGTGGACTTTCCACCTCAAGTTTTATCTACTTCAGACTGTGAGTTTGTTTTAACATGAACAAGCCTTAGCCTTCCAGCCTAGAGTCAAGGTGGAATGGCTTCCTCTCCTCCAACAGAGACAGTGATGGAGGAGCTAATTTCTTTCAGCACAAGGGAAATAGTAGCCTCCCAAGTATTCAGACTTTCGTTATGTTCAGAACAAATGAATGGCGAAGGTCATTTAGCAGGTAGATGAGCCTAGTTCTGCCATATTCTTCCTGAGATGACATGACAAGAAATGCATAAAGAATTCAAGATGAGAAGTACCATGATTAAGTTCCTTGTTTCATTCTTTTCTAATAGTGCCTAATATGCATTGTGCCTTTGCAATCAAAGCTAAGCACTGGGCTTAAGTCTCAGGAGAACTAGCCACAACAGCTCCAGAAATTAATTTTCTGAACAGTAGCAGCTCATTTAGAATCCATTGCTATGCATGTATAGTTATTCCTTTGAATTCAATGACATTGAATTTCACCTGTCATTTTTCCATTTAATATTGTGAGCCTCTTCAGTAGTATTCTGTATGCAGCTTTAATTTTGAACCCACTGAATAATTTCTTATCCATTGCAGACCTTCACCTGACTAGTAATGCCTTTATTTCAGGCCAATTCTGAACATGTTGAACTGTACAAAATCCAACACTCACTTTCAGAAGCTTCTCCTGATGGTTGTGCTCTAAGCATTTATTCTTGTCTTTAGTTAGTCCAAAACCAGGTCTTCCATCTAAGCCAGTAAGAACCTGTTTTATCTAAGAGTCAATTGAGAGGAATATCATAAAAAAATTTTGAAAGTTAAGAAGCATCATAAGGATCAGTTCATCCCTTATGCTCCCAAGCTTTTGAAAACACAACTTCCATATGCTAGACAAGGAAAAAAAAACCCAACACAAAAGCAAAAACAAAACAAAAGAAAACAAAACAAAAAAAATCAAAAGAAAAAACAAAAAACCAAAAATAAACCCCACCAAACTGAAACAAAACAACAAAACCAAAACCTGGGGGCTTATCACTGGTATTCCTTGTTAGGGGTACCTCGTCTCATGGTTACTTCTTAAAGCCTTTTATCACAAAGCATCCTTTGCTCCCTCCAGTAGTGGGTTAGAAATTTCTAACTTCAGCCCAAATGCCAGGCTCCTAGCCCAAGAGCATCCAGCTCCCAAATCCTCCTCAGCCAGGATGTCTCAGTCTCCTGCTTACACCTCTGCTTCCCAGGTGCATGCCCTTATCTGCCCTAGATGTACTGCCTGGCAGGGTTTCTCTACTGTTTTCTCCCCAAAGTCTCTCTCGGTTGGACGTCAGGAAGCACTTCCTGACAGAGAGGGTGATCAGACATTGGAATGGACTGCTCAGGGAGGTGGTGGAGTCACCGTCCCTGGATGTGTTTAAAGAAAGGCTGGATGTGGCACTTAGTGACATGGTCTAAGATGATGTTGGATCATAGACTGGACTTGATGATCTCAGAGGTCTTTTCCAGCCTCAGTAATTCTGTGATTCTGTAAACATTTACTTGGAGAATATTTACTCTTCGGTACTATTGTAGTAGCAGCAGCTACAGTGCACACATCTTGAGACACCTTGGTGTTATCTCCAAGTGAGACTCAGTGAGAAGCTGGGGAAACTGGTGAAGCCAGTAGGTGCTTTTTCATTTACAACAAGATGTGCCATTATTTTAGTACAGTCAACTTTACCAGCATGTAACAAGGCAACTATTCTGCTTCTTAAAAATGTAATTTTAATGGTTATAATCACAAACCTCGATATAATATTTCTCATAAAACCACGATTTTTCTTCTGGGACAAGAAAACACTTTTTTTAAGACCCACTTTCAGATGGAGTGTTATTAACAGTAATTGGCATAGTTCAGCAATTTGGAACTTTGAAAAATTAAAGGTTTAGTCTTCTCTTTTCTCACTGCAGACCAATACAAAGTTTCCTGCTAATCTTTCCCTGAACACTCTTTGACTGTGCTTTTCTTGTATTTAAAGGCCAAAAAGGAACCGTTATGGTATGTAGGAACCATATCATAAGATTTTAACCAAAATCTCACCCAGGCTACAAGTAGGTTTTATGGGTTCTTGATTAACATCACAGAGATTTTTTTTTTTTTTTTTTTTTAATTTCTGTAATGGATATAAGAAGATGACGTCTCTCCTAAAAACGAAGAGACAAACAATGAAACCTCCACAAACACTTTAAACCTTTATCTGAAAAGGCTGAGAAATGCTTAGGCAAAAATCATGTGTTTAGCGAGACTCTCAAATCTTAGTCCCTGTGCAAGTTGAGACCATCAAAGTTAAGCTTTTAAGATGTATGGAGCTCATTTTCCTTAGATAGTTTGAAAATAAAAGACTAAAAGGAGATTTGAGGTATCTCTTAAGGGCAAACTTACATTTAGATTGTCTCAGTTAGCTCAGTAATATACTGCTGTTCCCATTTTAGGTGTTTATAGATGTCTCTGGCCGGTAGTTCTCTTCTGCATTACTGTAGGAGAGCCTCTTTTGCAATACTACTTCCTTCTGGTTTAATTTTGCCCCTTCTCAAATAGCTTCATAAAAATTATGTTAAGAAAAAAGAGTTACCATCTGATTGAGAAGCTGAGTATTAAGTCTGAACCCATAGCCTATTTTTGCAAATATATTTTAAAAAATGAAGCTAACATGTTCATAATGCTACTGCTGTTAGAACTTCCACTGTTGCCGTAGTAAAAAAGAAAAGACTGTTATGGGATAATACATATGCAATATTCTTCAGATAAATAAAAGATTAACTTCTTTATGTGAGACTCCGTAGAATACAGATAGATGAAATAATAAGAATGAACTGAACCTGAAGCATATTTTTATTCCTCTCACTTGCCTGATATAGGGAAGAATAGTAAAGATCAGAAGGAGGAATCAATAGGATTATTTTCAAGAACCCTGCAGTGTGTTTCTGATAATCCTCTCAAATAAATAGTAACTTTTTCTACCCTTTTCAACTAAAATTTGCCTCTCATTTGGTGCCATTAGCCATGCTGATTCCATGCTTCCTGCCTTACTTGCAGGAGTACTCTAGACAGCCCTTTTAAATGATGCCCCAATGGATTATCTGAACAATTTCCCATTGAAGGCAGCGAGTAACACACTGAGTGCTGAAGTAATACAATTTCAATAAATCAGTTCCATCTGAAATGGCCAAACTAGATAATGGAAATGGAATCCAGCCATATCCCTTTGTGAAATGCCAGTTTAATGTAAAATAAAAGACATTCATCCTTCCCACTCCCTAAATCACATCAGTTTAAACAAAGCAGAAATCGTCAATGCTGAAATTGAGGTGAAACTGTAGATTCAGGGAAGGAGGAGGTAGGTAACAGCAAGTTGAGTGGTGTGACACCTTATTCCTGAAGGTAATGTGGATTGCATCTCTCCAAGATGTAGAGTATGAGAACTGTTCAGCACTCTGAAAGGTATTGGCCCCCATACTTACATATTGGTTTAATGGCTTAAACCATGATCATTGAATAAAAGATTCAGTCTGTCCCCTCCCCTTTTCACTAGGAATGGAGGTCAAATAAGTAGGGTCAAACCCATCTCTCTGACCTGCTAAGGGAGTTCCATAAGTATCTCATTATGGTGTAGAAAACAGGCTTGAAAATGCCTTCTCTGCTTCCTGATGAAAATAGTTATCACTCCCCAGTGAAGAGCACAAATTGCACAGGGCAGAGGAGGGAGCTAGCAGAAGACTCCTTAAACTAGAGCTGTGCTTAGGACACTGTCAAATGACAGATGCTCTCTATTAACCCCCTTCCCTTCCCAAAGGAGAAGAGAAAGGAAATAATGGAAAGACTTATAGATAGGAAAAGAAAACTAAAACTGGTCTAATGAAAATAATAACATTAAATATATACAAAGCCAATATCAAACCAATCCACACACAGACCCCCCACATTCCCCACATCCCTGACCCCTCACATCCCCAATGACAATTACATCACTGTCACCACTGATGCTGCAGGACAAGCACGTGAGGAAGTTCCTGACTTGACCCAGTGGCAGACGGGAACCAGACTAAGGAACTGGGTTCTGGAACTGGATTCAGAAACACATGGGTCAGCATCAAAGGCAGAACAAAGCTCTCCTTGGATGCCAGCCACTGAAGAAGAGATATTGATGCTCTTGATCCCTCAGCTTTATTCTGAATATGATGTATAAGGGATGGAATCCCTCGCTGCTCAGTTTAGGGTCACCTGTCCTGGCTGCTCCTCCCCACAGGTGGGACCTTTTATTTTCTGCATCCCCAAAGTGGTACACAAGATCCAGCAGTGGCCTTGGTCTGCACACCAATCCTTGGTACTAACTCTAAGCATCGGGTGTTACCACTGCTAGAAGCCGACACTCACTATCTGTGAAAAGATGCTGCTAACTTCAGAAAGTGTAGTTAGAAGGGACTGACCTGAAAAGTAAAATCACTGAACGGAATTGTTCTGTTCTAACTCAGACCAGGACAGACACATCTCAGAAATGGGGGTGCTGATGTAAGCCAACTCAGGGACTGGAAAACATCATCTGTCCCCTCTATGAGGCAAGCAGCTGGGTCATAAACTCAACTAGAAGTGAGGTTGTGTAAGAAAATTTTGGAAGCCATTTAATGACTAAGGGGAGGACACATCCCTCTCCCTTTTAACTAACTATTTGCTGAGGGGACCAGATTTGTCAGTGTGGGGCCTCTCAAATAAATTATATAGGAGAAAACCTGCATTGGAGGATGGTCCAAAGATAGACTTGGAGAAACTGAGATGGGACAGTTCAGGGCACTTGCAGAACTGGAGAAGAGTAATGAGTTTTCTGGGTGCTGCAAGGCTATCTTAGGTGTCTTCAGAAGTAGGAGCTTTTGAGTAGAGGGGAAGGATAGGAGAATAAAAGAGATTGGTGGCTCACATCTTGCAATTCAGGTATCTGAAAGCTGCCTAAGTGCTGGTTTGGCTCTTGACCCAAGTTATTCTATGAATAGCAATCACATCTGAAAGCTTAACACAGTACAGCAAGACATGGGAAGACAAGAGATGAGCTGTGTGGAGGCTGGAGGCCAGAGTAACATTTCAAGGCAGGAGACAGTGTTAGAAGTGCAGAGAATGATAGCTTTGATGGCACTCAGATGAGTAGGTATGAAATATAAGGAAGAGGCTGCAGCGTTCAAGCTGACAATTCATTTTGTCAGTGAGGATAAATAGGAAGAAACACATTTTTCAAGCTGAGGTTGGAAAAATAGGACAATGTTGGAACAATATTTGGCAAAATCTTTGCTCTGGTAGGGAAAAGGAGATAGAAATGGCTTGCAACAGTGGTAACATTATTATTACCTAGTACAATCTGTCCACTGTTCACACAGATGTTTGGAGAGAACACAGGCAGTAAATCCAGGAATGATTTCCTAAGAGCCATTAAAAAACTACTCAAATAAAAGAAGGAAAATTAATTTTATTAGATTAAAAAATAAGATTATGCCTAACATTAAAATGAATATACATTCGGACATCTTTCTGGGTGTATAAAACAGAGAAAGATTTAGTTCTGCAAGCTGATCTTGCCTTGAAAACAACATGATGACCCAGATAACTCCCTGTCTAACAAGACAAAGTGGGCAAAGGAGCAGTGAGGGGCTCTGCGACTGGGATAAACTCAGACACTAACTTTCAGCCCTCAACATATTCTTAGGCACAAAAGCCCTATTTTGACAACTCACTGCATCGTTACAGAACTTTGCACCTTCTTGCATTGATTGGGCTGGGATCCACAATGCATCATTAGCTTCCAGAGCCTAAGGGGTTCCTTCGGTGCCACCAGTAGTGACCTGAAGACTCTCTGGTAGACCATTTCCATGTAAATGGATACAGGACAGCATAAATTTATATGTCAATAATCATTCCTTTAAATAGTTGTGCTAAATTTGCATACATGGATTAGCTTAAGAAAGTAAACCATGTTTTTCAATACACAACAAATGAAATTTTTCTGCCCTGAAAGAGCTCTGTGGGGAAGGCCTCAGCAGGACAGGAGACACTTCCACTGCAGGAGACACTGGTGGGTGGAAGGTTCCCACAGAGCATGAAAAATCCCACTCAGCTGTTTTTTCTTTAAAAAAACTGTGGCGTAGAGGCTAATGCTGTGTCAGACTCTGCAGCTTGAGTCAAACAGGTGCATGACTGGAGTTAGAGTCTTGAAATTAGGATAAAAAAGGCTGTAGAGTGAAATGAATGAAATCAGAATTTGACTCTACATCAGAGTTTTATGCACTTTGCTCTCTAACACTTGGGTATTCTTAGAAAACTAATTGTCGTTAGCTGAGAAAGCAGGAAGTTCAGAAAATGAGAAGCACTAATCACAATAAATTGATTTTAATGCACCTAAAAATAAAATGCACAGTGCTTCTCTCACATATAGCTTCAGAGAAACTGATTCATTGCACTTAATATAAAATTGAAATTCTAAACTAATTCTTGTGGGAAAATGGAGCTAAGGAGCTCAGGCAGGATCACCACAACTTTCTACTCCAGTACACTAGGGTAACGGTGTTCCTGTAGCACTGAAGTTCTGCAACAAGCTGTGCTGTGTTTTGCTGCCATATTTGTAGTTCCTCTATACACCTGTGTGTCCCTCTAACTCAGAGACTAATTCAAGCTGCTATCAATTTATTCTTTTCTGACAAAGGGATCCCTAACAATCAAGCATCATATCATTCAATTATTTACTAATTTTGACCAAAAGATTCACAGAATCGCAGAATCATTTGGGTTGGAAAAGACCCTTGGGATCATCGTGTCCAACCATTAGCCCTACTCTACAAGTTCACCCCGAGACCATGTCCCCCAACACCACATCCAAGCGATGCTTAAACACATCCAGGAATGGCGACTCAACTGCCTCCCTGGGCAGCCCATTCCAATATCTCACCACTCTTTCCATGAAGAATTTCTTCCTAGTGTCTATTCTAAACCTACCTTGTTTCAGCTTGAGGCCATTCCCTCTGGTTCTGTCACTAATTACCTGAGAGAAGAGACCTGCACCAGCCTCTCTACAATGTCCTTTCAGGGAGTTGTAGAGAGTGATGAGGTCTCCACTCAGCCTCCTCTTCCTCAAACTAAACAGAACCAGATCCTTCAAACAGTCCTCATATGATCTATTCTCCAGTCCCTTGACCAGCTTCGTTGCCCTCCTCTGCCCCTGCTCCAGCACCTCAATATCTCTCTTGTACTGAGGTGCCCAAAACTGGACACAGCACTCGAGGTGAGGCCTCACCAGTGCTGAGTACAGGGGGACAATCACCTCCCTACTTCTGCTGCTCACACTATTTCCAATACAGGCCAGGATGCTGTTGGCCTTCTTTGCCACCTGGGCACACTGCTGGCTCATATTCATTTGCCTGTCAATTAGAACCCCCAGGTCCCTCTCTGCCAGACATCTCTCCAACCACACTGCCCCAAGCCTGTAGCTTTGCATGGGGTTGTTTTAGCCCAAGTGCAGGACCTGGCACTTGGCCTTGTTGAAGCTCATACCATTAACATTGTCCCAATGATCCAGTCTACCTAAGCCTCCCTGGAGAGCCTCCCCATCCTCACGCAGATCAACACACCTGCATAACTTGGTGTCATCTGCAAATTTACTGATGATAGACTCTGTAACCTCATCAAATTCTTAGGAACTTTTTTGACTTCAGCAATGAAACAATGAAAGGTCTTATGGATGTCAGCATTGTCTGATTTTCTTCTCCTACTTAAATCTTCCATATCAGCATGTTCTCATTAGTCACTCAGAACAGAAAACCAATATCTTGTGCAAAAAGAAAATGCTTATGATGCCAAGAGTGTTTAACTCAAAAATCAGTGGATTCCAGATTTAAGATCATCTGAGTAACTTCATGCAATATGAAGTTACATGCCTGATTCTGGGGAAAGCCTTTAGTTATTATTTCCATTTCCCTGCCCCCCCTCTCTCAGGGGAAATCACCTATATTTGGGATAGAAAATGGAATATAGATTTATAGGAAAATGTATGTTGGAGTGGACCTCTGGAAGTCATCTGATTCCATCCCCTGCTCAAGGCAGGGCTAACTTCAGAGTTAAATCAGGTTGCTCAGGGCCTTGTCCAGCTGAATTTGGAAAGGTTCTAGAAATCTCTAGACCCATTTTCTTCTCACAGCATCTTCAGGACTTGAGGGGATCCCTGAAGCACTTGCATGCAATTTGAGAAAATTTGGAAAACTGGAGCCATTTCAAAAGAATGGATGACTTCCACCGTGGGTCAAGCCACAGAATTACTTAGGATTATATCAACAAGTAATTAAAACTGAAAATACAATTCAGGAGAGACAGCATGGCTTTACAGAAGCAAATCCAGAGAAAGGATCTTATCTTTTTTCGTGCATCAGTATGTTAAAGAAAAGGAAACTAATTTTTGAAATACAATTTTACTGCTATGGCATAGTATTTTAAGACAACTAATTTTTACAGTTTTATTGTTACAGCATAGTACTTTCACCAAAACGCTTGTCTTATATATGGAATTAATGGAACACAATAACATAAAATACATGCTCAGTGACAGATAGCAGAAAACTGTTGACGGAGAGATATCTGTTAGCCAGACAGTTGCTAACAGGGTATCAGTTCTAAAGCGGTTTATATGACTGAGATGATATAAAATCATTGTTGGTGTGTTTGCAAATGACATAAAAATTGGCATGGTAGTAAATAATACAAATAAATTTCTGTTATATAAGAGTTAAAGCTGTAGAGTAAAATATTTCAAGTTCCACAAATTACATTTCGATACAGTTATATGCAAGGTAATATCAAGAATATCTACCATTTGGAAGACTTTTTTAGAAAGTATTGTTTCAGAGAATGATTGTATGTCATCTCAGATAACTGATCAAGGCAAGAAGCAATCTTGCCTCATGCACAATAAAGCTATTCCTAGAATATTTCTTCCAGGTTTGCTTTCGATATGGAAATAATGGAGGGAGTTCAAATGAAACCTTCAAAATGATTCAGAGGCTGAAAATACTGATGTGGAAGAAAATACACTACCTTTTCCAGGAATAAAAACTGAAATGTGACTGAATAGGAAGAAAATGCCTGATTCTGGGGAAAGGGTCTTTTTTTATCTGACAAACAAAGGCATAGTAAACCTATTTTTTTGGCAGCCAAAAAGAAACAAATTAACAAATTCTTCCCCAGTGTTCCTAGTTAAGAAGCTCATTAAACATTTCACGTATTTGGCTGGAGGGATGGTAGGGCTCTGGGGAGTTTGTAGAGGACCACAAGCCATCTCCCTCCTGGTGGATGAGTGACAGCCAAGAAGATTCATCTTTCTCCTTGACACATTCACAAGACATGAAGCCTGCATTAAAATAATGTGTCCCCTTGAGCTTCCTGATCAGGAACAACAACTTGGATTCACATACCAATATCTAGTTATTACTAGTGTCTGAGCTCCAGCAGGAATTTGTGACAGATTAGACTGGAGGGACCTAGGAGACTTTTTTTTTTTTTTGGCCTCTGCAGTTTGGTACAGACATTCACAAGCTGCTCTGGTCCTTTCAACATCTCAGCATCGTGACAGTGCAAGGGATTCAAATATCCATGGAGGCTACCTTCCTTTTTTTTTTTTTCTTCCTCCTATATCTCAAGGTCTATGAGAATGGAAATAGACTTGCTGAAGTTGTGGACATCATCTATCTTGACTTTGCCAAGGCCTTTGACACCATCCCCCTCAACATCCTCCTTTCTATGTTGGAGATATATGGTTCAGTTGATACGCCAGAGGGACAGGATGCCACCCAGAGGGACCTGGACAGGCTGGAGAGGTGGGCTCAGGTGAACCTCATGATGTTCAACAAGGCCAAGTGCATCATCCTGCACCTGGGCTGCGGCAACCAGCATTACCAATATAGGCTGGGAGAGGACACGCTAGAGAGTAGTCCTTTGGAAAAAGACATAGGGGTACTAGTAAATGAAAAGCTGGACATGAGCCACCAATGGGCAATGGCAGCCCAGAAGGCCAATCGAATCCTGGGCTGTGTCAAAAGAAGAGTGGCCAGCAGATCAAGAGAGGTGATCCTAGACCCTCTGCTCTGCCCTGGTGAGACCTCACCTGGAGTACTGTGTCCAGCTCTGGAGCCCCCAACACAGCAAGGATGTGGACCTGTTGAAGCATGTCCAGAGGAGAGTCACAAAAATGGTTAGAGAACTGGAGCACCTCTCCTATGACGATAGGCTGAGAGAGTTGGGGTTGTTCAGCCTGGAGAAGAGGAGGCTCCAGGGGGAACTTATAGTGACCTTCCAGCACCTGAAAAGGGCCTGGAAAGAAGCAGGTTTTAAGAAAGCAGAGGTTAATCTGTTCACAATGGTTTGTAGTGACAGGACAAGGGGTAATGGCTTTAAGCTAGAAAAGGGTAGATTTAGGTTAGACATTAGGAAAAAGTTCTTTAATATGAGAGTGATAGAACACAAGAATAGGTTGCCCACAGATGTGGTGGAGGCCTCATCCCTGGAGACATTCAAGGCCAGGCTTGATGAGGCTCTGAGCAGTCTGACCTAGTTAGAGATGTCCCTGCTTATTGCAGGAGGGGTTGGACAAGATGACCTTTAGAGGTCCCTTCCAACTCAATACATTCTATGATTCTAAGTAGTCATAGAGCTCAATACATGTATATTTGCATGCAATTCAATGGGTGATAATAATAAATAAATGCTCCCAGAGAATAATACAATACCCTGGAATCAAACTACATGAAAAAAAAAAAAGAGGCCAAAAGATTACTATACCTTACACATGTTTTTCCCTGTCCCAGCAGGAAGATGGGACATTTTCTCAACACCACAATCTTGAAGCCAGTACAGTTTGTGGCCCTGCACAGAGTATTCTTATTGTGCGCAACAGTGGAAGTACCGCTCTGTTAGCATTTGGTACCCTCCGTCATCACAGAGCAGTGGCTTATTCCTCCACATTCCACCACCAAATGGGATCAACATCTGACATTGTAGAAAAAGGTTTAAAAAGAAAAAAAACCCAAACACAACTCCTAGCAATGTAGCCAGCCACCAAAGACACCTTGTGCTTGTCAAACACAAGTGTTTTCCTCCGTCCTTTCTGACTCCAGATTTTCCATAAGAGATAGACAGGGTCATGAAATCACAGCACTCCTCACAACCCTTTTGTGTCCTCCACTCCCCTCCAATCATTTCCTGAAGTTTGGGAGATCTCTTTTACCCACTGGCCTCCCTGCAGAAATGCAAAACACTGGTGCTGTAGCAACGCGAAGAGAGGTAAGGTCTGAAAGAGTGATTTGATCAGCATTCAGCCAAAACAGCTGCCATTCAGCTTCCTGATGAGGGTCCTTCCTTTTTGGCCCAGCAGGGTGGAAAGGAAATACTCAGTTTTATTTTTTCTTGTCATTCAAGAGTCAGGTTTCAAATATTTGTTAGCTCAAAGCCATGTACAAACCAAATGTTTGAGCCTAAGAGTCAAAGAAAAACAGAATTTGTAATTACAACAGAAAAAGCAATCACAAAGTCTTCAAAACTACTCTGAAACTGATCATCTCTGAGACCTGGTAAACTCTGAAGTTGTATTTGTCCCTTGTGTCTTGTCTATGATAGCCTCATAAAACTAACCAGGGACTTATGCTGGATTAAAAACAAGATTCTCTTTCTGCCTTACCGAATGTTCAAATTGGGTAGAGGACAATACCTGTTAATCTGTAGATGCTAAACAAATCCAAAAGTTATACGAGAGGCTGTAATTCATCAGGATTGTACTTACTGGAGAGATTAGATGACTTAGGAATTCTTTCTGAACTGAATGAAATATAATTTTCATGTCCCCAAAGAGAACAAAATAAATAGAAGAAGAAAAAAAAAATATATCCCTCCTTTTTCTTAGCAAATACTTTTGCTTGAGCATTATACATTACCAAGGTGAAAGAAACTCTGAAGAAAGCAGAATGGAAGCTTCCAGAGTACAGTCTTGGTGAACTAAAACCAATGCTGACAGTTAATTTTGTAACATTTTTTCAAACCATTCAATTACGGAGCAAATCCCGCGCCTTCAAGTGTATGCTAAATGAGGACATTCCAAATAGAAACATTGGGTATTCTATTTTTAAGTCATAGTATGTCCTCACAAAACAAAATAAATTAAAAAAGTGAAACCTTGAATACTGTCAGCTGAGCACTGTGAAACGGAAACAGCAAAGATTAGTAAAATGGCAAAGATTAGTTCATTCTATAACATTTTATATTTAAAAACCTGCTTTTAAAAAGTACTTCAGCTTCCATAGACAGAAAAATCTCTGCATTTTCACACATAAGTCTGGTAACATGTAACTTCAGGGTCCTGCTATTTTAAAACCCAAATCTTACGAGTGTAATACATAAAGATGAAAGTTACTGTAGGTGAAGTTCTGGTATCAATGAATAGATCACTCTAGAACCCTTGAGAAAAGAAGATCAAAATTAAATACAAAACCAAAAAATTATTTTTTTTACTATTCTGATAGATATGTATTGTCATTTGTGGAACATATGAAGTGCCTGCCAGCTATTTCCCTTAGTTAGGACAAGATACTTCAGCATTTAAGTAAAGTAAATTATAGTAAATCATAGTCTGAGCTGAGTTCTAGCAACCACCGTTTCATGATTTTTCTGTTACAATCTGCTCTCTTTCCCCTCAGCTTCACCCTACTCTCTCACCCTTTTGCTACAAAAGGAGTATCAGATCTTCTGAAAATGTGTTTAAATGGGATCTGGATAATTCACCTCCAAAAGTTTGGCTGTGCTATGCTGATGATTATTTCATACTTTGACCCCTTGATCCAGAGCAATTATTCATATTTAGGGAAACATTTCATACCAAGCAGCTGTACATGTTTGCTACGTAGAAAAAAAGGAGACATTCACTTTCTTTAACCATTCCTAATGACTAACTTTTTGCTACGGAGAGTAGTCTGAGAAAACACAGGTATATTTTTTTTTAAACTTCAATATTATACAAAATCAGTTTAATGTCCTATCCACAAATCAGTTTTGATTTATTCTAAGCATCCGTAGAATGAGATGAATGTCTTCCACCTCAGTACCACAAGTTTAAATAAACCATAAATCACTTTTTGTTGGGGTTTGGATACACAATAGGTCAAACTGTCTTAATGTTTGTGTCAGTCTGTCATAAAAGCACTTACAAAAACCTGGAACCTTTATACCCACTCCCCTATCCAAAAATCTATATTTACTCAATAACCTTTTGTTCTTCTATTTGTTGCCCAACCTTGTGAGACAAAACATACGCAACGTCTATTTTTAGATTTGCCTTTGACAGAGCATAGTTTAAATCTGAACTGTTTAAATCAAGTCATGGTGTTCATAGAAAGTCTTAAATACAACAGTGAATCCAAGGGATTTTTGGAACTGAACAGTGAAAGAATAATTTGAATGTTTATAGTATTTGGCAATGTAAAGTCATTTGGATGGTCTTGTCCATTGAAATACAAATACACTCTTTCCAGAGATCTGTTGCCTTATAATTTTGGGGAGTTTTACTGGGTTAGGTAGCTGTGCAATAAAAACAAATGCCTAAGGTTAGTACTACTTATTGTGTTGTAAAACTACTTTAACTGTATACAACTTTACCTCCAAAATAGTGCTGTTTAAAATTTGGGAGTTGATTTTTTTTTTTTTTCCCCCACAAAGAATATTTTCTGTTGCACCTTGTTAGTGTAATGAATATAAACATTTACTGCTTTCCTCCCGGGCTACAGCATGTACCCCTAAACCACAAAAACTCTTTTTGACCTTAACCACATTTCTGTTAGATGAAGAATTGTGAACTTGGCCCTTAAGGCAGATTTTTAGGATCAGGTGGTTGCCAGACAACACAATAACTTCTGGCAATGTCTCTCTTTTGACACAAAGAAAAAAGTCATAATTGTTGCAGTAAAAAAAAAAATCTGCTTTTTATTTTATAAACAATGTATCACAGCCCAGCTCCCAACACACTTAAGAAAATCAGGTTGGGAATCTCTTCCAGTCTAGCACATGGGAAGACAAAAAGACAAAACTGGGTTGTTAATGGATGATAAACTTCCTTCTGTTTTTTTCTCTAAGAAAGCTGTAGTTAAGTATCCCATAACTACAGATGTCCCAAGCAACTAGAAAATAATATATGTCCAAACTTCAGGACACAGCGATTATTTTCCCTTTTTTGGGTTTTTTTGGGTTTTTTTGGGGTTTTTTTCCCCCTTTTTTTCCTTGTTTTGATGGGGTTCAGTGACAAACAATGTGTCTAAGAGGGCTACATGTTTGTTTTGCTACTGAAAGATGAATAACAGGTCAGACTTTCTTAAAAAAGCTTCTCAATCACTGTGTAAAAAGAATGTGCAGTTCAATTCAATAATACCCTAATGTTTCACAGAATCACTGAGTGGTTGAGGTTGGAAGCTACCTCTGGAGGACATCTGCTCCTACCTTCCTGCTCTCTAGAGCTGGTTGCCTAAGATCATGTCCAGATAGCTTTTGAGTACCTCCAAGGATGTAGACACCACAACTTCCCTGGGCAACCTGTGCCAGCACTTGCTCACCCTCACAGCAACAAAAAGATGATATTCAGACGTTATGATATTCAGAACATCCTGTGTTTCAGTTTGTCCCCACTGCCTCTGGTTCTCTCACTGGGCACCTCTGAGAAGAGCCTGGCTCCTTCATCTTTGCACCCTCCCTTCAGGTACTTATAGAAATTTATGATATCCCCCTAAACCTTCTCTAGGCTGAATAGTCTAACTTCTGACAGCCTTTCCTCATAGGACAGATGCTCTCTTAATCACAGAATCACAGAATCACAAAATGTTAAGGGTTGGAAGGGACCTCAAAAGATCATCTAGTTCAACCTCCCTGCCAGAGCAGGACCACCTAGAGCAGGTCACGTAGGAACGCATCCAGGTGGGTCTTAAATGTCTCCAGAGAAGGAGACTCCACAGTCCCTCTGGGCAGCCTGTTCCAGTGCTCTGCCACCCTCACTGTGCTTACGTTTCTGCGTAACCTCTTATGCTCCAGCTTGCACCTGTTGCCCCTTGTCCTATCATTGGACATAGCAGAGAAGAGCCTGGCTTCATCCTCCTGACACTCAACCTTTACATATTTATAAACACTAATGAGGTGACCCCTCAGTCTCCTCTTCTCCAAGCTAAAGAAACTCAGTTTCCTCAGCCTCTCTTCATAAGGGAGATGTTCCACTCTCTTAATCGTCTTTATGGCTCTGCACTGGACTCTTTCAAGCAGTTCCCTGTCCTTCTTGAACTGAGGGGCCCAGAACTGAACACAATGTGGTCTCACCAGGACAGAGTAGAGGTGGAAGAGAACCACTCTCAACCTACTAACCACACCCCTTCTAATCCACCCCAGGATGCCACTGGCCTTCTTGGCCACGAGGGTGCATTGCTGGCTCATGGTCATCCTGCTGTCCACCAGGAACCCCAGGTGTCTTTCCCCCATGTTACTCTCTAAGAAGTCAATCCCCAACCTATACTGGTACCTGGGGTTATTCTTTCCCAGATGCAAGACTCTACACTTGCCCTTGCTGTATTTCATTTGATTTCTCCCTGCCCATCTCTCCAGCCTGTCCAGGTCTCACTGAATGGCAGCAGAGCCTGCTGGTGTGTCAGCCACACCTCCCAGTTTTGTATTGTCAGCAAACTTGCTGACAGTGCACTCTGTTCCCTCATCCAGGTCACTGATGAATACATTGAATAGTACTGGTCCCAGTACTGACCCCTGAGGGACTGCACTAGATACAGGCCTCCAGCTAGACTCTGACCCATTGACCACAACTCTCTGACTTCTTTCCTTCAAACTGTTAACAATCCACCTCATTAACTGATCATCCAGACAACACTTCCTCAGTTTAGACATGAGGATGCTGTGGGAGATGGTGTCAAATGCTTTACTGAAATCAAGATAGACCACTTCCACTGCACTACCATCATCTATCCACCTCGTTATTTCTGCATAGAAGGCTATCAGGTTGGTCAAACATGGCTTCCCCTTGGTGAAACCATGGTGACTGCTCATGATGAACGCCTTGTCCTTGATATGCCTAGAGACAGCACCAAGGAGAAGTTGTTCCATCACCTTTCTGGGGATGGAGGTTAGGCTGACCGGTCTGTGGTTACCCAGGTACTCCTTCATGCCCTTTTGGCAGACTGGAGTGACGTTTGCTTTCTTCCAGTCCTCAGGCACCTCTCCTGTTCTCCATGACTTACTAAAGATGATGGAGAGTGGTCTAGCAATGACTTCTGCCAGCTCCCTCAGCACTTGCATGTGCATTCCATTGGGGCCCATGGACTTATGTGCATCCAGATTGCTCCGTTGATCCCTAACCCAGTCCTCGAAAACCAAGGAAGTCTCCTCCTTTATCCTGACTTCCTCTGAGGCCTCAGTGGTCTGAGGCTCCCAAGGACGGTCTTCAGCAGTACAGACAGAGGCAAAGAAGGCATTCAGTAACTCCGCCTTCTCTGTATCCTCTGTCACCTGGGCACCTGCCTCATTCAGCAGTGGGCCTACGTTGCCCCTAGGGTTAGTTTTGTCTGTGATGTATTTGAAGAAGTCCTTTCTTTTGTCCTTGAACTCCCTTGCAAGATTTAATTCCAAGGAGGCCTTAGCTTTCCTAGTTCCCTCCCTACATCCTCTGACAACAGCCTTATATTAATCCCAAGTGGTCATCCCCTCCTTCCATGATCTAAAGACTCTCTCCTTCCACTTGAGTTTGCCCATCATTTCCCTGTTTAACCATGCAGGTCTCCTGGCTCCCTTTCTTGATTTCCTACCTGTTGGGATTCTCTGACCTTGAACCTGGAAAAAGTAGTCCTTGAATATAAGCCAACTATCTTGGGCCCCTTTACCTTCTAGTACACTGTCCCATGGAATTTCCCCTAGCAATCCCTTCAAAAGGTCAAAGTTGGCCCTGCTGAAGTCCAGGGTTATGATCCTGCTTGTTATTCTGTTCCTACCGCACAAGATCCTGAACTCCACAATCATCCTTGAGGCTGTTCATTGGACTCTCCAGTATGCCCATGTCTCTCTTCTACTGAAGAGCACAGAACTGGATACAATACACCAAGTAGAGGGGAAGGATCACCTCCTTTGACCTGCCATCAATACTTTGTCTAAAGCAGCCCAGGATACCATTAGCCTTCTTTGCAGCAGGGGAGTATTTCTGGCTCATGTCCAACTTGATGTCCACCAGGAACCCCAGGTCCTTTTCTGAAAAGTTGCTTTTCAAAAGGGTGGACCCCAGCACACAGTGATTCCTGGGTTGACCAGGCAGGTGCAGGACTTTGCATTTCTCCTGGTTGAACTTCATGAGGTTCCTGTCAGCCCATTTATCCATCCTGCTGAGGTCCCTCTGGGTGGTGGCATGACCCTCTGCCATATCAGCCACTCCTCCTGGTTTTGTGTTATTGCAGACTTGGTCAGGGCACACTCTGCCCTATCATCCAGACCATCAATGAAGTTATTAAACAGGACTGGATCCAGTATTGATGCCTAGGGTACACCACTAGCTACTGGCTCCAAATAGACTAGACTAGTTTCAGTGGTGACACCCTTCCCCATTAGACAAGTGCATGCCATATTGCACTGCACTTCATCACATTCCTTCAGTTATAAAACGGTGATGGCCACCAGGAATTCACCAGAGCCCTTTGGTTTTAAAGCCAAGATGAAATTATTTCCTTCTGAAAGCAGTGTTCTTCAGCCACATTTGAGGTAACAAATGTGAGTTAATGGCATTGGGAGCACACATGGTATGCAGGGAATCAAACTCAACCTAACAAGGGCACAACAGGAGAAGAGGGACACAGAGATGGAGACGGAGATGGAGACGGAGATGGAGATGGAGATGGAGATGAGGGAGATGGAGATGGAGATGGAGATGAGGGAGATGGAGATGGAGATGATGGAGATGGAGATGGAGACAGAGAAGGAGATGGAGATGGAGATGGAGATGGAGATGGAGATGGAGATGGAGATGGGTGCGGCAGAGAAAAGCCCCAACTAAACACCTTCAGGCACCCTGGTTCTTTTCAGAGGGGTCAGAGAGCAGCTAGTCTGCCATTCTGAGGGGAGCAGAAGGAAACCTAAAAATAGTTCAGGAAAGAGCCCAAAACAAAGGAAAAGCTGTTGTTCATTCCATATGAAATGGAAAACAACTTCAGATTTTTTTAAAAATAAAAATGTCATTCTTTATCAACTGTCTTTTTGAGGTCATGCCCCTCTCCTCAACATCACCCAGTCTTACAGTTCTCCAACAAATTTAAATAAGTAGAATGTGATATTAACACATTTCTAATTTAAGAACAATCAAATAACTATTGTTGATGCTATTTTTATATTTAATGAAGATGGGATAGAATAAATTTTTTTTTATGTCTCTGTCAAAACAGAATATAAGACATTTTTCTACACTAAAACTGATACCACAGTCAGCTTTAGAGTTTTATTTCTGATTCTCTTTGAAGTGATGACAGGCCAACATGCTCACACAGAGCTGAGCCGGGATACAGTCTATCTTCAGCATGAAGACTTCTCTAACACACAACCCTATAATAAATACATAAAAAATAAATAAATTACGCAGATAACACAGGTATACAAAAGAACTACATATTAGACTTTGATGAATAAATGCAATTAATTTATTTACTTGTATCTGTCACTCATTCATATGTATGATAAAATAAATAGTGGTGAAATCACTTACTCTACTATGTCTTTTTATTACCTTGTATTACAAAATGTCCTGTGCTAGTTTTTGAGTAACGACTGATGTTGCATAATATCTTAATTACTTTTCAGAGAACATGGCATATTTTTATTCAATAAAAAACCAATCATTTTTGTCCCATGCAAGGTCACAAAATATCTAAAAAATTGATTTCAGGGTAACTCGGACAGATTTTATTGAATCTGGCCCTCAGTTATATATCTGTCATTGTTAAGGCAGTAGCAGGGTCATGGTGTTGCCTGTGTAAGATCCATGGGTACAATGAGCTCTTAGCAGTGATGGATTCTTCTCAAAGTTATGGCTAATATTTATCTGCTTCTGGTGGCACTCCAAATGAGCTAAATACATAAAAAAATTTAAAAATAATAAAAAAAGAAAGGAATAACTTCTGTTGCTTGACAGCTTCTTGCTGAAGTTCACTAAAACAGGGCAGGGCTAAGGGGAGGAGAGGGAAGAAGAGGCAGTCTAGCTGAGAAACAGCATTGAGGAAACCTTGTGTCTTGGGTTCATCCAGATGAGTTCCAGGATGGAAAAACCTGTTCATGTGTATAAGAAACACCACAGTAAGAAATGACCCCAGAAGGGCACACATTAACTCATGGATGATTTGCCAGGAGGCAGAAAAATCAGGAAACATGTTTCACCATTGGAAAGACTCAAAACGTGATTGCATGTGAGTAACATGATGTAATGTTGAAGTTGGATCTGACTTTGAGTCCTGTAAAAGTTAGACCGGATGACGTGAAGTGATCCCTTTGCATCTTAAATTATTGTGTGATTCTGTTAAAAAGATAAGATGCCTTTTTTTTTTCAGCTAGATCACAAAACAAGATCACCAGGCACCCATTCAGTGTTCTGGACACCTCTGTTACATTTTGAAAACCCCAGTGTCTACAGTACCAGAGGTGAGTGCACTCAGCTCACTCCCTTCAGCATCAGCAGTAACAGGGACGCAAATATGCCAGGAACATTATCGCTTGTGGGGTTTGATAGTGTGGATGGGGTGATGCTTGAGAGGAGGGGAGAGCAGAAGATTAGGAATCCTTGCAGGACGACAAAGCCTTCCTCTGCTTTGTACTGATGAAGCACCAGAATGAACAGCTTTGCTAATCTCAGCTGAGACAACCCAGCAGCTGAGTCAAGGAGTGGATCAGGAACTGTTTAGGAGTCCAAAGCTTTATGCTAATATCCTGAATTCCACCAGAAAGCTTATTGGAGAGTCCACCCAGTCTCAGCACACCACTCCTTACGTGCTGTTGGGGTGCAGCTCCACTTTATAAGCAGCCCACAGCCTTTTGACAGCACAAGCTCACAGATGGTTAGAAAACCATAGAAATAAAAAAAAAAAACAAACCCACAACAAAAAAACAAAGCCAAACAAAAAAAACCACAACAAAACAAAAAAAAAAAA